>OU015756.1:6550029-6562881 GCA_907169655.1 Acomys percivali
CCCACGCCTGGCCTCTTTCTTTTTTTCTATGCCCCATTTAGCTCTCTCTCTGATACCATGATCATGGATTCTATTGCTGCCTTCCTCGTCTTGCCCAACCGACTCCTGGTGCCTCTTGTGCCTGACCTTCAAGATGTGGCCCAGCTGCGTTCCCCACTACCCAGGGTATGGCATCTCTCAGGAGACTCATGTCTCTCTCAAGGGCCCTGTGCTGGCTTCCTGGTGTCTCACTAGCAGTTGCTTCCAAACCCCAGGGCATTATTCGGATTCACCTTCTGGCAGCCCGAGGACTGAGCTCCAAGGATAAGTATGTGAAAGGCCTGATCGAGGGCAAGTCAGACCCCTACGCACTTGTCCGAGTGGGCACCCAGACGTTCTGCAGCCGCGTCATAGATGAGGAGCTGAACCCGTACTGGGGAGAGACTTATGAGGTAGGGAGCAGAGCGGGATGTGGGACATGAGGTCCAGAGAGTGGGAGACGCTGCTGACTGCACAGCCCGCACTGCTGCAGCCATGAAACCATAGTCCTCTGTGCTCTCCAGGTCATCGTACATGAGGTCCCAGGACAGGAGATCGAGGTGGAGGTGTTTGACAAAGATCCAGATAAAGATGATTTTCTAGGAAGGTGAGACTTTTATTTCATTTCATTTCATTTTTGTTTTTATCAAGACACGGTTTCTCTGTGTAGCCTTGGCTTTGTAGACCCAGATCTCGAACACTCAGAGATCCGCCTGCCTCTGCCTCCCGAGTGCTGGGATTGAAGGTGTGCGCCACTACCGCCCGGCTCACACACAGAATTTTTAAAAATAATGATGAAATAAAAAGGATTCTCTGATTTTTCCTGGGTGGTGAGTGACTGGGTACCGACTGACTTGCTACTAATATATCTTTCAGCCGGGCATGGTGCCACATACCTTTAATCCTAGCACTTGGGAGGCAGAGGCAGGTGGATTGCTGTGAGTTCGAGGCCAGCCTGGTCTACAAAGCAAGTCCAGGACAGCCAAGGCTACACAGAGAAACTCAAAAAAAGAGAAACAAAACAAGAAACCAAAAAAACTAATACATCTTTCCTCCTCTCTCTACCCCACCCCACCCCCTACCCCCTTCTCCAGAATGAAGCTGGACGTAGGGAAGGTTTTACAGGCTGGAGTCCTAGATGATGTAAGCTGGGGCTGAGTTCACCCTCCAGGCACATGATAGCTGTCAAGAAATGGGCGGGTGGGTCTCTGACCTCCGCTTGTCACTTGCATTCCCACAGTGGTACCCTCTTCAAGGCGGGCAAGGCCAAGTGCACCTGAGGCTAGAATGGCTATCCCTTTTGCCAGATGCAGAAAAACTCGATCAGGTAAGCCGCAGAGGAAACAGGAGGCTGGCGGGGCAACTCTGGGGCTCGGGAGGATGAGGTCTGACCAGTGGTCCCTGCTCCCAGGTTCTGCAATGGAATAGGGGCATCACTTCTCGACCAGACCCCCCATCAGCGGCCATCCTGGTTGTCTACTTGGACCGGGCCCAGGATCTTCCTGTGAGTCTGGCTTGTAGAGTAGGCGAACAGAACCTGGGGAAAGGACGCCCTCTCCTCCTCTGCTGAGACAGAGGGTCTGAGGAGGGGTCCCACTTCACACCGTCAGACCACAGACACGTAACACCCACTTCTGAATTCTGTCCCCCAAAACAGCTGAAAAAGGGGAACAAGGAACCAAACCCCATGGTGCAGCTGTCAGTTCAGGATGTGACCCAGGAGAGCAAGGTAAGGCTCAGGACAGCCTTGGCTGGGATTACGGGGGCACAGGGGACACTGGAGCTGCTTTAGGGGTGGTTGCAGGTGAAGAATTTCCACCCAAATGGGAAGGGTGCTGGGTGCATGTCCTGTGCTGTCCCCTCGCAGGCTGCCTACAGCACCAACTGCCCAGTGTGGGAACAGGCTTTCCGCTTTTTCCTGCAAGACCCTCGAAGTCAGGAGCTTGATGTGCAAGTAAGAGCTACTTTATCCTGTCTTCCCAAGTTTGTTTTTTTAAATTTTGTTTATTTTTTGTTTTTTTGAGGACAGTGTTTCTCTGTGTAGCCTTGGCTGTCCCGGACTTGCTTTGTAGACCAGGCTGGCCTTGAACTCACAGAGATCCGTCTGCCCCCAAGTGCTGGGATTATAGCTCTTAGATCTGTTTTTACGTGTGTGTGTGTGTGTGTGTGTGTGTGTGTGTGTGTGTGTGTGTGTGTGAGAGAGAGAGAGAGAGAGAGAGAGAGAGAGAGAGAGAGAGAGAGTGAGTGAGAGAAGAGACAAGACAGACAGACAGAGAGGAGAGGTGGGGTAGCCGCTGGGGATTAACTAGGGGTTCATTTGTTCCTCCCAGATGCTGGGATTAAATGTGGGAACCATCATATCCAGCCTTGGATTTGATAGGGTCTCATGGTATAGACCAGGGTGGCCTCAAACTCAAGAGAAATCCACCTGCCTCTGCCTTAGTTCTTGTTTTGGTTTTTTGAGACAGGGTCTCTCTGTGTAGCCTTGGCTGTCCTAGACTCACTCTGTAGACCAGGCTGGCCTCGAACTCACAGTGATCTGCCTGCCTCTGCCTCGAGTGCTAGGATTAAAGGCGTGCACCACCATGCTGGACCCTGCCTTAGTTTTTGTTTTTTGTTTTTTGTTTTTTCTGAGACAGGGTTTCTCTGTGTAGCCTTGGCTGTCCTAGACTCACTTTGTAGACTAGGCTGGCCTCAAACTCACAACGATCTGCCAGCCTCTGCCTCTCAAGTGCTGGGATTAAAGGCGTGCGCCACCACCTGGCCCTGCCTTAGTTCCTAAGGGTGTGTGCCACCATACCTAGCCTAGAATTCATTTTTATAACTGGTAACTCTGTACTTGAAATGAGTAATTTTGAGGTGTGAAGATTATGCCCCAATGAAAGCCAGCACTTAAAGGTCCTAGGAAAACCACAGACCACTGTACCATGAGCTCCTTGCTTACTTACTGGTCAGTTTTACAGAGGAAACACGGGGGTGGTCAGAGAAGACACGGGGCTGAACAAGTCGGATCTGGGGACTGGGGGCCAGCAAAGCTCTGGCCCTGTGGGTAAAGTTCAGTCCCCAGAATATACATAAAGGCGGGAAGTGAGAGCCAACTCCACAAAATTGTCCTCTGACCGCCACACATGTGCACGGGACACGTTCCGTGTACGCCACGCACCCACAATGAACCAAGATTTCAACTGAGCGTAAAGGACACACCAGCAGGGTTGAGGAGGAGAGAATGAAAGCAGCCGAGATGGTGGTGCTGACAAAAGGTGGCGGCGTAAAGATGGCCCTGAGCGGGACAAAAGGGAGGGGTGGGGGTGAACAGAGCTGGGGTCAGGTTCCGGCTTCTTCCCTAATGCCTTCCCCTCTGGGCCTGTAGGTGAAGGATGACTCCAGGGCGCTGACTTTAGGGGCGCTGACTCTCCCTCTGGCTCGCCTGCTGCCTGCCTCCGAGCTCACCCTGGACCAGTGGTTCCAGCTCAGCAGCTCAGGCCCAAACTCCAGGCTCTACATGAAGCTGGTCATGAGGGTAAGGCACCTGGGGAGGCCAGGCTGGGGAGGACGGAAGAGGAGCTGACGTGTGTATAGCGTTTGCTGATGTGGCAGGGGGAGGAATGAGATGAGCCCCTGATTGGTCCTCCAGCTCAGAGACTCATCTGCTGACGGTGTGAGGGGGCCCTCTCCCAGGGACCCCAGACCCCCTAAAGGCCCCAGATTGCTTGAGTAGCCCAACTCCATGACAAGCTTCAGGTTTTCACTCTGACTAACTAGGCCAAGTTTCTAACAATTCCTGAAAAAACCACAACTTATAGACAGCTCATGGGCAGCCAATCAGCTTACAGGTCAAAACGACCAGATACTACATTTTTATTACCTTATGGCCTTGGTAAAGATACAGCTGGCCCTATCCAATCAAATTAAAGGCCAACTCCTGAGTCAGAGCCAAAACCTCAATGACTCAAAAGTCCCCTGTAAGCAAACAAGTAGCCAATCCCGAATCCCCTCGGATAGTCTTCTCTTCTGACCAATCAAAGTTTGTCACAAATCTCCCTGCCTCCATTGTCTATAAATTGTGCCTGGGTGCTCATTTTGGGGTCACCCTCTAGAGGAGAGAGGCGGTCCCAGCGTGCTGGAATAAACCCTCCTTGCTTTTGCGTACTGCCGTGGGGTCCTTTCTTCAGCAGATCACCTGGACCCTAACAGGTGTCCATGCTGTGTCTCCCTGCATCTGCAGTCACACTGTCTTTCACAGATCTTATACTTAGATTCGTCGGAAATCTGCTTCCCCACTGCGCCTGGCACCCAGGACCCGGACAGTGAGTGCCCGCAGACAGGCAGCAGTGTGGATGCCCCACCTCGGCCCTACCACACAACCCCTAATAGCCACTTTGGGACTGAGGTAAATCCCACGCCTGTTTTCGGGGTGGTGGTCCTGAAAGGCCTTGCTCCCTTTGGCCAGCTGGTGCCCTATCTGTTCCTTCTGTAGAATGTTCTTCGGATCCACGTGTTAGAGGCTCAAGACCTAATTGCCAAAGACCGTTTCTTGGGGGGATTGGTGAAGGGCAAATCAGACCCCTACGTCAAACTGAAGGTGTCAGGACGGAGCTTCCGGACCCATGTTGTCCGGGAAGATCTCAACCCCCGGTGGCATGAGGTTTTTGAGGTCAGAAGGGAGTGGCTGGGACTCCCTGGCCTGCAGCAACAGTGGCTGCCAATCCTCTATGGTCAGCGGACGGGGGACAGGCAGTCATTTGCACTGTTGTCTTCCTTTAGGTGATTGTCACATCAATCCCAGGCCAGGAGCTTGAGATTGAGGTCTTTGATAAGGACTTGGACAAGGATGACTTTTTGGGCAGGTAAGCAGGTAGGGTGGAGTTTCCAGGGAGTGGACAGAGCCTAGGCCCGGTAGAGCTGGTACCAGCCGTAAGCCCCTTGCCTTCACCCTCCGCCACAGGTATAAAATGAGTCTCACCACAGTCCTCAACAGCGGCTTCCTCGATGAGGTGAGCTCGAGAGCCTGCCCTCATTTGCATCACTCCCGTCCTCTCATCCTCAAGACTTTTCCTGTGTCCACAGTGGCTGCACCTGGAGGACGTCCCATCTGGCCGCCTGCACCTGCGCCTGGAGCGGCTGACTCCTAGACCTACGGCGGCTGAGTTAGAGGAGGTGAGGGAAGAGGCTGGAGACAGGGTGGGACAGGGTGAACTTTGCCGTGTGTTCCCACCCACAGCCCGCTGTGCCCCAGGGTGTCACTTCCCACCCACAGCACGCTGTGTTCCAGGTGCCCCAGGGTGTCACCTCCCACCCACAGCCCACTGTGTCCTAGGTGCTGCAGGTGGCAGGGTCCTAGGGTGTCACTTCCCACCCACAGCCCACTGTGTGTCCCAGGTGCCCAGAGTGTCACTTCCCACTCACAGCCCCCCGCTGTGTGCCCCAGGGTGTCACCTCCCACCCACAGCCCGCTGTGTGTCCCAGGTGCTGCAGGTGAACAGCCTGATCCAGACGCAGAAGAGCTCGGAGCTGGCCGCAGCCTTGCTGTCGGTTTACCTGGAGCGGGCGGAGGATCTGCCGGTGAGAGCACGCAGCTCCCCAGAGCTTCCCGGCCCCTCGGGTGTGGGTGCTCCTTGAGAGCTGGAAGAGTAAAGAGAGCCGGGCGGTGGTGGCGCACGCCTTTAATCCCAGCACTCGGGAGGCAGAGGCAGGCGGACCTCTGTAAGTTCGAGGCCAGCCTGGTCTACAAAGTGAGTCCAGGACAGTCAAGGCTACACAGAGAAACCCTGTCTCAAAAAGAGTGCCACTGGAGGATGGTGCTGAGGGTGGGGGCTGTCACAAGGAAGTGGAGACGTGCCTCTGGCTGTATGGCTTTAGTTTGTAGGGAGGGGGACGGGACACGACGATGGACACTTCATTTGGTCTAAATTTACGAGTAACTGATCTTTCCTTCCAGCTTCGAAAAGGCACCAAGCCTCCCAGCCCCTATGTTACTCTCACTGTGGGAGAGACTTCCCACAAAACCAAGGTAGGAGGAAATGCTTGGTAAGGGAAGGGAGGCTAGAGATGTAGCCCCTGCCTCTCACCATTGCCCCTCATCGCCAACAGACCGCCGCCCAGACGGCAGCCCCTGTCTGGGAGGAGAGTGCCAGCTTTCTCATCAGGAAGCCACATGCGGAGAGCCTGGAGCTTCAGGTACTTCAGACTTGCTCTTGATGGCAAACACCTGTAATCGCAGCACTTGGGACTCTGAAGCAGGAGGATTGCCCTGAGTTCAAGGACAGTCTGGGCTAGTAAGACCCTGCTTCAAACAAACAAACAAGAGGGAAGGAAAGCTCGACTCCTTCCCCAGAAGAGTCCCTCTGTCATGGGAAGACAATAACCAAGGCTACCTGAGAGGCATGGGGGAGGGGAGGGGTGACTGTGTGGAGAGGAGAGCTCCTGCCAGACGTGGGTGAGGTGGGGCCTGAGAAAAGCATCCTTGGGAGACTTGTGAACTTAAGGGCATATAGGCCCTAACCAACAAGGCTAGAAAGGCCTGCACCACAGCTCCACAGGGTCCCATGTCTCTCAGTATCCCTGAAGGTACCTGCACACGTTGTGTGCAGACTCTCACACACACACATAAAACCAGAATGTTTTAAACAGAGCAGGAATGCCTTTCAGGGTGAGGGAAAAAATAGAGAAGGTAAGTTTATTATTATAGAGAGCCTCGTGGCAGGCACTTCTCCCTACCATGCTAAGAGTTTGGCTTTGGGGGGGGGGGGGTGCTCTGTAGTAGAATGCTTACTTAGTGTGCTCAAGCCCCAGCACTGAAGAATTTGGGTTGGGCATAGCTGGTGCTTGTTTGTGATTCTGGCACTTGGGAAATGGAGGCAGGAAGATCAGAAGTTCAAGGCCAGCCTAGCTCCATGAGACTGTCTCAAGAGAGAAAGGACTTTGTATTTTATACTGAAGTGTGCAGTTAGGGTCATGGCCAGGTAAAGGGACAGCAGTAGAGGCAGTAGGCCACTTACAGGCCTAGTGGGCCGTGTGTGGTGGCACCGGCTTGCGGTCCTAAGACTACATAATGAGACCCCCTTCTCAAGCAAATGAAGGGGCATTAGAGTAGTTAAATTACGGCATTATAAAGGCTGCTAGGATTTTTCTGGGGGTTTTGTTGGCATGTGCACACACACATATGTGAATGCAGGTTGGTTTGGCTCTGCATTCACTGAGGCTACCTGATGGGGCTTAGCGTGCTGTCTCCCCATTGTAAGGTCGTTTGTGTTGGATGTAGGGTGTTAATGCAGGTGCTCCTGCTTGTCCTGCAGATGCTCTTATACCCCCTCTTAGCCCTCTTCTTGCCCCATTCCCCCCAAAAGTTCTTATTATGTAACCTGGCTGGCCTAGAGCTCAGAGAGCAGTCCCTCTGCCATCCCACCAGGTGCAAGAATTAAAGGCCTGGGCCACCAAGCCTGGCCGCTTTATTATTGTTGTTGTTGTTAATTACAGTGCTCTGGCTGCACATACACCTGCAGGCCAGAAGAGGGCACCAGATCACATTGCAGATGGTTGGGAGCCACCGTGTGGTTGCTGGGAATTGAACTCAGGACCTCTGGAGGAGTAGTCAGTGCTCTTAACCTCTGAGCCATCTCTCCAGCCCCCGCCTGGCTGCTTTTTTGTTGTTTTTTTTTTCTTGTTAAAAATTAGTGAACCTAGCCAGACATAGTGGTGCATGCCTTTAATCCCAGCACTTGGGAGGTAGAGGCAGGCAGATTGCTGTGAGTTCGAGGCCAGCCTGGTCTACAAAGGGAATCTAGGACAGCTAAGGCTATAGAGAGACCCTGTCTCGAAAAACAGAAACAAAAAAAAAATTAGTGAACCTAGCCAGGCAGTGGTGGTGCATGCTTTTAATCCTAGCACTTGGGAGGCAGAGGCAAGCAGATCACTGAGTTCGAAGCCAGCCTGGTCTACAAAGTGAGTCTAGGGCAGCCAAGGAGAAACCCTGTTTCAAAAAACCAAAACAAACAAACAAAAAACAAACAAACAAAAATGAGTGACTCTAAATAACAAAAAATCTTGTTATTGATAACTTTTTTATGCCCCAGGCATGGTGGCGCATGCCTGTGATCTCAGCACTGGGGAGGCTGGGGCAGGAGATCACAAGCATCGACAGGTAACCTGGATGAGGCCCTAGTCTCAAAAACACCTGAGTGCCGAGCTTCAATAATTTACCAGTGCACTTTCCCCACAGGTTCGGGGTGAAGGGACTGGCACCCTGGGCTCCATATCCCTGCCTCTCTCGGAACTCCTGCAGGCTGAACAGCTCTGCTTGGACCACTGGTTTGCACTCAGCAATGGGCAGGGCCAGGTGCTAATGAGAGCACAGCTAGGGGTGAGTACAGGAGGTGACAGGGACAGGAAGGCTGGGGCTGTGAGGGAGCTGAAGGAGCAAGCAGCTTACGAGACAGAACCCTGCCCAGCTCACAGCTCTCCTGCCCCTAGATCCTGCTGTCCCAGCACTCAGGAGTGGAAGCCCACAGCCACAGTTACAGCCACAGCTCCTCTTCTCTCAATGAAGACCCTGAGGCCTTAGGGGGGCCTAGTCACATCCCCTCCCCAGTCTTGGAGGTCAGGCATCGCCTAACACATGGTGACAGGTAAGGGACCGGGATGGGAGGCGGTGTGAAGGCAGGAGGATGGCGGTGAGGCAGTGTGAAGGCAGGAGGATGGCGGTGTTGACTCATGGGTTTCCTAGAGCTGTTGTCCATCTTCCCACAGTCCTTCTGAGGCGCCTGGGCCTCTGGGCCAGGTGAAGCTGACAGTCTGGTATCACAGTGACGAACAAAAGCTGGTCAGCATTATTCACAGCTGCCGGTGAGACCCTGCCCACCTGCCGTCTACGGTTCCCCCCTCCCTGCTTTGCCTTGAGTGCCCCAGAGCCCACATGCCTCTCCTGCAGGGCCCTTCGACAAAACGGACGTGATCTCCCGGACCCCTATGTGTCACTGCTGCTGCTGCCAGACAAGAGCCGCAGCACCAAGAGGAAGACCTCACAGAAGAAGAGGACGCTCAACCCTGAGTTCAATGAGCGGTCAGTAACCGGGCACTTACGGGGGGACAGGGAAGGCTCGGGGCGGGCCCTGGCTCTGATGTCTGTGCCTTCCCCAGGTTCGAGTGGGAGCTGCCCCTGGATGGGTCTCTCAGGCGGAAGCTCGATGTTTCTGTGAAGTCAAACTCCTCCTTCATGTCAAGAGAGCGTGAGATCCTGGGAAAGGTATGAGGGCAGAGGAAGAAATTAAAGCTGCTGGGACTGGGGACAGCCAGGATGATGACCCTATGTGACAGTGGGACATGTTAACACCTTGCCTCTGCCCTCCTCCAACCCAGGTGCAGCTGGATCTAGCTGAGATAGACCTTTCCCAGGGTGCAGCCCAGTGGTGAGTGTGGAGGGGCTGGTGATGCACACGTTACGAACACAGTCAAGGCAGGGAAAAGGGAGGTAATGGAGGCCAAGAACCTCTGGTCACTAGGCGTAGACACCTTGGCGTGTCTTTCACTTACGAGAGAATACAGCTGGGCCTGGCGGCTCAGAGCTGTAGGTCTAGCCTGTGGGGAGTTGGAGAGTTGAGAGTTCAAGATCAGCCTGGGCTCCAGACAGACTGGGAGGCCCTTATCTCAGAAAACAAAACAGATACAAGAGTCTTCATTCGGCCTCAACTCATGTCCTTGTCTCCTTAGGTATGACCTGATGGATGACAAAGATAAAGGCAGCTCCTAGGAGCTGGTGATGAGCCTGACATTGCTGTGTCTTCTTGCCTTGCCTCTTGCCTCAGTGTGATGAGCCTACAGCTCAGGCTCCAGGGCTGGGCTGGAGCCTTTTGCCTTCTGGGCCCATATGAAGGGTCTTTGCCTGACCAAAGAGGATTCATTTTCCTTAATGCACGGCCTTCATGCTTTGGGCTCCAAGGGCAGGGACCTGATGTGGACCTGTTCTGCCTGCACCGCGATCTCTCTCCACCTCCTCAGGGCCTCTCGCACCTGTGCCTGGCCACTGGCAGCACTAGCAGTGGCATTAGCTCATGCCAAATACAGCTTTTGGAAAGCTTTTGTTTTTGTCTTATTTTTTCCAAGACAGGGTTTCTCTGTGTAGTCTTGGCTGTCCTGGAGTCGATGTGTAGACCAGGCTGGCCTTGAACTCACAGCAATCCACCTGCCTCTGCCTCCTAAGTGCTGGGATTACAGAAGTATACTACAGCACCTGGCTGGAAAGCTTTTCTTTCTTTTTTTTTTAACATAATAAAAAACACAGAAAAGTAATGCTTCATGAACTTACATGTCATCCTTCCACAGGGGCCGTGCTACCCTCCTGTGTATTGCTCTAGGTTAGTTTACATGCTGTTGAATGGAGCATAGGGTCTCTCTCTTGAGCTGCATGGCCACCTTCCCTGCCATGAGCCATCAGGTATGAAGGCAGACAGTCAGGCTAGGCTCTCAGACTGAGACTTTTGGACTGCATATAGCAACAGCAACCAGGCCCCGTGCCCAGCGTCACCCCCACTTTATTCGATCCACTCTTGAAAATATACACACGATGATGGCTACATCAGTCTGATTCACTTTGTGTGAACTGGGACTCTGCATTCTGTCCAAGCCTCCAGCTGTTAGAAGCTGGCAGTATGCAGATGGGCAGAAAGAACCACAGACCTCAGGGCTGGCTTGACCAAGTGCCTACGTTATAAACTCACTGTCTAGAGCTAATCTATCAAACATTCAATTCCAACCAACTGTAGGCTGAACGGATAAAAAATACTGTAACAGTGGCTATGAGAGTGCAGTGACCAAGAGACGTGGTGCCACTGAGGACCGGGGAAGGCTCCTGTGTGAAGTAGCTGGATGTCAGGGAGACTCATCTCTAGGCACAAAGATGAAGCCTTATCTCCTGACCACGGCCATCTGCCATGCCCTCACAGCATGAGTTCACGCTGTCAAAGTGGCTTCAGGGCCACCTGAGAGCTGAGAAACTTCGCATCTACTGAGACCCACTCACCTCGAGGAGAATCTTAACTCATTGAGACGGGGTTATCCCAGGCTGAGGATAGCCTTGAACTTATCTTCCGAGTCCTGGGATCACAGGTTTGCACTATGACAACCGACCTGGTTCTAAGACAGTCACACACTGCAGCCCAGGCTAGCCTCAAGTTCCTAAATGCTACAGCATCTATGAACATAGCTGGTCTGTCTTTAGCAACCTGTGTGCACTGCACTACATACACCTATCAGTAGGCCCAGACCCCTCACTTCAAAAATCTTTTTTTTTCCTTTTACTTATCTTTTTTTTATGTACACCTGCAGGCCAGAAGAGGGCACCAGATCTCATTATAGATGGTTGTGAGCCACTATGTGGTTGCTGGGAATTGAACTCAGGACCTCGGGAAGAGTAGACAGTGCTTTTAACCGCTGAGCCATCTCTCCCAACCTCTACTTCAAAATTCTTTAAAAAAAAAAATTTAGGGGCTGGAGAGATGGCTCAGAGGTTAGGAGCACCGACTGCTCTTCCAAAGGTCCTGAGTTCAATTCTAACACCCACATGGTGGCTCACAACCATCTACAATAAGATCTGGTGCCCTCTTCTGGAGTGCAGTTATATATGCAGGCAAAACACTATACATAATAAATATTTTTAAAAAAATTTTTTTAGACGGGGTCTTACTAGGTAATTACTCCAAGCTGGCCTGAAACATGCGGCAGCGTCTGGAGGGGGAAGAACCCTGGAGCCACAGGGTGGAGAGACTCCAAGTCCCTCTCACAGCCTGAGGCCGGCTGTCTCAGCAGCCTTAGAAAACATAACCAGGGGGAATGTGTTTGTTTTGTGTTATTTCAGAAGCAGACTCTTGACCCACTTCACCGCTTTAAGCAATTACATTTCCAGAAAAGCAGAGGACTTGGCCCAGCTTCTGTTCGGGAAAGGCGGTTACACTTCCCCAGGCTTTTCAAGTCAGGCTACACAAGGGAGGAAAAGCTTACATACCTGCTGTGAGACAATGCAGTACATGCTGAGTCTTAAACAGATATGGGGTGGATTTTTTTTTTTTTCTTTTTCTTTTTCTGAGACAGGGTTTCTATGTGTGTAGCCTTAGCTGTCGTGGACTTGCTTTGTAGACCAGGCTGGCCTCAAACTCACAGAAATCCACCTGCCTCTGCCTCCTGAGTTCTGGGATTACAGGCATGTGCCACCACACCCAGCTAGGATGGAATTTTAAAAATGGGGGGCTGGAGTTGGCTCAGTGGTTAAAAGAACTTGTTGCTTTATCAGAAGATCCAGGTTTGATGCTGAGCCTTCACAACATCTGTAACCTCAATTCCAGGACATCCAGCAGGGATGACAGGCAAACATTCATACATATAAGGTAAAATAAGTCTTTAAAAAACTTATTTCTCAGCCACGCCTTTAATCCCAGCACTCGGGAGGCAGAGGCAGGCGGATCGCTGTGAGTTCGAGGCCAGCCTGGTCTACAAAGCGAGTCCAGGACAGCCAAGACTACACAGAGAGACCCTGTCTTGAAAAACCAAAAAAAAAACCAAAAACAAAACAAAAAAAACTTATTTATCCTTTTCTTAAATTATTTATTTTATTCCCATTGGTGTTCTGCCTGCATGTGTATATGTGTGAGCATGTCAGATCCGCTGGAACTGGATAACAGACAGTTGTGAGCCGCCATGTGGGTGCTGGGAATTGAACTCAGGACCTCTGAATGAGCAGCCAGTGCTCTTACCCTCTGAGCCATCTCTCTAGTCCTACTTGTTATTCCTCAAATCAGCTTGTGTGTGTGTGTGTGTGTGTGTGTGTGTGTGTGTGTGTGTGTGTGT
>OU015756.1:6562891-6573503 GCA_907169655.1 Acomys percivali
TGTGTGTGTGTGTGTGTGTGTGTGTGTGTGTGTGTGTGTGTGTGTGTATGTGTAGGGGGGGTTTGGGGTAGTTTGTTTTTTCTGTACCTGGGGCCTTGAATGCTCATGCCTGTGCATGTGTGTGCATGTGTGTGTGTGCGTGCGCGCACGCGCGCACACACACGTACGCACGTGTGTTTGTGTGTGTGTATGTGTGCTTGCCAGAAGTCAGCCTCAAGTGTTGTTCCTCAGAAACTGTTTGCCCTTGCTTTCCTTTACAATCACACACACACATGCACATACATGGCACGGTGGAGGAGGTGGTTTTCCCCCTGCCTTGTGGGTGCAGGGATCAAGACAGTCATTCTGCCGGCCCACCCCTGCTTCCTGAGACAGGACCTTACTACGTGTCCTTGGCTTACTATGTGGTCTGGCATTCACAGGCATGCGTCATCACGCCCTGCAGCTTTTACCCTGTGTGTGCGGTGTCAGGGTGCAAACCCAGGGCTTCACACATGCCCGGCAAACGTTCTCCCACTGAGCTACAGCCTCAGCCAGCCAGAGACAGTTTACTTTTGACAGTGACAGACACAGGCTACTCCCTCCTTGGAATATGGCTTGATTGGACCAAACAAAGAACAGTAGCTAAGTGGGTGTGGCGACCAAGTTCCCTGCCTTTCCCCTACATACAGAGCCTCCAGCATTCCTGGTGGCGTGCTGCACTAGCTCTAAGGGGTGACATACTTTCCCAGCCTCCTCTCCAGCCTGGGATGACTCTGACCCAAGGCATAGTTAACAAGACATAAAAAAGTCAGTTGAGAACTGGAACACTGTAAGGAAGCAGTGAAAGCTGGGCGGGTCCTGTGGGCACTTTGATCCCTGCATGCTGGAGGCCTGCACAGGGAGGTCTGTGAGTTCAAGGACAGCCTGACTAGCATAGAGGATGCCAGGACAGCCAGGGCTGTGCAGAGAGACCCTTACAGAAGAGCCAGGTTTGGTTTGGTTTCCAGCACCTACCCGGTGGCACACAACAGTCTAACTCCAGTTCCAAGGGTTACATACATGCAGGCTTACATAAAGTAAACCTAAAAATAAACGACCATCATTAAACAGCACATGGGAGGCCAGGCATGGTGGTGCACAGAGAAATCCTGTCTCAAAAAAACAAAATAAACAAAAAAAAGCATACACGGGCTGGAGGCGCACACTTGTGGCAGCTCACACTCGGGATCTGACAACCTTTGCTGGCCTCTGAGGGCAGCGGGCACACAAGCAGGGCAAGGCAACGGGTAAAGGCACTTGCCACATAGTCTTGATGGCTCGAGTTTGATCCCTAGTCTTAAATAAAGACAAGGAAGTTATGACCTCCACACACATGCCAACACAAAGATCAAGCTCACACATACATCATGTGCACACACAAACAATAAATTTGGGGGGAGGGGTTTTTTTGAAACAGGGTCTCCTGGCTGGCCTGGAATTCACAGGGATCTGCTTCAGAAGGTCCCTGAAGAGCTCCAGCCAGAGGCCAGCCAAGGCTACACAGTGCGCCCCTGTCTCAAAAACCTGATTAAGGAAAAAAACAAAAAAGAGAGCTGGGGTAGAGGCAGGCGAATCACTGTGAGTTCGAGGCCAGCCTGATCTACAGAGGGAGCTCCAAGACAGCCAGGGCTACACAGAGAAACCCTGCCTCGAAAAACTAAAAAAAAAAAGAAAAAGAAAACAAGAACAAGCTGGGCGGTGGTGGCGCATGCCTTTAATCCCAGCACTTGGGAGGCAGAGGCAGGCGGATCTCTATGAGTTCAAGGCCAGCCTGGTCTACAGAGCGAGTTCCAGGACAGCCAGAGCTGTTACACAGAGACACCTTGTCTTAGAAAAACAAAATAAAAACCCCAAAAAAAGTATTTATGAATTATCTGGAGCCTAGTGAACCATTCTCTTCTCTCACAACATCTACTTACATCTTTACCATTTCTATAGAGGGTTATATCTCCTGCTCTTCCTTAGCAAGTCAAATCCCCTCACCAGTTTCAGGGTGAAAACAGCTAGATGCATGGCAGTGCTTGCATCCCTCAGGCCTCTGTGTCCCTCCCTGATGACACTAGTTGTAGGGTCATATCTGTCCTTGACTTGGCCAGGTATCCATTCATTCTACAACCATTTCAGGACCTCCTGTGACCAGGTGACCTGGCTCTGCTTGGTGCTGGATAGTGAGTGAGTGTGTGTGAGTGTGCATGTGTGTATGTGTGAGTGTGTATATGAGTGTGTGTGAGTGTGTATGAATGCGTGAGTGTGAGTGTGAATGAGTGTGAGTGTGTATGAATGTGTGAGTGTGTGTATGTGTGTGAATGTGTGTGAGGGTGAGTGTGTGAGTGAGTGTGTGTTGGAAGAGGGCATAAAAGACAAAGAGAACAATCTGACAAAGACGGGCTGAAGATCTGCAGGCTTTGGGCGTGGCTGTACAGAAACGTGCGCAATACAGGAAGTGTTTGAAGCAGGGCTGCGCTCCTTTGTGGGCTGCTGGAAGGAATGTGTCTCCTATAGCAGCGTGCTGGGCCAGAGCTCCGTCTCTGGTCTATACCCACCACCTATCTTTATCGAAGCACACGAAAGCTTAAAAACTGGGCATGGGGCTCATGCGGTGACTCAGCACTTGGGGGTTAAGGCACAGGACTGTCACACTGTGAGGACAGAGGGGGCTTCACAGGGAGTTCCAGGACAGCCTCCGGTACACAGTAAGATCTTGTCTCTCAAAGCCAGCCAACCAACAAAAAGCCTGGTGTGGTGGCAAAGACTCTGACTGCAGCGCTTGGGAGGTGAAGGCAGGAAGATCAGGAGTTCAAGGTCACCCTGATAGACATAGCCAGTCCAAGCCAGCCATGTCTGAGATCAAAACAAAAATACTTGCAGGCTAAATTCAGAATATGGAAGGATTTCAAACAGGGAGATGACATAAGGAGAAGTTCATTTTGGTGTGGGTGGCAAATGGCTCATCCATTAAAGCGACTTGCCACCAAGCTTGACAACCTGATTTGAGACCCAGAATCGACATGGCAGAAAAGTCACAAGTTGCCTTTTGACCTTAGCACCCACTCACCTACACATCCCTACACACACACACACCCCCCCCCCCCTACACACACCCCATTCTGAAATGATTACTGTTTATTAAAGCCTGGCCAACTCTTAAAAAAAAAAAGAAGGTGTAGCCAGGTGTGGTGGCGCACGCCTTTATTCCCAGCACTCGGGAGGAAGAGGCAGTCGGATTGCTGTAAGTTTGAGGCCAGCCTGGTCTACAAAGTGAGTCCAGGACAGTAAAGGCTACACGGAGAAACTCTGTCTCGAAAAAACAAACAAACAAAAAAACCAAACCAAAACAAAAAGGTGTATTCATTTATTTATTAATTTATTATGTCTACAGTGCTCTGCCTGCATGTACACTTGCAAGCCAGAAGAGGGCATCAGATCACATTATAGATGGTCGTGAGCCACCATGTGGTTGCTGGGAATTGAACTCAGGACCTCTGGAAGAGCAGCCAGTGCTCTTGACTGCTGATCCATCTCTCCAGCAGCCACCTCACCCCCCACATTTTTTTCAGTTTTTGAGAAAGGGTTTCTCTGTGTAGCCTTGACTGTCCTGGACTCCCTTTGTAGACCAGGCTGGCCTCGAACTCACAGCAATCCGCCTGCCTCTGCCTCCCGAGCGCTGGGATTAAAGGCGTGTGCCACCACGCCCGGCTTGTTAACCCTTCTTATTGTTGGTTACCTGTTTGCTGTCTTAGGGTTCTGATTGCTGGGACAAAACACCACGACCCAAATCAAGTTGGGAGGGAAAGGGTTTACTTTGCTTACACTTCCAGGTAGTGTCCATCACTGAGGGAAGTCAGGACAGGAACTCAAGCAGGGGAGGAAGCAGGAAGCGGGAGCTGATGCAGAGGCCACAGAGGGTGCTGCTAATGGCTGGCTCAGCATGCTTGCTTATAGCATCCAGGAGCACCAATTCAGGGGTGGCAACATCTTCAGTATGCTGGGCCCTCCAACATCAATCACTAAGAAAATGTTCAATAGCCAGGTCTCACAGGGAGGCATTTTCTCAATTGAGGTTCCCAATCTTGCTCTCTTTTTAAAATTTTTTATTTATTTATATTTCATGTGCATTGGTGTTTTGCCTGCATGTTTGTCTGTGTGAGGGTGTCACATCTCTTGGAACTGGAGTTATAGACAATTGTGAGCTGCCATGTGGGTGCTGAGACTTGAGCCCAGGGCCTTTGGACCAGCAGCCAGGGTTCTTAACGACTGAGCCATCTCTCCAGCCCCTGGGTGTCCACTTTTCAAGTGACTCTAGCCTGTGTTAAGGTGACATCAGACTACCAAGGATAACTGACCCCTTGTCACCTCGACACACAAACACATCACTATTAAGTCACAACCTTTCCCTTCTTGTTCATTCTCAAGATCACACACCAATATCAACAACACAATATAAAACACTCTACAATTTAAAAGTCCAACAGACTTTTAAAATTCTAACAGTAGGGCTGGAGAGAAGGCTCAGTGGTTAAGAGCATTGGATAGAGCCGGGTGTAGTGGTGCACACCTTTAATCCCAGCACTCGGGAGGCAGAGGCAGGTGGATCTCTGTGAGTTCGAGGCCAGCCTGGTCTACAAAGTGAGTCCAGGACAGCCAAGGCTACACAGAGAAACCCTGTCTTGAAAAACCAAAAAAATTTAAAAAAATAAAAAATTCAGATGTTCTAAAAAAAAAACAAAACAAAAAATGAAAAACCAAAAAAACTTTGGGTAATTGTTACAATAAATTGGTATCGGTTAGGCCTAAGAAGGCTGAATAATGACAAGGAGTCTGAAGCGTACTTTTAAACTGTCCCACCACGTGCTGGGAAGAAACTAAAACAATTCTACCCGTAAAATAAGCAACTACTCAAAACCTCTAAACCTACATATACCCCAAGCACTTGCCACTATGGTGGTGCTAGGCAATTCCTCTTCTCGTCCTCCTCCCAGCTCCCTTCTTTTTCCCAAAGTCACACTTTTTCTCCTCTCTCCCCAGAAGTCCCACCTTCCACTTCCTGTCCTTCTGCCCAGCTGATTGGCTAAACAGCGCTTTATTGACAGTTGTTTACATCCACTCAGCATTCCTCCACAGATAATCTTCCCGGGGACCTAGATTCAATTCCTAGCACCAACATAGCAGCTCACAACTGTCTGTAACTCAGGTCAAGGGGATCTGACACCTTCACATAGGCATACATGCAGGCAAAACACCAATGCACAAAAAAATAAGTAAATCTTTTTAAAAAATTCAAACAAGCTGCACAGTGGTGGCGCACACCTGCAATCCCAGCACTCGGGAGACAGAGACAGGAAGATCTCTGTGAGTTCGAGGCCAGCCTGGTCTACAAAGTGAGTCCAGGACAGCCAGGGCTATACACAGAAACTCTGTCTTTAAAAAAAAAAAAAAAACCAAACAGTAAAAGTCCAAAGTCTCCTTAAAATATCAAAATCGCTCAACTGTGGTTTCATGCAAAATAAAAAGTGTTACTTTCTTACCTCAAGAGGGAAGAACCAGGCCAGTCACAATCTGAACAAAGCAAAACCACACTGCAACTGTGTACGTAACGCAGCATCCAGTGTCTGGGACTCTTGTGATCTCCTCGGCTCCTCCAAAGGACCTGGGTCACTCGCCCGGCCCACCCTCCGCAGCGCACACAGCTTGGTTTCACTCCACAGCTGCTGTTCATGGTGGGCAGGCCTGGTCCTGGCATCTCCACGTGCTGGCGTCTCATGCTGCATCTGTGCTGCACTTTCACCACTAGCCTCTCCTGGTCTCTTTCCGGGGCCTCCAGCCTGCCAGAGAGTCAAGCCTTGACTCTTTCCTAAGCATTATCAGCTGGCTCGTTCTTACACCAGCTGCTGCCGGCTGCGTGAGGTTCGGCCTTGGCGGCCTCTGGACAGAGTTCCTAAGAAACGCTTCCCAGGAGACTTCACCTCAAGGAATCGCAGCTGATTCTTTAGTCAGTCCCAGCTGGTCAGCATCCATGTCCCAGAAAAGCAAAGGTTTTACCTCAGTGGCTCTGGTTTCTTGTTAACCACATCAGATTCCTCAGCTGCAGCTGAGCAGACACCAGGTTCCTCACACAAAAGGCGCGGCCGAGTCTTTGCTTCCCTCTGACACTTTACACGTCAGGCCTCTGTGGTCTGCACGGATCTTACTTCTGTATCTTCCAAGCTCCCACGGAACAGGACACTGAGCTCTCAACACTCAGAGCGTTGCCAGCCCAGAGATCAAATGCCGCCACAATCCTCAAACAGCAAAACGCATGGTCGGTCAGGGCTGCTACCGCACAGCCCATCAGTGAGAAGCCAGACCAGGAGCCTGGCGGGCCCTCCATGACAAGCACAGAGGCCGTGGAGGGGCGCTGCTCACTGGCCTGTTCCTGGCTGGCTCAGCCTGGTTTCCTATAGTCCAGGGGTGGCCCCACCCACAGAGGGCTGGGCCCGTCTC
Source organism: Acomys percivali (assembly GCA_907169655.1). Lineage (NCBI taxonomy): Eukaryota > Metazoa > Chordata > Mammalia > Rodentia > Muridae > Acomys > Acomys percivali. Next base: position 6,569,393 of record OU015756.1, read on the forward strand.
CATCAATCACTAATTAAGAAAATGTCCTACAGGCTTGCCTGCAGCCCTAGCTTATAGAAGGCATTTTCTCAATGTCCCCTCCTCTCCGATGACTCTAGCTCGCGTTAAGTTGACATAAAAACTAACCAGAGCTTGTATGTTATAGCTGAGTAGCTTGGTGTTTTTATGGAAATCCTAACATTGGGACCTGGGGCTGGCCCTCTTTTGCCTACTTCGGGATCCTTTTCCTCCTACTGGACTGCCTCATTCAGCCTTGATACGGTAGTGTGTGCCTAGTCTTACTGTAACTTGGTTTTGACTTTTTTGTTTTTTGTTTTCGAGACAGGGTTTCTCATGTGTTAGCCTTGGCTGTCCTGGACTCCCTTTGTAGACCAGGCTGGCCTCGAACTCACAGCGATCCACCTGCCTCTGCCTCCCGAGTGCTGGGATTAAAGGCGTGTGCCACCACGCCCACCTTACTGTAACTTGTTTTGCTGTGTTTGGTTGATGTCCTTGGGGGGCCTGCTCCTTTCTGAGGTGAGGGGGATGGATCTGGAGGAGAAGGGATGTGTGGGGGACAGACTGGTAGGAGGGGACGGAGGGGAAACTGCTGCTGGGATATAATATACGAGATGATTTAAAAAAGAAAGAAAGTAAAACAACAACAACAATGGAAAACAACCCCTAGCCAGCACACTTTGGTAACAATTATTTTGTTGACTTAGAAAATAAGTGTTCTGGTGCTGGAGGGATGGCTCAGAGGCTAAGGGCGCCGCCTGCTTTTCCAGAGATCCTGAATTCAATTCCCAGCAACCACATGGTGGCTCACAATCATCTATGACGTTATCTGGTGCCCTCTTTTGCAGATAAAGCACTCATATACAATAAATAAAATAATCTTTAAAAAATTAAAACAAACAAATAAATCTTAAAAACAAAAAACAAACAAACAAAATAAGTGTTCTCTCTACCTAAGCTCTTGTCCATCTCCACACATGAGCTAGTGTTTAAAAAACTAGTTGTAAACTGGGCAGTAGTGGCGCAAGCCTTTAATCCCAGAACTCGACAGGTAGAGGCAGGTGGGTCTCTGCATTTGAGTCCAGCATAGTCTACAGAAGGAGGTAAGCCTATGCAAAGAAAACCTGTGTCAAAATTAAATAAAATAGGGCTGGAGAGATGGTTAAGAGCACTGGCTGCTCTTTCAGAGGACCTGGGTTCAATTCCCAGCACCCAGATGGCTGCTCAGAGCCATCTGTAACTCCAGTTCCAGGGGATCCAGCACCCACACACTAACACACAAGCAGTCCACATAAAATGAAATGAAAAGCAAAACAACAAAAAGTCACAGTGGCTGGGCGGTGGTGGCGCTCGCCTTTAATCCCAGCACTCGGGAGGCAGGGACAGGTGGAACGCTGTGAGTTCAAGGCCAGCCTAGTCTACAAAGTGAGTCCAGGACAGCCAAGACTACAGAGAGACCCTGTCTTGAAAAAGCCAAAACCAACCAACCAACCAACGAACCAACTAACCAAAGCAAACCAAACCAAAGTATCGGAGACAGACAGACACACACATACACACACACACACCAGGAAGCTAACTGTCCTGGACATGTTTGCAGCACTTACCTTCCATTCTGCTTTACAAATGTTAACCTGGCTAACATGGAGGAGGAGGCTCAGTGGTCAACAGGACTAGGGTTCAGTTCCCAACACCCACATGACCGTGTACAACCTTCTATAACTCCAGTTCCAAGGGATCCAGTGCAGTCTGCCACCTCCCTAAGCATCAGGCATGCACATGGAACGTACACAAACATGCAGGCAAACATTCACATAAAAATAAAACCTTGGGCTGGGCATGGTGGTGGTGCTCGCTTTTAATCCCCACATTTGGGAGGCAGAGCAGGTGGATCTCTGTGAGTTCCAGGCCAGCCTGATCTAAATAGTGAGTTCCAGAACAATCAGGGCTCTGTAGAGAGACCCTGACTCAATAAACAAACAAACAAAAACGAAGCCTTAAAAACTGTTAATATGCCGGGCGGTGGTGGCGCACGCCTTTAATCCTAGCACTCAGGAGGCAGAGGCAGGCGGATCGATGTGAGTTCGAAGCCAGCCTGGTCTACAAAGCGAGTCCAGGACAGCCAAGGCAACATAGAGAGACCCTGTCTCAAAAAAAACAAAAAACAAAAAACAAAAAAACAACGACAACAAAAAAACGTTAACATGATGGGAATGGGAAGATACAAGTGAGGGGAGAACAACTGGGATGTAATCTGAATAAATTATAATAAATTTAAAATTTTAAATGTTTCTATAAACTGGGTATGTGGTGCACACCTTTAATCCCAGCACTCGGGAGGCAGAGGCAGGTGGATCTCTGCGAGTTTGAGGCCAACCTGGTCTACAAAGTGAGTCCAGGACAGCCAGGGCTACACAGAGAAACCCTGTCTCAGAAAAAAAAAATGTTAATATGAGCTGGGCCTAGTGGCGCACGCCTGTAATCCCAGCCGTCGGGGAAGAGAGGCAAGGAGACCCACCTGGTCCACACAGAGAAACCGTGTCTCTAAAAACAACAGTTCATGTGTCTAATAATGACAGTTATTTTACTGGAGGACCAAATGAGAGCACAGGCTGGTCTGAGCCCAGACTCTTTTATCTCTTCCACAGAGAGACCTGTCACTCCGTTATCAGTGTCAGGAGCAGAGCCTCCAGGACGTTTCCTATTCATGTTATTCCTTTTCTTTCTGCTTTGAGACTGGGTCTCACGTAGCTCAGGCTAGCCTTAATGAATTCCCTACGTGGCCAACGACATCCGATTCTTCCCACCTCCTTGGCAGGCAAGCATTGTACAACTGAGCTACATCCCCAGCACCTGGACAGACCTTTTTAGTCTGGGGGGAAAAGTCCGTTTCTGGCCACAAAGTTAGCTTGGGCTTCATTCTTCCTATGGTGCCGTCGGGAGTTTTCTACCCTGGGCTATTTCTGATCCGCTTGCTTGCACAAGCTCTAGTTCGAGGCACCTGGCCAGAGCTATTTATTCCTTTGGTCGGGGACCCTTTGGTAAAGGCCAGGCAGCGATGCAGAAAGCTCGGGCTGGGCCACGGTGCCCGAAAGGGCAGGGCTGCATTTCTAGGTGGGGAGGGGGCGGGGACCGCGGTGCGTACACAGGCGCCCTCAGCAGAGCGGGGACCTGGGGCATACGACTAGGCGGAACTGTACATCGTACCATTTACTTCAGTCGCCCGCTTCTAGATCTGTCAGCTGAGATCAAATGTGAAAGAAAAAATTAAAAACTTTGCATGTTACTGCTTCAAGCCACACAATTCTGCGAACTCGGGCCTCGCAGCCCCGCCCCCAAGCACCAGGCCCCACCCCAGACCACGCCCCTGCTCTGCGGGCGTCCGTGGGTCGGCAGCCGCATGGTCACGGGTGGGGACCGCTCAAGCCCTTTCCGTTCCGGAACCACCCCACACTTCAAAGCCTGACTCACTCACGGCCACCGCGGACCGGAAGTCACCGCGGGAGAAAGGTTTTTCGTGAGCCAGAGGGCGAGCGCGGACTACGACTCCCAGAATGCTCCGCAGTTAACTCTTTAGGGTCCGGAGCTGCCCTGAGCCCGGGCCCCCAGGCCCCCTCTTTCTCGGACCGGCAAGGTGAGTTTTGCAGGGCTGGGAGGGCCTTTTTCCTCTCTAGGGCTGAGGGGATGACAGAAACAAGTGTATTGTTTGCCGAAGGACTCCTTATCCCCCCCCCCGAAAAAAGGGAAAATTTGTAATAAAAAGGTTTTGATGCGCTTTTACAAATGGGAGACTGCACCATCATCCACGAACCCCAGGGCCTAAGTGAAATGACCAGTCTCTCGGAATGCCACCTAAGTCTTCTTTCTCCAAGAGCGGAACCTCCTCCTAGCTCCCAAACATCACCCCTTCCCTTTGCCAGCGCTACCAGCAAGATTTGTCACTCAAAGTCAAATGAGGATTTTTCATTGTCCTCTCGGTTGGGGTGTGGGGATGTGCGGACCTATCAACCCTGAAGGAGATCCTGTAACCTTTTGGATGATAAGAAGGCTCGTTGTCTCCCAGAGCCGTGTGTGTGTGTGTGTGTGTGTGTGTGTGTGTGTGTGTGTGTGTGTG
>OU015756.1:6585971-6598588 GCA_907169655.1 Acomys percivali
TTCTGGTGGGCTCCAGGCTGCACGCCCTGCCCTCTCCCCTGTGACGTCCAGTTGGCCTCGGGCGCCCAAGCCTAGCCTTCTGCTGGGCTCCAGGCTGCACATTCTACTCACTGCTTCTCGCTCCCGGTCCATGATCGTCTCTAGCTCTTCAAAATGGCGGAGTTTGATCTCTAGTTTCTTCATCTGGGTCTCCACCAGCAGGGCCACCAAAGACTTGATCTTCCTTTCCTCCACAGCAGCCAAGTGCTAGGCAGAGAGTGACACAGGGTCAGACAGTCCAGGGAGAAAGCAGGGCAGAGGCTGGCAGGCTAAGGAGGTAGCTATGATCACAGCTCAGAATAGTGTAACTGCAATATATATATGTATGCACATATATCATGAAATATATGTTCATAAATATATAGTATATATTATGAAGAAAAGAACAGCAAGAGATAAGACAAGTAAAATAAATTAAAAGGCTGGGATCAGCTAATGGTAAGAGATTTTAAAAGTTTAGGCCAGGCAGTGGTGGTGCTGCATGCCTTTAATCCCAGCACTCCGGAGGCAGAGGCAGGTGAATCAATGTGAGTTCAAGGCCAGCCTGGTCTACAAATCGAGTCCAGGACAGCCAAGGCTACACAGAGAAAGCTTGTCTCAAAAAACAAAAAACAAACAAACAATAACAAAATTAAAAAAAAAAAAAAAAACCACACAAGTTTAAAGAGATGACTAACTCACTCAGGATAAAAATAAAAAGGAAATGGGCCAACATTACTTAAGGAGTGAGACAGGAGACATTTCCTCTAAGGGATGTGAGAGGACGGAAGTGGGCAGCTTCTTCTCTGAGGACTGCCCTCACCTTGGCCTTGACGGCGGCGGCGGCCAGGGCGGCGGCGGCAGCTGTAGACAGGTTGCCTTCACCGATGTCTCGTTCCACCTTCGTCTTCCTCTCCCCCTCTGACTCCACTTCCTTCAGCACTTCCTCCTGTCCTTCTTTTGGCTCCTTGTCCTTCTCAGGATCAACTGTGTCAGGAGAGGCTGAATTAGCCTTTAACCATCTCATCTCCCTCCCGTGTGCACTCAGCATCCGGGTGGGCGGCTCACCCACTGGGTCGCCATCACTCTTCTCCGACTCCTTCTCGCTGTCGCCTTCTTTCCCTTTCTCCTCATCCTTCTTGGGAGCCTCACTTGTCTCCTCCTTCGCCTCTTCCTCTGCAGCGCCCCCTCCTTCCCGAGTTTCCTGCAGTTGCAGAAGACAGGGAGACATCAGCGGATTCGGCTCTCACACGGACGCAGGTTGGAGAATGACTTGGGCTCTTTTGCTTGTGTATGCACACTCTGTGTGTGCATGTGTAGTAACTGGTAAACCCACGTGCATGGGTGTGTAAGCCTATGTGTGTAGGTGCCAACGCCAGAGCAGGACATTGGGTATTTTACTGCCTGGAGACAGGTTCACCCTCCAATGATGGAGTCCCACAATGGCGGTGTTACAGACACATAAAATGACGCCAAACTTTTTATGTGGGTACTAGGGGTTCTACTTTACGTTTTGTAAAACAAGCACTCTTTTTTTTTGCCCCCTTGAGACAGGGTTTCTCTGTGTAGCCTTTGCTGCCCTGGACTTGATTTGTAAACCAGGCTGGCCTCGAACTCACAGCGATCCGCCTGCCTCTGCCTCCCGAGTGCTGGGATTAGAGGCGTGCGCCACCACGCGCAGCCTGTGACAAGCACTCTCTTTCCCAAAGACTCATCTCCTCAGCCCCAACTTCCCCCCTGCCCCGGGGTGATCTAGCTCCAGGAGAATGTCCCTGCCATTGGACTCCTCGTTACCACAGGGCTGTACCCGGACGCCTCTGCCAGACCCAGTCGTTGCCTCTATACCTTAGGCTCCTTCTTCTCATCGGCTGCCTGGCCCTCCGCCCGGGCCTCCTCAGTGCCGCTTTCCTCTGGGCCCATGGAGAAGAGAAAGGAAGGAGAGATGACTGGTGAGTCTCCATTGGGTACAATTTCCCAGTAGCTGAAACCTCAGGGACAGGACCAGGAAATCCCCCATAGTGATACCCTGAAGGAAAATAAAGCCCCAGAGACTCCCGCTCCCGAGTGTGCTGTGACTGGTGTCAACGCAGGTAAGAACAGGTGGGGATGGCTCTGGCTCCCGGTGAACAGGAAGAAATCGGAGGAAAGCTGGAGCTCACCAATACGCTCAGGCTCGTCAGAGGTGGTCCCTGCGATGCCGCTGCTTTCCAGACCAAAGGCAGGGTCTGCCTTGCCCGTAGCTTTGGCTGCTTCCTCTACTTTGCGCACGTGGGCTTCCACCAAGGCCGTGGGCACCTCTTCCTTCATTTTGGAGAACTCTTCTGTAAGAGCCAGGGGGAGGAGGCTGGGATGAAGCAGGGCACAGTCCTGACTGTCCCCGTCACGCTGTCTCATAAGCCCACCTCTTCCTCTAAGACCAAAATGGAGCCTGAGCCAAGTCAGCAACGAACAGGGCCAGCAGGGCAGCCAGGCTCGAGAGGTTTCAACTTGAGGATCCAGCCCCATGAAAGCAAACTGAGAAGGCCGACCCCACGTCCACTCCTGAATTACCTAGGGCTGACTTCGCAGCAGCAGAAGCAACTCGGGGGTCCACGACCGAGGCCAGGAAGGCAACGGTGCTCATAACAGGGTTGCCCGATTGGCTGAAGGGGATGGGCTGGTAGGCCAGGGGCCCTAGAGAGGCCTCTGAGTCCTCCAGGTACGGATCTTCAATGGGAAGGCGGAGAAAATGCAAGATGCACTCATCCTGCGTGCGGCTTCCCACATGCTCAGACACTTTGTTCCAGTCGTCCTTGTACATTTCCAGAGCCTGGTGGTAGCGGTGGGGACACAACTCCACTTACTTAGACACTTTTCTCAGAGGTCAGCTCCCCCCATCCTACTAAGGGCAGCTGGCTTCAAAGCTCTCTGTGTTCTGGATCCAAGGGGATTTCCAAGTAGCACTAGGAAAGGATATGGAATTACAAAAGGGCCTAAATCCCTGACCTGGAGCTGTCCCTGGGACAGGTATGACACGAACGGGGTGCCACTGAGGCGAGATCACACGATCACGCTCTGCTCAACACCAGCCTGCATGAGCGCTCCCCACTCACAGAGCAGCTGCGCCCCACCCGCTTCTGTGCTTACCGTGGCAGTCGGTCCCCTGGCTTTGCCCTACTCACCTCCAGGAGCAACAGCGTCTCCTGCTCCGTCCACTCCCTAGTGGCACTAGCTGCAGCTTTGCTCTGTGGGGAAACCGGGGTGAGTAGGGAAGTCTGAACTCCACAGTGCTAAGGTGTATCTGCCCTGGGGTGGCTGCACCTCTTACCTTGGCGGGGACCGTCTTCTTTGTGTACATATCTGTGCGCAGCCCGAAGTTCTGCATGTCCGTGGGCTTTTCTTTGCCCTTGTCAGGGAAGTTGAGCATTTGTTGGGAAGCAGAGCTCTGCTGTTTGTAGAAGGGGAAAGGAAAAAAAAAAGAGGTGAGTATACTTGGCCATAGGGAGCCAGAGGCAGAGACAGAGGCAGAGGCAGAGACAGAGACAGAGACCAGAGACCAGAGACAGAGAGAGACAGAGACAGGGTAAACAGACAGAGGAGCTTCCTTCCGGAAGCCAGGAATGCCCTGGGCGGGACTTCCTCCCTCATTGCTGCAGCTCCTCTGCTTTCTTGTCTCTTCTTCCCGGGCAGGGGCCCCCCAGTGAAGGGGCAAATAAACAGCCCAGCAGGGTCTGCACCCCACCTACCAGCTCTGGTTTGCCCTTAGCCGCCTCTGGCACCAGGTCATCCAGCTCTTTGCCCTTCCGCCCAGCCTTGGTATCAGCATCAACCTGGCGGCCCTGGGGGACAGAGCTTGGCGTCATGGAAGCTGGGTAGGAAATGGGCAGACCGAGGCCTTGGAGGCCTGAAGACCAAATGCTGGGCGGCCCACAGCTCTGGGAACACGCATGCCACTGGTCCATGGGGCCTCCATGAGTAACTAGACATGTAGTTGGCATGACAGACATCTGTGCTCACATGGGTCTCCACAGACTCTCTTAGGAGCAGAACAACTGACCCTCACCCTCGGTCAGTCAGCAGCTTTGTGTGAGCCACATAATAATATTTTCTTCTCAAGTAATGTATGGAATGGAAATGGGGGAAAAAATGAAGGTGGGAATAATTATGAGGCAAAAATGAAAAAAATATGGGAAACACGACAAAGTATAAAAATTTTGTACAAGTCCTCGTAAGCCATTCTGTCTGTCCGCTCTATCGCCTACATTAGACTGAGGATAAGGACCAACTTTTCTCCGTCAGCTGCTTACAGCTTAGGTGTCAGGGCGGAGAGAAGGTTGGGAAGACATGTGCCCTCTCCAACTTCCGGTAAAGGAAGAAACCCTACAACTCTCCTGAATCAATACCCTGAAAACATAAAAGTGAAAAGTAAACAGAAAAGGAAAAGTCGGAAGGAGCCCAGTCCTACCCGCCCAGCTTGTCCTGAGCCCCTCACCCTACCTGTGGGGGCTTGGGCTGAAGAGGGACCAGCCCCGAAGGCGTGTCCGCCAAGACGTGGAAGTGAGAGGTGGGAGGAGGTCCCATTGGGGTTGGTCGGCTCTCAGCATCCACCTGGTAGTTAATAAGACCCCACTGCTCCAGGAAGGCGTGGACCCTGTGAGAGAAAAGGAAGCTGGGCCACGTGGGATACCACCTCACCACCAGAGCATCCCGCGCGGCCTGGGCCTCCTCCAGCCATGCCATGGCCACACCCCGTGACCCTGTCTTCCTATGGAGGCTGGAGCCCTCTGCCCTCCTTTACAACAGTTTCCTGTCCCCTAAGTCACTCGCTCGCCCCTCGAACTTGCAGGTTTCTCTCCTGCGTGTTCCCTATTTTCCTTGAAGGCATCCATAGCGCTGCCGAGACTACACACAGAGGTCCTGGCCACTCTTTTCCCTTTCTTTTTTTTTTTTGGTTTTTCGAGACAGGGTCTCCCTATGTAGCCTTGGCTGTCCTGGACTCGCTTTGTAGACCAGGCTGGCCTGGAACACACAGCGATCCGCCTGTCTCTGCCTCCCGAGTGCTGGGATTAAAGGCGTGCGCCACCACACCTGGCCCTTCTTTTTCCTTTCAAGAGAGACCCACCTCATGATAGCGCAGACATCACCCGCCAAGTTCCTCCGACAGGCAGTGGATGTTAGATACTCCTGGGGGTTCAGCCGGTAAGTGTCAATCATGAAGTTCCGATATGCCAGGTAGCTGAGAGGAGTCAGAGAGTTAAGCAGGAGGAAGAGAGTTACTGTTTGTTAAGGCCCGTGGAGAGGAAAAATGATAAAAGCGCTAATGATCTCTCCTGCGTGACAAGAATGGAAAAGAACAGAGTATGTGATTCAATCTTAGCGGGGCACCGCACATGCACTAGCGGCACAGTACTCAAATGTTCCTTGCTTGGAGCTGAAGAGGTAGCCCAGTGGTTGGAGCACTTGCTGTCCTTGCAGAGGACCCAGGTTTGGTTCCCAGCACCCACGTGGTGGCGCATAACCATTCCTTAACTCCAGTTCCAGGGGATCAGATGTCTCTTCTGAACCCCACGGTCACCAGGCATACATGTGGTACACACACGCATCCATACAGGCCAAACTCTCAGACACAAAATAAGGAAATCTAAAAAGAGAAACTTTTTGTATATTTCCTGATGGCTTTTTTGATTAAATGAACTATCACCTTAAGTTTTCCTGGGAATCTCAGCTGAGATTACCCGCGCGGCCTGGGCGCGGGCCTGTCCTAGACTCACTTTGTAGACCAGGCTGGCCTCGAACTCACAGCGATCCGCCTCATGCATCATGGTCATCTTACCCAATTTTTGAAAAAAAAAAATTCCAAAAAGTAAGAAAAAAAATGTACCAGGTGGTGGTGGTGGTGGCGCACGCCTTTAATCCCAGCACTCGGGAGGCAGAGGCAGGTGGATCTCTGTGAGTTCAAGGCTAGCCTGGTCTACAAAGTGAGTCCAGGACAGCCAAGGCTACACAGAGAAACCCTGTCTCAGAAACAACAACAACAACAAAAACCTGTCTCAAAAAACAAAGCAAAAAAAGAAAGAAAAAAGAAAAAGAAAAAAAAAAGCCCATGTTTCCCAATTCAGAAAAAGAAACTGAAAGATTCCATTCTTTAGCTGGGCATGGTGGCACACATCTGTAATCTCAGCACTTGGGAGGTAGAGGCAGGCGGATGCTGTGAGTTCAAGCCTGGCAGCTTGGTCTACAAAGCCAAGGACCGCTAAGGCTACACAGAGAAACCCTGTCTTGAAAACACCAAAAGAAAATTTTTTGGTTTTTAAATTTTATATGTGTATGGGTGTTTTGCCTACACATGCATCTGTGTCCTGATGCCCAAGGATGCCAAAAGGGGTTGCTGAATCCCTGCAATTGGAGCTGCAGACGGTTGTGAGTCACCACATGAGTGCTGGGAGTCAAAGCTGGGTCTTCTGAAAGAGCAGCCAATGGTTTTGTGTAGTACAGGCTGGCCTTCATCTTGATCTACAGCACAGCTGCACACCCCAGATACCACCTCCCTGGCTTGTCATTGTTTATTTACTTTGAGTCAGGGTCTCACGTAGCCCAAGCCGGCGTAAATCATCTAGTTAAGGGCAGTGTTGACTCTCAATCCTCCTGCCTTGCCTTTCCAGTGCTAAGACTATAGACGTGTAGCAGTACATTTTTTTAAAAATTTATTTATTTTTATGTTACGTGCATTGGTGTTTTGCCTGCATGTAAGTCAGTGTGAGTGTGTCAGATCTTGGAGAAACAGACAGTTGTGAGCTGCCATGTGGTTGCTGGGAATTGAACCCAGGTCCTCTGGAAGAGCAGTCAGTGCTCTTAACCACAGAGCCATCTCTCCAGCTCCCTAGCAGTACATTTTTAAGGTTCATTTTTACATAATAGTTTTGTGGATTTACTTATCCTGTGTGTGTAGGCATGTGTAGTCTACAGCACACATGCAGCGGTGAGACGGTAACTTTCAGGAGATGGTTCTTTCCATGTGGGATCCAGAAACTCAACTCAGGCCGTCAGATTAGCATCTTTATGTGCTGAGTGGTTCCACACACGCTCTCTCACCTTTCGGTACTAACTATGTGTGTGCTGAGATGAGCACCATGACACGCATGTGGACTGTCAGGCCTTCACACACCAGCCACCTAGCTGACTCTTTTTCTTTATCTAATTAATTATTATTTTTTTTTTTTAGTTAATTGATTATGTATGTGTGGACTCCAATACATGTGTGTGGAGGTCAGAGGACACTTATGAGTCCATCTTCTCCTTCTAACTTATGGGGTCCGAGGACCAAACACGGTTCGTCAGCCTTGCTGGCAAGCTCCCTTACCCAAGAGCCATCTCAGATACATTTTAGTTTGGAAAAAAAAAAAGATTTATTTTATTTGGGGGGCTAGAGAGATGGCTCAGTGGTAAAGATCACTTGTTCTTGCGGAGGACCCTGGTTCAGTCTTTGGCACCCGCATGGTGGTGGCTCACAACCACCTCTGAGTCCAGGTCTAGGGGACCTGACATCCTCTTCTGACCTCCAATGGCACCAGGCGCACACATGGTACACAGACACACATGGAGGAAAACCACTGGTTCACGTAAGTGAATCTAGAACAATTCTATGTGGGCATGTGTATTGGCATGCACATGCCCACTATGAGAGACTGTCAGGCCCTCCAGAAGCTCAGCTGTAAACAGCCGAAAGTCACTTAGTGTGTGTGATGGGAGCTGAAGTCAAGGCACACTCTTCTTTTTTTTTTCTTTCAAGACAGGGTTTCTCTGTGTAGCCATGGCTGTTCTGGACTCACTTTGTAGACCAGGCTGGCCCAGAACTCATAGAGATCCACCTGCCTCTGCTGGGGATTTTACTTTGCAGCCCAGGCTAGTCTGGAACTTACGTTGTAACAGACTGAAGAAGAACCTGTGATTGCCTCAGCCTCTCACGTGCTGGGATTACAGATGTAACTTATATTTTAAATTTAGAAAGGTGTAAAGCCAGGTGCCAGTCTTTTCATGATGATGTTGTCAAGCTATCTGAAACTTAAGACTCCTCATGTGTCAAACAGGGCGTTTCCAGCTGGAGCAATGCAGATGCCAGCACCTGTACGGGGCCACTCAGGACAGCCTGCAACTCCAGCTCCAAGAGATCCAACACCCTTTTCTGGCATCTGTGGGCACGGCACTCATACGCACATACCCACATACATACGATAACGTGAAAAATAAAAGACATCTTAATATGTAAAATTAAATTAAATTATAAAGTATGTAATTAATTAAGAAAAAATAAGAAAAAAATAAATTATTGTAAGGTGTAAAATGTGAGACTATGAGTCCAACTGAGGGATCCAGATCCTGGCTTCGTGAGCTGTGTGACCTCTCACTACTCTGTCCCTCCCACCAGTGCCCTCGTCTATAAACTAGTCATGACCTATGCTTCAGCCTCGCTGAGACTGGCTAGCCAGTGCGTGGTAGAGACGCGAGCTGGTGCTGGGAGGTGACACTTATGTACTTTTCCCTCACAGCATACCACACAATCATGCCATCTAGAAACTTCTTTTCCTTCCTGTCACAAGCCCTGCTCCCCTCAGAGGAAGAGACCCAAGCCAAGCTACGGAGAATGAAACAAGAGGAGCAAAGATGATCCCACAGAGGGGAGCCTGAGCATCAGGTACAGAGACAGCCCCCGCTTCTCAGTCTCACCTACTTTCCCATGTCCTCACCCTGACGCACCCTCACCGCACAAGATCTTCAAACAATGCAAGCCTGGAAAGTGAGGGAGCTGAGACTCAAAGCAACTCCTTTTTGTTTGACAGGGTCTTACTCGTTTGCTAAGATGGCCCTGAACTCAAACCCTCCCTCAGCTTCACAGGGCTGGCACTGTAAGTCAGCATGCGCCAGGCACCTTCATGGAGTCAGGGAGATGAACAAGAAGTTTGCACAGCCTACTGTAATCCCAGCACTCGGGAGGCAGAGGCAGGCGGATCGCTGTGAGTTCGAGGCCAGCCTGGTCTACAAAGTGAGACCAGAACAGCCAAGGCTACACAGAGAAACCCTGTTTTGAAAAAAAGAAAACAAAAAAAAAATAAGTTTTCTGGGGGCTCAAGGAGGGAGGATATTAGAGAAGAGGGTGTCCATCACGACATATGGAAAATGCAATTACCAGATTCAACAAACATTAACTCGTCAGCCCTATTCTTTGATTTTATTACTTACTTTCAAGATCAGGTCTCCTACATAGCCCCGCTGGCCTCCATCTATACAGATAAGGCTCACACTCAGAGACCTGCCTGCCTCTGCCTCCAGCACACACAGTAGTGCACATGAGGCAAGCGTCCAGCTGCTCAGTGCTCCCCCTCCAGCCCTACTCCTCAGCTCTATTGGCTACTCCTCCAGAATGCAGACTCCGCCTCAGAATCCTCAGAGCTGGACGTTTTAGTTCCTCCTTCTCTTTGAGGATGTCTAGCTAGGAATTTGAGTTCCTGCCTTCACCTCTCAAGTGCTAGGACTATAGACATGTGCCACTAGGCTTGGCCTTATCTTGCTTTTTGTTTGTTTGTTTGTTTGTTTGTTTTGTTTGTTTGAAACAGGGTTTCTCTTTGTAGCTCTGGCTGTCCTGGAACTTGCTCTATAGACCAGGCTGGCCTCGAATTCAGAGATCTGCCTGCCTCTTCCTGGGATTAAATGTGTGCACCACCACTCCCCAGTTTATCTTGTTTTTCTAACAAAATTTCAGCCTAGCCAATAGCACTGACATTTTTAGTTAAAGTTGCTGCATACACTAGGAGTTTGTGCATTTCGGGTAACATAGCAACTATGGACAGAAATTCTCTGCACGTGTGAGAAACACGGACGCAAAGGGAACAGAAGACTATGCTCTACTGTGACGTCCTCAGGGAACCCCAAAGAGCACGCTCCAGCGTTTAGGCCGTGGCTGTCTGGCGGCATCTACCCTGACTCTGTAAGCCTAACAGAGCGCCTGGCTGGATGTTGCTAGATCTGGAAGGGTGAACGCAGAAAAGGACAGCAAAAGAAAACCGTAAGCCAAAATCTTACATCTCTGGAGTCTTGGACTTGTTCTTGCCGTTGAAGAACTCAGGGAGAGCCCTCCGTTCAATGGCGTGAACACTGCAAGATAAATCACAACAGAATCAGCAGAAGGTGTGTGTGTGTGTGTCTGTGTGTCTGTGTGTCTGTGTGTGTGTGTGTGTGTGTGTGTGTGTGTCTGTGTGTGTGTGTAATAGGAGCCTGAAGGGAGAAAGGGTTGTAAGGTGGGGCTGATAAGCAGCTGCAGGATAAATCACAACAGAATCAGCAGAAGGTGTGTGGGGGGGGACAGGAGCCCGAAGGGAGAAAGGCTTGTAAGGTGGAGTCAATAATCAGCTCTAAACTGCAGAGGGGAGCCCCTCTAGAAGGAAGTGCACCCTGTGAGTGTCACTGAGGCAGAAAAGTCTTATTTGGAGGAACCAGGACAAACAGCGCACCGACTGGGAGGAGAGACCAGGGATGAGCCTCGCCCATACCTGTTGTAGTCAAACCAGGCGGCGTAGCTGGGGATGATGATGTGGTGGGTCTGCTCCGTCACGTTGTCCTCGTGCAGGTCTGGGTTCTTGGTCTGCTCCCCCTTGTTGCCCGTGCTGCCCTCGTCCTCATCCTACGAGTACGGAGGCTGCTGGACACTCAGCATTCCCGCCCCCGCCCAGCCCAGCACCCCCCAGTTTCTCCTACACCCAGGAGCACGGACACTAACAACAGGGGGTGAGGATGAGCCCCACGGGCCCGGGGACTCTACATGGGCTGGAGCTGGGCAACAGCTAGGATTAATGTGTGCTGGGAAAACCCTGGGCGGAAGGGACGGCACAGCCTCTCTAAACTGGCTCCACCTTGCCAGCGGTCTCCATGCTCTCGTCATCCTGTTCATCTGGAAGGGAAGGGAAACATGACATAAGGCTTGAGCCTCCAGAGGAGCAGGGAGTCTGACAGGAAAGCTGGAGGGCCAGGGGAGGTGAGCTGAGCGCTCCCGGGCCTCAAGCACGGCCTGCGGTAATGCCGCCTTACCCAGGTCAGTCACGGTGCCTCCTCTGACTGGAGCGGACTCGGACTCCTTCTTAGTGTTGACTGCCGGAGAAAGAGCCACTGTGTTACACGTGTTGGCCAAGCCAAAGCCCTCACTTCTCGACTAACAGTTTGATGTAACTTGCTTTCTCAAAAACCTTTGCAACTCACTTGCTATTTCACTTACCCAGCCAATGACTTCATCTGACTTCCTCGTCTGTGCTATCAACACCGATGTTTTCTCCAGCCTCAACCTCAGCATCCTGAGGACCATTCTAGCCTCTGACTGGTCCTGCTTCCTTATTTGTTTTCCCTTTTTATAATCTTTTAATGGACTGGATTTGATCTAGATCATTCTGTAGATAAGTAGTTAAACACCACCCCTTGATATGCGGGCAGCTGAACCCAGAGCCACAGGCATGTGTGTTCTACTGGAGTCCCAGTCCCAGCCACAAGCCTTTTTGGTTGTTTTGAGACAGAGTCTCTGTGTTCCAGGCTTCCAACTTGCTAAGTAACGAAGACTGACCCTGACTCCACATCCATGTCTGGGGCACTGAGGTCACAGGTATGCACCACTGCCAAGCCCACTTCCTCAGCACTCTTTTTCTTTTTCCCTTAAGTTTTGTATTTCGGTTTTGGCTTTTTGAAACAGTCTTAGGCTGGAGAGATGGCTCTGCAGTTAAGAGCACTGGCTGCTCTTCCAGAAGTCATGGGTTCAATTCCTAGCAACTACACGGTGGTTCATAACCATCTATAATTGTAGTCCCATGGAATCCCATGCCCTTTTCTGGTGTGCAAATTGTACGTGCAGAGCCGGGCGTGGTGGCGCATGCCTTTAATCCCAGCACTCGGGAGGCAGAGGCAGGCGGATCTCTGTGAGTTCGAGGCCAGCCTGGTCTACAAAGTGAGTCCAGGATGGCCAAGGCTACACAGAGAAACCCTGTCTCGAAAAAACAAAAACAAAACAAAAAAAATTGTACGTGCAAACACCCATATAAATGAAATAAAAAAATAAATATATAGATTTTTAAATTTTTATTTTTTAAAGAAAAGGACACAGACTCAAGCAGTTCATGCTAGTTTTGAATTCAGTATGTAGCTCAGACTGGCTCTGAACTCCTGAACAAGCTGCATTTGCCTGCCAAGTGCTAGGATTACACTTAGCTTTCCTTTTATTTTGAGATAGTCTCATTAAGTTGCCTAGGTTGGCCTTTGGGACTCATTCTGCAGCCCAGGCAGGCTTTAAACTACTTACACCTCCTGTCTCAGCCTTGTAAGTAACTGGGATTATAAACCTGTGCCATGCTTCCAGACCTAGTTGAATGACTAGATCTTTTTTTCCCCCCCTGGTTTTCCAAGACAGGGTTTCTCTGTGTATCCCTGGCTGTCATAGACTCACTTTGTAGACCAGGCTGGCCTCGAACTCACAGTGATCCACCTGCCTCTGCCTCTGCCTCCCAAGTGCTGGGATTACAGGTGTGCGCCACCACGCCTGGCGAATGATTAGATCTTAATTAATTAATATTGTTGGTTTGTTCCCCCCC
>OU015756.1:6602971-6624028 GCA_907169655.1 Acomys percivali
CACCACACTTCTCACTCACAGGTGCTCACCACACTTCTCACTCACAGCCTCCTATAAGCTTTTCATGTTCTATCACTTTAAAGGCTGCACGTCGCCCAGGGGAACTATATGAATCTGAGGAAACACTTTCTTACTACTACAGTTTAAACTTTTGTTTTGAGACATGACTTCACTTCACTTAGGCTGGCCCTAAACTTCCCAAAAAACTGAGAATGACTTTAATTCCTGATCCTCTTTTATTGATTTCTAGAGTACTGAGGTTACAGATGTGTCACACCACACTTGCCTGTTTTGGCACTTACTTATAGAAAGTTATGAACATAGGCCAGCAATGGCTCAGTGGGTAAGAGTGCTTGCCGCACAAGCCTGAGGACTGCAGCTAGATCTCTGGAACCCAAAGGGGAAGAAAGCATCGGCTCCCAATCCTGTACATGCACACTTGCACAGATACACACACACACACACACACACATACACACACACCCATGCACTCACAGATATACATATACACATGCACATAAACATACACACACATATACACACATGCAAGCACACAAACATACACACACACTCCACACACACATATACACATTCCATACACACATACACCCACAGTCACATACATATACACACACTCTCACACACAGACACACACACACACACACATGCAAGGGAAAAAAAGGCCGGGTATGGTAGAGCAATCTTTTAATCCCAGCATTTAGGAGGGAGAGGCTGAAGTATCTTTGTGAGTTCAAGGCCCATTTGGACTACAGAGCAAGTCAGGCTAGGCACAGCTATAAGTAAGACTTTGTCTTTTTTTTTTTTTTTTTGTCTTTTTGAGACAGGGTCTCCCTGTGTGGCCTTGGCTGTCCTGGACTCACTTTGTAGAGCAGGTTGGCCTCGAACTCACAGCGACAAGCCTGCCTCTGCCTCCTGAGTGCTGGGACTAAAGGCATGTGCCTCAACACCCAGCAGTAAGACCTTGTCTTAACGATGCATGTATGTATGTATGTACGTATGTATGTATATATGTATGTATGTATGATAAAAAGGAAAATAAACCAGGGAATGACCCAGTCAGTAAGGATAAGGACCTGAGTTCTATCCCCAGAACCTATATAAACATAAAAATGCTGGGCATGGGCGGAAGAGATGGCAGCTGTTGCTCCGGCGGAGGACCTGGGGTCAGTTTGCAGCACCACAAATGACCACCCATAAGGATCTATAACTCCAGTTCAAGAGCATGTACAGGCACCAGGCACACATATGGTGCACATACGTAAATGCAGGTAAACACTCATACACATGAAGTTAAACAGTGTTTTATGCTTGTGGTGGCTCATGCTTGCAACCCCGGTGCGTCAAAGGTACAGACAGTAGGATCCCCAAGGCGCTCTGGCCATCCAGTCCAGACTAATTGGTGAGTTCCAGGCTAGCGAGACCCTGTCTTAAAGGAAGGAGACAGCATTCCTGAGGGTGAACTTGAGATTATCCTATCCCTCCTGTCTGTCTGTCTGTCCGTCTGTCCCCCCACCTCTTACACACACACACACACACACACACCAGTAGACACAGACATTAAAAGACGAAAAATTATTCTAAGCAGCAGGAGTGATGGTGCACACCTTTAATCCCAGAACTCTGGAGGCAGAGGCAAGCAGATTTCTGAGTTCAAGGCCAGCCTGGTCTACACAGTGAGTTCAAGTTTGGTTGAAATTATATCGTGAGACCCTGTCTCAAAACAAAACAAAACAGACATAGTAGTGCACATGTTTAATGCCAGCACTCAGGAGGAAGAGGCAGGAGGATCTCTGTGAGTTTTAAAGCCAGTCTAGAGTAAAATGCGAGTCCAGGACAGCCAAGGATACCCAGAGAAACCCTGTCTTAAAAAACCAAGAAAACGCGAGGCGTGGTGGCACACGCCTTTAATCTCAGCACTTGGGAGGCTGGTGGATCGCTGTGAGTTTGAGGCCAGCCTGGTTTACAAAGTGAGTCCAGGACAGCCAAGGCTACAAAGAGAAACCCTGTCTCGAAAAACAAAAAAAAACAAAAAACAAAAAACAAAAAAACAAACCAAGAAAACGAGCCCTGGGAATTGGGCGCTGGGCACGGTGATCCTCAATAACGGAAGCACTGAGGAAGCGCTGGCAGTTGTTCCATATCAGCTCGGTGCTAAGATTTGGTCTCAAAACAAAGAAATAAAAACCAAAAAACAAGGCTTAGAGGCACTGTAGTTCCAGGTGCACATACACACATGCAGGCAAAACATTCATACTCATAAAATAAAAATAAACGTAAGAAACAAAAACAAGCAAAGAAAAAGGGAACAGACATACACACAGAGCCAGAGGGGCGGCTCACGCCTTCAATGCCAGCATCAAGAGGTTGAGGTAGGAGGACTGCTCCAAGTTTGAGGCCAGCCTGATCTACATAGCAAGTTCTATGCCAGCCTCGATTACATAGCAAAATTCTGTATCCAAAACAACAAACAAAGTGCTAGAGAGATGGCTCAGTGGTTAAGAGCACTGCCTGCTCTTCCAAAGGACCTGGGTTCAATTCCCAGCACCCACAAGGCAGCTCACAACTGTCTATAACTCCAAGATCTGACATCCTCACGCCAGTGCACATAAATTAAAATTAAATTAAAAATATTTTAAAACAAACAAACAAACAAACAAGTAAACAAACAACCCGATACAGCGCCTTCTTGCTCTGCCAGACAGGCTTCTGTGTCTGGCTCCTGAGATCCCATCCTCACCTGTCAGGATAGTAGCCCCAGTGCAGAAGAACCTGTTTATCTCTCTTCATGACAGGCCGTACCCATTCCTCTGAGGATAGAGACAGAGGAGAGAGAGATAAACTGAAGGGAAGCACAAAAAATGACTAGATGAAGGCTCTAGCTGAGCACTCTCCTGCTGTAGCGGGAGGCCGAGGACTCAGGGTGGCAAGGCTGGGAACCTCAGTGCTATATGGTGATGTAAGTGGTCCTCTATCCGCCGGCCCGAGCCATCCCTGCCGAGGCCAAGGAAAACCAAGGCTCACCTTCTTCTAGGTTCCCAGGCACAGGATACACAACGTGGGAGGCGTTGCTCTTATCCTCAGAGACGGTTCCCTGGAGAACACAGGGAAAAGCACATGAATCTGCTTTCTCGTAAATAAAACAATCAAAATGAAACCACAGAACTGCCTTCCAAACTAAATCTTTCTTGAAGTGGTATTAAAATTAGTTTGTCTCCAGGCAATGGTGGTGTACTCCTTTAATCCCAGCACTTGGGAGGCAGAGGCAGGTGGATCTCTGTGATATCCAGACCAGCTTGGTCTACAGAGGGAGTTCCAGGACAGCCAAGGCTACATAGAGAAACTGTGTCTCCAAAAACTAAAAACAAATTTAAAAAAAGAAAAAAATTGTATTTTCTAATACCACCACCTAAGTGGCAAAGAAACACAGGATTAATGGTGTGTTAGCGCTGGAGAGAAGCCGGAGAACTAAATGTCCCTCTGCATAGCAACGCTACACACTGGAACTACACACTGGAAATGTGTGTGTGGTGCACTGCCTATGTGTGTGTGCATGCAAATGTCCTTTCTTACTTTCCACTTTGTTTTGGGACAGTGACCCAGGAGCTTGACATTTCAGTTAGACTGGCTGGAGAAGTAGCTCCTAGAATCCTCCTGTCTCTACCTCCCAGCACTGGCATTACATAGATGAACCGCAGCTCCCAGGGATCTGTACAGTCTGGGCATCCAGACTCAGGTCCTCATGCCTGCAGAACAAGCTCTTACTTCCCCTATTGACCTTTCTCCTCGGCCCTACCTGTGGGAAATGTAAAGTAGACTATATGCACCTACCCATAATATCTGCTTCTTATTAATGAGTAGTTCCAAAGAAGAGCGATTTCATTGTGGTTGTTTTTTTGTTTTGTTTTGTTTTGTTTTAAAATATTTATTTATTTATACATGTATGCCTGCCCGCCAGAAGAGGGCACCAGATCTCATTGTAGATGGTTGTGAGCCACCATGTGGTTGCTGGGAATTGAACTCAGGACCTTTGGAAGAACAGATAGTGCTCTTAACCTCTGAGCCATCTCTCCAGCCCCCTCATTGTGGATGTTTTTAACAGTATCGCTCTACAGTCCAGGCAGGCCTGACCACACAACGTAGCCAAGGATGAGCTTGAACTCCTGGTACCCTGTTTCTGCTTCCCCAGTGCTAGGGGACACACCGCTACACCTGGCTGCAAGGTCCCACTTGCCTGAGAACAGGGATCCCCAGCCCAGTGGAAGAAGCTCTTTCTCCCTCCTGGGCCAGTGCAGTGCAAGGAGCAGTGACAAATCCATCAAGCCTGGCGAGCAGAGCAAGCAAACGGTGCTGCTCAAAGACCTAACTCTGGTTCTCCGCTAAGCAGAAAGGGCCACAGCACAGTAGAAAATGCAGCCCGGCATCATCGGGGAGAAACAGTACCAACAACTGCTACAATGTATAACCCAGCCACTTGGCTCAGCCGCCTCTGCCACGCCCTCCCTCCACTCACCTGGTGCCTCTTAACAATGTCTTTTAACTTCCCGAGCAGTTTGGGCTCAATGTCTGGGCACAGGAAAATGTTAGGTCGGGACAGGCAATTATTCTGTGAAGGGAAGAGGCGGTGACATGAGGAAGGGCTATTCTATATTCTTCCTGAGGGAGGGAGGTGATGGGGGATGCGCCTGAACGGTACCTGCACGAGGGACTTCTCAATGGTCATGAACATCTCCACATTGCGGTCCATGCGTGACGGGTTCTGGAAATCGTAACGCCGCCTTGTAAAGGGACAATAAATGTGGTAAGTGACAAGCTTGCGACTGGGGGAAGAGGCATTTTGCCCGTTTGTATGTGTGTGTACCATGCGCGCGCAGTGCCTGTGGAGGGCAGAAGAGGTCATGGGAATCCCTGGGACTGGAGTTACACAGGTTTGTGAGTAGCCACGTGGTTGCTGGGAATGGGACCGTGTCCTCTAGAAGAACAGAGCTCTTAACCACTGGCCTCTTCAGCCCCAAGAGTACATAACATCCTTTTACTTATTTATTGTATGTATATAGTGCTCTGTCTGCACGTACGCCTGCAGGCCAGAGGAGGGCACCAGATCCCTGTATAGATGGTTGGGAGCCACCATGTGGGTGCTAGAAATTGAACTCAGGACCCTTGGAAGAGCACACAGTGCTTTTGACTGCTGGGCCATCTTGACAGTCCCAAGTACATAACTTCTTAACAGGGGAAATTAGGAGGTAATCTTGTCGCAAATTTTGCCCAAATCACAGAGAACCCAGGTGTCCTGGTCTTAAATGCACGGGTCACTCTACACGTAATCCAAACGGACAGAGGCTGAGATGCCGACCTAAGAGCTCCCTTGCGGAAGAGTTCATTCCCAGCTCACTCATGCTTGCAGACTATTTTGGCCATGACATCTTTTTTTCCTCATGTACCAAAATAAGAGACACATAGAATTTCTAGATGGGTTCTCTCACTCCAGAAGACCCCAGGAAATAATGGGGAGCTCCTTCTAAGCTAAATATGAAAAGCAGAGGAAGAATCATCTCACCATCCCTGGTCACTCTTGAATTTGTAGGCAGCTGCAAGAATGTGGCACAGGGATCCGCCTGCTTTGAAATCTAGGAAACATTTGATCTACAAAATTGAGACAGGGAAGAAGTTATGTGAAAGTTACACTGTAACTTTTGTTTTGTTTTGTTAGTTGGTTACATAAAAATCCCACTCTGGACTCACATCCCTCTTAAAATTAAAAATGTGTTTTATTTGCTTTTTAAGACAGTGTCTCACTGGGCATAGTGGTGTATACCTTTAATCCCAGCAGCTGGGGGGCAGAGGCAAGTTGATCTCTGTGAGTTCAAGACCAGCCTGGTCTACAAAGTGAGTCCAGGACAGCCAAGGCTACACAGAAAAACCCTGTCTCTGTCTGTCTGTCTGTCTGTCTGTCTCTCTCTCTCACACACACTCACACACACACACACACACACACACACACACACACACAAAGACAGTGTCTCACTGTGTAGGCCTCGTGAGCCTAGAGCCCACATGTAGACCAACTTGGGCTGGAACTTGTAACAATTCCCCTGCCCACTATGCTCATCCCTCAAAACTGGAAACATTTAACCCACATGTCATTGCACCATGTGACCTGAAAAAGGGATGAAAAAAAACAAAACAAAACAATATGACATTCATAAAAAAATGTCACTTTGGGCCAAACACTCATATACTACTGAAGAAACACTACAAAGCAGAGCTATTAATTTCATGTAAAGATAAAATTATCAAGACTCATAAAGGTGGTGGACGCAGGACTGATCACAAGTTTATGCAAATCCAAGCCTCACTGCCAGCACACAGCCTGTAATCCCCGCACTCGGGAGGCAGAGGCAGGCGGATCTCTGTGAGTTCAAGGCCAGCCTGGTCTACAGAGAGAGTCCAGGACAGCCAGGGCTACACAGAGAGACCCTGTCTGGAAAAAAACAAAAAGCAAATAAACAAACAAACAAACAAAAAGCAAACAAACAAAAATCTCACTGCCCCTTTTAAGGAATTACATTTACTTACTTATTTAGAGTCTCTGTGTGTGTATGCGTGTGTGTGTGTATACATACGTGTACTACTAGGTATCACAGGATATCAGTTCTGTCCTTCCAGCAGTTCAAGGGACCAGGTAACCACACTTAATCCACTAGGCCGTCCCTTCCTCTGTGATACTGAAGAGAGAGAGTCCAGGGCTTCTCACAGACGACACAAGCCCCCTCTACCAAGGATATAGCTCCAGCTCCAACAGCTTTGCTAAATGGTTAAGGCAGGCTGTTGCTAAGCTCCCTAGGCTGGCTTGAGCCTTGAAGCCTTCTTGACTCAGGCTTCCAAGTAGTGGTGGGTCAGGTGTGTGTTCACAACTGACCTCAAACCCCACTCTTTCATCTAACCCTCTCACACTTATTTATGCATATGAGTGTTTGCCTGCTTGTGCTACATGTGAATGCCCAGGGATGTTTGTGAGCCACCATCTTTGTGGGCACAAAGAATGGAACCCAGGACCTCTGCAAGAGAACAAGGAGACATCTCTTCAGCCCCCAAATTCCATACTCTTATTTTAATTTATTTTGGTTTTTCGAGACAGGGTTTCTCCGTGTACCCTTGACTGTCCTGGACTCACTTTTGTAGTCCAGGCTGGCCTCGAACTCACAGCGATCCGCCTGCCTCTGCCTCCCGAGTGCTGGGATTAAAGGCGTGCGCCACCACCACCCGGCTTATATTTGGTTTTTCAAGACAGGGTTTCTCTGTGTAGTCTTGGCTGGCCTCAAACTCACAGCGATCCACCTGCCTCTGCTTCCCTAATTCTCGGATTATAGGCACAGTAGGGAAAAATAAAATAAAATAAAATAAAATAAAATAAAATAAAGAGCAAAACAAAACAGTCTCCAGTTTGGAGGATTTGCCGCCCACTGCCCACCCCCCGGAACTCACCGGCAGTTTAGTAAGCGGTGCGTTGCTGACATGTTTGCCAAAAACCTCTTCCTGAAACTGCAGCAACTGCACCACCAGGCTAGACAGGGACTTGTTGGTTGGTGGCTCTGCTTGGATGTACTGAGGGAGGGAGGGAAAGGAAGAGAAACAGATCCCAGATAAATTCTCCACCACCTGAAAGAGACACAGTTGTGCCTTTCTCCTCCACGTGTCTAGTCTATAAGAAGAGGGCTCCTGGATCCTGTGGGCTGCAGCCCAGCTTGCCAGCACTGGGGACTGGCAGCTGGGGAAGGGTTATACACTGGACTTTCAGGACACCCCGTTAATCTGGGCACCTCATCTCCAGCCAGCAGTAACATTTTTGAAGGTTTACGGAGTTCAAGCCAGGGAACAAACAGAAATCCCTCTGAGGCTCTAAGTGATGCAACAATGTATTTCTTGGGGGGACATGGTAAAAGACCGGGTTTCCGCCCCCAATGGTGTCTGAGCAAGGAGGGTGAGGCAGGGACAAGCCGACTTGAAAACTAAGCCTGTGCGGTTTGCTTCTACTGAAACTGGGCACTGGTTGTCACTGTAACAGTCTCTTCTCTGGCGAGGCGCGCAGCCCACCCACCCAGCTTGATAATAAGTCGGAATTCAAAAATCTATCCTTTTTCCGAGGAGACAATGGCCTCAAACGCTTCCGTGCTACCTGGAATCCAACTTTCTGTTCCGCTCACTGAGCCAGGAAGCTAACTTTCTCTTTACCTTTTGACCCTTATTTCCTCTCTCTAATCAGAGTCAGCACCTCTCGGTGGGAGGTAGTGGGAGGTGTAAAGAGATCTGAGCAGGGAGACGCAAGTGACAGAGTTAAGTACATGAAAGCCGAACCAGGTCACAGCTGGCAATGCCCTCGGGGCTTCAGACTAAGACCCTAGACTGATCTCCCTTCAAAAGGTCAAAGACAGAAGCCTGGGATCCAGAGTCTCACGCTGAGGGCACACACAAGCCGCAGACCCAACAGCTGTTTGTCAAGAATCCGACACCCACAGAGACCCCCAAACTGAAATCAGGATTAGCGGCGGAGTTCTGAAGGTGCCTACCAACCAGACGCTGACAGGCTGCAAAGCTGGGGTAGGGAGAGCTGGGGGGTGTAAAACAAAGCTGGAAAAAGGAAGCCTTAACGGGGGAAGGGGGGGGGGGGGGGGGATAGGGGGAAGGAGGGCCATATCCAGGGGGAAAAAAAAGAAAAAAAGCCTAAAGACCATGAAAACACAAGAATGAGATTTAGTTAAAAAAAAAAAAAAAAAAAAAGACAGGTAGGGCTTCCTGAACCCTTTTGTTCACCACCCTTATTATTTCCAGTTATGGGGTGGGGGTGGGGACTGGCGATACGAAGCTCATCCTAGGCTCTGGACCTCACACCCAAAGCGATGGGAGGCTGGCTTGCAGAGCGAGCGACTTCATTGTGAAAGGCATGAGAAAGGGGCCAGGGGCCCGCCGGGGAGGCAGGTGATCCCCCCAGGTAGAGACCCCTCCGACGACCCGCTCGGTGCCGGGTTACGGTCCCGCTCTCCCGTCTGGCTCTCAACACACACAAAGCATCGGGGAGGCCTGGGCCGCGCCGGTACCTGGCTCGGCGGGGAGCACGGGCGGGCGCCGCGGCCGGCAAGCACACCGGAGCGGCGGAGTCGCGCGGGGGGCCCCCGGGCCCGGGCCTGGGCCGTTCAGCCTGGAGGACCAGGGCCACCGGGCCGCCGCCCCGAGCCGCGGGGGTGCACCGGGGCAGAGGGCACGGTGGGGGCGGGGTGGGGGAGGGGCGGCGCGGGGAGGCCGCGGGGAGGGGCGCGGCGGCCGGCGGGTGGGCCGGCCCCGGGGGTGGGTGGGTGGCTTGGGTGAGTCGGGGGAGCCGCGGCGGCCCTTTGTCCCGGCCGGCCCCGGTGCGAGCGAGCCTGCCCGCGCGCGTACCTTCTTATAGTTCTTGCCGAGCCAGAGCCTCACGTTGTCGAACTGGGTCACAGTGTCCGCGGCCTCGTAGTACTTCACGTTGGGGCCGCCGTCCTTCTTCCGCACCGCCATCTTCTCGGGCTCGGGCCCCGCCGCCGCCGCCCGCCCCGCTCAGCTCAGCTCCCGCCTCCTCCTCCGCCCGCCTCCCGCCGCCACGGCCGCCGCCTCCCGCCGCCTGGGCCCCGGCCGGCACAGCGCCCCCTGCTGGCGGCCCAGCGCGGCGGACCCGGGCTCACTCGGGGGGCTCCCCGGCGACAGGATCCGGGCGCGCTCGGGGGGCTCCCCGGCGACAGGACCCGGGCGCGCTCGGGAGCTCCCTGGTGACAGGACCGGGACGCACTCGGGGGCTCCCCGCGGCAGGACCCGGGCGCACTCGGGGGCTCCCTGCGGCAAGACCCGGGCGCGCTCGGGGGGCTCCCCGCGGCAGGACCCGGGCGCGCTCGGGGAGCTCCCCGGTGGCGGCGGTGGCAAGACCCGGGCGCGCTCGGGGTGCTCCCCAGCGGCAGGACCCGGGTGCGATCTGGAGTGCTTCCCGGCGGCAGGACCCGGGCGCGCTCGGGGGTCCCCGGTGGTGGCGGCGGCGGCGATCTCGCCGCTTTCTCGGGGTCTGGCGGAATGCAGCTGTCCCGCGGCGGAGCCCTCCACCACTTCGTCTCGCAGCGCAGCAGGAGTGGGTTTACTCTTCCACCCCACTGGGAAGCCCGTCTCCGGGAGCCCCGCCCAGTAACTTCGAGTGGTCCCCATCATGCGCGTTCCTGTGGAACCACGTCCGTTCCCATTCCCCTTCCAACCCCACGCGTGTCCGCGACGCTCCTCGCCCCGGTGCACCCAGCACGCCCCGGTCCTTCTGGGTGAGCGCCGTGGCGGAGAGGTGCAAGGCCTGACCGGCCAAGGTGTGCGCCTCGGGGCCACGACCCCACGCTGAGGTGGCTCGCACACTCCTTGGTCGCCCTGCGGACCCTTTCTGTAAGCGCGCGGCCAGCCATAGTTTTGGAAGTCACGGTGGCCGAGTGGTTAAGGCGTTGGACTCGAAATCCAATGGGGTTTCCCCGCACAGGTTCGAATCCTGTTCGTGACGGTATTCTACCATCTTTTTTTCCTTCCCTCCCGGACCAAGTCTGAGAGGACTCTAGCCTTCACAAGAGTCTTCCAGCTATATGAGGAAGAGGAAAGGTTGCACCACTTCTCTGGGCTAGATTGGGATAGAGTACCAACTGCCTTATGCACTTGTACTGGCATTTTGACGCTTCTGTAATGTTTTGTGTTTGGGAATGTGAGTGTTGTGCAATAGACAAACCTGGACTTTCTTTTTTTCTTTTCTATTCTTTTTTGTTTGTTTGTTTATTGAGACAGGGTCTCTCTGTGTTAGCCTTGGCTGCCCTGGACTTGCTGTGTAGACCAAGCTGGCCTCAAACTCACAGCAATCACCTGCCTCTGCCTCCCGAATGCTGGGATTACAGGCTTGCGCCACCATGCCTGGCAAAACCTGCAATTTCTCAGGAAGGCATCTCTGGAACTTGTGACCAGAAGTCACACCTTGAAGTCTGATGACACTTGAGACCCAAGAAATAAGCAATCTCTCATTTGGATTTTTCTTTTTAAAGTTTAGGCAGGACCTCGTGTATCCAGGCTGCCCTTGAATTTGCCAAGTATGGAAGGGTGACCATGAACTTCGGATCCTCCTGCCTCTATTCCCCCAAAAGCGTGTGCACACCAGGTTCATGTGGTTCAAGTGTATGCAAGGCACCCGTTCTGTTGAGCCATATTCCTTAGCCCTCATTTAAATATTCCTGAGATAACGTCAGGTAACTTGGTGCATAGTGTGTGCTAGGTTAAGACTGCTGTGTATATTAACCAAGCCAGGGAACCTCTAGCCTTCTCACAGTGCCCAGTTCTTTTCTTTTTTCTTTCTTTTTCTTTTTTTTTTATTTAAAGCTTTATTATTATGTATACAGGGCATCAGATCGCATTATAGATGGTTGTGAGCCACCATGTGGTTGCTGGGAATTGAACTCAGGACCTCTGGAAAAGCAGTCAGTGCTCTTAACCTCTGGGCAATCTCTCCAGCCCTCTTTCTTTCTTTCTTTCTTTCTTTTTTCTTTTTTTCCCCCAAGACACTGCAGGCTGGCCTGAACTCACTTCGACCCGCCTGCCTCTGCCTCCCAGTGCTGGGACTACAGGCGTGCGCCACCACGCCCGGCGGTACCCACTTCTTGATGGGCATTGTTGTTCTTTTATATTTCATTCTTGCATAGCAAGACCTTCTCCAAGAAGGGTGTCCGAGAGTTCTGTGTACGTTACCATAGTTTCACGGCTTCCGCAGCATCCCTCCTGCCGCTCTGTGTAGCCACCAGCACTCTCCTCAATGCACCCCAACTGGAACCTGTCACCCTTCCATCACCACTCAGTGAACTGCACACAAGAAATCTTTTTTCTTCTTTTTTTTCAATGTAGCCCAGGGTAGCCTGCTGTGACATCCCCCATGTGCTGAAATCACACATATGACACAGGTTTTCTCTGTGTGGCCCTGGCTGTTCTGGACTCACTCTGTAGACCGGGCTTGCCTCGAACTCACAGAGATCCACCTGCCTCTACCTCCTGAGTGCTGGGATTACAGGCATACACCACCATGCCAGGCTACCTTCTGTGTTTTAAACCATACTCGTTTCCTCGGGGATGAGTGTACAGTGAGCATACCACTTTCCAAAGCCTTTATTTGAAAAGTTGTCCCAGCACTCGGGAGGCAGAGACAGGTGGATCACTCTGAGCTCGAGGTTGGCCTGACAGAGTTTCTTTGTGTAGCCCTGGCTATCCTGGACTCACTTAGTAGACCAGGCTGGCCTCGACCTCAGAGATCCCCCTGCCTCTGCCTCCCGAGTGCTGGGATTAAAGGCGTGCGCCACCATGCCCAGCTGCCCTGACTCCTCTTAGCCACTCTTCTTGCCAAGGTTTTACTCAATGCCATCACCTGGTTATCTGTTCTGTGGTTGACGCTGTCTCCATGTGAGTGTTGGCTGCATGCAGTGCAGCCTGTTTACAACCCCAGCACGTGGGACCTGCAGCAAGGAGCCTGCTGTTAGTTCAAGTCTGAGCTGCATCAACACCGTCTTTGAGAAAGCACTGGAGATGCAGCTCCGTTGCTGGCGTACTAGTGTATATGAAACCGTGGGTTCGATCTCCACAACTGAGTGTGATGGCTGCTCATCTGTAATCCCAGCAGGAGGATTGGAAATTTAAACTATCCTGTGCTACATAGCAGGTGTGAGGCTATCCTGTGCTACCTGAGACCCTGCCTACAAAGACAAAACCCTACCTGATCACCTGTTGCTCTCCCATCCTGCACCCTAATCTCACGGAAAGTCATTCTTCACGCAGACATACCACTCAAGTCTTTCACTATGTGAATATAAGCGTTTTCATCTTCATTCACACTGGACTGTGAGTGTCCAGAGGGGCCTGGTGGTTTTGTTGCTGGTGTCTTTTCAGCAAAGCTTTAAACAGAGTTGTTTACACGCACACGCACACATTGACCAGCAGAGGGCAGTCAACAACCATGTAGTGATGGGAAGAGCGCCCCCTCCCCCCCTCAGTTTACAAAATGGAGGCTGCAGGTGGGGGCACCCCGAGCAAGCTTGGAGTGCTTCATCACTCAGAACGTGTAGGGGAGACACCAGCATAGAGTTTGCATTTCTAGTCAGGCCCACTGGCACATCTTGACAAGGCTGAGGCAGGAGGATCACAAGCTGGAGGTCAACTTGGGCTACATATGGAGCAAAAGGCCCATGTGGGCTGCAATGAGCCTGTCTCAAAAGCAATTTAAAATCTTACCATTCTAGGCTTCCTCCTTCCTTTCTCACCCTGCCTCCCACCGCGGCAGACTGCGCCTGTCCTTTTGACGTTGCATGAACTGTCTCTCCCGTCGTCCCACTCAGTGCTTTGGTTCTCGCTCTGGTGTCTGGCCTTGCTCATCTTCCCTGGTTTACCTTCACTGAGGTTTACAATCCTGCTCATTCTGGCTTCCTCTGTAATCTTCCTCTGTAATCTTCCATAACATCGTTGTTTTAGTTAGGGTTACTATTGCTATGGTGAAACAGCAAGCCCAGGAGGAAAGGGTTTGTTCAGCTTACACTTCCACATTGTAGTCCAGCTTTGAAGGGGGCCAGGACAGAAACCCAGACAGGGCAGGAACCTGGACGCCAGAGCTCATATAGTTTGTTTTTGTTTTTGGAGACAGTGTTTCTCTGTGTAGCGGTGGCTGACCTAGATCTGTAGACCAGGCTAGCTAGACAGGATCTTACTAGGTAGCCCAGGATAGACTAGAATTGGCTATGTAACCCTGGCTAGTTAAACCTGTTTTCTTTTCTCAGCGTCTTCACTGCTCTACTGTTCCTAAATGCTTTTTTTTTTCCAAGATGAGTTTCTCTGTGTAGTCCTGGCTGTCCTGGACTTATCTATGTAAACAATGCTGGCCTTGAACTTAAAAGAACCACCCGCCTCTATCTCCTGAGCGCTGATAAATTAAAGTTAAGCACTACCAAGCGTAGCCTGTTTTGGCTTACGGGGCCTCACTATAGAGTCCAGGCTGGCCTAGAACTGGCTGAGTAGTTTCAGAGAACCTCCAACTGCGGCCCCCTCTTAGTGCTGGGGATTGAACCCAGGACCCTGGCATGCAAGTTCACTGACGTCCGTCCTTAGCCTGGACTTGACTTCTCAGGCTTCCTGCTTCAGCCTCCTACAACCCGGAGCAGAGGGCTAACTCTGCCACATCCTTGCACAGCTCCAGGGACAGACCTGACTGAGGTGTTCAGGGAATGAAGAAATGACAAATACACAGACACAGAGCAGTGTTGGACAGGGTGGACAGGCAAACCATCCCACTCCATAAGCTCAGTCTGTTCAGGTGAACAGAGAGGTGAGAGGCAGGTGGTTTCACACAGCCGAACAAGGACGTAGGGTCAGCAGATCTCTGTAGAAGTCACGGTAGAGGGGCACTCCTCAGGCCGTAAATCTCAGGGAGGAGGAAGCAAGCTGCGCTGGGCATGTTCTGCTCACACTACTGTAGGCTCAATTTTCTTAATTATATTTTATTATGAACTTATAAACCGAAGATACCTCCCTTATAACCCGACTAGCATAAACCTGAGGAAAAGAAGATTAAAGAGCACAAAAAAATGGAACCTTCTGGGTATCAGTTCCCAGGAACGACTCTCCTGGCGCTGTCCACAGGATTTCTTCTGCTGGAACCTGGAGCAACTGGAACCTGAACCTCAGCCAGGGCTCCCGAAGCCTTCACTGGAGCAGTTCTCTTTAGGAGGGTCTTGAAAGCCAGCGATGAGCCACCACTCAATCCCAAGTCTCCAAAGACCACGCCTCCTGTTTTTGGCTCACATTTATATCTCCTCTCAGAATTTGTTCAAGGATGTTTTTCAGCTGGTAACAGCCAAGCTCCCGGACAAAGTGACTCGACTTCTAAAGGGATAAACATCATCTGCTCTCTCACAAGTCTGTTCCTCATCCCACATTTGGTACCTAAACAAAAAACATCTTTCTCTCTCTTTCACACTACTGAGCACGTGGATAAGGGGATGGCTCATCCTTCTGAGCCTCATGGGGGTGGGGACTTCGCAGTTTCCCCATGGGTTATGGTACCTGACGTGGCTGTGCTGTGGAGGTGAGGGGAAAGCCATCAGGAGTCTTTTCCACATGTGGACTCAGGGATCAAACTCATGTCCAGGGCTGGTGGCAAGCACCTTTACTTGTTGAACTATTTCACTGCCACTGGTTTTTATTTTTGTCTTTCCAAATAAAATGTTTGTTTTGGTGGGCACGGTGGTGCACACACACCTGTAATCCCAGCACTTGGGGGGTGGGGGTGGGGCGCAGAGGCAGGAGGATCACTGTGAGTTCAAGGCCAGCCTGGTCTACAAAGGGAGTCCAGGATAGATAGCCAAGACTACACAGAGAAACCCTGTCTCTAAAAACAAAAACAAAAACAAAAAAAAAATTAGAAAGCAGAATGAAGTATTCAAGAACAGTGGGGGGGGAGCAGGGCTGGAGAGATGGCTCAGTGGTTAAGAGCACTGCCTGCTCTTCCTGAGTTCAATTCCCAGCAACCAGATGGAGGGTAATGAGATCTGGCGCCTCCCTCTGTCATGCAGGAGTACAGGCAGGCAGAATACTGTATATGAAAACAACAAGCCAGCTTGGGCCACATGAAACACTGTGTCCAAAAGAGAAAAAGAAAAAAGAAAAGACAGGGCTTGTGAGATGGCTTGGTGCAGAGGCGATGCCTGAAGACTTCAGTCAAGCACACTCCCCACAAGCTGTCCTCTGATCAGGCTGCATGTGGGGAAAAAGCTCACGGACCAAATACAATCAAAGGCTCTTTTGGCAATCCTAATGAGGAAGGTAGAAGCAGTAACAATGCAATCTTGGGTTGAATCCAATTTTACATAAAAAATTAGCCAGAAGATACACACACACACATACACACACACACACCTGCCCCTGTGCGCAGACCCACACACAGACATACGCATACACACAAGATACTTGCCCCTGTGCACAAACGCAGATACCTGCCCCTATGTGCATGCGTGCGCACACACACACACACACACACATCTGCCCTTCCGCACAGACACACACATACAGACACCTGCCCCTGTGCACAGACCCCCATAGACACTTGCCTCTGTGCAGACACACTTGCCCCTGTGGAGACCCACACACAGATCCTTGCCCTTCTACAACAGACACACACACACAGAGACACCACCTACCTCTGTGCACAGACCCAGACACAGACACCTGCCCTTTTGCACAGACACACACACACACACACACACACACACACCTGCCTCTGTGCACAGACACCTGCCCCTGTGCACAGGCCCACACAGACACACACACACACACACACAGAGACACCTACCCCTGTGCACAGACCCACACATACACAGACACCTGCCCTTCTGCGAGACCCCCACACAGATACATGCACACAAATCCCTTTTTATTTTTATTTTTGTCTGAGACAGGGCTTCTCTGTGTAGCTTTGGCTGTCCAGGCTGGCCTCGAACTCACAGTGATCCACCTGTCTCTGCCTCTCGAGTGCTGGGATTAGAGGTGTGTGCCACCATCCTCTCAGCCACAAATCCCTTTTTAAAAAGTATTTTCTTGGGCTGGGTGTGGTAGCCCACACCTTTAATCCCAAGCACTAGGGAGGCAGAGGCAGGCAGATTGCTCTGAGTTGGAGGCCAGCCTGGTCTACAAAAAGGAGTCCACAACAGCCAGAGCTACACAGAGAAACCCTGTCTTGACATTCCTAATTCCCAGAGCCCAGGGCTTTAGTATCCTTTATCTTCTGCTAGATCTTAGCACGTTATCTTTTATTGCAATATCTACTAAGTCAGGTACCATCGACACGTGAATCTTCCCTCATCCTACTGAGTGCTTTTTAATGAGCATTTGTCCCATCCCCCAACTGTCCCAAAAATCTGGGGACATCTACAGTTAATGGAATATTGCCTATCATGCAAGGGTGGTTCCCGCAGCTCTGAATAAACCAGGTGTTGGCTCACACCGGAAATCTCAGGCCTCAGGTGGAGGGCAGGACCACCAGAAATCCAAAGTCATCCGTTGATTAAGGGAGAGGGAATTTTTTAAAAAAGATTCATTCATTTATTTATTGAACAGTATTTTGCTCGCATGTGAGCCTGCAGGCCAGTAGAGGGCAGCAGATCTATGTTTATGAGCCACCATGTAGTTGCTGGGAATTGAACTCAGTACCTTTGTTTGGAAGAACAGACAGTGTTCTTAACCTCTGAGCCATTTCTCCAGCCTTGAGAGGGGATTTTTTAAAAACTAAGATTCATATATGTAAAGGGAGGTGGTGCACACCTTTAATCCCACACTTGGGAGGCAGACAGATCTCTGTGAGTTTGAGGCCACCCTGTTCTACAAAGTGAGTCCACGACAGCCAAGGTTACAAAGAAACCCTGTCTCAAAACAAAAAAACTCAACCAAAGATTTGTCTGTATGTGTGTGTATGTGTATATATTTGTGTATGTATCTGTGTGTATATGTATATGTGTGTGTGTCTGTATGTGTGTACCCATAGAGACCAGAAGGGGTATTAGAGCTTATGAAGCTGTTGTTACAGGCATTTGTGACCTGCCTGATCGTGATGCTGGGAACTCAACTCTAGTCTTCCAAAAGCACAGCCTGAGCTGTCTCCAGCTTACACAGCAACGAGGCCAGGATGGAGATCAGACCTGTGATGGCCTGTCATGGTTGTCAACTTGCCTAGGTCTGTAATTAACTAAAACTAAAGAGGCTGGGTACACGTTTGAGAGGTTTTTTAATTAAATAATTTGGAATGGGAAGTCACCTTTGATCCAGACCTCTGTGTAGCCTTGACTGTCCTGGACTCCCTTTGTAGACCAGGCTGGCCTCAAACTCACAGCATTCCACCTGCCTCTGCCACCCGAGTGCTGGGATTAAAGGCGTGCGCCACGGCGCACCAGGCTTTCCCAGTTTACCAAGACCCACAACTACTGGAGCCTCTCCTGGGAGCCTGGTGAGGACTGAAGGAGAGCAATGCTTTTGGTTATTCAGAATCACCAACTGTGAGAGGCAACAGATTTGGTGACTCTGTATATTAGAAACAAAACAAAAAAAATTTTTTTAATTTTGTGGAAAAATAAAAGATTCTGATTGGTTGCTACTAACATTTCTGGATAAACTGACAAAAGAGAAAATGCAGTCATAAAAAACTGACCAACTTTAAATACCTCAGAACACAGCAAAGAACGATGATACTAGTGATAAAAGTGGCTAACTCCAGGTACGCAGCAACAGTCTACAGGGTTCTAAGTATGCCCTGGAAGAGAAGCTTCTCCCCAGCAGCCACAGAGCTCAGGGTGCAGCAAGTCAAAGAGACTGTGAGACTGTGAGACTGGCTGAACTACAGAGGAAATGCAGGCCGAGGCCGCAGGGCATTGGCAGTTAAGGGAATTAACTACTAAGGAATGGGACCCTGTAGCTTGGATGGAGTTGTGTGGGAGGCCCCTACAGAGGCTGAGAACTTTGAACACTCAGATTCCCAAGGGTTCTGAGGAGGAACTTTCCCGCTCAGCTACCCCCATGACCCCAAACAGCCTCTCCAAATGGATGAAGGGTGGACATTAAGATGCTTCTGTCTTGAGAAAACAAACTAAATCAGTGACTTTCAATTACGGAATTATCTGTCCTGGGGGCAGGCATCTGTCACTGTCCTGGGGACATATGAAGGAAGTGGCCCTGGTGGTGGAGAGGGAGAGGCTATGTATGGAACCCACCGCCCTAATCTGACCCGGTTACAGCTGTGACTTGGCGGCAGGCTGACTACAAGGGGCCACTTCCTCATGGAGAGGACAAGGTTTGGTCCTTAGAGAATATTCATTCTGGTGATGGATTTGCTTTTCCTGCTTGTCATGCCTTTGCCAGAACTACCATCCATGGACTCACAGAATGTCTTATCTGTGATGCCATTCCACAGCATTGCTTCGGGTATCACCTCACAGCTGGAGAAGGGTGACAGTGGGCTATGCTGGACAACTCGGGTCTTACTGTGTACCCCGCATCCTTATCAGCCAGTCTGACAGAAAAATGGAACGGCCCTTTGAAGATGCGGTTACAGTAGTTGCCCAGAAGGCAGTGTATGTTTGAATTAGTATCCAATATATGGCAGAGCTTCTCCTACAGCCAGGGCTTGCTGGTCCAGGGATCAAGAAGTGGAAAAAGGAACAGTTCCACCATTACTCCTGGTGACCCAGTAAGAAAATTTTTATTTCCTGTTCCTGTACCATTAAGTTCTGGCTGGCCTACAGTTCTGGCTTCTGATGCCTTTGAGCCATCAGGCTAAGAGCGTTAGGAGGGATGGCTGGTCCAGATTGCCAAGGGGAGACTGGATTGCCTCTCCACTATGGAGGTTATGAGAAAGATTACCTCTGGAGTAGTGCAAGAGATGCTTTAGGGTGTCACTTGGTGCACCGAGTCCTGTGATTAGAGCTCAACAGGAAACCACAAGAGCCTAATCCAGGCAGGACAACAAAGGCCCCTCAGGAATAAAGGGATGGGTCAGTCCTCTAGGAAGAGCGCTCACTTAGGGTAAAGGAGATGGGGGGGGGGATAGTGAAAGCAGGTAGTGGGCTGGAGAAATGGCTCAGTGGTTAAGAGCGGCACTTACTCTCCCAAAGGTCCTGAGTTCAGACCCCAGCAACCACATGGTGGCTCCCAACTATCTGTAATGTGATCTGATGCCCTCTTCCGGCCTGCAGTTGTACATGCAGGCAGAACACTGTATACATAATAATAAATCAATAAATCTTTAAAAAAAAAAAAAAAAAGAAAGGTAGTAATAAACAGCATTGGCAGCTACACGACCAGCTGCATGAACAAGGAATATAACTGACAGGTTTCTTTTCTATTTTGTTAAGAATGTGTGTGCTGGCTAACTTAATGTCAACTTGACACACAGTAGGATTATTGTGGCTAATGGAGCCTCAATTGAGAAAATGCCTCCATCAGATTGGGCTATAGAAGCCGGGTGTGCTGGCGCACGCCTTTAATCCCAGCACTTGGGAGGCAGAGGCAGGTGGATTGCTGTGAGGTCCAGGCCAGCCTGGTCTACAAAGTGAGTCCAGGACAGCCGAGGCTACACAGAGAGACCCTGTCTCGAGAAAAAAAAAAAAAAAAGATTGAGCTATAGGCAGGCCCACAGGGCACTTTCTTAGTGGCTGATGTGGGAGGGTCAAGCCTGTTGTGGGTGGAGCCATCTCTGGGTTCTTTAAAAGAGCAGGCTGAGCAAGCCAATAAACCAGGACCCAGGCTCCTGTCCTGACTTCCTTTGATATGAAGTGTAAGCCAAATAAACCCTTTTTCTCAAGTTGCCTTAGTCATGCTGTTTCATCCTAACAACAGAAGCCATAACTAAGACAATGCGTTTGTATAGGTATTTGTGTTTTTTTCCTTTCTCTGTGTAGCCCAGGCTGTTCTGGAACTAAGTCTTGAGAGAAGGCTGGCTTTTTTTCTTTTTAAAGATTTATTTTATTATGTATACAGCATTCTGCCCGCAGGCTAGAAAAGGGCACCAGATTTCGTTATAGATGGTTGTGAGCCAAACTGAACTCATGACCTTTAGAAGAGCAGTCAGTGCTCTTAACCTCTGAGCCATCTCTCCAGCCCCGAGAAGGCTGGCTTTGAATCAGAGATTTCCCTGCCTCTCCAAGTACTGGGATTAAGGGTGTGTGCCACCTCACAGGTTTGCTTTTTATCATGTAATGTAGCATCAATTAAGAGAGTATCAGTGGGGCTGGAGACATGGCTCTGTGGTTAAGAGCACTGTCTGTTTTTCCAAAGGTCCTGAGTTCAATTCCCAGCACCCACAGGGTGGTTCGCAACCATCTATATGGTACCTTCTTCTGGTGTCCAGGTGTAGAGGTGGGCAGAGTACTGTGTAAATAACTCTGAGAGAGAGAGAGAGAGAGAGAGAGAGAGAGAGAGAGAGAGAGAGAGAGAGAGAGA
>OU015756.1:6624038-6645764 GCA_907169655.1 Acomys percivali
AGAGAGAGAGAGAGAGAGAGAGAGAGAGAGAGAGAGAGAGAGAGAGAATATGAATGAATATATTAACGGTCCTATTTGAGTTACCAAGAGAGATGTACATCAAGGAACAACTGCCCTCAAAGGACCCTGAACCTGTTCTAGGCTTTGTTTGCAGTTGTATGGGAAATAAGTTATATTATTCTTACTAGGCGTAATGTAACTATGCGCTGGGTATGGCTTTTATTTAGAAACTGAGCGGGACATCTGAGGGGTGTGCCGCCAGCGGCCAGCCCTAATATGGACTTTTGAGGTGTAAAGATAACCCTTTAACGTGGGCTGCATCGTCTAGTGGCAGCCTATGTAAGGACACACAGAAGCCTTGCTGGCACGTCCCTTCCTTCGCCACTTCTTCAGGATTCCAGCCTCACGGACTGACAACTGCTGGATTATTTGACCTTCTATTGGTGGACAGCCATTGCCAAATTTCCTGACCACAGCCTGTAAGCCACTCTAACAAATTCTGTCTGTCTCTCCATCCATCCATCCATCCATCCATCCATCTACTCTACAAGATGTGCCCCTTCAGAGAACCTGCCTCATAATAAACCTTTTTCTCAAAAACAAAAAAACAAAACTATGGGATCCGTGTAGTGGCAGTTGGATGACAGAGATAGGCGGATCTCCATGAATTCTAGGCTAGCCTAGTCTACACACAGTAAGTTCCAGGCTAGCAAGCCAAGGCTACACAGTGAGACTCTGCGTACTACTCATGACATTCAAAATGAACTGCTGGGGACGGAAAGATGGCTCAATGGTCAGAGTACTGGCTCTTCCAGAGGACACATGTTCAATCCCCAGAACTCACATGGTAAGTCACAACCCTTTATAATTCCAGTCCTTAAAGATCAAATGCCCTCTTCTGCTCTCCTTAAGACACCAGGCATGAGCTGGGTATAGGGCACACACACCTTTAATCCCAGCACTCGGGAGGCAGGGGCAGGTGGATCGCTGTGAGTTCGAGGCCAGCCTGGTTTACAAAGTGAGCCCAGGACAGCCAAGACTACACAGAGAAACCCTGTCTTGAAACAACAACAAAACTCCCCCAAAAAAACAGAAAAAAAGACGCCAGGCATGCATGTGGTACACAAACACACATTTAAAACAAAATGAAACAACTGCTTCAAGGGACAAGGAAAGGTTGTAGTATTCCTGACAGAGGCATGCATGTCACGTCTCAATGCTCCACAATGTGACTGCCCCCCCAACCCGAGTTTCAGTGTGAAGCCGAGGCTGCCCTGAAACTCGCTGTGTAGAACAACTGACTTCTGACTCGACAGTTGTCCTGCTTTAACCCCAAGTGCTAGGACTACAGGTGTGCACCGCAGCAGCGGCCCCACGCTGCCCATCAGCGCCTGGGCGAGGGCAGTGCCCTTTCCCCCAACCTGCGTCAGGAGCTCCATTCGACTACACAAGGTGCAGGAGAAAGGGCCAGCGAGCTCATTGGCAGCTGGGGCTATAGACTGGCTCAGAGGAGAGCACTGGCTGCTCTTCCACAGCACTGTTCACACCCAGCTAACCACCTTCTGTGACAGTTCTGATGCATGCTCTTTTCTGGACTCTATGGACAACCTTGCATGTGGGGTACAGACACACACAAAACACTCATGGGCATGTATCATCTACACACACACACCACACACACACACACACACACACACACACGGGTAGCTTTTCACAGTAGGGATAAGGTAGTAACAGTGTGTATGAGAGCGCGTGTTTGGCATGTATGTGCACACCCACGCTTTCAGGGGGTAAGAGGGTGCTGCGTATCCCATTACTTCACCTTAGTCCTTTAAACATGTTTTTTTGTTTTGTTTTGTTTTTTGAGGCAGTCTCACTATATAGCTCTGACTTTTAACTCACTATGTAGACCAAGCTTGGCCCCAAATTCACTGAGACTTGCCTGCTGTCTCCCAGGTGCTGGGATTAAAGGCACGTTCCACTACACCAGGCTGCCTTACTCCTTTGAGATACTGTCACTTGACTTGGAGCTAGGATAGGGACCAGCAAGCACCAGTGAGCCTCCTACCTCTGCCCCAGTGAGGGAGTTACATTTTTTAGTTTTTCTTTTTCTTCTTTTTTTTTTTTAATATAGGGTTTCTCTGTGTAGCCTTGGCTGTCCTGGACTCACTTTGTAGATCAGGTTGGCCTCCAACTCACAGTGATCCTCCTGCCTCTGCGCCTGAGTGCTGGGATTACAGGCGTGTGCTGGGAGTTGCATTCTTTACCATGCTCAGTTCTTTTATGCAGAGACTTGGAATTTGAACTTAGATGCTCACATAAGTGCATCAAGGGTTCTTTTTTTTTTTTTTTTTGGTTTTTCGAGACAGGGTTTCTCTGTGTAGCCTTGACTGTCCTGGACTCACTTTGTAGTCCAGGCTGGCCTCGAACTCATAGCAATCCTCCTGCCTCTGCCTCCCGAGTGCTGGGATTATAGGCGTGCACCACCACGCCCGGCTGCATCAAGGGTTCTTACCCCAGAGCTATCCCCCTAAGTCAGGAGTGTCCTTGCCACGGGCTTTTGTTTGAAGACAGCAGGAGAGGTGCTAGCAAGTCTTCTGTAGTAGGAAAACACAATTACAGCTAAAGGCATACTCTGAAGAGAATACAGTTTAAGCTCACTAGAGGTGGGAGGGACAGACACTCTTAAGGCAGACATCAGTCTAAGGTAAATTACCAAGCAAGGAAGACGGGCAGTTAAGATGAGTGGTCAAAGCAAGGAAGAATCCTTCGTAAGAGAAGTGATTAATAATTTAGCATCCAAGGTTGGGCATGGTGGCACACACCTTTAATCCCAGCACTGTGGAGGCAGAGGCAGGCGGATCAATGTGAGTTGGAGGCCAATTTGGTCTACAAAGGGAGTCCATGATAGCCAAGGCTATACAGAGAAACCCTGTCTCAAAAGCAAAAACCAACCAAACACAAACAAAAACAAAAAACAAAAACAAACAAACAAAAAAAGAATTTAGCATCCAGGGCTGTGAACACCACGCACAGCACATATGGCACAATCAAGGAAGTGCAGACACTACTGCCAAAAGCTGGAAGCTGCAGCCTCCTTGCTCATCTGAGTAGGATGGGGCAGTGTGGGCCTGGGCAATGCAGGAAGGGGCAAAGAGGGAAGAAGAGATGCAGTAACCTGACTAAACAGCAGCTTTTCACCGTTCTGAGCATAGCGCCCTGGAGCTGGAACACTCAACTTTCCCTATGGTCCTCAAGCTATATTATGCTACCCAAATCCCAAAGGAGCTGCAAGCTGGCCCGAACGGAGGTCCCCAAGAGGCCAGCGTAGGAAAGGGAGCCCTCTGACCCCTCCAGCGCCACAGTCCCACTGGTGCTTCTGAAATAACCACCCCTGCTCCTCCTCCCTGCTCCTCCTCCAGCCACCCCAGGGGACACAACAAGGGCCGAAGAGCTCCCTTAGGAGGAGTTGGCTAGGTGGAATATTTATCAACTGGTATGCCATGTCTCTGGTAAAGGTTAGAAACCAGGTAAACAGGAAATTTCCTCAGGAAGCATGAGAAGAGTTGCCTTCAAAATGTACATGTCGTGGCTGCGCGTGGTGGCGCACGCCTTTAATCCTAGCACTCGGGAGGCAGAAGCAGGAGGATCCCTGTGAGTTCGATGCCAGCCTGGTCTACATAGTGAGTCCAGGACAGCCAAGACTACACAGAGAAACCCTGTCTCAAAAACAAAACAAAACAAAACAAAAGTACATGCCAACTAATTCTAGGACTTCACAAGGAGACCTTGGGGAGAGGGTGGGGAGTAAGTTTCTTCGACGCTGGAATGCTACAGCCAAGGTGCCTGTCTCAGACACAGTGATGGAGGGAGGGTCGGAGCAGGCATCAGAGCAAAGATCCTGCTGAAAAGCAAACATAAGCCAGGTCCTACCCAGCCCAACCCTACCCAGAACCTCCACAACAGGAACAGCAAAAGAAAGGTTTTAAGTTTTTTTTTCTTTTCTCCTTTCTTAAAAAAAAAAAAGTAAATAAATTAAATTGCCAACAATGTGGCTGGGCTGGAGAAGAGGGTAGGCACAACCAGGCCATTCTATGAAAACAAGACCAGGTAACAGATGAGATTTGTGACTTGGGAAATATAAACAATCAACACCGAAAACAATCAAACCAAATACAATCATAGAGCTGAAGAGGGGTCTATGGAGGCACTATGGACATACCACAGCGGCAGTGCCCATCCTAGATCAGCAGAGACAGCAGCTTCCTGCTCAATGTAGGAACCCCAATGGTCTCACTCCCACCCCAGCCCTGCCCTTCTGTAACTATGAGAAAGTGTGGGCAAGAATAGTTCAAACGGACATTTCAGCACCCCACGCTGTGCACCCAGCAAGGCCTGCACCTTCAAGGTGGGCTGCCAGGGATGTGCTTGGGCACAAAGCTCTTCCCCAAGTGCTGTGGGTGACAATCACCAGGCCCTGGCTGTACTCGTTACTGAGAGTTTGGTCACACCCCCAGCCCTTCTGCTGGGTGCCTGCTCCTTAGAGCTGCACTCTCCGTGAATGGAGTCAGCGAGCCTGCCTGCTAGGTTTCCCTGGCTTTGGAGAGAGGGACAATTAGAGATTCCTCAATCTACCTTGATCCTCTAGGGAAAACAAATTTCTTTGTGCTTTCTGAAAATATTTGGGAACCAGGGATCTTAGGCAGGAAAAAAGTGGGGATTTCCCCAGGAGACTGAAAATGTACACTGTGGGGGAAGGAATATGGCCAAAGGCAGGAATTTGGGTTCCCTGCTGAAAGGCTGAGCAAAGTGCCCCAAGGTCCTTTGTGCCAGAAGAGCAGGGAGCATGTGGCTCAATCGCGAGCTGCAGCGTAAGGACAGTGGAGTGCTCAGGACTCAGCGGCTGGAGCCGTGGGCTGTCCCAGCTCTTCCTCTTCCTGACTGCCAGCTTCACGCTCATATCTCCTCCACGCCATGAGCAAATATCATGACAAGCCCTGGCTCCTGCACCATGTCGTCACCCATGTGCTGGTTGTCACACGCCATCACCACCACAGCCTGCTTGCCAGGGATGCGCTTGGCCACGTAGTTCTCATAGTAGCGCCGGTTCATCTGTCTTGTCTCCAGTGTGGCCAGACCCTGGGGCCAGCTACGTTCGTGGGCATTTTCAATCAGCTCGTTGACAATAGAGGCCGGGCAGCCGCTCTCCACCAAGGAGCGCTTGATTACAGCCTGGAGCACAGCATCAGGAGTGGAGATCATCCCTCCCCAGCGCGTCACTCTTGCTGGCTGCAGGGAGTTCACCCACCTGTATAGAGGGGTTGGGATGGTCACTCCAGCTCCATGCCTTTCTCCTAACAGAAATGGCCATCCATCTGCAGGCCACTTGACTCTCTTTCTTCCCAGCACAGGCCCAGAAAAAACAAATCTTTCCCTAGTTGGGCCTGGTCACCTCACAGCACTCACCATGTCCAATTCCATGTTTGCTCTCTCCTCCACACTCAGTTTGCTCTACCAGATACATGGCCTCCCCAGCTGGAGGGATCTTACACTTCCCTTGCTCACTGCTGCCTTTTGCTCTGTCTCAGATCCTTTCCCTGGACAGACTCTGCCCCTGCCCCTCTGCGTGTTAAGTTACCCATTTGGTCCTGAGCATCACAAAGCTCTTGATGCAGGGTCTGGACATGGTGACACTCTCAGAAGGGGTGCCCCTCCATCCGCCCCCCGAGAGCTAAGCCTGCCCGTCTCTGACTCCACACCCTGAGCCACACTCACTCCAGGATCTCGTTGTACTCGATCGTCTCCTCCAGGTTCTGAAGGTTGGGGTTGACACTGCGGATTGCTCGCATATACGCCTTCAGCAGCTGAATGTCCCGCTTCTGTTGGGTGGAGGGAGAACCAGAAAGGACAGCTCAGCCAAACAGCAGGTCTGAGGAGAGCTTGGGCGAGCTGAGGTACAGGATATATGCCACAGGCTTCCTCAGAAGACAGGGACAGGACTTAGTAAAGTCACTTCATGAAGAAGGTGCCCCTCACGTGTCAGACGGCTGAGTGGATGGGATGAAGGGAAGCGAGGACACAAGGCTGTGGGGTTCAGGGTGGTGCTTGTGAGCAGAAGATGGTTTACAGAGGTGGGCGTGCTCCCCTCACTGGGCCCACCTGCTCTGCCAGCTGGTGCTTGTGCTCAGCGGACGTCTTCTCCAGCTCTGCGATGCGTGTCTGCTGCTGCTGCACCACGGAACGCAGGTGCTTAATGCAGTTGTGGTTCGGCAGCTCATCTTTGG
The DNA here is from genome assembly GCA_907169655.1 of Acomys percivali. NCBI lineage: Eukaryota > Metazoa > Chordata > Mammalia > Rodentia > Muridae > Acomys > Acomys percivali. The sequence goes on from OU015756.1 coordinate 6,630,323, forward strand.
GCATCTCCAGGCTGTAGTCCAGAGCGGGACAAGAGCAGAACAGGTGATTCAATGGGACATGTAGGCTATCGGCTTACTCTGCGACAGAAAACTGCCGAGCGACTTTCTGCTCCTTAGACTTCTGTTTACTTCCTTACACAGAGTTTTACCTCAAGCCTAGCATTGTGGAGGAGCTCACCAACAGCACCTGGAGACAAGGCCTCACACAGCCCGGACTGGCCTCCAATTTGTGCCAAGGATGACTTTGAATTTCTGCGCTCCTGCCTCCACCTCTCAGTGCTGGGAGTGTGGGTGTGACCACAAGCTAGGGACAGAGCCAGCTGTGTGTACTAGGAAAGCACTTTACCAACTGAGCTGGCAGCTCCCCTGCCCCCTTTCCATTTGATTGCTTCCTTTTTTCTTTTTTCAAGACAGGGGTTCTCTGTGACTGCCTTCTAGTGCTCTTAAGAGGCAGCTCATTCTTAGGAGCCGTCCTAAACTAAGACGGAAATGGCTGTGTGTCCTGCCAGGCCACTCTGTTGCAGTCTACCTGCACACACATCCCTTCTGAGGAGCCCCAGATCACTGCTCCAGGTATCGGTGTCTAATCAAGTACTTCCCACCCCACACAGACAGAAAACAGGGCACGAGGGAACACGAGACCAGAAACTGGAGCAGGCAGCCCAGCTGACAATACACTGGACTGGAGAGAAAAGAAAGCGCTTTGACCTCCAGTGTTCCCACAGTCCCTGGACTCCTGTCCTCTTTCCTTTAACAATGTGAGAACAAAGTGATCACAGTTGAAGTGGAGCTCTGTGGACAGGAGTGCCGCTGGGGAGGCCCTGGGCTGAGCGGGGTGGAGGAGAAGTCTCACCCACAGCCCTGCTCACAGGTCACAGGCCGCTTCGGGTTGTGCTCACAGTCACTGAGGTGGGACATGAGGTTGTCAAGCCTGACAACAGCACTGCAGCCAAAAACAGCGTTGTCACAGGCGATCTGCAGCTTGGACAGCATGTTCCGCATGATCCGAGGTACTGGGCGCAGGTGGGCAACCGTGACAACGCTACGGTCTACCGGACACGTCTGCTGCTGGGAGAACCATTGGGTGATGCAGGCGTTGCAGAAAGCATGCTCACAATGAGGTGCCTAAAAGGGACACAAGGAAATTAGCAGGAGCGGACAACCTGGATCAGGTACCTCTGAGGCTAATTCTGGGCCCAGAGGTCCAGGGCTCGCGACTGCTGACAGGTCTGTTTGGGGCAGGGCATTTTCAGGTCAGGCTTGCTTCCTGTGCTCAAGAGTACAAATGAGTTGTGAGACAAGATAAACAAGCAAAAGGTTATGCAACAGTGAGAGACATAAATAACACTCCAGGACAACAGGCACCGACACAAGGCAGCCGGCTATTAACTGCCGACAGGATTGCACACACAAGAACTGCCAAGTAAGGCCAGAGGAAGGTGAGGTCTTTTCAGGCAAGGTCAACCAGAGCCTGGCGGAGAGGGCAGTTTTATACACAGGTCTTGAAGGATGACTCAGATGCAGCAGAGGGGAGGGCAGAGTCTCGCTAACCACAGCAGTAAGAAAAGGGTAAAAAGGCTGCTTGTGGCAGGGCCTGTTGGTGATCCCAGTGGGCCGAGGCAGAAGTCTCATGAGTGCCTGGCCCAGATGGCAAGGCCTTGCCTCAGAAAACAAATGGAGCCGGGCGTGGTGGTGCATGCCTTTAATCCCAGCACTTGGGAGGCAGAGGTAGGCGGATCGCTGTGAGTTCGAGGCCAACCTGGTCCACAAAGTGAGTCCAGGACAGCCAAGGCTACACAGAGAAACCCTGTCAGGAAAAACAAAACAAAACAAAAAAACAAATGGAGCTGATGAGATGACTCAACAGTCAAAAGTGTTTGCCACCAAACCCGATTAGCTGAGTGTGAGCCACAGGACCCACATGGTAATGGGAGAGAACCGTCTCCTGCAGACTCACACTCACAGCAACTAAGCCAATGTAAGAGGAGACCCAGGTGTGACGGTACATGTCCAACCCCAAGCACTAAGAGGCAGAGGCAGGTGGATCTCTGTTAAGTACCATCCGGCATGGTCTACACAGTGAGACCTTGTCTCAACAAACAAACTGTCCCTCCAAACCCTGAAACACACACACAAACAGGGTATGGAGAGACGGCTCAGCAGTTCCCAGCACTTGCTAGTGTTCCGCAAGTTCAGTTCCCAGCACCCACACGGCACCTCGTAACACCTCTAACTTCAGGAACCTACCTACACACGTGTGGCATTCTCCTTTTGCCCGTCTCTCTTTCTCTCTCCCCCTCCCCCCGCCTCCACCTCTCACACACACACATAAAAATAAAAATTCTAAAAACAAGCAAAAGACCAACAACAAAGCAAGTAGAAGTCAGGGAAGCTCTTGAGAAGTTAAGTGGCTTCTCTGTGTGGACTCAGGTCTTGTCCTATGAGACTTGTGATGACCTTTCAATGAGGTATCGCCCTAGTCACACATGCTACACCTGGGCTCCTAAACCGGAATGCCCCCCTCTCCCCCCCCAAACAAGGTTTCTATGTGTAGCCTTGGCTGTCCTGGACTCTCTTTGTAGACCAGGCTGGCCTTGAACTCACAGAGATCTCCGGCCTCTGCCTCCTGAGTGCTGGGATTACAGCATGTGCCACCGCCCCTGGCCTCCCCACTAGCTGTCACAGTAGGCTCTCCTGTCCTTGAAGAGGCTGTGCAGGGAGGCTTACCTGGGCACTTGGGTCATCTTGTCTTAAAGTCTAAACACACTAAGAAAAATAAGAAACTAAGGCAAAAAAAAAAAAAAAACCCTGACTCTGCCTACTTTTCTCCATCTCTACTGCCTGTAACCTAGTTCAAGCTCCTACCAGACTGTCTCTTACCTGAATTATCAAGTATGTCTTCCAACTGGCTTGCCTTGCCTCTTATTACCAGTCAGAATGATTGATTCACAGTCCAAAACAGGGCAGGGGTCATAGGTCAGTGGTAGAGAACCTGTCTAGCAAGAGAAGGCCCTGGGTTCCATTTCTAGCGCATGCGCGAGCGCACTAAAGCCTTTCCTCCCCTCTGCACACTGGCTTCTTCTGTAAGACAGAGTAGAGAGGCCCTGCTGAGAGGTCTGAGGATGGGGTGCTTGCTGCCGTGCTCATGGCCCGAACTCAGTACTCAGGAGCCAGTACATGTGCACAAGTGTAGGTGCCTGGGGAGGCCAGAGGGTTGGAGTCCCCTTAAAGCTGGAGTTACACACAATCGAGAGCTGCGAATTAACCGTGAGTTCTCTGGAACATCAGGAAGTGCTCTTAACCACTAAGCCATCTCCAGCTGCAGCTTATTTCTTAATCATTTCAACATATTACCCATTCATAAATAAGTAAACAGCTCAGTGGTCGGACAAGAGCGCACAGGCCCTTGGAAATATGCCAACTATCACAAAGCCACCTGCCTACGCCCTGAGGAGGTAAACGCTGGAGATGGGTGGCTGGTTTCTGACATGTGCTCACGAATAGCCACTCATCTCTCCACAAGTAACTCTCATTAAATCAGTGGCAGAAAGCTGACAGCACCCTGACGAGGCAGGAGGAACAGGACCCACCCTATGACCTCTTGACACCAATAGACAGTTGTGTCACATCCATCTACTATGCCTTTAACAGAGATAGACTACAAAGACAATGACAGTGCAGGCTGAACTTGATTCTGCTCACATCTCTGCTCCTTTTGGTGGCTGAAAACTGGAAAGAAAGAATCCTAGTCTCAAGCCGGGCGGTGGTGGCGCACGCCTTTAATCCCAGCACTCGGGAGGCAGAGGCAGGTGGATTGCTGTGAGTTCGAAGCCAGCCTGGTCTACAAAGGGAGTCCAGGACAGCCAAGGCTACACAAAGAAACCCTAAAAAAAAAAAAAAAAAAAAAAAAAAAAAAGAATCCTAGTCTCAAAGGAAGCCCCCGTGAGTTGTCTATAAACGAGTTGACTTCAACCGGTGTCTGGATTTGTGAGACTGTAGTATCTCAACTGGCGATAATGCTCAAGTAAGGTGACATCCCAAGAACATCACAGCCAGGGATTTACCTTACAGCTTGCCTGGCTGTCCAGAGCTTCTCAAACTTGTCCCAGGAAATGCGGATGGCTCTGGGCCTCTCCAATTGGTAGAGGAAATAGCCTATTGATCTGGACATTGAAATGCAAAGTGCAGCTACACTGACCCTTTCAGTAGATCACAAGAAGAAAGCAGAGTATTAGACTTGAGGTCGGCAAAGGAGACACCGCTGATTACACCAGCATCTCGGTGTCCAAGTGCAAGGAGTCTAGAAGGTCAGTCATGGACAAAACAGACCTTAGAGCCCCTGCAGAAGAAAAGCAACTACCAAGACACCGTGGGAAGAAGCAAGCAGCTGACTGCTGAACACCAAACCCCCAGTGATCTCAGGACATCTGAACCCAACTCACTCGGTCTCCACTGTGACAAAGGTCTACTGGGCGTAGGAATGGGAGCAGAACGTGGGGACTTTCCCAGAGTCCGTTCCTCAGGAGTTTTTGCCAGTTCTATCTATCACCATCTACCCCACAGACCTGCCCTCAGGCCCACTCACCTGTACTGGCTCCTCCAAGACTCCACTGCAAATAGGGCAGATAAGGTCCTCGTCAACATCCCCCTGGAAACGGGTTACATCATACCCCATGTCTCATCACTGAAACCCAGGTCCTGAAAGGAGTTGTAGGAAAAAGAGGTCACTTCAGAAAAGCCACATCGATGTAGTCAAATCCTGGGCTCACCACCAGAACCCATTCCTTTATCCAGCACACACACAAATTACACTACAAGCTTCTGTGGAGGCTTACAAGGAGAGGACCCTACCCAGGTGATAGAGCTAGCTAACTAGCTGGAGAACTAGGACGCAGCACTAGACCAGAAAGGCTCAGAAAAAGGCTGGCCTGAGAGGAACAAGGAACTAAGACACAAGTCTGAACAGGCAAGCAGAGGCTGGGCGGTGGTGGCGCACGCCTTTAATCCCAGTACTCAGGAGGCAGAGGCAGGCAGATCACTGTGACTTTGAGGCCAGCCTGGTTTACAAAGCAAATCCAGGACAGCCAGGGCTACACAGAGAAACACTGTCTTGAAAACAAACAAACAAACAAACAAAAGAATCCTATACGGAATTTGGACTTGTCCCTGATTTCTCTTTTAAGATCACTGGGGCTGGAGAGATGGCTCAGAGGTTAGGAGCACTGTCTGCTCTTCCAAAGGACCTGGGTTCAATCCCCAGCACCTACATGGCAGCTCACAACTGCCTGTAACTCCTCAGAGGGATCTGACATCTACAAACCAACACACATAAAATAAAATTAAGAAAAAAATCTATATCTACATCTATCACTATGTTCCAGGCTCGGTTGCATGCCTGTAATCCCCAGAACTCAGGGAGATAGAGGCAGGCAGATCTCTGAGTTTGAGGCCAGCCTAGTCTATACAGTGACTTGCAGGACAGCCAGAGCTGTGTGTGTTGTGCCCCCCCCCCCCCCCCCAGAGCTGTGTGTGTTGTGCCCCCCCATGCCAGCAGAGAAGAGACTGGAGACAAGAGCCCTCCCTAACTGCGGCAGGAGACAGATGGTAAGACTCTGAACTGACTGTGATGGAGACAGATGCAGGAGGACAGCTGCCATGGCCGACTCTCAACTGCCAAAGGTCAAGCCCAAAGAAGCCAGTGACCCATGCCTGAGGCCTCTCTGAATTCATCCCGCTGGTGGCCTAACTGATCAAGAGCCCTTGTTATTGAACAGCCAATCCATCAACCTGTGACACAGTCAGTTAGTTCTCAGGAACTTACAATCAGACCACCAAATATGACTTTTTTTTTCGTTTTTTAAAAAAGATTTATTTATCATTTATATGCAGTGTTTTGCCTGCATGTACACCTACACACCAGAAGAGGGCACCAGATCACATTACAGATGGTTATGAGCCACCATGTGGTTGCTGGGAATAGAACTCAGGACCTTTTGAAGAGCAACCAGTGCTCTTAACCACTGAGCCATCTCTCCAGCTCATAATATTACTTTTCTTAATAATTTATTATTGTGTGTTGATGGGGGCACGCACACCACAGTACATACATGAGGTCCATAGTGCTTTGAATGAGCAGTGTGCCCTGTAGATTCAGGTATTTGAACACTTGGTCCCCAGCTGGTGTTCTTTGGGGATGCTATAGTCCCACCCCATTTCCTGTTGTTTGGTCCCCTCGTCTGTTTCTCTGAGTGATGATGTAACCAGCCACCTGCCTGCTCCTCCTGCCAGCATTATGGACTCCAGTCCTCTGCAACCTTAGGTCAAATAATCCCTTACTTAGTTGTTCTCAGTTGTGGTGTTTCATCACAGCAACAGAGAAGTGAGTAGACAGTTACGTCTTGGTTGTTCACGTGCTTCTGAACTTTAAGAAAGAGGCAACAGAATAGAAGCACAAGGAACAGCTCTGCATCACCTAGGAGGTCTGTAAGGGGAGGATGAGCTAGTGTTGCAAGGCCCTGCACTACACACCTGCAGTCGCAGCACTCAGGAAACAGAGGCAGGAGGTCACAAGGTCACCTGCTCCACAGAGTTCCTAACTACCTAGTAAGACTCTGCCTCAAGCAAGCAAACAAACAAAAATAACAACAACAAACAAACAAATAAGCCAAGAGGCTGGGGAGACGGCTCACTAGGATTGGAGGCTTGCTGGCTATCCAATTTTCCCAAATCAACGAGCTTCATTATCAGTGAAAAATCCAGTCTCAAAAAATAAGGAAGGAACAGCTGGGCACACCACTGAGCACTGGCCTCTAGTCTCCTCACACATGTTCACATGCACGCACAGAGTCAGCAGTAGTGCTTGTTGGGCACCTATGTGGCTGTTCAATGCTCAGCATCACACATACACAATGAAAATCTGTCTAGCTAGTGTAGGGACACATGCCTTTATTCCTAGCACTAGATAAGCTGACAGAGGTGGCCTGACTACACAGTGAGTTCTAGTCTAACCGGGGCTACAGTGAGACTGCATCTAAAAAAGAACAAAAACCACCTTCCTAACTTATAGTATACACACACTCAGTGAATTTTTCCCCGGGTGACATCAGAAGTCACTGACAAGTCAACATAGGCGGAAGGAGCATACATGCCTTTCTCAGTCTCAGCAACACAGTGATTTGTACCTACAGATGCTTTTTGTGGTGACTGCCTTGTGCACTACTGAATGTTAAGCATTTGTGATCCCTCCCCAGGATAAGTCTATCTCAGTCCCTAAGCTGTGACACCCAAATACCTTTCCAGATCCTGAGTGGAAAAAAAAAATCCCTGGTTGAGGACCGCTGGTCTAGGAAAATGAAGTCAGCATTAAGGATCGTGACGCAGACCTTCAGGCATACGTAAAAGGGCAAGAAACAAAACACACAGCAATCTGCACTGGGACATAGCTCAGTGACAGAGTGCTTGCCCAGCAGGCATTAGGCCCTGGGTTCAATCCCCAGTACTGTTCAAAATAACAAAACAGCAAGAAATCAAAACCAGCTTAGTGTTGCATGCTATGTATACTGGTGAGACAGAGGCAGGTGGATTATGAGTTTGAGGCCAGTCTGCGCATCACTGTTAGAGAAACCTTATTTCAAAAAACAAAAAAGCGAGCTAGGCGCAGTGGCACACCCCTTCAATCCCAGCACTGGGGAGGTTGGCACGGCAGAGGCAGGCGGATCTCTGTGAGTTGGAGGGGCCAGCCTGGTCAAAAAAGTGAGTCCTAGACAGCCAAGTCTACACAGAGAAACCCTGCCTCAGAGAGGAAAAAACCCAAACCCTCCCACCCCCAAAATAAAAGCATGCTTGGCAGTGGTAGTACTGTCTTTAATCACAGCCTCTCCAAGTTCAAGGCCAGCCTTGTTTACAGGTAGGCCAGGGTCACACCGAGAAACTGCCTCAAAAAACCAAAAATAAATAAGTAAAAGATATTAAAAGAAAAATCAAAACCCAAGCTATCTGCACATGTTTGTGTAGAATGCGCTAGAAGAAAAGTACATGAGTGTGGGGTGAGAGCCGGGGACCCAGCTCTGTGCGGGCCAGAACTAAGCCAAGGCTTTGGTGTCCACGGAGGGACTTCCTTTATCAACATAAAGTTGTGTTTTAACTTTTTACTTTGATGATTCAGACATATCTTTCATCTCAATTCTTCAAATGCTTTTAAATGTAATTTTACTTATGGGTATGGAGCTTTGCCTGCACATACATATGTGTGCCTGGTGCCCATGCAGGCCAGAAGGGGGCACTGGATCCTTTGGAATTAGAGCTATAGCTGACTGTGAGTCTCCAGGTGGGTGCTGGAAACACACCTGGGTTCTCTGCAAGAGCAGCCAGTGCTCTTACCTGCTGTGCCACTTCTCCAGTTACAACCCTCAAATTGTTAATATTTTGTCACACTTACAAGATTCTCTATAAAAACATGTAAGTGGATATATTCGAGTTGAGCACCTCACACATCGGGATGGTGCATAGAATACACGCAGGCAAAACATGCATACACAAAATCTCAAATTATCTCTAGAAGAAAAAATCTGTGAGTGACTGTTAGGCTGACTTTTTTTTTTTAAAGTAAATTTTGTTCTTTCACAATTTCTTAGCATACAAACAAATCTTTTTTAGGGGCAGATACAGGTTCCAAGGGACCAGACGCCCTCCTCCGCCCTCCTTGAGTACCAGGCTCACATGATACACAAACATACACACAACACAGACTAGGCCGGCCTCTAAATCGCAGACATCTACCTGCCTCTGCTCAGGACTAAAGGTATACACTACCATACCCAGTTAAAATAATCAACAAAACCCAAGAACAAGCCAGGTGGTATGGCACATGCTTTTCATCCCAGCACTCGGGAGGCAGAGGCAGTCAGACAGATCCCTGTGAGTTCAAGGCCAGCCTGGTCTATATAGTAAACTCCAGGAGAGCTCAGGCGACACAGAAACTCTGTTTCAGAAAACCAAAACAAAAAACAAAAAAACAAAAACCTAAAAATTTAAAATAAATAAACAATTTTTTTTTTTACTGGTGTGCGAAGGCTCAGCAGTTAACAGCACTGGCTGTTCTTGCAGAGGACCCAGGTTCTATTCCCAGCACCCACACAGTGGCTCAGACACCGGCAACTCCAATGTCCCCTTCTGACTTTCACTGGCATTGTAAGCACATAGTGCATACACAAAAAGTCCAAACACATAACATTAAATAAGTCTTTAATGTGTATTTCATATATACACATAATAATAAATTTAAATGTTTAAAAAGTTAACATTAAAATCTCAGCACTATAAGGCAAGCTCAGGACAGCCAGGGCTACAGAGAAGCCCTGTCTGGAAAAGAAAAAAGAAAACCTTTACTGATATATTGTTTTACTTTCCCCCCCTACCTTTTCCTACTTCGAGCATATTGTTTCTGGAGGGAGGGGAAGGGTCTCAGAGATCAAATACAAACTGGTCATGCTTTATTTACATTGATAGATGATGAAGCCGGCAGATACTGAACTTGGCTGTGCTTGTCATGACTTTAAGCATCCTAGCCTATTAACTTAGCCTCCAACAACTCTGTCGTTGCTCACATTTTACTGATGAGTAACAGAGGCACAAACTTATTAGTGGTCAAGCCAGACTCAATCAAACCCAGGCGGCCTGGCTCCAGAGCCCACCCTTTAACCACCATGCCATAGCCAGCCGTGGTGGCGCACACCTTTAATCTCAGCATTAGGGAGGCAGAGTCAGGCAGATTGCCGTGAGTTCAAGGCCAGCCTGGTCTACAAAGAGTCCAGACCAACCAAAGTTACACATAGAAACCCTGTATTGGGGGAAAAAAAAGAGAAAGAAACTAACATAAAAGAAATCTAGATGTTAGAATTATGTTTTAGCTCAAGTGTTACATATTTGCCAAATTTATGTACTTAACTCTTATCTTCTTGGCCTTGTTCTTTCCCCCATGTATGTCTGAATTTGTTATGTCCATGTGTGTGTGCATGTGTGCAAGAGGAGCACACGCGCCTATGTGTGTGTGCATGTGTACAAGAGGAGCACACGCGCCTATGTGTGTGTGCATGTGTGCAAGAGGAGCACACATGGACTGGCTGGAGCAGAGGAGACTCCAGGTTGACTCCAGAGCCTACCTTGGCCAAAGTCCATTGTCACGATCGCCGCTTGCCCCTCAAGCGGTTTAAACGCCGCACTGTTTTCCCCACGCCCTCGTTTTTAGTGAGGACACAGATGACAGCTCATGCCTGGGAGACTAGCACTTGAGAAGTAGAGAAGCAGCGAGCCCAAGTTTAAGCTAACAGGCTCTGTAAGAAACTCCAATTACAGACTGCACATTACGAGCCCGCCTCCCCAAGTCAAGGCCAGCCTGGTCTACAAAGCCAGTCCAGTATAGTCAAGGCTACACAGAGAAACTCTGTTTCCAAAAAACAAAAACAAACAAACAAACAAAACAAAAACAAAAGACCACCCCCCCAACCAAAGATGGGCATGATGGCACAGGCCTTTAATCCCAGCACTCAGGAGGCAGAGGCAGGCATATTTCTTGTGAGTTCGAGGCCAGCCTGGTCTACAAAGTGAGTCTAGGATAGCTATGACTACACAGAGAAACCCTGTCTCGAAAGCACCCCCCACAAAAAGCCGGGCGTGGTAGCGCACACCTTTAATCCCTGCCCTCAGGAGGCAGAGGCAGGCGGATCTCTGAATTTCGAGGACAGCCTGGTTTACAAAGTCAGTCTAGGACAGCCAGGGCTACACAAAGAAACCCTGGGGGGGAGGGAGAACCTCGCCCCCCCTAATAAAAACAAGCACACCTGTAGGGCATTTTCTTAATTACTGATTGATGGGGAGGGCCCAGCCCATTGTGGGTGGTGCCATCCCTGGGCAGGTGGTCCTGGGTTCTACAAGAGAGCAGGCTGAGCAAGCCATGAGGAGCAAGCCAGTAAGCAGCGCCCTCCATGGCCTCTGCATCAGGTCCTGCCTCCAGGTCCCTGCCCTACTTGAGTTCCTGTCCTGACTTCCTTCATTGACGAACAGTGCTGTGGAAGTGTAAGCTGAATAAGCCCTTTACTCCTGTCATGGTGTGTCATCTCAGCAATAGTAACCCTAGCCAAGACTGAAACAGGTACCAGGACTGTGAGGTATTTGACCATGTTGTTTTTGGAGGATTGCGGATGGACTTTGGGCTAGAAAAGCCATCCCGTGTTCAAAGTGTGGTGAGCTGTTCTATGGGGGCTTCGAAGTGTTGAGAGCCCTGGCGTGAGAAGTTCCATAGGAAGGTTTGAGGGTCCCTTGAAGACTATCAGGGTCACTGCGTATTTGGTTTAGCAATCTGTGGTTCTGGTCAGCTGGAACTAAGGACAGCCATGGTTCACGGGGCCCAGCACCATGGGATGACACCTTTGCTCTGCTGAGACATTTACGCTGGTCAGATAGAGCTGAGAACTCAGCAGTGACTAATAAGAGACCAGCATCACTTGAGGGGAAGCAGATCTGGCTGCCCTTGAACTCAGAGATCCACTTGCCTTTGCCTCTTAAGTGCTGGGATTAAGAGTGTGTGTGCTGCCATGCCCAACTATTTAGGGGTTCTGAAATCTATGTGCACAAATAGGTAAAGCATGCACATTTACTCATAGTTTATATTTAAGGTGAACGGGCATGCTGCCACCAGTCCTGACAAATGGATAAGGGCAAGTCAGGGTAAGCGATGTGGTCGCTCTTCTCTACACCCCTATACGGGCCAGGCTCAATTACTGCAAAAGCATCAGACACACAGGCAAATGGCTCCAAAACCTGTGCCCACCTAGAAGACAGACAACTGCTAGGACAGGCAACCCGGTAAGAATCAGCTGGTGACACACCTCACAGGTGTCCCCATAGCATGGCATCTTGTTCCCCACCCCCACCCGTCTCCTAGGGACAGATCCAGGAAACAGAAGTGTCCGACAGTCCCCGCGTTAGTCCTCACATACAAGGAGTTTGAACTAATGCATCACCTCATCACTTTAAAATAACACCTGCTTTTCACTAGTTTTCTTCAGTTTCTCAAAGCCTCGTGTATTTTATTACATGAGCCTCTTGTCTTCATGCACGCCAGAAGAGAGCATCGATCCCTCAGCCACCAGAACTAACTCTCCTTTTATGCAATGAGGAAGCCTGATTGGAGAACAGGAAATAAAGCCCCCCCAGGGCTGGAGATGTGGCTCAGTGAAGGCGCCTGCCCAGCGCAACATGTTTAATCTTCACCACTGAGTTTAAGATGGGACTGGTGAGAGGGTTCGTGTAACAGCGTGTGCACAACACCGAGCTCGGAGGAGCTTTAAGGTTCCGTTTCTTCAGTATGTTTAAGTTTTCTTTCTTTCTCTTTTTCGTGTGTGTGTGTGTGTGTGTGTGTGTGTGTGTGTGTGTGTGTGTATAGGTATAATGTAGTGTACAGGCACAGTGTACAGTGTACAGTGCTGGTGTCACTCTGGAACCTGCCTGTCTTTAAATCTCAAGCTTCCTTTACCAACTTTGACATGGCTAACGTGGATCTGAACTCAGGTCTTCTTGCTTTCACAGCAAGAGCTCTTATGTACCGAACCCTCTTTTCAGCCCTAAATTCAAACACCTTTAATCCCAGCACTTGGGAGGCAGAGACAGGTGGATCATTATGAGTTGGAGGCCAGCCTCGTCTACAAAGTGAGTCCAGGACAGTCACAGCTACACAGAGAAAGCCTGTCTTAAAAACCCAATAAATAGACAAGACAGACAGACAGATAGATAAATAACACATAGAACTTGCTATCAGCAAGACCGAACGTGTACAGGAAAGCATGTGGTAATAGTAGAAAGTGTCAGGGCACCAGGTTTTCGAGGTCAAAGGGACCCTGGCCAGAAAAAGAGGCGAGTCTGGAATGAGACTGCAAATGGAGGCTCTTTACCTTCTAGGTGGTGGGGGCAGGTTCCCTGTTTACAAGGTTCCAACCCCCTGATGCCTCCTCTCAGTGCCGCTCAGGAGACGCTCCAAGTGTCCCATCTTGTTGGCTACTCTCCAACTGAGTTTCTCTTCCTAGTGACAATGTTCATGGCCAATGGGTGGTGTGATGTCACAATCAGGAACACTCTATTAACAGGAACAGGGAAGAAAAAAACTAAGTCAGGGCAACCATCTCCATTGGGCAGTGACACTGGACAGACTTGGATCTGGTGGGTGGGGCATCCAGGTGGAGCACGAGCACTTCTTTGAGGAGCGCAGGTTTCTGCATTACTCTACACACGGGACGGTGTTCCGTCCAGTAGAGTCAAACACAGCTGGGGAGAGGGGAGGGAAGGCAGAGGAGAAGGGGAAACCGCTGGAGACAAGATCTGTTAGGAAGACACAGAAAAGGAGAAGGAGCCGAGGCTGCGGCTCAGTGTACAGTACTTGCCCAGAATTCACAATGTCCTGAACTAATCTTAGCACCACACAAACTAGCATGGTCGTGATCCATGCCTATAATCTTAGTACCCTAGGGAGAGAGGCAAGAGGATCAAAGTTCACGGCTAGCCTTGGGTGCATGGGACCCTGTTTCAAAAGGTGTGCTATACATGCACACATTAATAATTTTCAAAATTACTTCTATCTCATTTGATGCATGAGGGTATACTGCCTGCATATGTCTGTGCACCACATTTGTGCCTAGTGCACAATGAGGCTAGAAGCGGATTTCCTGGTACTGGAGTTACAGACAGTTGAAAAATGCCTTATGGGTGTCTGGATTCAAATCCCAGTCCTCTGAAAGGGCAGTAAGTGCTCTACACCACTGAGCCATTCCCTGCAGCCCTTGTAAATATATTTTTCTTTCTTTCTTCTCTCTCTCTCTCTCTTTTTTTTTATTTTTATTTTTGGTTTTTTGAGACAGGGTTTCTCTGTGTAGCCTTGGCTGTCCTAGACTCACTCTGTAGACCAAGCTAGCCTCAAACTCACAAAGATCCGCCTGCCTCTGCCTCCCGAGTGCTGGGATGAAAGGCGTGTGCCACCATACCTGGCTATAAATATATTTATTCCTTGGCATATAAAACTATAAAAAAACATCAAAAATTCCAAACTGACACGGCGGCACACGCCTTTTCATCCCAGCACTGAGGAGGCAGCGGCAGGCCAATTGCTGTGAGTTTGAGGCCAGTCTCATCTACAAAGTGGGTCCACGATAGCCAAGGCCACACAGAGAAACCCTGTTTCAAAAACCACAAAAACTCCAAATTGGTGGCTACACAATATATGAATCCATACTATGTTCCCTGTACCACCCTTCAAGGTTTACATTATTTCATGTAAAAATAATTCTGGAGGCCAGGCATGCCTGTAACCCCAGCACTCCACAGAAGTAGGAGAATTCTGAGTTCAAGGCCAGCTTGGGCTATGTAGCAAGTTCCAAACCCTGTCTTAAGCAAAAGCAAAAACAACACAGGGCAAGGGATGCAGCTGACCAACAGAGAGCTCGCAAGGCGCTGGGACCCAATCCTCAGCACTACACACGATGGTGCATGCCTGTACTGCCAGGATGTGAGTCAGAAGACAGTGAGTTCGAAGCCAGCCTGGACTACAGAGAGACCTTGTCTCAACATATCATTAAGCAAACCCCCATACACCCAGGCCCCACGTTCTACGTGGAAAACATTATTTCACACAGAGACTAAGGATGTTGCTATAGGTGCAAACTGGGAAATACCCCTGAAGGGAATAAGGTTTTTAAAGAGAGAAGAGGGCAGGGGGGCTGAGGAAGTAGGTGGCGCTCATAAACAGAGAAATCAAATGTCAGGTATGGCAGCTCACACCTGTAATCTCAACTCCTGGGAGGCTGAAACAGGAGGATGACTGCAAATTCAAGGTCAGCAAGGGCTACAGTGTGAGAGAGACCCTTTCCCAAACAACGGGAAGGGAGGAAAAAGAGGTAGTGTTGTTCCAGGGTGGGCAACGTGGTGGGCTAGAAAGCAGTAAAGCTAGGCTGGCTAGGCCCATGCCTGCCAAGACAGAACTAAGATCAAGTCCCAGGGCCCTGAGAATTCGTGTCAGTGACACACAGGACACTAATCAAACTCCTCGCCTCACTGTCATGTGTGTAACAACAGTTCAAGTGCCACATTGGCAAAGTAGCTTAATGATTTTTTTTTTAAAATGATGGTTTCTAGGCAGAATACAAAGGCTAGCTCATCTTCCCAGTCTGGGGCAGTTCCGGTCAGTTTACTGGGCTCATCACCTATCTCCAAGGAATGAGAGATGAAGGTGTTAAACCTGGCATTTCTATTTTTTCCTTTGAACAATACCCCATGCCCCAACAATCCGGCACACACACCTGAGCCTAAAAAAAAAAAAAAAGCTTCCAGGAGCAGATACTATGGGCCATGCCTGGTCTCCTAGAGCAGGTACTGCTGGCCATGCTTGGTCTCCTAGAGC
>OU015756.1:6653069-6671459 GCA_907169655.1 Acomys percivali
TGGGGAGTTTTTTTATTTGTTGTAGTGAATTAAAAACAATTGTTTTTAGGTTTTCTCTATTTTTACATTATATGAATGTTCTGTCTTCATGTATGACTGCACCACACGTGTACAGCGCCCCAGGACCCAGAAAAGGGTAGCAGATTCTCCTTCTCCAGAACTGGAGCTACAGATGGTTGTTCCTGCACTGTGGGTTCTGGGAGCCAAACCTGGGCTAGTTAGAAGAGCAGCTAGTGCTTCTAAGCACTGAGTCATCACCCCAAGCCCTTCGTCTGCTGACTGACAGCACTGCAGGGCCTCTGTCCACACTATGTCCACAGGCACCAGCAAAGGGATGAATTCTTTTTTATTTTTTATTTATTTATTTTTGGTTTTTGGAGACAGGGTTTCTCTGTGTAGCCTTGGCTGTCCTGGACTCCCTTTGTAGACCAGGCTGGCCTCGAACTCACAGCGATCCTCCTGCCTCTGCCTCATTTGCTTGCCGTCATCCTCGTTTCTCCACTCTTAGAAACTGCCACCCAGGCTTGGCATGGCAACACACCCCTTTGATTCCAGGACTTGGGAGTCATGAACAGGAGGGTCTCTGTGAGTTGGAGGCCATCCTGGTCCATTTAGTGAATTCCAGGACAGCCACAGATAGACCCAGTTTCAAAACAAAACTAAACAACAGAATTGGCCACCCACAGTAGGCTGGGGTTTCCCACATAATTAAGTTAATCACAGGTCCCCAGAGACATGCCCACAGGCCGACCAATGCATACAGCCCCTCATACATGATTCATGACTGTATATACCCTGCAGGGTCTGGCTCTGTGGAAAGACTCCAGTGCAATTGGCGTTGATACCGTTCAGTTCCACCATTGAGATAAGCATGCACTTTCAGCTGAAAATGACCTAAGGGCAGGAGACATGGTTTGGCAGCTAAGAGCAGCGGCTGGCCTAGGGCCATGGCAGCTCACAGCTCCATTCCAGGGGACCCAGTGTCCATGTCATGCAGTGTGGTGCCCATATGTATATGTATGTATGCGTGTGTGTGTGTGTGTGTGTGTGTGTGTGTGTGTGTATGCAAAATACTGTTACGTGTAAAAATTAAAATAAGTCTAAAGAAGGAATAGAAAAGAAAAATGACTTAATGCTGGGTAGGATGCCTCATGGCTATAATCCACACTTAGGTGGCTAAAGTAGAGTAGAGGATCACTCCGTGTTGGTGGCTATCCTGACGTATCAGGCCAGTCAGGGAGGCCCTGCCCCTCTCTTCTCTCTGTCTCTGTCTCTCTCTGTCTCTGTCTCTCTCTCTCTCTCTCTCTCTCTCTCTCTCTCTCTCTCTCTCTCTCTCTCTCACACACACACACACACACACACACACACACACACACACACACACACACAAATAAGAAAGATGTAGCTGGGCTCGGTGGTACATGCTTTTAACCCCAACATTCAGGGTGGCAGAAGAAGGTAGATCTTTGTGAGTTCAAGGCCAGCCTGGTCTAAAAAGTGAGTCCAGCCAAGGCTACACAGAGAGACTCTGTCTCAAAAAACCAAAACCAAAGCCGGGCATGGTGGTGCACGCCTTTAATCCCAGCACTCGGGAGGCAGAGGCGGGCGGATCGCTGTGAGTTCGAGGCCAGCCTGGTCTACAAAGTGAGTCCAGGACGGCCAAGGCTAACACAGAGAGAGACCCTGTCTCGAGAAAAAAAAAAGAAAAAAGAAAAAAGCAAAACCAAAAAAGCAAACCAAGTGCTGGACTATAGGTGTGTTACCATCATGTCTAGCTGCAAAAAATTTTTTTTCAAGATGAGGTTTCTATGTATAGCCTTTCTGGCCTCAAACTCACATTGATCCGCCTACCTCTGCCTCCTGAGTGCTGGGACTAAAGGTGTGTGCCGCCATACCTGGCCAAAAAAAATTATTATTATTATTTTTTGAGACAAGGTTTCTCTGTGTAACGTCCCTGGCTGACCTGGACTTGCTTTGTAAACTAGGCTGGCCTAGAACTCACAGCAATCCGCTTGCCTCTGCCTCCCAAGTGCTGGGATAAAAGGTGTGCGCCACCACACCTGGCTGCAAAAATATTTCTAATAAGGTACATCCAAGAGCCAGGCATAGTTTCTGTCTAGCATTTAAGCAACAGAGGCAAGGAGGGTGGGTTATTGCAAGTTCTGAGGGCTTTTGTTTTGTTTCTTGAGACAGGGTTTCTCTGTGTAGCCCTGGCTGTCCTGGACTCACTCTGCAGACCAGGCTGACCTCATACTCACAGTGATCCGCCTGCCTCTGCCTCCCGAGTGCTGGGAAATTCTGAGGACATTCTAAGCTCCACAGAATGCTTTCCAAACCAGCTTGATCCCCACATCAAGGCCCTGTCTCAAAAACAAAAACAACATGGCAGCACACACCTGTAATCCCAGCACTCAGAAGGCAAAGGCAAGTGGATCTCTGAGTTCGAGACCAACCTGGTCTACAGAGCAAGTTCCAGAACAACCAGGGCCACACAGAGAAACCCTGGCTCAAAACAAACAAACAAAAAGAGAAAAGCTGCACCTACACACAAGACCATGTGCTCCTAAAATTCCATTTGCCGAATGTTCATTCGGCTTGCTATCTGCTAATAGATATGAGAAATGTTTTTCTTGGCGTTCTTTTGGTTTGTATATTTTTTTCTGTATATTTATTTTGGGAGGAAGCATTCATGTGGCACAGTGGGCATGTGGCACAGTGGGCATGTGGCACAATTTGTGGATGTCAGATGTCCTTCCACCGTACAAGTTCCAAGGATCAAATTCAAATCATCAGGCTTGGCAGAAAGTGCTGTAACCTTGGAGCCATCTTGCCAGCCCACGTGAGCATGTTGTTGAGTGGTGATGGTGGCCGTTCTGAGACAGGCCTCACATGGCTCAGGCTGACCTAGAGCTCCCAGTCTTACCACCTCCAGTTCTCTACCGCCGGGATCACTAAGAATCAGCCCGGGCCTTTGTGTGCACCTTCTTATGTTATCCTGACAGCAAGCAGTGCTGGGGAGGAGGGGTTCCAGGCCACATGGAGTCCGTCACTGTGGTGGCCAGAGCTAAGGACGCGGGTCACATTGTGCACGTGCTCAGGACTAAGAAGCATGCTCGCCCGTGTGCAGCTCAGGTTCCCCACTCTGAGGGTGGCACTGCCCACAATGTAATTGATTTAAGGACAACGCCATAGCCAGCCCACAGGCCAGCCCACTTGCAGTCCTTGCCTGTGCCCACAAGGGTCTAGGTTGTGTCAAGTTGACAGGTAATGCAGAAGTCACACAAGGGCTAGGGCACTCTAGTACAATTCTCCAGCCCACAGTTACAAAAGCTTTTTTTTTGTTCATTTTTGTTCTTCGAGACAGGGTTTCTCTGTGTAGTCCTGGCTGTCCTGGACTTGCTTTGTAAACTGGCCTGCCCTGAAACGCACAGAGATCTAACTGCCTCTGCCTCTTAAGTGCTGGGGTTAAAGGCGTGTACTACCACCCCACACAAAAGCTTAATTTTAAAAAAATATTCCTTTTTTAATGTGTGGGTGTCTTGCTTATATGCATGTCTGTCCACCATGAATGTCCCTGGAACCATGAAGGCCAGAAGAGGGTGCTGGGAACTGAACCTGGATCCTCAGCAAGAGTAGCCATTGTAGTCTTTTTTTTTTTTCCCCCCGAGACAGGGTCTCTCTGTGTAGCCTTGGCTGTCCTGGACTCACTTTGTAGACCAGGCTGGCCTTGAACTCACAGCGATCCACCTGCCTCTGCCTCCCGAGTGCTGAGATTAAAGGCGTGCACCACTACCAGCTGGCTTATTTTGTATTTTATTATACTTCTGGGTATCTAACCCAAGCACTAACCTCCCACATGATAGGCCAAACCCCATCTTCTCATTCAAACAGAAACTTACAGCCCTTCTTGCTGTGATCTCCACTTTACAGTCACCTTGGGCCAAAGGACATTTTTTTCAAAGCTGGGCATGGTGGCACATGCCTTTAATCCTAGCACTCAGAAGGCAGAGACGGGCAGATCACTGTGAGTTCAAGGTTAGCCTGGTCTACAAAGTGAGTCCAGGAAAGCAAAAAGAAGAAAGAAAGAAAGAAAAGAGAAACAAAAACAAAGGCCCCTAAGTCTTGAACTAAACAGCTAACTCTAGATCTGATTTCCAATGATACGGAACTGGCTATAATTATATATTATATATAGGGTTCACGCAGCAAGGGGTCCCATTCACACTTGTAGCCCATGGCTCTTTGTACTCTATTCCATACTACCTGCCTAGGGAATGGCTGCCCACAAGGCTGGGTCTTCCCATGAAATTAAGTTAATGACAATCCCCTATAGACACAGGCAACCAATGTAGACGGTCCTTCACTGACTTTTCCCAGGAGACCCTAGGTTGTGTGCAGTCGACAGATAAAATTGTCAAGACTAGGGCCCCATGCATATCTCAGCCCATAATCTTTTTATACTTGGTCAGCATTCCTGCAGTTGTGCGTGGTGAAGACTCAGCCGTCCCTGGGGCATGGAGGTGGACGGGGACGGACACTTTCTTATCTTAACCACCTCATTCTGTTTCTCTCCTCTTGCAACCAGCTTCTGAGAGCCAGAACGGGAACGGGCTGAGCACCCAAGCGGGTCCTGTCGGTGGCCCCCACCCCTCTCACACCCCCTCACACACCCCCAGCACACGAATCACTCGAAGCCAGCCCAACCACACACCTTCTGGCCCTCCTGGCCCCTCCAGCAACCCTGTCAGCAACGGCAAAGAAACCCGCAGAAGCAGCAAGAGATAGCAAGAAGTGAGTCCTCACCTCCACCACGGCCATGACCCAGGTGTCTGCCCAGGACAAGCCAGTCTTCTCCTGGGCTGTGGGACTGGAGGGAGGAGTAGCTGCATTTTAGCCACTAGACGTCCCTGGAGGGGTGGTGAGCAGTGAGCGCCCTTATCCACCTCAAACTCATGCCCTCCTTGTCCTGCTGCCGCTGCCTGTCCCCTGGGATCAGGGCCCTCTGTCTGTGCGCTTCCTCTGAAAGAAGACAGTCTGGTGTTTGTGTGGGACATGAGGGCCTAACTGAAATCCCTCCTCCGAATAAATGTTCCTTCCCTGGCCTGGACTCCTGTTTTTCATAGGAAAAGAGTTAACAGGTGTGCACTAGGGAGCACAGTGCCCAGGCAAGGAGGCCTTGGGCAAAGCAAGCCTGCCCCTTTAAGGTAGTGTCCCTCCCCCACCCCCTCCCTGCAGGTGACCCTTGTCCAGCCTGCCTGCCACAAGAAGGCTGGGTCCCCCTTCCTCTGGGTGTCCTTGGTGTCTCCTGCCCTGCTGTCAGGTAATGCCAACCCCAACTCCCTGGACCCATCATATCCATCAGACTTGATCCCCTGATCCTAAGCTAGGTCAGATGTCAGAGGGGAGCCCGGTCCTGGCTTCTCTTCCTCAACAGGGCTTCCCCTTTCTTGTTCATTGATTACAGAGCCAGGGGTGCTGACAGTCAGTGCTCGCTGGTGTGGGGACCGCTTCTCAGGGTGGGGGTTGCTAAGAACAGTTTCTTTCCTGAGTGCATCTGGGCCAGCAGCTTAGCTGCCTCTTACCCTACCTCACAGTTTAGGGGATACCTTGGTTCAACTTCCCCAGGGAATGTGGGGATGGGGTTAGACACAGACGAAGCTCAGTAGCAGACGTGAGGTACGTGGGAAGGGTACATTCAGAAGGCTTAGATGGTACTGAATGGGTTACAGGTTGTGAAATATTTAAGAGGAAAAACTGAGCACAGGTTCTTAGCCATGTGGCTTCCTCAGGGCAGAGGGTGGCCCCTCCCCAGTCAAGGCCCAGCAGAGACTGACTTTTGACCCCCCCCATCCCAGAGACCAGTGAACCATTAACTTCTATATGAACCTTCCCACAGTCGCCCCGCCCCAAAACAGGTGGGTTAAGGGAAACCTATCCATTTCAGCCCTCTGTGTGACTTGGCTGCATCTGAAGGCTGACCTCCCTGGCTCGGGAATCACAGTGAGGCCTCCCAGGGACCCGAGGTGACAGCTCTCACATTGCCAGGAGGGGTGAGGCCCTGCAAATTGAGGGGGAGTATGGATGTGGAGCAAGCCAGAACAGTGGGTCTGGGGGAGCGGAGACGTGGGTCAGTTCTGGACCTCGAGGTCAGGAGGTTGCTCAGAAGGCAGGGGAGGGACAAAGGAAGCCCGAGGGTGCTGATGGCCTCAGATGAAGCAGCGGCAAAGTGTGCGTGGCCCTCCCAGATCTGAGCTGAAGAACAGAACCCCTCACCTGCCCCTCCTTCTCCTTGTTCTAGGGTACAATCCTCAAGATGGTCCAAAGGAAATAGAAGTCAGATCCACAGCCTCCAGCCCTGGTGATGGGCCCCCCAGTGCATCGCCTGTTGGCGGGCCTGTGCATGGGGGCGGTCTTGGGCTGGGTAGGAGGCTCAGTCCCCAACCTGGGCCCAGCTGAACAGGAACAGAGCCACTACTTGGCCCAGCTGTTTGGCCAGTATGGAGAGAATGGGACACTGACTGCAGGGGGCCTGGCTCGGCTTCTCCACAGCCTAGGGCTGGGCAGAGTTCAGGGGCTTCGCCTGGGACACCATGAGCCTCCAATTGGGCGGGCTGCAACCCCGAGTGGTGACAATCTCACACACAGGTATTAATCTCTCTCCCAACCCCAAAATGTGATGCCTCCCAGCTCCACGTGGTGTTTCGCTTACGCTCCAGTTGCCCAGTGCTGGCTTCTGGGAAGTCCTCCAGCACCAATCGCTCAGTACCTTAAAGGTCTTGCTTACTTCTACTGCCTTGAACACTCCAGACCCTTAAAGTCCTTGCTCTTGGTGTTCAGTGTCTCCAGGCTGACTTAGCTCTCGGTGTGGGGTTCCCCCCACCCCCTCTAGGCCCACAGCTACTCATGCTAGGCTCTCCTATCTTCCTGGGACTGAGGAGACTTGGTGTTAGGGAACTTGACTGAATCTGACTCACTAATCCATCTAATCTAGGCTACAGGGACCGGAGCTGAGTGTGGGTGTCTGGACAGGAATGCCTCTGGGCCCTTCAGGTTGGGGTGACCTGGAGAAGTCAAATGCCCCTGACCTGCCCCATGGGCCAGGGCCCTCGGGCCTAGACCTCTTTCATAGGCTGCTGCTGCTGGACCATTCATTGGCTGACCATTTGAATGAGGATGTGAGTCTGATGGTCTTTAGAGGGAGAAGGAGCTATGGGACTGGGGGCGGGGCGCTGACATGTTGGAAGTCAGTAACTGGCTGCTCAACATTAGGATGTTATTCTAATGGTGACCTTCGTGCAGTCAGACCACACTCAGGGGCCACACTTAGCAAACACACAACGCAGAGAAACATCTCAGGCTTAGGCTGTGGGGACTGGTTATTTGGAGAAGCGTCCTTGAGATGACACTGTGTCTGTCCAGAAAAAAAAAAGAAAACAATTTGTTCCTTGTTCCATATACAACACGGCCAGACCTTGAGATCAGTTGGTGTGCCCCCTCAAAAGCAGCACTCCAGCTTAGGTTACAGTCAACACATGACAAGGTGTTGACCAGAGATGGATGGCATGTCAGAGTTCTTCCTCATCTAGGATTCTGGCATGGAGGACTCTGGTCTCGTTGCCAAAGCAGCTGCATCACTAAAAACAAGTGAATTACCAGGGTGTAAGAGGGGACGACAGCAGTGGTCACTGGGAAATTGAGGAACCTTGGGTTGACTACTCCTCACCAGTGATTAGCACACATTATTAAGTGCCCTTGTCCCCCGTCTCTGATGCATGTGACAGTGTGAGCTGAGGGGGGTCCTGAGAGAGAACCGGGACTCTGTGGAAGAACAGACGTCAAGATTGGGCTGTGTGGCTCACTGTGGCTCCCTAACACCCAGTCCTCTCAATCTCAGTGTCTGAACGGTTCCCAGCTGCTGGTCAATTTTGGCCTGAGCCCTGCTGCTCCCCTGACTCCTCGCCAGTTTGCTCTCCTGTGCCCAGCTCTGCTTTACCAGATCGACAGCCGCGTTTGCATCAAATCCCCAGCTCCAGCAGCTCCAGGGGACATACTGTCTGGTCAGTGAGGGAGGAGCAACACCCCGCATCCTTAGAGGGAGTGGGTCCCTTGCTAAGAAGGAGGCTCATGGGAAGCGGGGGAGGGTGTGTGTGTGTGTGTGCAACCTCCTTTAGTGTACCTCTGGGTCAGCCTTGACCATAACATCAGTTCCACTTCTTGCCAGCCCTGCTTCATAGTGCCCTGGCGGTCCTGCTGCTCAGCCTCCCTGCCCCCCTCTCCCTGCTGCTGCTGCGGCTCCTGGGACCTCGTCTACTGCAGCCTGTGCTAGGCTTCCTAGGGGCCCTGGCCGTGGGCACACTCTGTGGGGATGCACTGCTCCACCTGCTGCCACACGTATGTGAAACTCCATCTTCATACTCTGACCCGGGGAGCAGCTGGTGATGGATCCGTGCATCCCTACCCACAAGACCACCCCACCCCACCCCCGGCCATCCCTTTCTGTCAGCTCCCACATCCTAACTCCTCACCCCTGGCTTTAGCCACACTGTCTTCTACTGGGGTGTATGAGTGGGCGAAGGGGATGCTATTGGATGTAGGGGTTTCCTGGGCCTGCCCTGATCTACTTCCTGGCAGGCACGAGGAGGGCAGCACACAAGACCCGGCGAGCATTCAGAAGGGGATCTGGGCCCAGGGCTGTCAGTGCTCGGAGGCCTCTTCCTGCTCTTCGTTCTAGAGAACGTGCTAGGAGTTGTGCGGCACAGAGGGCCCAGGCCAGTGAGTGATGTCCTTTTCTTCTCCTGTCAAAGCCAGAGAGTCCTAGCCAAGCCAGGGGGTGAGGGGCAGCATGTGCTTCTGGGCCTTGGCTGCTTGGCCACTTGGATAGGACCTGTCCACCTCTGAGTGGGTATAGGCCTCTTGGCACAGACCCAGGACTTTTGGCCAAATGGCTTCTTCTCTGCAGCTCATATCAACATTAAACAGAGAGGGAAGCCAACCTGGGAAAAGGGTGTCGGGTTAAAAAACATTCTCCAGGTGCAGGCAGTGGAATCAGGTGTTCCTGTTCCCAGCGGCTGGCCTGGTCTCCCCTTAGCCCCTGGCCCTGCTACCTCCTCCACCAGGAGGGATACCCTCCCATTTCAGAGAGCCTGCATGAGCCAAAGGGATCGCGGAGAACCAAACCCTGACCCAGAGGATGGCGGTGGGACGGCCCTCCAACCCCTTCAGGCAGCTTCAGGTGACTAGAAGAGAAAATGAGCACAATACCAGCCTGAGGTGGTTCCCACCTGCGGTCACCACCACCTGACCTGGTCCTCCTTCCCACAGAGCCAGAAGTTCGGGGCCAGAGGGAGAACAGGCAGGCGCCTTCGGCTCCAGCCCTTCCTGGGCACCAAGGCCACAGTCACGAGCACCAGGGTGGCAGTATCGCATGGATGGTCCTCCTGGGAGACGGCCTGCACAACCTCACTGATGGGCTCGCATTAGGTTTGAGGACACAGAAGCAGGGGCGGGAGGCAGGGCTGAGCCAGCAGGGGCAGGAGAGCCAGCAGGAAGGCGGGAGAGCTCGGATACAGCGCCCGACTTTCTTCACCCTTCGACCCCGCTGCTGCTAGGTGCTGCCTTCTCTGCCGGCTTCTCCAGCGGCCTCAGCACCACTCTAGCAGTCTTCTGTCACGAGCTGCCCCATGAACTGGGTAGGAATGTGGGGTAGGTGGGCTTCAGAAAGGAGAGACCCTCTGAGGAACGGAACTCAAGAGGCTGGTAGGCGACAAAATGGAGGGGAAGCTCTGATGCCCCCAACCCCGCCCTATGCTCTCCCAACAGGTGACTTTGCGATGCTGCTTCAGGCAGGGCTGTCCTTCCGCAAGCTGCTGCTGCTGAGCCTCGTTTCTGGAGCCCTGGGACTGGGGGGTGCAGCCCTGGGGGTGGGGCTCAGCTTGGGCCCTGTCCCCCTCACTCCCTGGGTCTTTGGGGTCACGGCTGGGGTCTTCCTCTATGTGGCCCTTGTGGATATGGTGAGAGATGTGGGGTAGAACAGACAATCAAGGACAGTGGGCAGGTGGGTGTGCAGAGGGGAGCCCAGTCGGGGAGAGGCCTGGCCCATGAGGAAAAAGTACCCAAAGGTGGGGGCTGCTGATACTGTAAGACGAGGCCGACATGGGGCAGGCTTGGTGGTGTACACCGTTAATCCCCCCACTCAGGAGTGTGAGTTCGAGGTCAGCCTGGTCTGCAGTGTTGCAGGCCAGCAGGGCTAGACAGTGAGGTCTTGCCTCAGAAGTAGACAAAGCACGTGAGTGAGCAGGTCTCTGTGGGGCACAGGGCCCTGACATCTTGTCTCCTTCCAGCTGCCAGCCCTGCTTCGTCCTCCTGAGCCCCGACCTGTGCTCCACGTGGTTCTGCAAGGGCTGGGGCTGCTGCTCGGGGGCAGCCTCATGTTTACTATAGCCCTGCTGGAGGAACAGCTGCTGCCCATGGCTCCTGACGGCTGATGGGGGGGCCGTGGCAAAGGATCCAGGTTGCCCTTCCTCCCTCCCCCCAGGAATGGAGGCGGGACACAGGGCCAGTAGGAGCAAGAGGACTTTAATAAACAGAACCCATCCCAAAGCCATGACTACGACAGTTGTACTTGCACCAAAACAGCATAGAAAACCAGGGTATAGTGGGAGGGCTCGAAGCAGGTTTGTGGAGGACAAGCATGGGGGCCTGGGGGACGTGGGACGCATCAGTCTTCAGGGAGAGCATTGTGCTTTAGCCCAGGTAGGAGGGGGAGGGGCAGGGCAAATGCACCAAGGTCCCCATTTTTTTTCTGCTGCCCTCAGCACCCTGGGGATGCAGGTATCTGGGCTTTATTGCTGCCCACCAGCGTTAAACACCCCTGACCCCAACACTAGCACCGCAGGTGGATCCAGGACAGGGAGAAGGGCAGGAGCGGGAACATTGCTTAGAGAAAGATTCAACTAGAATCCAGTGAATTGTGCTCAGTTCTCTTTACTTCCTACAACCGAGTACATGGGTCACAGGGTGGAGGGTGCAACAGGACATGGGGCATGCCCCTCCGTGCCCCCAACACACCTGCACACAGGATGGTGGTGTCTGCAGCATCACAGGTCATGCAGGGCATGGGAAAGGGGAGGTTCACACACACATAGATGCCCACAGCGGGTACCAGACAGAGAACACCCCCTGAATATACACAGCTGTACATGGGGACCCCAGGTCCCCACCCAACCCTCTCCCCTGTCTTGCTGTTTCCCGGTAGGGGAACTGTATTGCTTTGAGAGAGCCGCCTGGGGCTGCTCTGCCAGGCACCCCCCCACCCCCCCACCCCTATTTTGGCACATCTGCAGGACACGCGGCAGCAAGAGTAGGCACCCTCCCTCCCAGGCTTCTGTGGCTTGGGGTTGGGGAAGGGGGCAGGAAACACCATCCTCCATCTTTCCCCTAGCCCTTCCCAAACCCCTGAGAGACCCACTCCAGCCAAACCCACCCCCACCCCCACAACACACACGCACACACGCGCACACGCACACAGCTGAGCTATCCAGGAATACGAATGAACAAGATTGTCCAGGATGGGGGCGCAGGCGTAGGAAGGACTGGAAGCAGAGGCCCCACCCTGGCATGGCAAAGCCTGGCACAACAGCTACCTTAGTGCAACTGGAGGGCGCCCAGAGTGAGGGCAGGGACAGGGCCCGACAGGAGCGAGCGAGGGCCAAGGGTGGGTCCTCTCATCACCCGCCACCCTCTGCCCTCCCAAATGCAGTGACAATGCCCCTCACACCCACGTGGGCAACAGCAGCCTCAGAGTCAGTACCTTCAAGTAATTCAAAGAGCAGACCCGCGCCCCAACTCCCTCCTATCTCTGGGAATTTGGTCACTTCTCTATAGGGTTTGGGTTGGAAGGAGGGAGTCCCCCAAATCAGACCCTTCTTTCTCTACCTCCCTCTTGCCAGACCACTGGGCTTGGTCCTCAAAGATTCCTCAGCTCTGTCCTTGCCCAGAGGGCTGGAGCCACCAGAGGGAAGAGGCTGCGCCGCCCCTGCCCCTCCTCAAAAGGTAGGGTTCAAACTTGGCGGGCGGGATGGGGCCACACTGGCTTGCCCCAGGAGTAGGGTTTCTGGGCTAGGGTCTGTAAGGCTATTTTCCTTTGCGGTGGGAAGGGGAGGCAGGAAATGAACACTGGGTGTGGAGACGGTGAGAAACGGCTGAGTGGTAAGGAGGAAGGGTCTCTCCGCTGGAGCAGTGACTGGAGTCATGTCAACAAGAAACGCTCACGTGCGTACGGTACACAGTGCGCACTCCCAGCCCGGCAGCCTGGCCCCACCCTGCCTCTCGGGACCCCTTCCAAGACCACAGAGAGGATTTTGGGGGTACAGTTGTTAGAAGCATTCACTCAGGTCCCACCATCCCCACCCCAGCCTCTTCTCCCCTTCTGGCCCAGGGAGGAGGAAGGGGCTGGGGTGGGCGGACAGCGGTGGAAACAGTATTGAGTTTTCCTTTGGTTACATATTGAAGGCAAAGGTGAGCTGGACTTAAGTCAGGACGGTAGGGTGAGGAAGGACTAGGGGCCATGGCTGGGGTTAGAGAGGGAGGGAGGGAGGGAGGAAGGGAGGGAGGCGGCCCTCCTCAGCCCCTCCACCCCAAGGAACACATGTCTATGTGGGGTGGCAGTCCCTCAGTTTCCTGTCTCCCACCCCCCCACAGCACCAAACAAACAAAAGGAGAGGCCCCTCCCTCAGGGGCTGCCCCCCCCACCCTGGGCGGCACATTCAGTGGTTTCAGCAGTCCTATGGCTCAGGGGGCCACGGGCGGGGGAGGTAGCCCGTCAGTCTCAGAGTCTCAGTTGGACAGTGGCAGTGACCCGGGTCTGTTGGTCCATTATGGGACCCACAGTTTGTGCCATTTGTTTTTCTGAAGTACACAACCCTACCAAAGCCACCACCCAATCAGAAACATCCCCCCCAAAATCAGAAACTAAAAACTGGCTCTTTCATGTCGCCCTCGGATTCACATGTCTGTTTCCCTGTCTCCTACGTAGCCCTCGCTCTGTGTCCTTTGCTGGGACCTCGGGCTGCTCCCGGGTCCTCACTTGAAATAGGCCTTTCCACAAAAGTGCTTATAACTTGAGGCAAGTGCTTTAGAGCTGCGGTGGGGAGAGGGGAGGGGGAGCAAAGGGAGGGAGAAGGAGATGTTCCCTCCCCACCCAACCCCCTTAAGATTGGGGGGCATTCTGCCTGTTTTACTTCTCCACACCCGTTTAAGTCAAAGAGGTTTTAAAAAAAAAACCTTAACATTAAAATAAATATGCAGCGGCCATGAGAATGGTCAAGATGCTTCAAAACACACCAGGGGCTGGGAGCCCGGGGTGCGGGGCGGGGCGGGGGGGGAGGGGGATTCCTTTGGCATAAGGAGAGGAGGCTGCTTGCCCTCCAGACCTCCTCACAGCCACATGAGGAGCGACAGAGGAGCCCGTGCCATGCTCCAGCGCGCCGACAGTGTGCCCAGGACAGCAGGGAACACACAGCCACCAGAAATCTCATCTAGCAAAACACAACAGCGGGGGCTCCTGACAAATACCCAGATTCCTCGGTCACCGCCAAGCATTGATAAAGGAGAACACGACTGACACCCCAGTCACCCCGGGGACCATCTCCCTGCCCCCAAAACCCCCACCACCTAATTCCCAGCACCAAGATGAGAGGGAGGAAGTGAAATGGGAAGATTCTAGGAGAGAGAATTGAAGTTAGGGGCAAGCTTTGCAGAACCAGCAGGGCGGGGGTGGGGTGGGGGCGGCAGCCCTTAAGAGAGGTCACATTGATTGTCGTATAGGGAAGGAGGGGATGAAAGGGGTGGGCAAGAGGGGCATTGCAAGGCCCTTTGGCTTTGAAACAAAAGTAAAAATGAAAAGCTGCACAGTCCTTCTCACAAGAACGGTCATCTGGAAGCCTTGAAATGGTGTAGGATCCGAAGGGTGGGGGCATCAAGACAGAGAGACAGGGACCATGAAAGGGAACGGTTCAGACAAACACCCCAGGCTTCAGTGAACTAGCATGAGGTATGGTGCAGGGTCCCTGCCGGGAGGAAGGGCTCCCTGGGGTGGCCCCTCTCCCCTCAGCTCACCCCTGGCAAGGGTGGCAAGACATTCAAGGGACACAACTGAAAATGGGTAAGAATGTGAGTAAAGCAAGCTTGGGTAGGGAAGGGGTGAGGGGATCCCCACAAGAGACCCCTGTACTGTGTAAACGAAGCCCATCCAGTCCTCGGTTCTCAGGGGGCAGCCAAACTGGGCAAGGATGCACTGTGGGGTGGAGGGCAGGGCCTCTATTCAAGTTCTGTGTCTTGGCCCCTGGCTGAGGTATTGCGCATGAGGAAGGGACACTGGGATCCGGGCCTGGGTCACCGAGGAGCTGGATGGAGGGCATCTGCCAGGACCAGGGCCAGGTGCTACATTTAAAGAGAACACTGCCCTCCTTGTTCCGCCCAGCTCGGCTTCTCAGTACATTCCAGGAGCCTTATCAGTGCAGCTTGGTCTCCTCAACCCATCTCTCCTGTGCTGGGAAGGCAGGGACCGAGCTGAGTGAGCCTCAGTGTCCATCTGCTGCTGCCTTGACCAGCGAGTGCCCCGCTCCCACTGGAGGAAAGCCTGCTTCCCTAACAGGAGGTCCCTACACTGCCCCTGCCTTTCCCACCATCTTTGGCTTCATATCAGGAGTGACTGGGGCAGTGGGTACTCTCAGACACAACAGAAGGTGGAGACAGACTTGGGGGGGCAGGGCACGGAGGAAGTCTGGGATTGGGGGAGGTAGGAGGAAGAACATGGTCCCTACCTCCACTCACATGCAAACACATGCCTGAAACAAAGGACATACGAGGGCTGTAGTTTTGAAATGGGCAGGATATTGACTTATTTCTCCCCTAAAGAATAAAATGCTTACTTAGAAGTTCATGACAAGGCTCAAAGTTCAGGGAGAAGAGAATAACAGAGGGATGGCCACAGGCTCCCTCCCCAAAAGAAATGAAAAGAAATAAGCAAGGTTAAAGTGCGTGGTTAGGGGGCCAGGTCAGAAGCGGGGGACAGGAGCAGACTGTGGGGGCAGAAGCAGCCCTTGGTTTGCACACGAGGAGCCGGGAGAGCGCAGGATCCGGGCCAGGTTCAGTAGTTGCTGCTTCAAGTGTTTGCATTTGAATTTTAGGGGTGATAGGATATGGGGGGAGCTCTAGGCCCCAGTGCTAAATACCCTCCCCCTCATCCTCTAGCTGCCCCTGAAGGGAGGGGGAACACCCCCAGAGTGCTCACACAGTACCAGAAATTAAGGCTTCTCACTGCTGCAGGGATGGAGGGGCCAAGCAGGGAGGCAGTGATGGGTATGGAAGAAGAGGAGGGGGCCTGCCTGGCAGCAGAGGTATGGGAGGGGGGACACAGAGAGGAAAGTCAGAAGGAAGAGTTGGGGGAGCTGGCAGCAATCAGGGGAAACTGAGAGATGGAGTCAAAGAGGGGGGAGCCAGGCATTTAGCAATCATTTTGGGACACTTGGCAGAAGGGGTTGCCCTGGGGGTACCAAGAGCCTGGGGTGCTCCCTGTGGGTCCCAGACCTCTGCCAGGCCGGGATGGTGTGGCAAGGGGTGAGCAGCTGCTCCCCAGTGCCTCCTTCCCCGCTCTGCCCCACCACCCAGTCGTGTTCTCCTTTAAAGTGCCCTAAATGTTTAGACGTTTTTTCTAAATAAATAGAGATATCAAGCCGCCGGCAGGGAGAGGGACACTGGAGGGGGCTACTCGGAGTAGCAGCCATCTAGCCCAATGGCGCCATGCCGCTCCTGGCTGTAGGGACAGGAGGCCCCGTGAGGCAGAGCGCCACGGCCACCCACCGTCTTGGCAGCTGCAATGCCGCAGTTCTCAAGCAGGCTGAAGCTGAAGGGGCTGACGGCGTCCTTGGGTGGAAAAGGCTTCATGGTGGACAGGATCAAGGCCAGACAATCGGCCACATCTTTGTTGGGGGCGCAGGCCAGGGCTGGGGTGTGACCTGTGGGGCCAAGGGGAGAACTGAGGCCCGGGGTCCCCGCCTACCCGCCCACGCCCTGAGCTCTCTAGGCCGTGCAGCGGAACCAAGAAAGGCCCACGGGGAAATTTTGAGTGCAAGGTCCAGGGTAGCACACAGGACCCAGCACACGGAACCCAGCACACGGAACCCAGCACACGGGACAGCAGACTGCGGTGTGGGAGATGCTCCTGACCCTGCCAGATCCACCTAGGTCCACCAGCCTCCCCTGACCCACCTTCTTCATCCACAGCCAGCACTGTGGCCCCACGACTCAGCAGGGCCTGCACCACCGAAGCTAGGCCGTTCCGGGCAGCGATGTGGAGTGGCCTTAGGAGAAAAGGTAACGTCGGAACGCTGCGTAGAGTGCCAGGCGCCCCTCCCCCCCCCGGCCCCGCGCGCCCGCGGTCCCCCCCCCCAGGAGCCCCTCCCCCCCAGGAGCCCCTGCCCCGGACACTCACATCTGCAGCGCACTGTTGGTGGCATTGATAAGGCCAAGGTCTTGGGTTTCTGCCAGGATCATGAGGGCACATTTCTCGTGGCCCTGAGGAAGAGGGACAGAAAGTGGACAGGAGAGAGAGGTGACACACGTGCCATCTCACCAATCAGATAGGCTGGTTAGCCCTGGTTTCTGCTGCAGTCTATCCTGTACCCAAAAGTACCCACAGCAGCAGTGGTCCCAGCACCCGAGTCCTAGCCTTCACAGGCGCCCCGGACAAGGCAGTACCTTGCTACAAGCCAAGTGAAGGGCAGTGTTCTTGTTCTCATCCAGCACAGTCAGGTCTGCCTTCCCTCGGTACAGCAGGAATTCTAGGAAGGAGACAGAACAGACTCAAGTGCTCCTCTTCAGACGTCACAATCCCACTCAGCACCCTCCTGCCAGCATTGTGAGGTCCAGGCCCCGGTTTGCCCTGCAGGCAGGGCTGGCCCGCCCCACTAACAGCCAGGGGCTCTCTGCCGTGGCAGACCCCTACACACCTACAGCAGCAGTCTGTCCGTTCTCAGCTGCTGTCATGAGCGCAGTGCGGCCAGTGTGGTCAGTGGCATTCACTTCGGCTTGATGCTGCAACAGCATCCGGAGCCCAGAGACATTGTCCGCGAAGGCAGCGGCGTGAAGGGGGGTCCTGGAGGGCCAGAGGAGAATGAAACAGGGTACACTCTGCACGGGCAGAAACCAAAGCCAGAGGATTTTGTCACTCACCGTCCTTTGGCGTCTCGGCTGTTCACAATCTTGGCACCCAGAGCTCCCAGCAGCATCTCTGTGGTGCTGTCCTGGTTATTAATTCTGGGGTGGGGGAGGAAGGATCACCAGAAGCCGAAAGTGAGAGGCCTCCCTACCCTCCGCCCGGGGCCACCACACCCTGCTACGCTGATGCAGAAGGCACTTACACTGCACAGTGCAAAGGAGTGAAGGGATTTCCCTCCAAGTATGAGAACGGGCTGAGTTCAAGTAACAGCTCCAGACAATCTTCATGTCCTGGGCACAGGGAGGGAAAGCATGGTGAGGGTGAGAAAGAGCAAGACCCTTCCTCTGCTCTGTCCTGTCTCTGGCCCTCAGACCTACACCCAGATCCCCTCCTACGGCACACATCCCTGTGCCTGTCAAAGGCCCCACCAGTACCAGTGTAGGAGGCCCAATGCATGGGCGAGTATCCGCTGTAATCAACACCAGCATCCAGGGGGTCTGTGGAAAGGGCAGCCTGCAGCAGAGTCCGCAGCACTGCAGTGTGGCCACAGGCTGAGGCCAGGTGAA
The DNA here is from genome assembly GCA_907169655.1 of Acomys percivali. NCBI lineage: Eukaryota > Metazoa > Chordata > Mammalia > Rodentia > Muridae > Acomys > Acomys percivali. The sequence goes on from OU015756.1 coordinate 6,670,854, forward strand.
TGGGTGTGCGGCCTTTAAAGTCTCGGCACAGCACAAATGCATCGTGATCAAGCAGGGCAGCCAGGCAGTCCTCACAGCCGGTCACTGCCTGTGGGGCAGAGGGGAAAGTGGTAAGAGGCCACTCTTTGTCCAGTAGCTAGCTGCTGGGGGCTGGCCCAGGAGCAAGAACAAGAGATAAAGAATCTATCCTTATCTCTACACTAGTCTACTGTTAGGGATCAGCAGCTACGTTCCTGACAGAATAGCCAGTCATTCCTGAGACTCTCAGAACAAAACACCGGCTGGAGGGTTAGAAGACCGAGGGATGGAAACCCCGTGGGTCTGAACGCCAGGCACACCTATAGCTCAGGAGGCTAAGGCTGGAGGATCGCCTGAGACCTGGAGTGGAGGACCAGCTGGGGTGATAGAGTGAGGCCCTCAAGACAGAAAGAACTGCCGGGCAGGTGCTGCAGCACACCTTTAATCCCAGCACTTGGAAACTCTGAGCTTGAAGCCAGCTTGGCCTATACAAGAGAGTTCGGGCCTGGCAGGACTCCATAGTGAGATCCTGTCTATAAAAGAAGGAAGGAAGGAAGGAAGGAAGGAAGGAAGGAAGGAAGGAAGGAA
>OU015756.1:6671469-6706859 GCA_907169655.1 Acomys percivali
GAAGGAAGGAAGGAAGGAAGGAAGGAAGGAAGGAAGGAAGGAAGGAAGGAAAACAAACAAATAAGCCCTGGTCGGGTACCAACAGGATATACAGGGAAAAAGTACTGCCTGATGGCATGAGCAAATGAGAGAAAGATAAGGTCACCAGGAGGGGGTGGGAACAAGTGCAGGCCCAGTTAGACCTGGAAACTGGACGGCATTCTTGCTGCCCTGCTGGTGGGTGGTGGGTCCTGACTCCCACCCCGAGGCCCGTCTCATTCCCAGCAGCCCACTCACCCCACGGTGCAGGGCAGTGCGGCCCCGGAGGTCAGCAGCATCGGCCGTGGATCCTTTCTCTAGCAGCAGATGTACACAGTCCACGTGACCATTCATAATGGCCAGCATCAGTGGGGTTCTACAGAACAGGCAGGAGAAAGGATGAGGCCCGTCACTTCTCTCCTGTGTGCTGAGGACCAAGTGGAGAAAGGGCGAGGGTCTGGCAGAGGGGAAAATGTAGTCCATTCCTGGCCCACACTTACTGTCCATAGGCGTCCATGACATCTGTGATGTCAGCACGCTCCCCACTGTCAATCAGCAAGTGCAGGGAATCAGTGTGGCCAGAGGCAGCTGAAAGAAAAGGGAGCCTTTGTCAGGACAGTGCCGGAGGGAAGGGGGCAGGTTCTGTGAAGGCCTAGGGCAAGGGGAAAGCGTTAGGTAGGGAGCTGAGTGGAGGCTTGATGTTTGCGTCCGCCTTGCTGAGCCTACTCCCAGCCCCAGCTGTTCACGGGGATCTGGACATAGGGGACACCCACCAGCAGCATGTAAGGGTGTCCACTTGCGCTTCCGCTCCTTGATGAGGGCAGAGGCGCCGTGGGCCGTAAGCACCTCCACACATTCTGTGGAGCCTCGCTCAGTGGCCAGGAAGAGCGCGGTCCGGCCCTTGTGGTCCCTTACATCCAGATTCACCAGCGTCTCAGCTAGTGTCTTCAGGGCTTCACAGTGACCATTGTAGGCCTGCGGGCAACCAATAGGCACACACAGCTAAGGGCATCCCTCTGCCTACCCTGCTGTGGGGACCCGAGGGGAAGCTCCAGGTCCCACAAGTTCCTTGAGCTCTTTCCAGACAACCTGTTGCCACATTCCCAGGAGAACGCAGAAACAGGGCTGGCAAAATGGCTCAGTGGTTGAAGTGACCATCTGAGCTCCGTCCCTGGAAGCCACATAAAGGTGGATGGGGATCCAGTCCATGAGACCACCCTCAGATCTACACACACACACACACACACACACACACACACACACACACACACACACACACACACACACGTGTGCACACAAATGTAAGCTCTTCTTTTAGAAGACTGCGGGTGGCAAGGACAGGGTCACAGGGCTAGCATGCCTGTGGAGGGCCAGGTCACAACAAGAAGGCAACAGGAAAAGCTGCGGAACTCACAGCTAAGTGCAAAGGGCTGACTGGAACTGTGCTCTCCACATCCTCCAGGCAGTTGAAGGACATTTCTAAGAGCTGCAAGGAACAGGAAAGCACATGCTGAGGTTCTGGGACTTACAAGATGTGGCCCCTGACATACTCACAATCCCTTAAACTCCCAATTCAACTGTAGTGGACTTTGTGATCACAAAGCTGAAGGCAGACTAGACCCGGTTTCTGCCGGTTCCCCTGGGCCGAGTCCCCAAACATACCAGTTCGAGGTTCTGTCTGTTGCCGTAGGCGGCTGCATAGTGCACAGCTGTGTAGCCCTGCTTGTCCCGCAGGGAGGGGTCTGCACCATTATCCAGTAAGAATTCCAGACAGCTGTGGAGGCAGACAGACTGTGAGGCAGAGTGAGCCAAGCGAGGAGGAGCAGAGACCAGGGGCAAGGGAGCCCTGTGGGCCACCGTCCTGCCCACCCGTTCTTCAGCCTTAGCTCTGGCTACGGCTGAGCCATCAGCTCCAACACTGTCTTTATCCTCCATGTTCCAGAGAACATGGGCATATGCTTGGCTCCCCACCTTGCTGGTGCGTGCATATGCTCCTCCTGCCTCCAACCACACCAAGCCTCGCCTAGCAGGCCTGTCTTCTTCTCCCCAGATGGCTGAGGAAGTCACACTCAGACCGTGCGGCTGTCCTCTCTGGGGCCTCCTGACCACCCATACCTGTCTGTCTCTTCTGTGCACTTCTTCGGTCTGTGTAGCCCTCAGTCACCGCTCTAACAGTGACAGCATCTAGCACTTACTACGCATCCAATGTTGTGTGGTGTGCATCTCTATGAACCCATTTAACTATAATTATTCTCAGAGCTAGAGCTGAGAAAACTGAAGCAGACGGGACAAAGATCCTTTCCATAGTCAAAGAGCTGAGCCTCTTCAGCATGTTTTCTGTCTTTTTTTCTCTCGTTCTTTTCTTTTCTTTCGAGGTCTCTCTGGGTAGCCCTGGCACTTAGGGCTCAAACTCAGAGATCCATCTGGCTCCTGGCTCTGCACCGAGTGCTGGGATTAAAGGCATGAGCCACCACGCCCAAGAGGCAAGGTTTCTCTGTGTAGCCTTGGCTGCCCTAGACTCACTTTGTAGACCAGGCTGGCCTTGAACTCAGCGATCCACCTGCCTCTGCCTCCCTGAGTGCTGGGATTACAGGCTTGCACCGCCACAACCAGCAAAAAATAAATTTAATCACACACACACAAATCAGGGTTGAGACTACTCCCCTACATCTCACACTCAGCCCGTCCCACTGCCAACCTCTTACATCAGTGAGTAAGAAGGCCCTTGTACCTATTTTCCCAATAGATGATTCAGTGCTGTTTTTGAGACTTAAACTTGTTTGTGTGGTGTGTATGTATGGTGTGTGTGAATGTGGTGTGTGTATATGTGCATGTGCGCATGTGTATTTTCAGCAGTCAGTTCTCTCCTTCCACCACATGGGCCCCAGGGGTCTGGAACTCAGGTCACCAGGCTTTGGAGCGAGCATCCATGCCCTTGGAGCTATCTGGAAGGCCATGTGGCTGGATTTTAGAAAGAAAACAATTCAGTGTAGTTCATCTTGACATTGCTATGTAGTCCAGGCAGCTTCCTAACTCGGCTGGTGGTGGGCTCTATGACTTTCAGGTGGGCTTTCTGATGGCTGAGACAGAATCTGCCCACAGCATGAAGTGTACTAGAGTTCACATCACCTCTCCTGCTTCAGACTCTTGGGTGCTAGAGACGACAGGCTAAGTCAGCACACCCAGCTACTTATTTTATTATTTTCTTTTGAAAGGGTCTCACGTAGCTCAGGCTGGCCTCCAATTCTATGGCAGAAGCCTGTCCTTGAATCCTGATCTCTCCTTAATCCTTTAAACTCACCACCTAAAGGCCAGACTCACAGATGTGTGCTGCCAACCACACCCAGCTGGTGTTTCAGATTTTTAAAAATGAAGTTTACTGAAATAAATTTCACCCATTCATTTATGTCAGTGGTGATCTAGGCCAATGTCATGTTTTGATGTTGGGAACTGTTTGAACATTGCACTCTACTGCCAAAGCTCTGAGGTAATTCATCTGTTCTGTTTCCTTTTGAGAGACAGGGTCTGGCTGGATAACCCTGGCTGACTTGTGCCTCACTGTGTAGCCTCCCCAGCGCTAGAATAAGTTGAGCTCCATGGCACCCGGGTCAATTCCTCTTTCGTTTTCAGTACCAGCCAGGAGGTGGCTCAGTGGCATACCGCCTGCCAGGATCAGTCCCCAGCACCCCAGAAGCTAGAGCAACACTTGGAACGTGAAGTGTAGCTGCTTAGCTAAAGCGTCCTGTGTGTGCAGCTTTCCAAGCCTTCCCCTAAAGAGAGGAGCTGTGTCGCTCTTTGTCTTTCTCTCTACACAGAACGCCCTGCACACTCCTCACACTGCTGGCTAACTGACTGGCGAGGCAACACTGGCGGAGAGTCAAATGGGCGGGAGAATGGACGGCCAGGGGTGGCACCGCGGGGAGGCAACGCCAACAGGTCGCACTGCGGGAGGGTGACCCCAACAACCGCTTTACACTCACAAGAAGGCCTCCTTCCTGCGGGACTCTTTCAGCAGCTCATCCTCGTCAGCATCGTGGCTGGAGGCAGTATGGGATTCCGCTCTGGTATAACAGAGGAAAAGAGGTCAGGGCAGCTCAGGGAGGTGCGAGGGGTTGAGAAGAAACAGATGTGAGCCTCACCTCCGGTAGGTGTCGGAGGCAGCAGCGTAGTGCAGGGGAGAACAGCCTTTACAGTCAGCCTCATTGACGCCCGCCCCAGCAGTCACCAGTGTCACTGCGCACTGGTAGCTACCATTAGCAGCTGCATAGTGCAGTGGGGTCCTGGAGAGCACATTAGGGACAGGTGAGAAGCTCAGGGACAACACCAGATGTGCAGTAAAAGGTGCACACAGCATCCTCTTTGCTTCCCCCCGCCCACCCTCCCGGTTTCTCAAGACAGGGTCTCTCTGTGTTAGCCTTGGCTGTCCTGGACTAGCTTTGTAGACCAGGCTGGCCTTGAACTCACAGCAATTCGCCTGCCTCTGCTTCCCAAGTACTGGGACTAAAGGCGTGTGCCACCACTGCCCGGCTGCTTTTTTTTCCTGAGATAGGGTTTCTCTGTATAGTCCCAGCTATCTTGGACTTTCTTTGTAGACCAGGTTGGCCTCTGCCTCCCGAGTGCTGAGATCACAGGTGTGTGGCACCATGCCTGGCTTCACATACACCCCCCTCTCCCGCATATTAACCCACCTTCCAAATTTGTCTCTCCTTCTCAGGTCAGCTCCACTGCTCAACAGCAAATTAAGACATTCCACATTCCTAACAGGAAGACCACAGGAAGTGTGAGAGCCTTGAAGCATGGCCCCCAACCCAGGGAGGTGCTGAGAGGTCAGGACTGAACAGTCTCTACTATGATGGCAGACAGTGGGCACCCACACCCTCGCCCAGATCACGAGGCCCAGGAACGCACCCTCCAGAAGCAGCAGCGTGAAGGCAGGTGCGGCCAAGGCTGTCAGGTGTGTTGATGTCAAACCCAGCGGAAAGCACATGCTCATTGCTGAGTGAAGACACGATGCTATACAGCTGACCTGGAGGAGCACACCAGGCAGATTGCATCCAGGAGCCCTGAGCCACCTCCCCATCACCCACCAGCCAGCACGTACCTGAGGAGAGAAGCTTCCGGCAACAGTCAGAGAATCCAAAGAGAACAGCTAAGTGCAGGGGAAACATGTCATGGATGCCGCGCCTGGGAAGAGGGTCACAGACTCAGCCCTTGAGGAGGGACCAGTAACAGAGCTCTTTCCTGTGGCCCACCACCACCCTAGGAGTCAAGATTCCCTTCAGTGAGCATCTTTGATGTGAATAGTATGTACAGACCTGACGTGGTCCAGAACCTGACTCACCGGGCGGTGTCCGCGCCATTGGTCATGAGAGTGCTGATGAGCAGCTCGTGTCCGTAGCGAGCAGCCACGTGGAGTGGCGTGTTCCCGAATTTGTCAGCACAATCAATCTCACTACCTGAGACAAGGACACACACACAACCCAGGCAGGCCTCAGCTAGTGACCATTCAAGTGCTAGTGCACGTGGGATGAACTAAGCATTCTTCCCCATGCACTATGCCCCAAGGAAGCCTTAGACTGGGAAAGGCAGAGCTCCAGATGCCTATTCTGAGGGGAAGGTGGGGCAAGAGGAGGGAGGGGTTCTCGGGACGAGCACTCTGGAGGGAGAGTGCACAGAGGCTCCCTGTGCATACCATTCTGAATAAGGATCTGGGAACGTGTGAAACGGCCATGGATGGCAGCCATGTGCAGAGGGCTTTTCCCTTCTTTGCTCTGTGGGAACAGGGAGGTGGTCGTTAAATGCAAAGCACTGTCTTGTTCCCCCTTTAAAGAACACATCAACAAGAACAGTAATGTTGTATGAATACTAAAGTCCTTAATCGCCCCAGAAGACCAATGGGTAATTCCCCTGCGATGTGGTTGGAGGCCCAGAGGTACCTGGTAGTTGACATCAGCCCCGTTATTGACCAACAGCTCCAAGCAGAGCGCGCCATTGGTGGAGACAGCCGCCACATGCAGTGGTGTGAAACCCTTGTCATTTGGCTGGTTCACATTGGCTCCTGCGTTCACTAGTTCAACAGCCACAGCGTCCTGGCCCAGGTAGCAAGCAATGTGCAAAGCTGTGTTTCCAAAAGCGTTGAGCTCATCGATCTGCAGTCCCAGGAGTGAGGGTACAGATTATCAGTATAAACAAAGTTGGAAGAAGCCAACTAAACCCAGGACCCTAAAAGTCCTGCTGCCTCAGCCCCTTCAGCGTTCTGATCAAAGAGTGCCAGAGCAGCTATGTAACCTGAGCCTTAGTCAGACCCTTTCACCCTCCTGAAGCCACACCCACAGCCCTGGCACTCCCCGCCTCCATCCTGAGCCCCCAGACCCAGTATTTACTGCTCTGACCTCGGCCCCCATCCGGAGCAAGTACTTCACCACTTCAATTTGGCCACCAGCTGCGGCTGTGTGGAGCAGCCCGTACCCCTTCTGGTCTTTACAGCTCAGGTCAGCTCCGCGCGCCACTAGCAGTTTCAGGACCTCTAAATGGCCTATGAAGAAAGGAAAAAGAAAGGTGGACAGGGCCGGGGGGGGGGGGGGGGGGGGTGGTGGCGCACGCCTTTAATCCCAGCACTCGGGAGGCAGAGGCAGGCGGATCGCTGTGAGTTCCAGGCCAGCCTGGTCTACAAAGTGAGTCCAGGACAGCCAAGGCTACACAGAGAAACCCTGTCTCCAAAAACCAAACCAAAACAAAAACAAACAAAAAGAACAGATACTGGCAAGGTGGTGATGGTACATGCTTGTAGCCACACACTTGGGAGGCAGAGAAAGGTGGACGGTGACCCAAAATGCCCCAGGCTCCTCCCTCAAAGGCCCCAAGCGCCTCCTTCAAAAGTGCCGAGCTCTTCCCCTAAAGGCCCCAGACTCCTCCCCCAAAGGCTGCAACTCCTTATCCCAGCCCTGGGGATCCTAACAGTGGAATTCCTCCTTTTCCTACAGTGTCTCTCACCTAGGAATGCCGCCCAGTGCAGTGGCTGCCGCTCCTTTTTATCGCAGACATTCAGGCTGGCCCCCTTGTTGAGGAGCAGGTTCACCGTCTGTTTGAGGATATAAAAGACACAATGACAAGTTCACACTCTCCACCCAGGGAAGGGCAGAGGCCCCTGATCTCCTGAAAGGGGAGGGCAGGTTGGCATCCTGCTTCGTGTCTGCAGTGAATGCCTCTGCTGCTGAACACAACACTCAGGAGAACCAGTGGGAAAAGTGGGACCAGGCACAAGGAGATGCACTGGGTAACGGAAAGTCGAGGGTTGCCTCAGGTGCTCTGCTGGCTCTCAAAGTCTTCTGAGTCTCTGGAAATGTGCTGGACCATATCAACTTTCTCTTTATAAAAAGGTACCCAGGGCCAGACATGGCAGGGCGCATGCCTGAAATCCCAGCACTCGGGAGGCAGAGGCAGGCGTATCGCTGTGAGTTCAAGGCCAACCTGGTCTACAAAGCGAGTCCAGGACAGCCAAGGCTACACAGAGAAACCTTGTCTCAAAACCTCCCCCCCCAAAAAAGAAAAGCACCTGTAGAGCCCAGTTTGCTGGAGCACAGCTCTAATCCCAGCAGTGGGGGGATGGGAGGCAGGGCACAGAGGTGGGTAGATCACTGAGTTCGAGGCCAGCCTGGTCTACAAAGTTAGTCCAGGACAGCCAAGGGCTACACAGAGAGACCCTGTCTCGAAAAACCAACCAACAGTCCAAAACAAAAAAACCACACAAAACCTAATGCAATCTAATGCAACCACTCGTGGGGTGCTCAAGCCCCAGTGTCTGTGTAACTGTCTGAGCGACTCCTCCCCGAGCAGGCCCAGAAGCACATCACAGATGAAAGGGAAGGGAGGGAAAGGCTCTCACCTCAAGATGCCCGCTGTGGACCGCGTGGTGCAGAGCGCTGCGTCCGCTCCTATCAGCCACATTGAGGCTGCTTAACAGGGGTGCCAGAGCCTCGGCACACTTAGTGGCCCGGTTGGCAGCGGCCACATGCAGTGGTGTCAGCCACAGCTTGTCCCGGGCATTCACATCAGCTGAATGTGCCAGCAGCAGCCCCAGCACCTTCTGTGGAGGACCAAGGGACAAGGAGACAGGAGGGGGCAGAAGGCAGGCGTTGGCACAGCACACACCGCCCTTCCTCCTAGCAGTCTCTGTTTTCCTTTACACACCTCGTCTCCCCAAACCTGATATCCTTAGAGCGAGCTTAAACTTCTTTGCTTTGCTGAGGGAGGAGAGCAAAGATCTCTTCCTCAAGCCACCAGGCATCTATCTAGTCTCCAACCCAGCTCCTGAAAATCTTCACTCACACTTACATCCACCCTAGGCAAATCCACACATCCCAAGCCCTACTTCCAGGAAAAACACATGCTCCCACTATGTTAATGGAAAACACACTCTCTCCTTAGCCCCTTCCATAGGGACCAAAATCATATCTATTAGTCTAATAAGCAAACACACAGGCTAAAAATCCAGTCTGAAACGCCCCTCTTAAACACATCCCACACAGCTGGACGTGGTGGCGCATGCCTTTAATCCCAGCACTCGGGAGGCAGAGGCAGGTGGATCGCTGTGAGTTCGAGGCCAGCCTGGTCTACAAAGTGAGTCCAGGACAGCCAAGGTTACACAGAGAAACCCTGTCTCGAAGAAAACAAAACAAAACAAAAAACCCAAACAAACAAACAAACAAACAAAAACACGTCCCATATCATCCCTATTGGCCTCAAGTGGCCCCAGTGGCTGAAGCCAAGGAAGTGATGTAGGATCCAAAAAAAAAAGGTCTTTTCCTCCTTCTTTCATGTTGAAGGCATCTTAGTCAGCCCCTTACACACTCAACTTAAATGTTGCTGGGGGGGGGGGGCGGAGCGCGCGGACGGACACAAGAATCACTAGCCAGCACCCCATCACAAGGAGAGAAATCTCAGTGCCCAGAGGGGTATCATCAGCCTTAAGGTGGCCCCCAGGGAGGGATGACTCACTCAGGCCTGGCAGCAGGGCCCCCGCAGTCTGCCAGGCCAGTGTTAAGCTCTCCCTGACGTCACATCAGCTGGCAGCACTCAGCCCCCCCCTCGCCAGCCAGTTCTAGGGGCAGGAAGGAGGGGCCAATCCCTGGTCTCCTCCCTGCATGGGGCAGAAACAGTCTGCAGGATAGAGCACTGAGTTTCTGCTGCCCTGCATCCTTTCTGGGAGAGTGAGATGAGGTGGGGGGGTTTGTACCTCGTTTCGGGAGGCTGCAGCTCGGTGGAGAGGGGTCAGCCACAGTGTGTCCTTAGCGTTGACATTAGCACCTGTGTGGACACAATATTTCCTACTTTGTTGAGATTTGAGAGGTTGAGGGTAGGAAACCAGTGATCAGAGTGGGAAACACCTGAACGGACAGACAGACAGACATTCCTGGACCAAGCACCAGCAATCGACCCCCTAAGGATTCGAAGAGGCCTCTACCCTCCCTAGGTGCGGCACTTTCCAGCTCCCCGCTTTCACCTGACATCAGTAGCAACTGGAGGATGGGGACATCGCCTACGTAGGCAGCAGCATGCAATGGGGTTCGCCTCTCTTGGTCCTGGAAAAGCAGAAAACAGAAGCATCTGTAGGAAGAAATGATCCCGGATGCCGGTTCGAGGGTTCTGCAGGGGCTTAAATCCCAGCATCCTGGGAGGGTGGAGTCAGGGCCACCGACCGAGCAGCCTACTCCTTCTTCCGGGAGGGGTGGGGGCGCTGCAGACCCCGATGGTTGAGGAGAGAACACCGTTCTTTCTGGGCATCCCCAGAACCCGCGGTCCGCGCTCCATCCCTGACCAGCCTTAAATGCAGAGCAGGCTCCCGTTTCTGGGAGCCTGCAGTTTCATCCGAAGGAGCGGGGGGGAGGGGGGGGACCGGGGGGAGGACGGAGCCGCCCCACTAGTGAGGAGGGGTCCCGAACACCGGAGGCCCGGATCCCGGCTCGCCATCCCACTCCCCGCTCCCAACTCACCAGCACATTGATGTTCTCCTTCTGCGAGAGGAGGGAACGCACTTCCTCCACATCTCGGCTAAAGATGGCCTGGACCAGGGGCGGCTGCAGGGAGAACCGGCCGTCAGGGAGCGGGCCCGGGCCAGAGCGGAACCGGGAGGTGGGGGAGCGCTCAGGCTGGAGGGGGGCGTCGCTGGAGGGGCTCGCCTACGGGGGGAGGTGGTCCCGGCTGCAGCGGATCCTCGCGGCGCCCCCCACGGCTCGCCCAGTCCCCAAGGACACCCCGGCTCGGCGGCGGGGAGCACGGCGTTGGAGCGCGGCGGGAGCCCCGGGAACCCCGGGCTCGGGCCCAGTCTAGGCCGCACATCCCCGGGCTCGCGTGGCGACGGCGGCGCCGGGCCCTGGGAGGAGGAAGTGGGGAAGGGCGGTAGGGCCGACCTGGTCCGTGATGCTGAGGATCCCCATGGCCCGGCCCAGGCTCCGTCCGCATCGAGCTCGCGGCGGCGGCGGCGGCGGCAGCGGCGGCGGCGGCGGCTCCACCGGGGACACGGGGCGGCCCAGGCGGCGGCTGCGGCGGCGGCGGCGGCGGCTGCTGCGGGGAGAGGGCGGCCCCGCCTACCGGGGGGCGGGAGAGCGGGAGCCCGCAGCGCTCCCTGGCGGCGAGCCTGGGCCGGGCCTCAGGGCGCTCCGACCCTCTGCCCAGCGCCACGGCGGCCACGGAGGACCCGGGCGAGCGGTTCGAGGCGGCGGCGCGCGTTGTCCTCTCTCTCCCTCCGTGCAGCCCGGCGGCCCCCGGGGTCCCCCGCAGGGACATGGCGCGGACGACTCCGGGTTCGTTTCCTCCCCGCCACGTGACCCTCAAACTCAGGACCAAACTGGAATCCAACCCCCAACCCACCAAGCTCCGGGAGAGCGGATGCCTCCGGACCGCACTGTCATGCCCAAGGCACCCAGGGAGGGTGGCAAACTCCGAGCGTGACGACCTGAGGCTCACATATGACCCCCGGAACGAGTCTCCACCGGGTACAGGGAAGACAGCGAGATTGCTAAATTGCGGAGAAATCCCAAGGAAGACTCTGGCTTCAGGAGACCTCCACCGAGGGCAGGACAAGCACCAGCTTCTGTAACTACCCCTGCCTGCTTAGGGCAGCAGCGAAAGTGTAGCTGGGGAGCTCCCCCTCCTCGCCCGCCAGGGACAACTGGACGGAGGGAAATGGAGAAAAGAAAAGTTGACACTGGAAGACTGGTACAACTTATAAAAAGATGATTTAGAGCCAGGCATGAATCGTGCCTAAAATTCCTGCACGCTGGACGCTGAGGCAGGAGGATTGTGTGTCCGAGAGCCGTCTGGGCTACATAATCCTAGTTTCTTTTCTGTTGCTGTGATAAACACTGACCAAAACAACTAAAGGACGGAAAGGGTTTACTTCGCCTCACATTTCCAGGGCACAATTCATCTTTGAGGAAAGTCCTGGGCCACCTGCCTAGGGATGGTGCCGCTGCCCACGGTGGGCTGGGCCCTCCTCTATCAGACAATGAAACCCTGTTGGGGGTTGGAGAAGCGGTTCTGCTAGTTAAAGAGCACTGAGCACCCTTTCGAAGGGCCCAGTTTCAAGCCCCGAGATCCACAGAGCAACTCATAGCGATTTGTAACACCAATTCCAGAGGACGTGGTGGGTAAAACATCCATACACATGAGATAATCAAATAAGCCGGCCATGGTGTTGGGTCTCTGTGAGTTCAAGGCCAGCCTGGTCTACAAAGAGAGTCCAGGACATCCAGGGCTACTCAGACAAACAAAGATTCCCCAGTCCCCACATAAAAGTCACACATGGCAGTTCAAATCTGTAACCCCAGTGCTGGGAGGTGGCAGAGATAGGCGAGGCCTCGGAGATCACTGGCCAGTTTAGTGAAGTATCCGAGTTCCAGGGTTAGTGAGACTCTGCCTTTCAAAAGGAGTAAGGTGGAGGGTTAACAAGACTACTCAACAAGCACAGAATCTTGCCGGCAAGCCTGCTGACCTGAGTTCAGTTCCCGAGGAGCATATGGCGGAAGGAGAAAACCGATTCCTGCAAGTTCTCCTTTGACTTCCACACATGCATGACGGCATGAACACTGTCCCCTCCACACACGCGCACACACAGGCACACACGTATGCACACGTGCGCACACACATGCACACACATGCGCGCTCGCTCACATACACTAATTAAATAAATATAATTTTTAAAGCTAAGGTGAGCTAGGCATAGTAGCACATGTCTTTAATCCCAGTGCTTTAGATAAAGAAACAGGCAGAGCCGGACATGGTGGCGCATGCCTATAGCCCAGCACTCAGCAGGCAAAGGCAGGTGGATCTCTGTGAGGCCAGCCTGGTCTACAAAGTGAGTCCAGGACAGCCAAGGCTACACCAAGAAACTCTGTCTCAAAACACCAAAAAAAATATAAAAAAGCCAGGCATGGTGGCACAGGCCTTTAATCCCAGCACTCGGGAGGCAGAGGCAGGTGGATCGCTGTGAGTTCGAGGCCAGCCTGGTCTACAAAGGGAGTCCAGGACAGCCAGGCTACACAGAGAAACCCTGTCTCAAAAAAAATAAAAAAATAAAAATAAATAAATAAATAATAAAAAAAAATTGGGGGCTGGAGAGATGGCTCAGAGGTTAAGAGCACTGACTGCTCTTCCAAAGGTCATGAGTTCAATTCCCAGCAACCACATGGTGGCTCACAACCATCCCTTCTGGCCTGCAGGCAGAATGTTCTATACATAATAAATAAATAAATCTTTAAAAAAAAGATTGTTTTAAAAAAATTTTTTTTTAAAATAAATAAAATAAAAATAAAATACAAAATTGGAGCTCTTCCCACATCGCTCAGGGTTGTGTCACAGGAACAATAAAAGCAACAGCTCTATAGGAACTAATTCTTTTTTTATTTGTTTTGCTTTTCGAGACAGGGTTTCTCTGTGTTAGCCTTGGCTGTCCTAGACTCACTTTGTAGATCAGGCTGGCCTCGAACTCACAGCGATTCGCCTGCCTCTTCATAACTGAGTTTTTAAAAACACTGAAACTTTCTACTACATAGCACTCTGTCTATAAGTAAATAAATAAATAAGCAAATACTCTCCAGTGACAGTGCTCCATCCCCTAGACAAAACCCAGAAGATGTATGGGTAGTAGTGTAAGCCTGTATTCCCAGCATTTTCGAGGCTGGTGTGGTGAGTTCAAGATCAGCCTGGGCTACCTAGCAACACTGTCTCAACCCCACCCCATCATCATCACCATCATCATCATTTGGGAAAGGAGGCTGAAGAAATAGCTCAGCAGTTAAGAGTGCTCACTGCTAGCTGTTTCTACAGAGGACCTAGGTTTGGTTCCCAACACTCGTGTAGCTGTTGTCAACTGTCTGAGCTCTTCAGGTACCACTTGCACTTGCTGCATTTACATGCACGAGGGGTTGGGGATTTAGCTCAGTGGTAGAGTGCTCGCCTAGCACGCACAAGGCCCTGGGTTCGGTCCTCAGCTCTGGAAAAAAAAGAAAAGACAAAATACATACATGCGTAAAAACATTCATACACAAGAAATAACAATAGGGGGCTGGAGAGATGGCTCAGCTGTTAAGAGCACTGTCTGCTCTTCTAGAGGTCCTGAGTTCAATTCCCGGCAACCACATGGTGGTGGCTTATAACCATCTGTAATGTGATCTAATGCCCTCTTCTGGTATATAGGTATACATGCAAATAAAGCATCATAAATAATAAATAAATAAATAAATAAATAAATAAATAAAATCTTTAATAAAAAGAAATTCTTTCAAAATTATTTTTAACTAAAAGTAAAAGAGGCTAGGGTTGGAACTCAGTTGGGAAACTGCTTCTGTAGCATGCATGGAGGTGCAGGGTCAACCCTCTGTGCCACAAGAGACAGGTTGTGGGGATGTAATCCCAACCACTCAGGAGGCTGAGGCAGGTGGATGTCAGGTTTAAATCCTGTCTGAGCTTTTGACTGAGTTCAAGGTCAGCCTGGGCAACTTAATAAAGCCCTGTCTCGAATTAAAAATCAAAAGAGGGCCAGGCGGTGCCTTTAATCCCAGCACTTGGGAGGCAGAGGCAGGCAGATCTCCATGACTTTGAGGCCAGCCTGGATTACAGAGAGTTCCAGGACAGCCAGGGCTACACAGAGAAACTCTGTATCTAAATAAATAAATAAATAAAACCCAAAAAACAAAACAAAACTAAACAAAATAAAAAGAGGGGTGCTGTCGAGATAGCTCAGCAGTTAACAGCACTATCTGCTCTTCCAGAGGTCCTGAGTTCAACTCCCAGCAACCACATGGTGGCTCACAACCATCTATAATGAGATCTGGTGCCCTCTTTTGGCATGCATGTGTCTGTGCAGACAGAACACTGTATACATAATAAAACAATAAATCTTTTTTAAAAAATCAAAAGAGGGCTGAGGGAGCTGGAAAGAAAGCTTATCAGGTAAGAGCATTTGCTGCTCTGGCAAACACCAGAGTTGGTTCCAAGTACCCACATTGGGTGGTTAGCAACTGCCTGTAATTCCAAGTAATCTGTCTGATGCCCTCTTCTGACCACCTCAGGCACAGGCACTCATGTGATGCATGCCCCTCCCACCTCCCTTCAAACACACACATATGCACAAATGAAATAAAACAGAGCGCGTGGTGATGGCACCTTCTCGGCACTCAGGAGGCAGAGGCAGTAAGATTCCTGTGATTTCAAGGCCAGCCTGGTCTACAAAGTGAGTTCCAGGACAGACAGCGCTACATAGAGAAACCCTGTCTGGAAACAAAACCAAACAACCAACTGAAAATGATAATAAAAATAAAACAGATCGCTTTTCTTGTTTTGTTTTTCTTTTTTTGTTTGTTTTTCCAAAAGTGTCTCTCTGTGTAGCCTCGGCTGTCCTGGACTCACTTTGGAGACCAGGCTGGCCTCGAACTCACAGAGAACCACCTGTCTCTGCCTCCCGAGTGCTGGGATTAAAGGCGTGCGCCACCACACACAGTGAAGTCTTGAGTTTGATTCACAGCATTACAAATTTGGGCCGGGGGGGGGGGGAAGTACCACACCGAATGTACAAGTATTGGTTTTGGTTTTTGCTGCTTGTTGCTCAGTTGATTATCAAAGCCTAGAAAATCAGCATCCGGGACCAGGATTTTGTACCTGAGGAAGAGGAAAAAAGAGGAGGAGATAGACATTGAACATAGCTGGGGCCCCAGGGATCCCAGGGCTTGGGTGTTTTCTGGGCCACTGGCTGCAATGGGCCTTCCAAGAGGGCCTAGGCTAGGATATAGCCTGAGAGCAGGAGGCGAGTACACACCCGCCACTGCCCAAAATAGCTCTTAGTAACCTGAGGAATTGGAGACCTGGCTCAGAAGTGGAGGTGACCGCGGTGACTGAGACTGAACCTCTGGGCAGATGGAAAGAGAAAGGACTAGAGATTGTTCTCCAACATTATGTGGAGCAAGAAAGAGGATTTCCCAGGAAGGAAATAAATGGTTTAATAACATTGACACAGCTGGGGTTCCGAGGGAACCTTAGGCGACAGGATGAAGCTGCTGGCAGAGGCCAGCTATGCGGTTAGTCCTGAATTCAACTTCTGGACCAATATTTGTGGAACTTCATGGGGATGGTGACACATACCTGTAATCCAAGCCCTTTGGAGGTAGATGTAGGAGCATCACGAGTTCAAGGTGAGTTGTGGCTATGAGTTCAGGTCAGCGTGGACCACTAAGACCTGGTCCTTTTTTTTTGGGTTTTTTTTTTTTTTTTTTTGGTTTTTCGAGACAGGGTTTCTCTGTGTAGCCTTGGCTGTCCTGGATTTGTTTTGTAGACCAGGCTGGCCTCAAACTCACAGTGATCCGCCTGCTTCTGCCTCTCCAGTGCTGGGATTAAAGGCGTGCACCACCAAGCCTGGCTTTAGATCTGGTCTTAAAACTCAGAAATTGTGCCAGGCCAGGTGGTGCACACTCAGGAGGCAGAGTCAAGCGGATATCTGTGAGTTCAAGGCCAGCCAGGTCTACAAAGTGACTTCAGGAAAACCAAGGCTACGCAGAGAAACCCTGTCTCAGAAAACCAAAAAAGAAGAAAAAAAAAAATAGGGGCTGGAGAGATGATAGCTCAGAGGTTAAGAGTACTGGCTGTTCTTCCAAAGGTCTTGAGTTCAATTCCCAGCAACCACAAGGTAGCTCACAACCATCTATAATGAGATCTGGTGCCCTCTTCTGGCCTGCAGGTGTAATGCAGGCAGAGTATTGTATACATCTTTAAGGAGAAAAAAAAAGCAAAAACCAAAACCTCAGAAATTGTTAGAGGCTCAGGATTAGGAGCACTGGCTACTTTTCTAGAGGACATGGGTCCAATTCCTAGTATCCACATAGAGGCTCACAACCATCTGGGGGTCTAATGTCCTCTTCTGGCTTCTGTGGGCACCAAGCACTCATGTGGTACACAGACACACATTTGGGGAAAGCGCCCATATACATAACAAATTAAAAATAATAAATTGCGGCCTGAAGAGATGGCTCAGAGGGTAAGAGCACTGGCTGCTCTTCCAAAGGTCCTGAGTTCAATTCCCAGCAACCACATGGTGGCTCACAACCATCTATAATGAGATCTGGTGCTCTCTTCTGGTGTGCAGGTGTACAAGCATGAAGAAGACTGTATACATAATAAATAAATAAATCTTAAAAAAATATAATAAATTGGGTAACCCTGGTCTCCTCTCTCTTCCTCTCTTTTCTATTCTCCCACAAGGATGGCCTCAGAGTAGACTGCCCTCAAATTCACCCTTAGCGCTGAGATCCAGGCTGTGCAGAGCCAAGCCTGATTTGCCTGTTGTTCTTTCCTCCTTCTGATATAACAGGCCCCAGACCTTAGCACAACTGACCCCATGATGAAAGTGCCATTCAGGCCATAAAACTCAGCACATAGACAGCACATCCTGCCAAACTGAAAACAAAGGCCTCATCCAGTGATGGGAAAGTCTCTAAATGGACTAACCTTGCTTTCTGGTTTCTGTAGTTCCACGTCTGGCTGTTCTTGTTAACTGAAGCATGTCAACCAGGACATTTTTGCTTTGTTTTGTTTTTAAATGTATACAGTGTTCTACCCAAATATACACCTGCAGGCCAGAAGAGGGCATCAGATCACATTATAGATGGTTGTGAGATACCATATGGGTGCTGGGAATTGAACCCCGGTCCTTTGGGAGAGCAGTCAGTACTCTTAACGTCTGAGCCATCTCTCCAACCAACCTGTGCTCAGGGTGAGCTTTTTTTTTTTTAAGTTTTTTGAGACAGGGTCTCTTTGTGTAGCCTTGATTGTCCTGGACTCCCTTTGTAGACCAGGCTGGCCTCCAATTTACAGTGATCTGCCCTCCTCTGCCTCCTAAGTGCTGGGATTAAAGGTGTGCACCACCACCGCCAGGCTCAGGGTGAGCTTTTTAAGCACAAAAACCATGTCTTGGAGGGCTGAGAGATCCTGAGTTCAACCATCTAATGCCCTCTTTTGGCATGCAAGAGTAGAGTACTCATATACATTAAATAAATAAATAAAATCAACTTGGTGTAGTGGCAAATACCTTTATTTAGGGCTGGGATGTCTCTGTGGTTAAGGGCATTGACTACTCTTCTAGAGGACCTGGGTTCAAATCCCAGCACCCACATGGCAGCTCACAATTGTCTGTAACTCCAAGATCTGACACTCTCACATAGTCATAATTGCAGGCAAAACACAAATATATATCAAATAATGGTTTAAAAAATAGCTTAAAAAATAAAATAAAATAAATAAGGCTCAAGAGATGGCTCCAAGGTTAAGAGCACTGGTTCCTCCTGAGGTCAATTCCCAGCAACCACATGGTGGCTCATAACTATCTATCATGAGATCTAATGCCCTCTTCCGGCACGCAGGTGTTACATGCAGGTAGAGAACTGTATTAATAATAAATTAATAAATCTTGGGCTGGGCGTGGTAGCGCACGCCTTTAGTCCCAGCACTCGGGAGGCAGACGCAGGCAGATCACTGTGAGTTCGAGGCCAGCCTGGTCTACAAAGC
Source organism: Acomys percivali (assembly GCA_907169655.1). Taxonomy (NCBI): domain Eukaryota; kingdom Metazoa; phylum Chordata; class Mammalia; order Rodentia; family Muridae; genus Acomys; species Acomys percivali. The sequence goes on from OU015756.1 coordinate 6,689,539, forward strand.
AAGTCTAGGACAGTCAAGGCTATGCAGAGAGACCCTGTCTCGAAAATAAATAAATAAATAAATAAATCTTTTTTTAAAAAATGTAAAAAAAAAAAAGGTTAAAAAAGAGAAACTTGTAAGTTAAGGCAAATGTCCCTTTTTAAATGTTTACAATGTAGGAAAATATAAGAAACACACAAAACAACGAGAAAATACAGGATACATGCTTGTTTCCACAGAATTTAGTGTTCAGAGTGGTGCTGACGAGGGTTCAGCCAAGAGAATCTTCCTGGAAAAGGTGTTTTGAGTCAATAATTAAAGGAAGTTATTGGTGTAAAATAGCAAGGATACAAGCAGAGCTAAAGGGAATGAACCAGAGAAGAATTAAATGGGAGTAATTAGCTTTTTAATTAGTTGGAGAACAGCAAGCACATTGGTTTTGTAGGGCTACCGGACCGTAGGGATTGTGAAACAGTTAAGTCGGTTACCGCAGTGTTAATGAGGTCACAGTTCAGTCATGCATCCCAGTCAATCTCTCTTTTACCCAACCTGCTCCTTCCGCCTCACTCCAAGCAGCTGTCTCCTACGTCAGAGGAGGTGGGTCTGGACCAGGGAGTAAGGCTGGAAGGAGTAAACTGCCCTTCAAGGTCATATGCCATCAGAGCACCGCGTCTGAATTGGAAGGAGATCCCCTAGCCGGGAAAGGGAAGCAGGAGTCAGAACATGGCGGGCCTCCCTGAAGCGCTCAGAAAGAAAGGTCCCAGAAGAGGAAAGAAATGACGTCATTCTGAACCTAGGGAGTTCATGCCCCCCAGGAGGGTGGCAGAGAGAGAGAGAGAGAGAGCAAGAGGAAAAGAGACAAATCGTTCATTTGGTCAAGCCCACCCACCAGCCCACTCCCCCACAAAACTAAAGAAAAAAAGTTCCAAACTTTTTAGTGGGTGTGGGTGGGTGTGTAGGTCAGAGGAGAAGGCTCTCTCCATTGGAGGGGGGGCGGGTCCTAGGAACTGAATTCAGATCAGGCTTGGCAGCAAGCACCCTTACCCACTGAGCCATCTGGACAGCCTCGTCTTGACTCCGAGATGGAATCTGGGGCCTTAGGTGTGGCATGCATTCAACTTGCATAACAACCTAGCTTTGATTGCCTGTCTTCTGGCCGCCACCATATTCAATTGTCAAGCAAAGATGAATGTGGAGAGCTGCTCTGGGGCAGCCCCAATGTCCTTAAATTTAGCCTCACGTGGGAGAATTTTACTTGTTCTTGCACCCATCTCTCTCTCTCTCTCTCTCTCTCTCTCTCTCTCTCTCCCTCCCTCTCTCTCGTTTTTTCGAGGCGGGGTTTACTCTGTGTAGCCTTGGCTATCCCGGACTCACTTTGTAGACCAGGCTGGCTTCGAACTCACAGAGCTCTGCCTGTCTCTGCCTCCCGAGTGCTGGGATTACAGGCGTGCACTCTAGTCTCTTTCTAATTTGTTTCTCCTCTCTCTTTTTCCTTTGTTCTTACTTTCATCAAGAGCAGCTGTTTCCTCCTTGGCTAGTAGGAAGTAGCATGTGGTACCACTCTCTGGCTTTCTGCCTATGATAGCTCATCCTCCACAGAGTATACATTTTCCCAGACAGTGATGGTTATTTTCTCTAAAAGTCAATCTTGGCCAGCTGTGGTGGCTCACGCCAGTTGTTTCAGCGATTGGGGAGGCTGTGGAGCTGTCCCTTCCCGGAGCTCATGCCTGTAATCTCAGCAGCTGAAAGGCAGGAGGACCTTCAAGAGTTCGAGGCCAACCAGGTCTATATAGTGAGGGCGCCTCAAAGGATTGGTTTGCATTGGTTTGAGAGTGGGGCCTGCCTCAATATAGACCTGGCTTCTCTAAAACTGGCTATGTGGCCCAGGCTGGCCTGGAATTCGTGGCAATCCTCCTGCCTCAGCCTCCGACTTCTTTATGGGACGGTATTGAAGTAGAAGTGCAAATTGAAGGCCAGTTGGAACTAAGGAGCTGAATGAGGAAAGGGGGACGGAGGAGGGAAGAGAAGAGCGCGCAAGCCAGTCCGGAGTTTGTAACGTTGCTGTCCTTTTCCAAATCAGCAGCAGGCCCATGCAAAGGCGGCTGAGTGGAGCAGAGCCTCTCAGTCCGAGGGGCTCCGGGAGACCGTCCTCAGGGCGTCTACAGACATCTGCCGTTGACACGCCCACGACGTCGCCTCTGCGCCTACGTACCAGGTCCTGTGACCACAGACTCGCCAAGTAGTGAGTACCAGGCGACCTAGCTCCCCGCGAGTCATCGCTGCAGCTCCTCAGACACGCACCCGGCGCCCTTTCTTTCTTTCTCTCCAGAGTTGTCAAAGAAAACTACATCTCCCGACAGGCAGCGTGGCCCCTTCCTCCCTCGCTCTTCTTCTCCCGAGCCCTGTCCACGGCGTGACGTGAAGGGGACCGGGAGCTGCGGCCACCGCTTCAGTGCTAGCCTAGCCCGAGCAAGGCGCGCGGGCCGGAGCAGGGCGCACGCAGCCGGAGGAACCAGCCCGGCCTCGCTCGCCCGCAGCCCAGCGCGCCAGGCAGGGGCGCGCGCATGGCTTGTGCGGGCGCGCGGAGGCTCCCGGCCCCGACGCGCGCCGCCGCCCGGAGCTACGGCGGCTTCTGGCTCTGCCGGGGCGCGCGCTCCGTCCCGACCCCGCCCCCGGGCCCTCCGCGGCCGCCGCGGCCAATGAGGTGAGAGGCAGCCACCGGCACCCGCGCAGGACCGGAGGGGGTCTGCGGTGGAGGGGGATGCCCTTAGACGGCGGGCCGGAGGAGGAGGAGGAGGTGGAGGGCTGGCGTTGGCAGTGCCCATCACCCCAGGAGCCCGAAGAGCGCTCTGGAGATGCGCCTGCAAGTTCCGTGCTCGGGGTGGGCGCGCGCCAGCCACTTCTCGTCCCTTCCCGGGCGCCCAGGCTGTGATGGGCCTGGTCAGAGATGCTTGAGTTTGCTTGCGGCGTTAGCGTAGCCCCAAAGGCAGCTGGCACTTCGGATGTGTCCTTCTTTTTTCCCCTAACCCCACCCCTGGCCCTGTCCTCAGCCGCCCTCGACCTTTCGCACTCGTGACTGCCTGGCCAGCCCGCCCGGATAGCTGCAGCAGGTGCTGGGGGGAGAAGAGCTTGCCCAAACGACCTTCCTCCGTGGTGCATCCCTCTACCCCTTCACCTAGAGCTGGTTGAACATAAAAAAAGAATCGTGACGCTGCCTCTCTTTTCCTTTTGGCGCTAGGTTTCTGATTTCCTGTAACCTCTTCTTGCCTCGCGCCGCCCAGGTCTTGGCGGCCGAGGCTGGCCTACCTCCCAGTCGTTCCTTCATGGGATTTGCTGCCCCCTTCACCAACAAGCGAAAGGCTTACTCGGAGCGTAGGATCATGGGGTGAGCATCCTTCTCTTCCCTCCAAATAAACAACCATGTGCCAACAGTGGGTAAGATCCACACTGGGCCACCCACCTCCCCAGCAACGTTTTTTTGTTGCCAGCATTCCAACCTAATTTCCCTCCTCTGTGGCTCTCGCTGCACGTGCATTAAATAGTCTAGAACTGAGTTACATCATAGAAACATATCCAAGCCACCGGTACTTGGGTGTGGTGGCAAAAGCCTGCAATCTAAGCTCTGGAGGCCAGAGGCAGGATTGCAAACTTGAAGCCTCCCTGGACTACAGAGCCAGAGCCTGTGTCATGCATATTGTGCGTGCACACACACATTTTGGTTTTTCAAACTGGGTTTCTCTGTGTATATCCCTGGCTATCCTGGACTGGCTTTGTAGACCAGGCTGACCTCGAACTCACACACATCCGCCTGCCTCTGCCTCCCAGGGTGTGCCGCCACACCCGGTTTTGGTACCTTTTTTTTTTTTTTTTTTTTTAATTGTTTGTTTTTGTTTTGTTTTGGAGACCAGGTTTTTCTGTAGCCCTGGCTGTCCCAGACTCGCTTTGTAGACCAGGCTGGCCTCAATCTCACAGCTATCCATCTGCCTCTGCCTCCCTAGTGCTGGGATTGAAGGCGTGCGTCACCATGCCTGGCCTGATGCCTGTTTTTTAAATGAGAGAAAGGGTGTGGATTGGGGTGGTGGGTGGAATCTGGGAGGAATAGGGAGAAAGGGACAATGTGATAAAAATATATTGTATGAAAAAATGTATTTTCGGGGGCTGGAGAGATGACTTAGAGGTTTAAAGTACTGACTGCTCTCCAGGAGACCAGGGTTCAATTCCCAGCACCCACATGGCAGCTCACAACTGTCTGTGACTTGACAGCCTCACACAGACATACATGCAGGCAAAACACCATTGCACATAAAATAAATTTACAAAATAAGAAAACATTATTTTTTCAACAAAAAGGAGCCAAACATACACAAAAAAATATAAATACAAGTTATTTTATTTCCGGGGCTGGAAAGCTACCTCAGCAGTTAAGAGCACATGTTGCTCTTCCAGAGGACCCAAATTTGGTTCTGAGGACCTGTATCAGGCAGCTCCCACCTGTGACTCCAGTTCTAGTGGTCTGTGCAGGCACCTACCACAACTCCCATAATTACATATGAATAATAAAATAAATGTTCTAGCTGGGAGCAGCTGTACATGCCTGTAATTCCAGAACTTGGGAGGCAGATCTCTTGTGAGTTCGAGGCCAGCCTGCTCCTCAGAGCTAGTCCCAGGAGACAACCAACGCTACATAGGAAACCCTGACTCAAAACAAACTTTGGGAACTGGAGAGTTGGCTCAGTGGTAAAGAGCACTCGTTGTTGGGAAGGACCGGGTTCAATTCCCCAGCCCCGCATGGAGGCACACCACCACCTCAAGGACCAGCGTGCCTGTGGTGCACAGATGTACACGCAGGCAAAAACACTCATACACACAAAATAATAAAACTCTATCTAAAAGATGTCTAAACTATAATTTGGGGAGGGAAGCTGGAAGAATGGCTTGATGGTTAGGAGCCTGTAGCACTGAGTTCAGTTCTTAGCACGTACATTAGGCAGCCTGTGTCATGTACACCCCTCCCCTGAACATACACATAATTTAAAAACTCTGGCAGTGGTGCATGCTTATGACTTCAGCACTGTGGAAGCTCAGGCGGGAGAGTCCCTATCAGTTTCAGCCCACTAACCTGCACTACAGGCTACGCGCCAGACCTTTATAAAGGGGATGGTGGTGAAATGCTCTGGAGGTGGGGGTGCTTCCTGCCAAGATTGGGGAGCTGAGTTTGATCCTCTGGATCTGCACGGTGAAAGAGGGGAGAAGCTCCTGCACGTTGTCTTTTGACCCCCCCAGTGCACATGCATTCCCACACACAGATTAAATAAATGTGAAATATTTGAGTCAGGGTTTCTCTGCGTAGTGAGTCTTGGAACTCACTCTGTAGACCAAGCTGGCCACGAGCTCAGTGACCCACCTGCCTGTGAGAAGCAGTAAGCAATCCTAAATGCTGAGCTACAGGTGGCTACTACTGCGCTGGTTTTTCTATTTTTTCAAAGATATATTTTTAATTATGTGTAACTGTGAGTGTGTCACAAACATGGGTGCAGGTGTCTTTGGATGCCAGGGTTGTTTGATCCTCCTGGAGCTGGAATTACAGAAGTCATAAGTTACTATGAACTCTCTGATGTGGGTGCTGGGAATCAAACCTGGGCCTTGTACAAGAGCAGCCAGCGCTTTCAACTGCCAACGACCCAGCACCACCTACCGGCCACGTATGTGGTGCTGGGGACTGAGCCTCAGCCTTTCTGCATCCCAAACAAGGACCTACCAAGAGTTCCATCTCCAGTCCATACCATGGGCATCTTACAAAAATGTCCCATTTAGTCCTTACAAGCACATGACCAAGTATTATGGACTCCAGTGTGTTACAGGCAGAGAATGGAGGGACAGGTAATTTACCTAAGGCTACATTATAGAAGTTGTAGAGTTGTGTTTCTAATACTCAGGATGCTGAGACAGGAGGTTCATGAATTTGAAGCCAACTCGGGCTCATAGTGAGTTAACCTGGCCTACTCAAGACTGTCCTTTTTTTTTTTTTTTAAAGATTTATTTATGTACACAGTGTTACACATGCATGCCAGAAGAGGGTACCAGATCTCATTATAAATGATTGTGAGCCATGATGTGGTTGCTGGCAATCAAACTCAGGACCTTTGGAAGAACAGCTCTTAACCTCTGAGCCATTACTCCAGCCCAAGACTGTCTTTTTTTAAAACTCCAATGGCTCAGCAGGTAAAGGCACTTGTCACCAAGTCTAAAGACTTAAGAAGGAAAGAGAACTGACTGCTTCAAGTTCTTCTCTGATCTGTTCCATATGAAATAACCAAAAAAACCTGAGATCTGACTAGTAATAAAACCGACAACCTGAGCCAGGTATGGTGGCGCATGCCTTTAATCCCAGCACTTGGAAGCAGAGACAGGCAGATCTTGGAGTTCGAGGCCAGCCTGGTCTACAAAGGGAGTCCAGGACAGCCAAGGCTACACAGAGAAACCCTGTCTCGAAAAACCACACACACACAAAAAAAACCCAAAAGACTGACAACCTGTCATCTAGAGCCTGTACTAGGATAAAATAACATAAAAGCATTGTGGTTTGAGACTGCCTCAGTCAGTAGAGTGCTTGCCTAGCAGGCAAAAGGCTGTTTGGTCCCTAACACAAACCGGATGTTGTGTGCTTGATTACCTCGGCTCTCAGGAAGTCAAGGTAGGAGGACCAACTGTTCAAGATTGTCTCACCTATTCAGAGTTTAAGGCTAGCCTGGACTGAAGGAGCCTGTCGGGCGTGCGTGGGAAGCACTCACTGCAAATGCAACAGTCCAGGTTTGGCCAAAGGCTTTGCTTCAGAACCAATGGCCAGGCGCCCTTGCCCCAGCTGGCACTTGTTGGCTCTCTGGTTCCTCTTGCCCTAGGTACTCGATGCAGGAGATGTTTGAAGTGGTGTCCAATGTCCAGGAGTATCGAGAGTTTGTGCCGTGGTGTAAGAAGTCGCTTGTGGTATCCAGCCGTAAGGGTCACCTGAAAGCCCAGCTGGAGGTCGGCTTTCCACCTGTCTTGGAACGTTATACCTCTGCAGTCTCCATGGTCAAACCACACATGGTCAAGGTGAGGCCTGTCCAGGTGGGAGTCACCAGGAACTCTCATGTTCCTTGGCAGTTTCATATGCAAGGACTATTTTGTCTTTTCTATAATTACTTAATTTCTACATGTTAAATATTTACCTAATATAACATTAAATAAAGTCAGGGTTTCTCCACGTAGCCTTGGCTGTCCTAGAAATTACTCTGTAGACCAGGCTGGCCTTAAACTCAGAGACTCACCTGCCTCTGCCTCTGAAGTGTTGGGATTAAAGGAATGCACCACAACTGCCAGGCTGGGACAACCACTTTTATTTTGGGTGGTGCTTGGCTAACCCAGGATAACACACATGCTATGCAAGTAGTTCCACCAAGCTAAACCCTCTAATTCTGTGATTTTCAACCTTCCTAATGCTGCGACCCTTTTTTTTTCCTGCGACCCTTTTATACAGTTCTTTATGCTGTGGTGGTCCTCAATCATAATTTTTTTCCCATTGCTACTTTAAACTGTAATTTTGCTGTTATGAATCTTTTTGTTTTTTGGAACAGGGTTTCTCTGTGTAACAACTCTGGCTGTCCTGGAACTCACAGAGTTCCACCTACCTCTGCCTCCCAAGTGCTGGGATTAAAGGCGTGCGCCACCACTGCTCAGCTGCTGTTATGAATCTTAATGTACATTCCCGACCCCCCTCATGGTTTTGGGTGACCCCTGTGATAGGGCCCTTCATCAACCCCCAAACGGGCCTTGAGTCACAGGTTGAGAACTGCTGCTGTGGCTCCTGTAACACTACCCCTCTTCCTTAACAATGGGAGTTACTAGCCAACTGTATCCTACTCCAGGCTGTCTGCACTGACGGCAAGCTCTTCAACCACTTAGAGACTGTTTGGCGATTCAGCCCTGGCATTCCTGCCTACCCTCGAACCTGCACTGTGGACTTCTCGGTGAGTCAGGTTTTATGGCACAGGCCTGGGACTGGGGATAAGGGTAAAACTAAACACTAGAAGTCAGCAAGTTCCCGGAGGCTTAGGTCATATCAGGTTTGCATTTTGCTCAGTTCTAAGTCAGGGTTCTCAAGTGATGTCTGGAGGGGATGAGGAGAAAAGGGCACTACAGACCAGTCTCCTTGGCCACAAACTGTCCAACATGCCCTTGAAGTTTCTGACTATCTCTTATGCATTTCCAGATTTCCTTTGAATTCCGTTCTCTGCTGCACTCCCAACTGGCCACCATGTTTTTTGATGAGGTGGTAAAACAGAACGTTGCTGCCTTTGAGCGCCGGGCAGCCACCAAGTTTGGTCCAGAAACAGCCATCCCCCGTGAACTGATGTTCCACGAAGTGCACCAGACTTGAGACAGGGACTGTCCCCTTGCCTCTACCCCCTGTTCCCACCCAATTTTTATTTATTTGGTTTGGCTCTTGCTCTGAGAGGTCTACGTTTCACCTCTCAATTCTTCCTAAGCTGGGCTGCATGCTGGCTGCACACGTGGAGAGAGACAGCAGGCATGGAAGTGAGACAGGCACACAACAAAGGGTCAGGTGCTTTCTGAAAGCCTCATCGCCCATAGCGGCCCCTGGGCCATCAAGGGATAGCGCAGTGACGCCCTCACACAGAGGCAGCGGCAGGCAAGCACCTTTGACCCGTCAGCTCAGGAACACGGGCGTGCTATCGGACAGGTAGAGAGTGAGGAGCTGATTTAACAACAGTGCCAGAGCAGAGGAGAAACCCCTTAACAGTGTGGCCTACATTGTTGGTGTATGTCTTTTTCTTCCATGTGGCCTGAGTTTTTATAAAACTTCAATAAATTGTGACAGTGTGAATCTGCCTTTTCCCTCTTTTGTTACTGTTCTTGGGGTGAGAGCGGTGGGATAACATAGTAAGCAGAAGAAAGTCACAGCTTCCTGGACATAGTGTCCCTGCTAACTATAGCAGCATATCCCATATGCCAGCAGCTACCCTCTTGCCTATTTATAGTCTTTTCCAGAAGGTCAGCTGTACCAGGAGTCTCAGGACAGAGTCATATGGTCTTAGACCTTCCATGTATCTGATGCCCCCCAGGACCACCCCTTATTTGGGAGGCCTCCTTAAGCAAAGTGGCAAGAAGACACACTAACTGCAAGCGCCCTCTAGTGCCCAGGTTTGGAGCTAGCAGCCCTGCATCTGTCCTTGTACAGTTCTTGTTCCTTTCACCCAGTGGGCTAGACCAGCTGCTGACTTAGTCAGGAAAGTGCTTGTAAGGAGGGAAGAGGGTTAAAGGTCAAGGACTTCCTAACCTAGGAGAAAGACTGACTGTCCAACTTGTCTGAAGAGAGGAATGCACAGAACCACTCACCAGCCACTAGTTCAGGTCTCGCTAACCAACCAGATCCCTTACCTCATAATGAAGAATGCTTATGCAATAGCAAGCTTGAACATTGTTAATAAAAACATTTATTATTTTTCATTTTATACAGAACAACCTGAAGTCTGTGTTATGACTTAACAGTTACCCAGGGGTTTACAGTGTGTCCATCTCAACAGTGTGGTGCTGGGGTTGGGTTCCACAGGAACACAGGCAGGAGTTTAGGGGTAGGGAGGGGGCACAAGAGGAGTGTATCTCAACCCTTTCTCAAAGAAAAGGCAGTAGCGCATTCTGAGTCACTGAAAATCTGTGCAATTGGGGCTGCTAAAATAATTACTTAAAGAGGAAGAGAGACACCAATAGATAAATAAAAGACCATTTCCTTGTCGCAGTGGATGAGAAGGTGGCTTACTGTACTGAATGCCCCCAGCCCTTGCTCCGTTTGACATTCAACGGACACTGTCTAATCGCAAACCCTTTTATGTTGAAAAAGAACAGCTAGAGCCCCTGGAAGCCGACCGTGGAGAGGTGCTCACTCCTGAGCCCTTGTTCTGGAGAGAGCGTGTTAACAGGAGAGACCAAGGTCGGAAGGTAGTGGCTTATTTCCATGAAGTACAAGGCCTAGTTCACATTAAGTACTGGTAAAGCCAAACAACAGGGAAGACCACAGGTCAGACAGACCTGCTAAAACAGGACCCGAGCAGAGCCCAGGGCAGGGAGACCCAGAGCGTCCTCAGCTTGAGGCACAGCAGGTATAAAGTCTAGAAAGAAACAGAGCACTCCCAGGCCTTAGTTTAATGGTATAATTTAAAAGGAGGAATAGGATCAAATGCTGGGTACCAGTCACAGTAAACACTATGCCACTTATGGCCAACGGGTAGCATAAAAAGTTGTCAAAGCATTCCAGCTAACCAACAGGTCTTGCTAGGAGGCCCTTGCATACATGGGAAAAGGCCCTAGGGTTTGATACAGCTGACATCTGACATGATTCCTATGGAAACAAAGGGGCCTGGCCATGGCCGATGTGGTTTGGAGGGCTGGTAGAGTGGAAGCAATAGCTTCTTCAGCGTGACTGCAGCTTTTCTGTAACCTGCTTTGACCTAGACAAAGAGGAGCAAGAATCTCACCCTAGAGATGGTGGGAAGCCAGGCCTAACCCTGACCACATGCATTAGTCCTGGTCGTCCTACAGCTGGGGCAACTTATTCAGGTGGGGAGTGAGCTGCTGAGGGAAGAGGGTCGTCCTTTACTCTTAATTTATATTTTAACTTCAAATATATTTTCAGTGCCTCAGACAGTTTAGTCTTAACTCTTAAAGGCCCCTGAAACAAAACAAAATTATACTTTATTTTTAAGCTTCCTCATTTTCTTATAGTCAATTTCCCCGTCTCCCACTTTACCCTGACTTAGAGTCCACAAACTTCATCAGACCATCTGTGCTCATGGACTTGGGCCTTTCCAGAGGGAATCCTAGGGCTCGGCTCCAGATGAGCTGTGCCAGCACACCCAGTGCCCTCGACACTCCGAACAGGACCGTGTAGTAGTTCATCTCCGTCATGCCATAGTACTGTTAAGGTGTAAGAGAAGGCTTTGTTAAGAGCCCAGACAGTGGACATATAAGTCCACAGCAGCACAAACCTTAGAGACTCCACCCCCCTTTCTCCACCATCTATAATGTGATCTGATGACCTCTTCTAGCCTCCAGGGGCTACAATAAATCTTTTAAAGCAGGGCGTGGTGGCGCACGCCTTTAATCCCAGCACTCAGGAGGCAGAGGCAGGCGCATCGCTGTGAATTCGAGGCCATCCTGGACTACAAAGTGAGTCCAGGACAGTCAAGGCTACACAGAGAAACCCTGTCTTGAAAAACCAAAAAAAATAAATAAATTAAAAAAAAAAAAAAAAGCCATCCATGAGGCTTTGGGCTCCATGCTCCTGTTCTGACTAGGAAGTTGATTTTGTGCATGAAGGAGAACAACGGTGGTCCATGGGAGAGCAGGGAGGAGAGGACTCACCTGGAGCAGCACCCCACTGTGAGCATCCACGTTGGGCCAAGGGTTCTTGGCCTTCCCCTGCTCTAAAAGGACATTGGGCACAATCTTGTACAGCTGAGCAACCAGCTTAAACATGGGGTCGTCAGGCAGATGTTTCAGAGCAAACTCTCGCTGACAGGAGTATCGGGGGTCAGTCTTTCTTAGCACTGCATGACCATACCCTGGGACAACCTGTAAAGGGCAGGGGAGAGAACGGTTGGTATATTCAGGTAGAACGTTCTCCTCTTCATTCTCAAGGTGCTTTGGTCTTGGTGCTCAAGCGGACTGTAAATTCAAACTCAATCTCGGTGATTCAGTGAACCCTTGCCTCAAAATGGGGGAAAAAAAAGAAGGGCTGGGAATATATATATATATATAAAATTCAGTGGCACAGAACTTGCTATGAGACGCTGGGTTCAAGCCCTAGCATCCTAAGAAAGAAAAAGAAAACTAAATCCACAGGTGAGCAGATGAGGAAACAGAAGAAGCACCTTCTTAGCTAGTGCAGGGACTGCTTTTTTTCCTCTGCATTTTTTCCCTTGAGACAAGGTCCTGATGGCCTCATTTTTTGGAGCTGCAGTGTTTGGGTCTTAGCCTCTCCTGGCTGCTTACCCGTCCTGAGTTTAGTGTATTCCAGATGTAGTCTCGTAACTTCTCATCTGACACATCTTTGCCAACTTCCTTCTGTAGCTGTGTTAGCCAGACAAGCACCTCCTGTATGTTAAGTTCAGGGATGGGGAGGAGAAGCGTCAATACACGTGTCAAGATAAGGGACAGGCAGGGGGAGGAAAAAGGCCTTACCTGATTTGCTAGTCCATGCAGAGGCCCCGCCAGCCCATTCATGGCTGCTGCAAAGGACAGGTAAGGGTCTGAAAGGGCACTGCCCACCAAGTGGCTTGTGTGGGCACTTACATTACCACCCTCATGGTCACTGTGGGGAAATAAGACAGAGCCAAAAGGAGAAAAAAAGGGGCTGATTATGAAACAGACTCTACTGTTCTCTTGTCCTTTCCTGGCCTTATGGGCTCATAACCCCCTCTGGCCAGGTAGTGCATGCTCACTCCCTACCCTTCCCTCACTGCTGGGGATCAAATACAGAGCTCAGGCAATATTGAACAAATAATCTGTTTTTGTTTTTTGGTTGTTCCAAACAGGGTCTCTCTATGTAGCCTTAGCTGTCCTGGACTCACTTTGTAGACCAGGCTGGCCTCGAACTCACAGCAATCCGCCTGCCTCTGCCTTCCGTGTGCTGGGATTAAAGGCGTGCGCCACTCTGCCCGGCTTGAACAAATAATTTTAACACTGTGCTACACATTCTCAGATACTGACCCCATCTCAACAGTGCTGACAAGAGGGAGCTCCAGGGCAGCTGATGACTGAGCAGCTTGCCTGGTTTCCCTCGGCCTTGCAGCTGTCCTTTCTTTCTTTTTTTTTTTTTTTTTGGTTTTTTGAGACAGGGTTTCTCTGTGTAGCCTTGCCTGTCCCGGACCCGCTTTGTAGACCAGGCTGGCCTCGAACTCACAGCGATCCACCTGCCTCTGCCTTCCGACTGCTGGGATTATAGGCGTGCGCCACCACACCCGGCCTGTCCTTTATTTCTTGCCCAGTTTCAACCCTTACAAAATGTTCCTTCTACCCCTTTGCTACAGACCACCTGTTCCAGATAATAACTTTATGAAAGTTTGTAAACATATCCCCACTCCTAGCCCCCATTGCCCAGCATGGTGGCACATGCCTTTAATCTCAGCACTCAATAGGTAGAGGCAGGCAGATTTTTATTAATTTGAGGCCACCCTGGTCTACACAGTGAATTCCAGGACAGCTAGAGCTACATGGAGAGATGCTATCTCAAAAAACAGAACAAACAGACAAAGAAAGGTTTCACATCAATCCAGGCACTGGGATACAGTTACTGAATGTGGGCTTACCTATGGATGGTGAGGTACAAACGCATAAGCTCTGTGAACTGAGCATCAGTATAGCCTAACATGTTGGTAAAATTGTGGGACCAGTCCAGCTTAGAGTCGATGGCCCCAATACTGCTGCCCTCCCGGTAAAGATTCCGGTAGATCTTTGCCGCAACACAAGGTAGCTTTGCGATCAGGTCCATGCAGTCTTCATAAATCAGCTGATGAGAGAAAGGAAAGATGGGGAAGATGAAAAGAATTGCCCACCAAGATTGGACTGTGGTGCTGTCTGTCCTGTGACAGCCATGTACCGAGTACACAACTACAACACATGCTGTGCATAACACACAAGCCCCATGGTTTCCAGCCTACAAATATGGAATGACCACTCACAGATGAGAAGCTGAGTTCCCAGAACTTACTGATGGGGTTAACGGTGGTCTTCTCCAGACACTGTAACTTTGTAACTTTGCACTAAACAAATGTGTTATTACTGCTCGGGGAAGATGCACATGGTGCAGCAGAGTTAGAGGACAACTCTGTGAAGTCCCTCCTCTCCTCCCATCTTTATGTGGCTTCAGGGGACAGAAGTTAGGTGTCTAGGACTGCAAATGCCTTTCTTTACTTGCTGCACTGTCTCACTTTCTAACATTGATTTTTTACACTAATGCTCCAAAGCTAATTCACACTTTAGCTTCTGTGTCAAACGGTGCTGATCAATTACTGAATAGCAAAGTCTGTGTTTTCGGTCTCCACTACACTAGATATAGTATACAAGGTTATGATACATGTATATTTTGATAGAAAACTTGTGCAGCTATGTAGGAGACCTGGGTTTGATAGCTGGCACATGCTTAAATTTTTTTCCAAACCATGGTAGCTCAGCTGTTAAGACAGTTGTTCTTGCACAGGATCCAGGTTCAGGGCCCAGCACCCAACATGTTGGCTAACAATGGTCTATAACTCCAGTTGCAAAGAATCGAACACTCTCTTCTGACCCCATAAACAATGTGTGCATGTAGTATACAGACATACATGCAGACAAACACACCCATATATGTGAAATAAATAAATCTTGAAAAATATAACCCCAAAAGAGTGCACTAGCTGGTTATCAAATACCAAATGGTTAGCCGTGAAAACACAGCTGGAGAGATGGCTCAGAGGTTAAGAGCACTGCCTGCTCTTCCGAGGTCCTGAGTTCAATTCCCAGCAACCACATGGTGGCTCACAACCATCTATAATGAGATCTGGTGCCCTCTTCTGGCCTGCAGGTGTACATGCAGGCAGAGCACTGTATACATAAGAAATAGCCGGGCGTGGTGGCGCAAGCCTTTAATCCCAGCACTCGGGAGGCAGAGGCAGGCGGATCGCTGTGAGTTCAAGGCCAGCCTGGTCTACAAAGGGAGTCCAGGACAGCCAAGGCTACACAGAGAGACCCTGTCTCGGAAAAATCAAAATAAATAAATAAATAAATCTTAAAAAAAAAAAAGAAAAAAAAAGAAAACACACGTTTATATTAACAGACTGAGCAGGCTATATTTAAACGTTTAGGAATAATGAACATATCCAAAGGAAGAAGAAAGAAAAACTCTCCAAATTACCCAAAGAAAAGAGAGAGAGGGCTGGAGAGATGGCTCAGAGGTTAAGAGCACTGTCTGCAATTCCAGAGGTCGGGAGTTCAATTCCCAGCAACCACATGGTGGCTCACAGCCATCTATAATGAGATCTGGTGCCCTCTTCTGGCCTGTAGGTGTAATGCAGGCAGAGCTCTGTATACATAATAAATACATCTTTAAAGAAAGGAAAGAGAAAATAAAGATGCTTTGTAAACGTGCATAATAAAACGAAGTCTTCGAAGTCTTTAGAAGGAAGGAGAGAGTTTGAGAGAATAAAAATGTTTTGTTTTGTTCGAGACAGGGTCACCCTGTGTTAAGTTTGGCTGACCTGGACTCACTTTGTAGACCAGGCTGGCTTTGAACTCACAGTGATCCACCTGCCTCTGCCTCCCGAGTGCTGGGATTAAAGGCGTGCGCGACCATGCCCAGGAAAAATGTATTTTTTAATATATTCTTATTTAAGAGCGTTCAAAAGAAAGCCTACTTAAGAGAAAGAAAAGACTGAAAAATTAAATGCTAGAATGGAGGTGACAGAAAAGAGACTGGAAAACCCTTTTCCAATTCAGAATAAGGGATCCACAGAAGAATACAATCTGGAATCTACAGTGACAACAAAAAAGAAGTTCCAGATGAGAGGAATCCACAGAGGCTTAAGGAGAGTGCAGAACAGCAGCCCATAGAGATGCCAGATGAAAAAGCTTCAGCTATAAACAACATGGCCAGTGTCGGTCATACAACAGCTTATGTGCTTCTCACAGAGATAGATTAAATAATGCTTTATTGACTTTACATTTTTTAAATGCCAATGAGACAGGTGGCACAGATACTGAAAAACACTGGATTATGGAAAAGACAGATGAATTAGAATTAGATCAGCCTATAAAGGTGCTAACTTCAGAACAGAAGACAGGAAATAGGCTGTATTGGGGGAGAAGTTTTGTCTTTGTTTCAACAGGAAAAGAAATGTTGTGGATCCTTCCAAAATCTATAATGATTAGATTTGATGGGGGGGGGGGGGGGCGAGAGACACACACACGACCTCCTGAAAATCTTGGCTGCAGACTGAAGAAAGAAACCAAGAATAAAAACAGGTAACATGAATACTAATCCCTCTTCATGGGAACAGCTCTGAGACTGGCTGAGACATGCTCTGCATAGCAATAAATCTTGTAGGCTATAGAGTCCTCAGAACTTAATGTTACATGCCATCCTTTCATATGGCATGGAGGTTTACATTACTATTTGGTTATATAGTCCAAACAAAAGACAGATGCCTTTCACCTGCTCAAACAAAGAGCAAAGAATCATCTTTAGCTAATCTGTGTACACTGCACATTCTATACTTGTGTTAATGCAGAAATCTGTATTATGTTTACAGAGCAAAAGTCAGACACCAAAGAATACAAGTAGCCTAGGTGATCCAACCTCAGTCTGCTCAGTGGTTAAGAGTACTGACTGCTTTTCTAGAGGTCCTTAGGTTAAACTGTTAGGAATCTAGGAAAATGATTTAGTTCTAAGATGATACCTATAGGCTGATAAATGCAAGCTGTGATAGAAAGTGATTTAAAAGCCAGGCATGGTGGTGCATGCCTTTAATCCTAGCACTCAGAAGGCAGAGGCAGGCGTAGTTTGAGGCTAGCCTGGTCTACAAAGTGAGTCTAGGACAGCCAAGGGTACACAGAGAAACCCTGTCTTGAAAAAACAAACAAACAAATAAACAAAGTGATTTAAGTACAGAATTCTGAACTCACAAGATAGGACAGATAGTGGTGTGCTTTCTCCCAGGTCACCAAATACAAATGGACTAGACATTGTGGATGTAATTCTGACCTGATAGTTCATAATTGTTCTTATTGTATATAGTTTATTTATGTATTGTGTATACAGTGTTCTGCCTGCATGTGTGCCTGCCTGCCAGAAGAGGACACCAGGTCTCATTATAGATGGTTGAGAGCTGCCATGTGGTTCCTGGGAATTGAACTCAGAACCTTTTGGAAGAGCAGCCAGTGCACTTAACTTCTGAGCCATCTCTCCAGCCCAGCCCTTGTAGACAGTTTATTAATGTTAGAGAAAGAGCCTTTTATTGGACAAAAAGGGGAGATGTTGGAGGGTGTTTTTGTGCACTGTGTATTCAAATGATTTTTTTACCCAGAGATGTTTGCACTCCAGACTTTGGAACTGTCATTATTATGAAGCATCTCCTGACTCAGTTTTTATAAAAATATTGTTCTCTATCACCTTCTGAATTGGTCACATAAAAAACTGAACAACTTATGAGCTGGGCAGAAGAGGAAAAGGGGGGAGGGAGAGAGAGAGGAGAGAGGGGGGGGGGGGGGGGAAAGGGGGAGGGGGGGGGGGGGAGGGGGGACGAAGGGGGGGG
>OU015756.1:6706959-6721061 GCA_907169655.1 Acomys percivali
GAGGGGAGAGGGGAGAGGGGAGAGAGGAGAGAGGGGAGAGGGAGGGGAGAGGGAGGGGAGAGGGAGGAGAGAGAGAGAGACAGAGAAAATGAGAATGAATGAATGAATGAGGTGGGGACAAGGATGGAGAAGGAGGTGCCACACTAAGATGGCAGGTTAATGGGCCATGTGGCTGGGAAGTGAGCAGGCCAGGGCAGTGTGGTCAGGTTAGAATAGCTCAGTATCTGCCCAGCTATAGTGTCTAAAGCTGTGAATAAATATACAGATCTCTGTGTCATTACTCAGAGCAAGGACAGGCATAGAAAAACCATAAATTTCCATCTTAATTCTTGGTACCTGCATTGTCTTTTGGCCTTCACATGTGAGTGCACAAACAAAATAAACAAATAGGACAAAAGGGGAAAAAAAAAAGAAAAGGATGTAATGCTCTACTTACTATTTTAAAAGAAAACATGTGTAATATCTTTTTGTTGTTGTTGTTGTTTTGGGGTTTTTGTTTGTTTTCCCCCAGACAGGGTTTCTCTATGTTATCTTGGCTGTCCTGGACTCGCTTTGTAGGCCAGGCTGGCTTTGAACTCTGCCTCCTGAGTGCTGGGATTAAAGGCGTGTGCCACATCACCTGGCTTGTTTTTGGTTTCTTTGAGACAGGGTTTCTTGATGTATAGCCCTGGCTGTCCTGGAACTCTCTTTGTAGACCAGGCTGGCCTCAAACTCCGCCTGCCTCTGTCTCCCAAGTGCTGGGATTAAAGGTGTGCACCATTGTACCAGGCTAAGCCTATTACCTTACAGTAAATTTTTTTTGGTATTGAGGACTGACCTGGGGGCCTCAATCATGCAGCCTGTGACCCCTGTTTCTAATAGTTTGTTAAGTAGATTCCTGGGGTAACTCAGAAGTACTCTTCACATTCAGGTGCCCTGAACCCCACTACAGCCCAATCACCAACTCAAAACCTCCTACCTCCCAGTACTTAGTGCGGTTGATTCCCTCTGCGTATGCCCTGGCAAAGTTGCTTTCACTGTTGAGGGCTGTAATGGCTGCACTGAGCTGAGACATGGGGTGCAGATTGGTGGGAAAGTTGTCCAGCATGGTGACCACATGAGACGGCAGAGCTGCCCTTTTTGCCCATTCTTGTGAGAGCCAAGATACCTGTGGGAAAGGAGATACACTCAGAAAAACAGAAACAGTAGTATCTGAGTAAAGGCAGGGTCAATACAATCCATTTAAATTGACTCAGACCTGATGATTCTTTCTCAAAGCGCTCTTGATTAAGTCTAGCTACGGCCAAATGAGGATTAAATTGCTAAGATTAGAGAAAAGCAAGGAAGGGGAGATGGGAAAGGTCAATGCTCTTGGCTGTACCTGCTCCTCTGTTGGCATCTGTCCAGTTACCAGCAGCCAAAATAAGCCTTCAGGCAGGGGCTCCTCCCCACCCTTAGCCTTAGGCAGCAGTTTCTGACATTCAGGGATACTGTAGCCTCGGAAACGGATGCCCTTAAAAAGAAAATCGAGAATTACAACCAAATTTGCTAATCTATCAGCCATATAACGGGCTGGCCCTAATTGTTCCAGACATTTCAGTGGGTAAACACACTTGTCCCTAAGCCTAATGACCTGAGTTTGATCCCTAAGTCCCACACTACAGTGTTAGAGAACTGACTCGCACAGGTTGTCTTCTGACACCAATCATATAATGTGGTACTTGCACCTGGGCACACCCATGAACGTGTATACACAAAGTAAATATATTTATCAATTTAAAATATATTTATTGGGGCTGAGTGGTTAAGAGCACATGCTGCTCTTCTAAATGAGCCAGGTTCAATTCCCAGCACCCACATCTTTCTCTAACTCCAGTTCCAGAAGACTGTAAGAGGTCCTATGCATACCTACTCTGCACTGTGCTGCTCACTTCTCAAACTGGTTTCTATGGTCAGAACGCACCGACAGTCACTGGCTGATGCTGGTGTCTTACTTACCTCATCAGGATCCAGAACTGATGTTTCGTACACAAGTCCTTTCATGCCTCTCATGCCGCCATACATCTAAAGGAGAAAAGTTGTGACCGACCGTCAGCGTGACTCAGACAGAGCTGGTTAGAGATTCGTGGAACCCCCCTGCAGGACACTATGGCTCTTACCATGTCCACGGTGACCTGGCCCACCACTGTCTTCCCATGCTGCTGTTTGAATGCCTTGATTCTGGCCTGTTCCTTAGGTATCAGATTGGCCAGTACATCTTTCAAATTCTAGGAAGAGAAACAGAAGACCTAGAGAAGGCATGCGAAGACTGCTTGCTAGCATTTCTCTATCTGCCGGGCATGGGGAGAAGGGGATGGGGAGCTTCATTTTGAAGAGATGAAAATACCTGGATATAGACAGCAATGCTCATGTAATGATAAAGTCAGAAATGATGGGCTGAAGAGATGGCACTGCCTGTTCTTCCAGAGGACCAGGGTTCAAGTCCCAGCACCCACATGGTGGCTCACAACCATCTGTAATGAGATCTAGTGCCCTCTTCTGGCCTGGAAGTGTACATGCAGGCAGAGTATTATACACATAATAATAAATACAACTTTATAGTAAGACCTTGTACTAGGAATTAAATAATAGTAAATTTTATTTCAGTTAGGAGTCATGAGTATCTTTTAAGTGGTAAAGTGCCTGCCTAGCACGTATAAGGGGGACATTGCTATTTCCATAGCACTGCTTCACTGAATCAATTACTTCTTAAAACAGTAGTGATCATAACCGCAACAACAGTAACTACTGTTGTTTCCAACAAACACTGTATCCTGATGTCAGACTGCTTCAAGGACTCTGCACTCCTTGCCAGGTCTCACCGTGGAGGAAGCACTGGCATGCCGGGCAGCAAGGACAAGGCAGGAGGAATTCTGTAGAAAGATGAAGACAAAACCCTAATTAGTACCCTCCTCATTGTACCAAGAAGTTGCAGTGGCTCTGTCTGTCTCTCCAGGTTGCCCTTTTAGGGACAGTTTGCTCCTGTACTCCCTAAGAGCTTCTGTCACACACCTGTTATAGAGCACCTAGTCCACGCAGACGTAGGTGTCAATACTCCCGAGTGACCCCCACTGGCAATCACTGCTGCTAGGGTGTCTGCATCAGTTTTTCTTCTAGTCATCCAGCCTGCCCATTTCTTTCACATTTCTAACCCTTCTGGTTTATTTTATTTCCTAGAGAACCAGACAGAGCAACCAGAGTGTTGCATGTACTGATTATACAAAGATGCTAATTACAGCTGATGCAAACTGCATTCATGTTCTGTCTTGCTCCTGAAAAGACAAATGGACAATAGAAATAGAAAAGACAAATAGAAATTATGTTAGGTCTCATAGCCAAAAAAAATGGTAGACCTGCATTTAGGACTTGCTGTGATTTTTCTCCCCCTGTAAACTGCAGGTTGAAATTAATCCCAGCACTGGGGGGGGGGAGGGGGGGGAGAAGGGAGTCAGAAGCAGCCTGGTCTACAGAGTGAGGTCCAGGACAACTAGGGCTGTCTGTTAAACAGAGAAACCCTGTCTCCAAAAACAAAATTAAATTAAAGCACGAAGGACGCTGATTTGTGCATAGATAATAAATTAATACTTGTTTCTTTAAAAAGTACTGGCCTTGTTCAGCAAGGTGGTGACATGCCTGTCATCCAAGCACCACAGAGGCCAAACAGTCAGACTCAGGTCCTCTGAAAGCCTGGGCTACAGAGTGAGAACATGTATTTGAAAGAAAAAGAGGCAGGTGTCATGACCATAACCAGTTGGAAGGTATGCAGAGGGAGAAACCAGGAGTTCAAGATCAGTCTCAGCTACAAGCCACATCCAGTTTGAGGCTGAGAAGCAGCAAGGCATGGTAGCACACACTTTTGATCCCAGCACTTGGGAGGCAGAGGCAGGTGGATTGCTGTGAGTTCGAGGCCAGCCTGGTCTACAAAATGAGTCTAGGACAGCCAGGGCTACAAAGAGAAACCCTGTCTCGAAAAAAAAAAAAAAAAAAAAAGGAAAACAAGACTGAGAAGTATATTGGCTATTAACAGGAAGCAGCAGCTAAAGGGAAGGGTGAATGGGTAATTCCCTTTGGCAACAAAACAGGAAATAACCTTGATTTCCTATTTTTTTTTTGGTGAGGGATGTTATTTTTTGGCTTTTTTTGAGACAGGATCTCCTATGTATGGTACAGGCTGTTCCTGAACTCACTATACAGGGAAGGCTGACCTCAAACTCCTGGTTCCTTCTGCCTTCTACCAGAGTACTGCAGTCACAGGGTTTTTTTGTTTTGTTTTGTTTTTTTAAAAGATTTTATTTATTTTATATATATGAGTGCTCTGTCTGCTTGTACACTTGCAGGCCAGAAGAGGGCATTAGAGGGTATATAGATGGTTGTGAGTCACCATGTGATCACTGGGAATTGAACTCAGGACCTCTGGAAGAGCAGACAGGGCTTTTAACCACTGAGCCATCTCTCCAGCCCCATCACAGTTTTTTTTGAGAAGCCACACACTTCCATCAGATGCCCAGTGGTCTGTCTCCACAGAGCTGCAGCATGGCTCTGTACAGTATCCTCAGGTTACTCTCACTGATGGGACACACAGATTGCAAACTTCTGAGTCACTCCTGAACTACTTCCAGCTCCTCCCCCACCTTGGAGGTGTGGCAGCAAATTTTGGCTTCTGGTTACTTGCCACAAGTAGTCACCTCACTGAACAGCAGCTGTCAGGCAAATCAGGCAGCCACTCCACTCAACAACAGAGCTGCTAAGGCTTGGTGAATAGCGGCTGACAGCCAGGACTGCCTGCAGCATGAAAGTGCAGACCCAGTGTCATATGCTGTTACCTCTGGTTTACTCTACTGAGACAGGATCTCATGTAACCCAGTCTGGCTTTGACTCCGGCCCCTCCTGCTTGATTCCTAAGTGCTGCATTACATACAGGTGTGCCTATCTCACACCTGACTGAGTACATCTGACTTGCCTCACTTCTGAGACAAGGTCCCACCGTGCAGCCCAGGCTGGCCTGGACCCTCCTGTAGTGACTTCATCAAAGCTGGGATTATAGGCACAGGGCACTTGGCCTAGTGAGTTTGCTATTGTTGATGGAAGTAGATTACGGTTCTCAAATGTGCTAACATCACAAAATATATCAGCCGGGCGTGGTGGCGCATGCCTTTAATCCCATCACTCAGGAGGCAGAGGCAAGTGAATCTCTGAGCTCAAGGCCAGCCTGGTTTACAAAGTTGAGTTCCAGGACAGCCAGGGTTACACAAAGAAAACTGTCACAAAACAAAATGTATTATCACCTCTATTTTACAGGGCTTAGAGAGAAAAAGACCAATGAGTTACATGCAGGTAATACTGTGAAAAACTTTTCTATAGTACTCAAGAATATTCCTGCGGGCCAGGAGTGGTGGCGCACGCCTTTCATCCCAGCACCTGGGAGGCAGAAACAGGTGGATTGCTATGAGTTTGAGGCCAGCCTGGTCTACATAGCGAGTCTAGGACAGCCAGGGCTACACAGAGAAACTCTATCTCAAAAAACAAAAAACAAAACAAAACAAAAAAAAAGAACATTCTTGCGGGACTGGAGAGATGGTTCAGAGGCTAAGAGCACTGGCTGCTCTTCCAAAGATCCTAAATTCAATTCCCACCAACCACATGGTGACTCACAACCATCTATAATGTGATCTGGTGCCCTCTTCGGGTGTGTAAGCATACATGCAGGCAGAACACTGTACACATAATAAATACATAAATCTTTAAAAAGAAAAAAAAAAAAGAATATTCCTGCTAAAATAGGAAAATGAGGCCTGGAGAAGACGGCTCAGAGGTTAAGAGCACTGGCTGCTCACCCAGAGGTCCTGAGTTCAATTCCCAGAAACCATATGGTGGCTCACAACCATCTGTAATGAGATCTGGTGACCTCTTCTGGAGTGCAAGCACATGTGCAGGCAGAACACTGTATACATAATAAATAAATAAATCTTTACAAAAATATATAAATAAAATAAAATAGGAAAATGAACCAACTGTCAAGTATCAGTGAACTACCACTCCACATTCTAGAATTTTATTTGGATAATCACTTAGTATGATTATACTCTCCGCCCCCGCCCCCGCCAAGACAGGGTCTCTCTGTGTAGCCTTGGCTATCTTGCACTCACTTTGTAGACCAGGCTGGCCTCGAACTCACAGAGATCCACCTGTCTCCAGAGTCCTGGGATTGCAGGCGTGCGCCACCACGCCCGGCTTCACGGTTATATTCTTATAACTCTCATCTTACTGTTACTAATTCCTATAAAGGGCTCTTTTCACAGGAGAAGGCATTTTGTTTGTTTTTCGAGACAGGGTTTCTCTGAAGGTAATTTTACTTTGACCTCCATTCCAGGCCCATCATCCTACATTCCCAGGAACTCCAACATTAAGAGAGTCAGGCATAGTGTTGAAGCCTGTGATCCCAGTCCTGGGAGGCAGAGGCAGGCAGATCTCTGAGTTAGAGGCCAGCCTGGTCTACAGAGTTCCAAGACATCCAGGGATACATAGACCCTGTTTCAAACAAACAAACAAAAAGAGGCAGTGATGGTAGAAAAATGGCTCAGCATGTAAGAGCACAGGCAAGGCTGCTCTTCCAAAGGATGTGGGCTCAACTCCCAGCACCCACATGGTGGCTCATAATGGTCAGTAACTCCAATTTCAGAGGATCCATTGCCATCTTCTGGCCTCTTCAGGGACCACACATATACATGGTGCATGGACATACATACAAATTACCTGTACACATAAAACAAAAAATCCTTGATGACTCTGATCTTAACACACTGTCCTCTTTAACAGATGACAAAGCAAAAAGAAGCAAACACAAAATGAGAAGGAAATCTTTTGAGCTACAGAGCCTTCTAATGCAAAAAGAACACTTGTATTAAGAAAAAAGAAGCCTGGGTAGTGGTGGCGCACTCTTTTAATCTCAGCACTGGGAAAAGCAGGTGGATCTCTGAATTAATGTCAGCCTGGTCTACAAAATGAGTTCCAGGACAGCCAAGGCAGAGAGAGAAACCCTGTCTCAAAAACAAAAAACAAACAAATAACACCAAAAGAAAAGGAAAAAAAAAAGCCAGGAGAGGCAGGCTTTAATCTCAGCACTCTGAAGGCAGAAGCAGGCAGATTTCTGTGAGTTCAAGGCCAGATTGCTCTATACAGTGAGTTCCAGATCAGCCAGGGCTACATAGTGGGACCCTACATCCTAAAATGATGGAGCGGGAAAGATGGCTTAGCAGTTAAGAGTGCTCTATCAGAGAAACTCCGTCTCAGAAAACAAAACAAAACAAAGGAAACAAACAAACAAACAGAGTGCCCTACCAGAGCTCAGCCCCCAGCACCAACATTAGATAGCTCACAACCCCCTGCACCTCTAGCTCCAGGGGGATTTGAAGCCACATACTCCAAGTGAAATAAATCAGACAGTGGTGCTCACCTTTAATCCTAGCACTGGAGACACAGAGGCAGGGCATCTCTTTGAGTCTGAAGATCATAGCCTGGTCAACACATCAAGGTCTAGAAGAACCAGGGCTATACCATTAGACTCTGTTTCAAAAATAAGCAGAGGCAGGTGCCTCCTTAGCATGTCAGTCTCAAGCACGAGGAGGCGAAGACATGAGGCGTGGCATGGTGGTACACATCTGAATCTTAGCACTTGTGAGGTAGAAGCAGGATAGGAGTTTAAAGCTAGCCTGTCACATGGAACGCTGTCTCAGAGAAACTCAGAAAGAAAAACAAAAACAAACAACAACAAACTGGCCTAGGACAAAAACTCCTGTGTTTTAAGAATCAGGTCAGAGAACTAAAGCCAATTACAGCCTGTGTTTCACAACGGTCATGCTGGAAGCCAGCCAGCAATGTTTGCTCAGGCCACTTATAGCCTGAGCAAATTTGTCAAGATTTTATACTCTGACCCCTTTAATACTAATAGGAGTTATCTTAATAATTCTACATGTCAAGCCAGGCAGTAGTGGTGCACGTCTTTAAGCCACTTTACTGGCTCCTACCTGTCACTGTCTAACAGTATCTTGTCTACCTGTCCACTTAATTATTCAGAGAGGAAGACCATAAAATATATCATTCATACCTTGGAAAAGGACTGAGTTGCCAAAACAGAAAACAAAGACTCTTAGCAGAAACTTATTTTGTTCTTTATAAGTCTGTCAATACAGTATTTTTTTGTGCGTGAGGGGGAGACCAGGTGTGACTATACTACCTTGGCTGAGACTAATGTTAAATGGCAACACAGCTCTTATATAATTTATTTTTAAAGATTTCTTTTATTTATGTGTCTGTGTACACCGTATATGTGCAGATGCCTATGAAGGCCTGAGGAGTGCAGAGGACCCTAGACCGGGAGTTAGAGGCAACTGTAAAGCCAACTTAGGTGCTGGGTACCAAACTCAGGTCTTCTACAGAAGCAGCTGGTAGCCAGGAGTGATGGTACAGGCCTGTAATCCCAGCACTCAGGGAGGCAGAGACAGTAGGATTGCTGTGAGTTCAAGGCCAGTCTGGTCTAACAAATTGCAGGACAACCAAGGCTATACAGAAAAGCCCTGTCTTGAAACAAACAAACAAAAATTAAAAAAAGAAAAGAAAAAAAAAAACAATTTATTCTCATAACTGATAAGCCATTTCCCTAGATCCAATTTTTAGGCCTTTTTGTTGGTGGTTGTTTGTTTTTTGTTTTTGTTCTTTGCCTGCCTCTGCCTCCCAAGTGCTGGGATTAAAGGTGTGCGCCACCACACCCAACTCAATTTATTGTTTTTTAATGTATTAACTTTTATTACTTTTAATTTGGAAATTTATCCCTGGGCTGGTGAGAAGGCCCAAAAGGCACTTGCTGCCAAATCTGATGATCTGGGTTTGCGGAAGGAGCAAACATTACCTCATATAAACTGTCCTCTAACATCCACAAGAGTGCTGGGTGACAGGCAGCCAGGCAGTTATTACATTGACATGAAATGTACATGACCTGTCACCTTAGCACTTGCTTGGAAATAATAAATGATTTCCTCACTTCTGCTAGATTTTTAAAAAATTTAATTTATTTAACATGCATTGGTGTTTTGCCTGCATGTATGTCTGTGTGAGGGTGTCAGATCTTGTAGTTACAGACAGTTGTGAGCTGCCATGTGGGTGCTGGGAATTGAACCCGGGACCTCTGGAAGAGCAGTAACTGCTCTTAACCTCTGAGCCATCTCTCCATCCCTAGATTTGTTTTTAAACCAAGTTTTAGCTAATACTTTGCTCCAGGTTTCACAAGAAAAAAATAAAATAAAAATGAAACTGGGTATGGTGGGTCATGCTTGTGCCCAGCAACACTTATCTGCTCAAAAAATATAAACTGAGCCAGGCACAGTGGAGCGTGCCTGAAATCCCAGCACTTGGGAGGCAGAGGCAGGTGGATCTCTGTGAGATTGTGTCCAGCCTAGAAAAACCAAAAACCAAAACAAAAAACAAAAACAAAAACAAAAAACCCAAAAAACAAAAAAAGAAAAGAAAAAAAAAAAAATCACTGTGTGGCTTTAGCTGAGATCTACATCTGGTTTCCTATACATTTCGTGCTCCGGTTTTAGGAGCCAAAAATGCCAGAGATCCATTCTGTGCTTTTACGACTGACCATGTCTATCCTTGCTGCCTGTCTGTGCCCATGAATTCATATTTGAGTGCTTAGGAACAGAGACTTATCCTACAATCACCATTAAGTTCCACTTGGTCAAGAAAAGTAAATGCACAGAGATCGGAGTCTTGCCTTCAAAAGTTGGGGTGTTAAGCCTATTTCACAGGAGAAACATGATTCTGTTTTGTTGAAATTTAATTTCAGACTAGGGCTAATAGAAAATACGCAGTGGAGCTGGTGAGGTGGCCCACACCTTTGGTTCTAGCTCTCAAGAGGCAGAAGTAGGTGGCTCTCTGAGGCCAGCCTGGTCTACAGAGTGAGCTCCAAGACAGTCAGGCTACACTGTCTCAAAAAACACAAACAAAGAGGGAAAGGCCAGGTGTGGTGGTGCACGGTTTCAATCCCAGCACTCCGGAGGCAGAGGCAGGTGGATCACTGTGAGTTCAAGGCCAGCCTGGTCTACAAAGCGAGTCCAAGACCGCCAGGACTACACAGCACAGAGAAACCCTGTCTAAAAAAAAAGACAGAAAAAAACATTCTAGATTAGGATGTTTAGAACTTTAAAAAGATCAGTACAGTTTTACTTTTACATAACAGTGACTTATAGTATGCCTGTACCACTACACATTTTCCTTTTTCTTTCTTTCTTTTCTAAGACAGAGTTTCTCCATGTAGCCATGGCTGTCCTGGACTCACTTTGTAGACCAGACTGGCCTTAACTCACAGTGATCCGCCTGCCTCTGCCTCCCGAGTGCTGGGATTAAAGGCGTGCGCCACCACCGTCCGGCTTAGTGTTCTGCCTGATACAAGCCTGTAATTCTAACAGCTGGTATAGAACATATCAAGAAAAGAGTTCTTGGCCAGACGGGGCTACATGGTGAAATTCTTTTTTTTTTTTTTTTTTGAGACAGGTTTCTGTGTGTAGCCCTGGCTGTCCTGGAACTCACTCTGTAGACCAGGCTGACCTCAAACTCTGAGATCCACCTGCTTCTGCCTTCCAAGTGCTGGGATTAAAGGTGTGTGCTACCACACTCGGCAAATGGTGTTTTACTTTATTTATTTATTGTGTATACAGTGTTTCTGTCTGCCTGCAGGCCAGAAGAAGGCACCAGGTCTCACTGTAGACGGTTGTAACCACCATGCAGTTCTGGGAGCTGAACTCAGGACCTCTGGAAGGACAGACAGTGCTCTTAACCTCTGAGCCATCTCTCCAGCCCCATGGTAAGATTTGTAAAAGAAGCCAATATTCCTTTTGGATATTGCTGATTAACCATGTTGACTTCAAAAGCCTAGAGGTGACTTGGTGGCCCTATTCCAATTCCTAGGCTACCACACACCCAGATGACCTGGGAAAACCAACCTCAAGTAGGACAGGCCTGAGCTACATACTTCCTGGCCAAGACCTATTCATCTACAAGTCTTGATAGATTTTGGAGATGGGAGTGGGAAAGGTAAACGGTAATAATCCTTTTAAATTTCCCCCCTTAACAGGCTTCATGGAGATATAGTCCCAGCCTGGCCTGAAACCTTTGGAACTTGAGGTCTTCCTACCTTGACTTCCTTCAGTCCTGGAATTACAACTGTGCATCAGTGAGGCAATTGCAGAGCACCACACACACACACACATCACACACAAACATGGCACACACTCGCATTGGAGGTTTATAAAGCTAGGGTCTTGCACACTCAAGCCAAACATTCTTCACTGAGCTGTATTTTTTACTTTTCAAGACAGGGTTTCTCAGTGTAGCTCTCATTATCCTGGAACTCTGTAGAGCAGACTGGCCTCTAACTCACAGATCAACTAAAGGTGTGTGCCACCACTACTAACTGCCGGCCTTTAATGCCTCCCCCCCCCTCCCGCCCCAAGACTGTGTTTCTCTGCGTAGCCTTGGCTTTGTAGACTTGCTTTGTAGACTTGCTTTGTAGACTGCTGGGATTACAGGCGTGTACCACTCTGGCTTGTGTGGTTTGTTTTATTGTTGTTGTCTATCCACACGTGTCTATGCCAGAGTGATTTCAGGTGTCTTTCACCTTATTAATATGGAGTCTCTCATGAAAACCTATGCCTGGTCGGCTGACTGGCAATCAAGACCCTGAGATCCCATCTGTTTCCACTCTTCCCCCAACCTCAGCACTATGAGGATTTTAGGCACCTGTAGGAGAACATGGTTAGGTGGAGGTCAGGATATGAACTCAGGTCCTGTGCTTACCCTTGGAGCCCAAGCTTAATGGAACTCACTCTTTATGTAGCCCTGGCTGTCCTCCAGCTCACAGAGATCCACCTGCCTCTGCCTCCCGAGTGCTAGGATTAAAGGTAAAGGTGTGTGCTACCACTACCTGAATGGCTCTGCTGATTCTAAGAGTAAACTTAACCCTTTTTCTTGGAGGCAGATTATTATGCAGCTCAAGATGGCCTTGAACTCACCATGTAGCTGCTGTCTCCACTTCCCAAGTGCTGACATTACAGGCACGTACCATCACACCCAACACAAGGCAAACTGAGATTCAAGCACGCTAGGCAAGTACTTGACCAGCTGAGCCCAAAAGACTTCTAAAGTTTCCGAGATCCTCAACTCCACTCCTAACATAAAAGTAAAGAATAACAGCACAAATGTGGCCAGCCATCCCCTACCCCCGCCCCCAACACACTAAGGCCCTTAAGAGGCAAGATAAACTCAGAAGGCAAACCCAACGGCTTTCTTCAAGTTTGCTGCTGTGTTAGACTATCTGGTCTGAGGGAGCAGCTCTGAGGCACTCTAATTATAGGTCCACTATTCTGCCAACACTGTCTAGAACTTGCTTCATTCCCAAGAGCTTTCCTTACCCAGTTCCCTGGCAGCAGGAGTATCAACAGCCAAGTAAGACAAGGAGCTACCAAATAACTCCTCTACCTTGCTGTTGGGTGCTCGGAGGAACCCCAAGATAACTCCTGCAGGCCGGGTGGTATATCTGATAACTGCGCGTTAGGCACAGCAGGTCAGAACCATTCTAAGCCTCGTCTTTCCCGCAGGTGTACCCTGCTTCAAGTCGTCTACTGACGAGAGAAAACCTAAGTTCTTTCCAGAAGCCAAGGTCGTCCATGGGACTGTCCCCACCTGGATGAGAGATCTGAGATTCCTTCAGCACCGCCGGGTCCCTCTGTTTAAAGGACCAAGGTGTGCAGAGCCCAAAGTAGTGATAATCTAAAATTAAGAGTAATCATCCTTCGGACTTGACTTTGCCAATTCAAAAAGGCAGAAATGTCAAGTTGAAGGGCCCCAGGGAATTCATGGAAGCATTGCAAGTAGTAGAACTGGTCATGTGACCTTGGCTGGTGTTACTACCTCTTGCCGGTCTTCATTTATTGGCTTGTAGCTTGGAGGGACAGGTTTTCTGGTTCTTGCTCCAGCCTTATGGGATACTCAATCAGCAGGTTTGACAGAGACGCCCCACCCTACCCGAACTCCTCCTGTATACAGGGAAGCTCAAGAGTCCCAAGGACAAAGAGGAGCTTGGGGGAAGAGGGAGGGGGCTCTATTGCTTTAACAACACTGCAACGTCGGGGTCATTTAAAGGCTTCCATTCCACTGAGAGACAGGTCCTGACAGGGCTCACCCCCAGGTCTCCTCCACCCTCTGGCCTTCCCGCCCGGCTTCCACCTGGGCTGCGGCGGGCGAGCGGGAGGGCAGGCCTCCGCCGGCCGGCAGCTCACACCTCGGAGCCGGAAGGGCAGCGCAGCACATGGCCCGGCGGCCGCAGGGAGCGCTGGCCTCCCGCCAAGCGCCGGGCCCCTTTAAGGCGCGGAGGGCGCCCCGGTGCCGGGCCGGCCGCGGGCGCCTCGGCCCCACCCCGCGACGACGCGCTCCCTCCCGAGCCGCTCACCTTGGCTCCCAAGAGCCGGGCTGCCGCGCTGAGGAGGGCCATGGCGGGCGGACTCCGGGGCCTGGCGGAGACAGAGCGGAGGGGAAGAGCTGCAGCTTCAACTGGAGCGGCCGCCGCTGTACTGGACACCGCGCCAACCGGCGGACAAGGTTGAAAGGAGGCGGCTGAAGGGAAGGGTAGACGAACCGGCAGCGGCGCCCAGCCCGGGGTCCTCGGCGAGGCCCCGCCCCCTGACCGGCCCCGGTCCCGCCCCTCTCGGGGGACTCGTCCCCGGCTCGGCCATTGGTCCAGGACAGAGAAGGGGCGGGGCTTGAGCGGCTGACAGCTGTGACGGCTCGGAAGATTGGACAGTGAGGATTAGGCTAATTAGGAGTGGGTGGGGAGGGGGTTATAGGTGTCCAAAGATGTGCCTGAGAACTCAGTTAACTTCCTTCTTTGGCTTTTCTCTTTGCCCTTAACACATTAAGGGTTCTCCAGAGGATGCAAAAGATAAAAGCTCCAGCCTTCTGAAGGTCACACAGTGACCATTGCGCGCTCACACACACACACACACACACACACACACACACACACACACACA
>OU015756.1:6721071-6739828 GCA_907169655.1 Acomys percivali
CTCTCTCTCTCATCCTCTGCTCCTCCAGAAACCATTGCACTGACTGACACAAGGATTTAAAATGCGCTTACACATCACCTCTAGACACCTCAGAACGTCTGGACTTTCCCAAGCCTGCTGTTGTAATTGGCCTAAGGGTGGAGAGAAGAAGCTGAGCCAAAGATCAGGGTGCCTTATCTATAAACCCCAACCCCAAATGTATGACCGTTTCATCTTCCCACACGGCAGTAACAAAGTACAGAGGTCTCAGTATCCATGTAAGCCAAGTTTAGATAGTCCTCGTTTATAAAGGATGTAGTTTGTGGCTTAGACTTGGAAAAAGAGAAAGAAAAAAAAAAAAAAACCATTTCCCCACGTTTTCTCGTATACAGATTCATTCCTGCCCAGCAGTGTTCTGCTTGGAAATCAGGTAGTTCTTAGGAAAGAACTTTGCTAAGAGAAGTCACACCCCTGGAGAAGCCATGACCCCAGGCTACCTCCCCGAGGAACTTCAAAGCTCCACTGATCAATATTTGCTCCCAATTTAGCATCTCACATAGGGTTTCCTCATAACCCTGGGATAGTCTGGCCTGCCTCCTCTCCCCCTAGTTAATTATCCACAGAGACTAGGTAGCAGATCAGAGGGCTGAACTCCAGTGCCCGTCAGGTGAGCCTGCCAAAGGGACAGGTATTGGGTGGCCATAATGGTCACTGCTGTTTTAATAACTGCAGGGAGAATGTGGGGACAGTAAAGTGCTTTAAGCCCCTTGGCATTGGGTTCTGGATTTTAACATCAACCTTTTATTTACTTGAAGTTGTTCAATGCTGATATTTACTGTTGTAGAGTCAATGTGAAAGCCCAAACATAAAGGGGGTTTAAGTAGAATCCCCTAAAAGCTGAGTCTAGTATCAGTCTCTGTCTCTGGCCACTGGTTATTTAAAAATGTGGCTTCTCAGGCCGGGCGTGGTGGCGCACGCCTTTAATCCCAGCACTCGGGAGGCAGAGGCAGGTGGATCGCTGTGAGTTCGAGGCCAGCCTGGACTACAAAGTGAGTCCAGGACAGTCAAGGCTACACAGAGAAACCCTGTCTCAAAAAAAAACAAAAAATAAAAAAAAATAATAATAAAATAAAAATGTGGCTTCTAAGGTGCTATATAACACTCAAGCGCTAAGCCACACTCTAGCCCTAGAGTGTCTTTCTGAGCGCAGATGGGGTGGTTAAGACAGCCATGACTGTAACAGCGAAGTAAACTCTAGGTCCAATGGAGAAGGCCCAGGTTTGACATCATTGTGACCTTGGGAAGATTTAAGATGCACAGGGACAACGGTGCCCCCTGGTGGTCAAAAAAGGGAGAGCATGCAGGCTCTATTTTTAAAACTGTCTAAAACAAACTTCCGCACTTACTGGACAATAGCTTGCTCTCTCTGTGTGTGCACGAGCATACATATGGCTACATGAGTCTCACATATGCTAAGCCATCAGCTACATCAAAGCCGTTTTTAAAATGTTGAGAAGCCAGGAGTGGTGACACACGTATATAAACCTAACATTTGGGAGGTAGAAGCGGGAAGATGTAGAGTCCAAGGCCATCTTTGGTTACAATAAGTTCAAGGACCGCCTGGGCTATGTGAGACCCTGTCTAAAAGAAAAATTACATCCACTCTGAGGCAAAGTCTCACTAAGTCGTCCAGGTTTGCCAAGAACATCTGATCCTCCTGCCTCAACCACTGGAGTAGCTAGGATCACAGACATGCACGCCTTGCTGACAAAAGCTAAAATGTATTTAGCGCTTGCTGTTTCACGTTACTATCTAACTATAGCACATGAGTCATCTTAATTAATCCTTACAACTCTTAAGTGTGCAGGTAATAGTACCTTTAAAAAGGAGGAAACGCAGATAAAATATCCTGCCAAGGGCTATTGCTCATAACTGGCCAAGCTAGAATTCAGACTCAAGTCAGCCTCAATCAGAGCTCATATCTATCCGCCAAGCTCTACTATCTACTCGCTGGGTCCTGGGGATCCTGCATACTAGGCCAGCGTTCTACCACTGAGCCTCACCCTGGCCCCGGAGGATTTCTGAATCCTTGCTCCTGGTTTCCTGGAGACGTCTGCACAACGTGTTCCTATAAAGATACTTTCAAAGATAAGAACTATGACGTCTCCCCCATCTGTAAACCTTTGCACAGCCATAACTGATAAACACAACCGGAGACACCCACCCTAGAACACGTACAGATAGAAGAACCCAGTGCTCGGCAGCTGTAATGGCCAAGGTGAGCAAGATGGATGCCTTCCCTGTAGTGGGAGAGGCCGGCAACAGGGTTCACGCACACTAGCCAAGCGTTGTTTGGTTTTGGTTTTTTGAGACAGGGTCTCTCTGTGTAGCCCTGGCTGTCCTGGACTCGCTTTGTAGACCAGGCTGGCCGCGAACTCACAGCCATCCGCCTGCCCCTGCCTCCCTAGTGCTGGGAGCGCCCAGCCCCCATGGATGGAATTTTGCTTCCTCACTGACTACCAAGACCACTTTACTTCTCTTGAGCTTGCTTCTTTATAAAATAGTATAGGCGGGCGTGGTGGCACACACCTTTAATCCCAGCACTCGGGAGACAGAGGCAGGTGCATCGCTGTGAGTTCGAGGCCAGCCTGGTTTACATAGTGAGTCCAGGACAGCCAGGGCTACACAGACAGACCCTGTTTTTTTTAAAAAAAAAAAAAAAACAAATAGCCGGGCGGTGGTGGCGCATGCCTTTAATCCCAGCACTCGGGAGGCAGAGGCAGGTGGATCGCTGTGAGTTCGAGGCCAGCCTGGTCTACAAAGCAAGTCCAGGACAGCCAAGGCTACACAGAGAGACCCTGTCTCGAAAACCCAAATAAATAAATAAATAAAATTAAATAGTATAAACCCAGGCATGAGGAAATGCTTAGTGCTCCAGAGGCGGAGGCAGACAGATCTCTGAGTTTAAGATAGCCTGATCCACATTCCAGGACAGCCAAGGTTATTGTAGAGAAACCCTATCTCAAAAAATAAAAATAGGGGCTGGAGGGATGGCTCAGTGGTTGGGAGCACTATCTGCTCTTTAGAGGACCTGGGTTCAATTCCCAGCACCCACATGGCGGCTCACAACCGTCTGTAGCTCCAAGAGCTGACACCCTCACAGGCAGGCTAAACACTAATGCACATAAAATAAAAATAAGTAAATTATTAAAAAATAAAAATAAAATAAAAATAAAGCCGGGCGGTTGTGGCGCAGGCCTTTAATCCCAGCACTCGGGAGGCAGAGGTAGGCGGATTGTTGTGAGTTCAAGGCCAGCCTGGTCTACAAAGCGAGTCCAGGACAGTCAAGGCTATACAGAGAAACCCTATCTCGAAAAACAAAACAAAACAAAAAAATAAGCCAGGCATGGTAGCACATGCATTTACCCCCAGTACTCAGGGAGGCAGAAGCAGGCTGATGATCATTGTGAGTTCAAGGCCAGCCTGGTCAACAAAGCAGGTCCAGGACTGCCAAGGTTACATAGAGAAACCCCGTCTTGAAAAACCAAAATAAATAAATAAATAAATCTGGGCATTGGTGTCACATGCCTTTCATCTCAGCACTGGGGAGGCAGAGGCAGGTGGATTTCTGAGTTCAAGGCCAGTTGGTCTACAGAGTGAGTCCAAGGCAGCCAGGCATACACAGAGAAACCCTGTCTTGGGGGAAAAAAAAAAAACCAAAACAATCAAACAAGTCAAAACCAAGCACAAAGTGGTGGTTCAACTTTTAATTCCCGGAAGGCAAATGCAGTCTGGTCTACATAAAAAGAGCTCCAGGCCAGCCAATCAGAACTACATGGTAAGATCCTGTCTTATTAAAAAAAACAACAACAAAAAACACAGCAAAGGGTATTTTGTTCTTTTCTTTTTCTTTCCATTGTTGAGAATGAAATCCAGAGTGTTGCTTGTGCTGGGTAAGTTCTTTAGCCTTGGGCCTGTAAACCAGTAATAATGTCTTTTTTTTTCCTCTGTGTAGCCTTGGCTGAATTTGTGGCCTCCCTGGACTCCATTTTCATCTGTAAAATGGGCAGAGTCAAGTTACATGAATTTCAAAATCTTTTGCTTTTTTTTTTTTTTTTTAAGATTTATTTATTTATTATGTATACAGTGCTTTACCTGCATATACACCTGCAAGCCAGAAGAGGGCATCAGATCACATAACAGATGGTTGTGAGCCACCATGTGGTTGCTGGCAATTGAATTCTGAAAGAGCAGGCAGCATTCTTAACCACTGAGCCATCTCTTCAACCTGCTTTTTGTTGTTGTTTGTTTTTTGAGACAGAGTTTCTGTGTGAAGCCCTGACTATTCTGAAACTCACTTTGTTTGTTTTTGGTTTTTTGAAAAGGGTTTCTCTGTGTAGCCTTGACTGTCCTGGACTCACTTTGTAGGCCAGGCTGGCCTCAAACTCACAGCAATCCACCTGCCTCTGCCTCTCAGTGCTGGGATTAAAAGGCTGTGCCATCATGCCCAGGCCAAAATGCTGTACTTTTTAAAAAGATATTTATCTAGTGTGTGTGCTTTGGTCACAGTGTACTTGTAGAGGTCAGAGGATAATCTGTGGAAGTCAGTAGGATCTGAGGATTAAACTCAGGTAAATAAATGCCTTTACCTACTGAGCCCTTTTATTCTTTTTTTTTTTTTTTAATTATTATTCTTATTTTTTGAGATGAGGTCAATGCAGCCTTGCGGTCCTCCAATTCTGGGCAGTCCTCCTGCCTCATATCTCTGAGTAGAGTATGAGGTACCACACCAGGCTTTAAATGTTGTTACTGCCTTTGTTTAATCTGAGAGATGGGTAATATGGCGAAGAGGACAAGCCTGAAGGCCTGAGTTTGAGCTCTGGACCCAGGAAGGAGAGAAAGGTCTCCCAAAGTCGACCTCTGACCTCCAAAGACCAATGACAAACAAAATAAACATAAAATTAAAGAAGCAACTTGGGAGGCAGAGGCAGGTGGATCGCTGTGAGTTCGAGGCCGGCCTCGCTAAAAAGCAAGTCCAGGACAGCCAAGGCTAACACGGAGAGACCCTGTCTCGAAACTGCCCCCTTCCCCCAAAATAATAAGGTCCAAAAAAGAAAAAGAAAAAAAAGGTCCAAAAGGTTGGTAGCTTAGATTTTCAGGACTATGTACTATACGGGAGATTCTGGACTAACAATGGCTTGCGATGTACAAGGATGCCGGAAGGGTTATAGGCAGGGATGTTTTGCCTGAAAGTTTGTCTGTGGACCACTTGAGCACCTGGTACCCAGAGGCCAGTGGAGAGCGTCAGATCTGGGGAACTGGAGTTACGATGGTTGTGAGCTGCCATGTGGGTGCTGTGAACCTGTAACCTCTGAAAGAGCAGCCAGTGTTCTCAACCGCTGAGCTCTCTCTCCAGCTAAATGGTATTTTTGAGTCAGAGTCTTACTATGTAGCCAAGGCAGGCCTCAAACTTGTAATCCTCCTGCCTCAAGCCTTCCAGGTGCTGGGATTAGAGGTGTATCCCCATACCTGGCATAGTTTTTGTTTTTTCGAGACAGGGTTTCTCTGTGTAGCCTTGGCTGTCCTAGACTCACTTTGTAGACAAGGCTGTCCTGGAACTCACAGAGATCCTCTGCCTCTACTTCCTGACTGCTGCTGGGATTAAAGGCATGCGCCACCATGCCCGGCTTTTTTTTTTTTTAAATATTTATTTATTTACTACTTGTACAGTATTCTGCCTGGATGCCAGAAGAGGGCACCAAATCTCATTGTAGATGGTTGAGAGCCACCATGTGGTTGCTGGGAATTGAACTAGGACCTTTGGAAGAATGAACAGTGCTCTTAACCTCCGAGCCCTTCACTGTCCCTTTCACTGTTGCCACTCCTTACTTCTCCTGCTCCTGACAGAGCCAACTTCCCCTCTCCTGTCTCTGCTCTTGCTGGTCCCTCCATCCGGAAGGGTGGAGAGGGAAGAAGTGTGCATCTCCACTGTTTCCTTCTAGAACAATCCCCACCTTTAATGTCCCACCAGCACGAATACGAGGACCTTCTAGAGTCTTCTGCTTCTCACCTGTGTCCCCTGCTCACACAACCGGTTCTCTTTTCTTCACAATGCCACAGCTGCCAACACACATTAGTACACGCTGAGTTAAGTATGTGTCTACAGTTTGTAAGTTGAACAGGATCCCACAGGCTGGAGAATTAATGGGTCAGGGCCCGCCTGCCTTTACACTATGCCAATCCCCAAACTCTACCCCCCCATTTTTTTTTTTAACTGTCGGCAATCCCCTACCTTCCAGCCTAATATAAAGGCTGTATTTGGGTATAAAGAGACAACACAGCTTGTGCTTTTGGTTTCAGACTTTTTTTTTTCAGTTCATTTCCATAAAAACATAATATAAAAGGCAATGCCACCATCTTCCCCTCCTGGGGGTATTTCATCGCGTTGGTCCAGGCTGCTTGCTGGCTCCAGTGTTCATAGCTCATCATGCGAGCTGTGCAGGGCATGGTCACATAGGTCTGCAAAGAGCACACAACAGTTCGAAGGAAACAGCCACTCTCTCTCATACGCACACACACACCTTTCAGGAAAACACCCCAAGCCAAACTGACAACAACCACTGTTCTTCAGAGCACATACTTTTTTTTTTTTTCCCCGAGACAGGGTTTCTCTGTGTATCCCTGGCTGCCCTGGTCTCCCTTTGTAGACCAGGCTGGCCTCGAACTCACAGAGATCCACCTGCCTCGGCCCCTCGCCCCAGGGCTGAGATTAAAGACATGCGCCACCACGCTCGGTCTTGCAGAGCACATGCTTATGAATGACAAACTAACCCCACTGTGCGCTCACTACCCCCACTGTGCGCTCACTTTCTCCCTCTCTTCCTCTTCCTCTCTCCTGTACTTAGACTAATGGAGACAGAGATTCTGAAAGCCGATAGGTAGAGACTGGAGAGAAATTACTCCAATCCCTGAGCCAAGGCAAAGCCAGCTATGGGACAGCAATCAGACGTCTGAGCGCGGGCGCGCACTCTTGTGTGGTGAGGCTCGGGGCAGCAAGCCAGGTTACACCAGGCTGTGAGCAAAGGGTGTGAAGTGGGAGTAGCTTACCTGTTCGCTTACTGCAAAGTTTATCTTTAACATTGTCAGCCTCTCTTGAGAAGAATTCAATCAGTTCATCCTCGTACTCCTCCACAATGCTCTCACACTGTCGACCCAAGGAAGAGAGACGTGACACAGGGCGTCTGTCTGGCTCACGCCTCCCGAGAAGGGCAGAAGACAACCACTCATCTCTCTCTCTGCTTGTTCTTTCAGGGGTGGACTTCTGTAGCCAGGGTCTTGCCACATAGCCCTAGCTGGCCTGGAACTCACCATGTGTGCCAGGCTAACCTTCAACTCCTACCTCTGCATCTTCCAGAGCTGGAAGACTCTGGATACAACACCCTGTCTGCCACTGACTCCCAATCTATGCCCAACAATTGCCATGAATTCCCAGGCACCCACAGCTGTCACTCACCGCAAACTTGAGGGTGCCGCTGATATCTGAATCAATTCGTATGCCCTGTAAGTCTTGTTCGCTGGATTCTCCGTTCCGGCCCACGACGCGCACGTAGTTCTTGCGGTGGGTGGAAGGGTCGATCTGTTCCCCATACTCCTTCATGCGGTCACACACCTCCTCCAGCAACTCCGTGAGGTGGGCCTCTGAGCGGGCGTAAGGCACCTGGAAATGGACTCAGCCTTTGGTCACTCCCTTCCACCTCATAGATCAGTAATTTGCACTCTTCATTTTCATTCTTTCTTTTTGGAGATAGGGTCTCTCTGTGTAGCCTTGGCTGTCCTGGACTCGCTTTGTAGACCAGGCTGGCCTCAAACTGAGATCTGCCTGTCTCTGCCTACCAAGTGCTGGGATTAAAGGCATGTGCCACCAGGCCCGGATAACATTCTTAATTTTCAAGTCTAATGTAAACAACTAAATCTAAAAAAATTTAGCCCCCAATAATAGTCTCTTAGAGTTCCCTTCTTCCCTCCTCTCAAATTGCTTTCAAATGTACATATTTTGTTTGTCCTTTGGATCATGGCGTTGCCCTGTAGCCTTGGCTGGCCTACAACTCTGTAGACCAGGCTAGCCTTGAACTCAGAGAGATCCACCTGCCCCTGTCTCCAAGTGCTGGGAATAAAGGAATGTGCTACCATTCTGGGCAAATGTACAATCTTATTTTGCCTGATTATAAAACCCCAAGAAATAAGATAGGACCCATTAGCTCCAAATTACAGACAGAAACTATTTTGATTAACTATAATCAACTGTTTTTTTCTTGTGAATTTCCTTAGTTCTTGTGGACATAGATTTTAATTAATTATCTTTATTTTTTGGTTTTCCGAGACAGGGTTTCTCTGTAGACCAGGTTGGCCTCAAACTCACAGGGATCCACCTGCCTCTGCCTCCCGAGTGCTGGGATTAAAGGCATGCGCCACCAACGCCCAGCAGACATAGGTATTTTTTATTTATTAAAAAAAAAAAAAAAAACATTAAAAGGGCTGGAGAGATGGCTCAGCAGTTTAAGAGCACTGGCTGCTCTTTGAGAGGATGGGATTCAATTCCTAGCACTCACAGGGCAGCTCACAGCTCTAACTACAGTTCCAGGGGATCTGTACTCTTAGACATATATGGTAAACAAATACCAATGCACATAAGATAAAAACAAATCATTTATAAGTGTCCTTGTAGTTACTTACTAGCTTTGCATGTGTCTTATGTTCTTGCTATAAAGTTTTAAAAGTTTATTCATGTTTTATGCATATGAGTGTTTGCTTGCATACATGCATGTCTGGTGCCCACAGTGCAAAAGAGGATGTCAGACTCCCCAGAATGAGTCACGAGCCACCCAGTGGGTGATAGTTTCTGAACCAGGTCCTCTGCAATAGTGGCATGTGCGTCTAACCACTGAGCCGTCTGTCTAGCTCCAAGGAAGCCTCTGCGGACCGGGATCACAGGTGTGCACCAGCTTGCTGGGCGAGACCTCTCACTCCCTAGATGGATGTGTATGCACTACACTGCTATAGAAGAGTCATATGAACAAGGAGTGTGAGAAAGGGGCTGGTGAAGCTCTTCCTGACAGCTAAATTCTACAGCAGAAACAACGAATTGAGGTCTGGGGCCAAGAAACATGTCGGTTTTAACTTCCCAGGCCCTTCCAAATAAGGCAGAGCCCAAGCGCTCTGTTTTTGTCAGTGAGGCAGGGTCTTAAGTAGTCCAGGCTGGCCTCGAACTCCTGACCATCCTGTTTCTACCTCCCAGCACTAGGATTACAGGCACGCAGTACTGTACCTGGCTTAGAGCCCAATTCTTCAGCAACACCACGTTCTGGCCCACTGGGTTTTTGTTCTGTTTTTGAAAATCTACCCGTCTAATCCAAACAGGCCTGGACCTGAGAGAAGTCGTCCGGCCTCAGCCTCTGAGTGTCGGATTATTACTATCACTCTAAGGTTGTACGACTTCCTGCTTTCTTCTCTTCCACCTTCGTATTCAAAACCTGATTGAGCTGCTTTATTTGGGGGATGGTAAGTTACCTCCACAACTGACTGGCTGCCATCTGGATTGATTCGGAAGGATCCCATCTGAATGGTCTTCTTGGGGTCCACCCTGGCAATTTCCCACTCTAGTTCATCCACCAGAGCCCTGCAAGCTAGTGCCAGGGAAGAGAACAGGGTGGGGACGGTGGTGAGACCAACCGGGACAGACCCAGGGACTTCTGTCCATCCTCGTCCCCAGCTTTGGATCTTACACCCTCCCACGGGTCGGCTTCCTCCCACTTCTCCTCCTTGTCTTTGTGCCTTTACCTCCACAGTGTAGATCCTGGCTCCTTCGAGCCCAAGCAGTTCCCAGCAGCACCCCCAAAAGTAGGGCCAGCCAACCCCAGCCTTTCATCTTTAGTGTAATGGGGTCGCTCCACCTGGATTCGTGTGAAAATAAAACACAGGTGTGAGGAGACCGATCCATTTCAGCCCTGACCGCCACCCTTCATCCCTCAGGCCTCAGTGTGATCCTGATTCTACCTATCCGGGAAAAGGCCACGTTACAAACTCGGGAGAGACTGAAGTTGCTGGGGGGTGGGGGTGGGGCAGGACCATAGGAAGTGAAAGCTCAGAACCGGGACTCAGTTCCAGAAACTATGTCCTCCACAGGTGAGGGCTGGACACTGAGGGCTCCAGAGCTAAGCGGTAGCTGTGGGATGCATGTTTTCCAACTATGCAAGGGTGCCGGGCAGAAACCACCAGCCAGGCCACGAGAACACTCCATAACGAGGGCCTGTGTGGACCCAGCACCGAGAGTTCTAGAACCCCCACCTCCAGAATGTGGGTAGCTCGCGCGCGGCTCCGTCCCCAACCTCAGTGCGCCCACTGCCCTGACGCTCGCATCTGTCCCACCTCTGCTCCCACGGCCGCCGCCGTGGCCCGGGCACTGCAAAGCAGCCGGCTGGGAAGAGCGGGGC
The DNA here is from genome assembly GCA_907169655.1 of Acomys percivali. NCBI lineage: Eukaryota > Metazoa > Chordata > Mammalia > Rodentia > Muridae > Acomys > Acomys percivali. Next base: position 6,731,541 of record OU015756.1, read on the forward strand.
TGTCCCGGCCTCTCCAGAGCGCGCGCTCGGGCGCCCGCCGCGTCCAGGGTGGCCGGCCGGGGACCGCCTGGGCCAGCTGTGTGCACCTAGCTCGGCACGAGGCGACCCGACGCGGCGTGCGAGCCCCTATGGGAAGCGGACCCCACGGCCGCCCCTGCGGACTCTCGCGCGAACAGGCAGCTTCGGGAGCGCCTGAGCGGGAGGCGGCGAGGACCCCTCGGAAAGCTGAGGACCCAGGCTTGCGTGGCGCGGGGGCTCACGTGACCACCCAGCGAACAAAGGTCGCCTAACGCGAGGACCGAGCTCAAGTGCTGTGTGGGGGTAACGTGTCGGCCCAGGTAGGCTAGGACTTCCAGATAGACGCGATCAGTGGAAGAGAAACCTAGGTTTCAATATACGAAGCGTCCATCACACTGCAAACTACATTTCCCAGGAAGCACGGCGGCACCAACCTTTCCTAGTAGCTACAGGTCTTTTTTAAGCTAGTTTTTCAGCATGTGCCAAATTAATAAATTATCGTCATTAGGTACGTATTGGGAAAGTCACTATTGGTGTCATCTGCCTTTTCAGGCGGGTTCCTGGAGATTTCTGGAAGTTATCCTGAGGATGGGAGGCGGCGGCTCTCAGGCCTGAATAGGCCAAACCCCTCTGAATTCTCAGCATGTCACTAGTACTACCGAGGAGCTCTGCAGCCCAGGATGCCTTGAACTCAACTCCCCATCTCAGGAACGGTGGTTCTCAGCTCCTCAACTGTTAGGGTTACATACAGGCTGTACGTTAAACTGGAATTTATGGTCACTTTATGTATTTAGGGTTCTAGGCAACTGCCGCAAAGGCTGAACACTGTGTGTTTGGGGGGGAACGGACACGGCCACCACAATTATACTATTATATTCCTCCTGGATCCACTCATTGTGGGACTCCAGATTCTTCATTTCTAGGTGTGGATCTGAACACAATTTTATTTTATTTTATTTTATATTTTGGTTTTTCGAGACAGGGTCTCTCTGTGTAGCCTTGGCTGTCCTGGACTCGCTTTGTAGACCAGGCTGGCTTCGAACTCACAGCGATCCACCTGCCTCTGCCTCCCGAGTGCTGGGATTAAAGGCATGCGCCACCACCGCCCGGCAATTTTAATTTTTCATTGTTTGGTGAAGTTAAAACAAAGAAAGGAGAGCCACCCAAGGTGGCGCACACCTGTAATCCCAGGGGCAGGCGGATCGCTGTGAGTTCGAGGCCAGCCTGGTCTACAAAGTGAGTCCAGGACAGCCAAGGCTACACAGAGAAACCCTGTCTCGAAAAACCAAAACGAACAAAACAAAGAAAGGAAGACAGAAGCCAAAGAACCTCACACTGGCTATTTTCTAAATGAGATAAAAAATATCTTTATTTTATAAAACATGCTGTTTTAAGCAAAAATTTTTTAAAAAATAAAACAAAACTCAAGGTAGAATGTATGGAAGACAGACATGTCTCAGCTGTGGGCAGGAATGAAGGCAGTAGCTCAGCTTCCTCCACACTGGTTTGACTGGCCCATTGAGATCTTGCATGCTGGTCCATCCAGCCAACATCTCTCAAGCAGCTGGACCTGCGAGCTGTTCGGATCGCTTGTTGTACCCTGTCACTGTCCAGGACTTCAGCTCTCTAGCTGGCTAGGAACTGAGCGTTCTGATTCTAGGAGCTCTTCTGTTTAGGTATTAATCACCCAGGATATTTATTGAGAGTATCAATGACTTTCCACCTGGGTGAATTTGTTCTGGCCCCTGTTTTGCAGAGGATAAGGGGACTCTGGCTTCTAGGACCTTTGCAACAGTTTTGCTGCTGTCCAGTTCTATTAATAGCACCATCTGTGGACCCTGCGCAGATCCAGTTCTGGAAGTGGACAGGGAAAAGCCAACTTGAGAAGCCATCCCTCAGTTCTGGAAACAGAACACTGAAAGGAAGGGGTTAGGTCACAGGTCAAAGGGCCAGCACTGAGGAGAAGACAGCTGCATCTGTTAAGAAACAACAGTGAAACAAAGGGTGAACTTCCTATGAAGAAAGAACATGAGGACGGAGGGCACAGCACACATTTCCCTCAGACATTCTAGAATTAGGCCAGCGCCTTTAGAAAGAATCCCCCAGAGCTGGGCATGGTGGCTCAATGCCTGTAATTCCAGCACTCGGGAGGCAGAGGCAGATGGATCTCTGTGAGTTTGAGGCCAGCCTGGTCTACAGAGGGGTCCAGGACAGCCAGGACTACACAGAGAAACCCTGTCTTGAAAAAAAGAGAAAAGAAAGTCAATCTCACTGACTGTTAGACTGTCAGCTGCCTCGTGAGTAGAAGATGGGGCAGCGCTGCTGTGCTCGTTAAGATGGTGCTGCAGCCTCTCCATGCCATCAACCCGCCCCAGCTCAGCTCCCCTCCCTCCCCTCAGCCCAGCCTTACTCTTGGGACTTGTCTGGCTCTCAGGCTCAGGCACCTTCCAGTCCATCTTCCGGCCCTTCTCATAAAGACCCTTGAGCACCTTGTGGAAGGACTCGGGCTCAGTACCGTTCTTGCTTAGCTCCAGATACTTCCGGTAGAGCTGAAGGGCTGTGCGGGCATCCTCAATACTGTCATGGGTCTCACTTTGGATCTTCAGGTCTGGGGTAAATACAGCATGTATGGACCTCACAAAGAAGGTACCCCGTTTCCATCCTGACACCCAGAAAACTCCCATGCAGACTCCCAGTCCTGAGGAAAACATTCCCTTATTTTGTGTGTGTTCAATGCTTGGCCTGTGTTTAGTATATGCTGTGTGGGTGTACATGGTAACCATGGAGGTCAGGAGGAGTCAAATGGCCTGGAACTGAAGTTAGAGATGGTTGTGAGCCACCACACAGGTACTGGGAACCGAACCTAGGTCTTCTACAAGAGCAACAGGTGCTCCTAACCACTGAGCCAACTCTTCAGCTCCAGAAAATGCCTTAAGTTAGTGACAGTAGCTGACTGAAATTGTTAGCCCCGCCCCCCCAATTGTAACTCTTAAATTGAGAAACCACTAACTATTCTTTATTCCTAAATGTTTCCTAGTCTGTTTTTGTTGCAGGGTTTTGGGCTTTTGTTGCTGCAACTGTTCAGACAGCACGGCCTACGGTGCCCAGGCTGGCTCCAATCTTCTGTTCAGACAGCACGGCCTACGGTGCCCAGGCTGGCTTCAATCTTCTGTATCTGGAAGCATCAGCCTCCTTGTGCTTTTTTTTTTTAAAGACAAGGTTTTTTTGTAGGCCAGACTAGCCTTGACTCATTATGTAGCTGAGACTAACCTTAAACTTGTGTTTCTTCTGTGTCTACTTCCTGAGTTATGACTAGAGGTAGGCATGTACTACTAGGTCCAGTTTCTTGTTTTGTTTGTTTGGTTTTTTGGGACAGGGTTTCTCTGTGTAGTCTTAGCTGTCCTGAACTAGCTTTGTAGACCAGGCTGGCCTCGAACTCACAGCGATCCATCTGCCTCTGCTTCCCTAGTGCTGGGATTACAGGTGTGTGCCACCATGCCCAGCTTTTTAGTAGGTCCAGTTTCATGTGGTCCTGGGGTCCACCAACCAGGCCACACCCTCTACCCCTAATGTTTTTCTTCTTAATCAGGACTACAGGGCATACACGGTAGAGCAGCTCACCTAAAAAATACCAGGCAAGAAATCTTAGAGAAATCATTCGTTTTCGGGGCATGTGAAACAGGTAGACTGTGTCAAGAACTTGGTCCTTGGGCACCTGGCAAGGATCAAAACAGAAGCCGTAAGGTCGATGTCCCATTCTCTAATTCAGATATGCATCCTGAGAAGCCTATCCTCCAAAGTCACAGTAAATCCTAGGCCAGCAAGGTGGCTCAGCAGGTAAAGGCATTTGCCACAAGGCCTGACCATCTGAGTTCAATCAACTGCCACAAGTGAGTTGCCCTCTACACATGAAACTTGGTACTTGGAGGATGCGTGTATGAGTGCACACACACTAAATAGACGTAATTTTCCTTTTTAAAATATAAAGGAGGGTTATAGGAGCAGGCTAGGTGGGAAGAAGGCTGTATACTGTGGAGGTAAAAGTGACAGGCATGGTTGTGCACGCCTTTAATCCCAACACTCAGGAGGGGACATGGACCTCTGTGAGTTTGAGACCAGCCTGCTCAACATAACGTTATAGAGCAGCCAGAGCCACACAGTGAGACCCTGTGTCAAACCAAACCAAAGGAATCCAAAACAAAGGACAACAGCACTCCTGAGTAAGCCCCGCCCTAACCATGAGGTTGATAACCCGGAAGTCCTTCTGCAGACCATGACCCACAAACTTGACTCCAATGTCAATGAGAAAACGAAGCTTTAGGTAGGTAGACTTGAGAGTCGTGAGGTGCTTGGAGGAGATTTTAGCATCAAGGTCTCCGGGCTTTATCCCCGAGTACTGAGTCAAGTAGTCTACAACCTAGGAGCAGAGAAACGACAAGTCACCGCCCGAGAAGGCGCGGCCTCTTCCTGCCACTCTTCCCAGGGTTCTGTTCAAGCACCTTCAGCCCCTCCTACCTGCTCCTGAGTAGAGATGTAGTCATCAATGAAGGGGATGCCCTCATTCGGGCCTTGGCCCCGAACACAGGTGATCCTTGCTACTGACATCTGGCTTGGTTTAATGGTAGACTTGGTACCATCACTGCGTAACTCAGCTTCTTCCTATGGCACAAGAGTCAGTCAGTATGGACACCAGAGAAATACAGTTCCTGATATCCTCAGAGTCCTTTTGGCTTTGGTTACCTCATTAAGAGTGACAAACTCGGCGTCGAGGCCCACCAGGTCCCCGACCTGGGGCATCTCATTCAGCATCAGTGGGATGAAGGTGGTGTGTGTTTTCCGCTGCTTCCGGGCCAGTGAGGCTTCTGCCAGCAGCACACTAGCCTCAATAGGGTTCTTGACTAGAAGGAGAATGCAGACAAGGCTGGGGCTAGGGAAATGGGGGCGGGGAGACCCCAGGATGGCTGCTCAGAGGCTGTCCTTCTGCACTCTGGTCTCCTGATGACCAAAGGAGTTGGGAGAAAGGAGTGTACCTGGGCTGGCAAGACGGTCAGGAGGTAGGTACTCACTGCCACATCTGACACCCAAGATTTTTCCCCAGTACCACAGGGAGGAGGGGAAGGAGCTGCTCCCACAAGCTCCTGTGATGTCCACATTTGTGCTGTGGTACACATGCTAATGTGCACACACACAGAGTAAATTAAGCTGTAATAAAAATATTTTAAAGAGACTATATCTGATAGACAGCATAGCAGATCAAATCAGAAATTTATCAAGGAATAGACCAAGAAAAAGATAGAATAAGATTCTCACTTTGTCCCAGCACTTGGGAGGCAGAGGCAGGCAAATAAATCTGTTGTGAGTTCGAGGCCAGCCTGGTCTACAGAGTGAGTTCCAGGACAGCTAGAGCTGTTACACAGAGAAACCCTGTCTCAAAAAACCAAAAAAAAAAAGAAAAAAAGAAAAGAAAAGATTCTCACTTTGAATCTTGGCTTACAAAATCCAGAGAAACAAAGCTGTAAAGAAACCACTGTTTAAAGGCACCAAACTGGTACATCTGAAGGGGCTCGTCCCCACAGGAAGATACCTGTTTGACGATCGTGGTGAGGACTGGGGCCAGCTCAGTGGCTCAGTGGCTCCCAAGCCTGACAACCTGAGTTTGGTGTCTAGAATAAACGTGGAAGGGGAGAACTGATGCCACGAAGTTGTCCTTTGGTCTCTACACACACACACACAACAACAAATGGTATTTAAAAACAGATACCCTATGCTGGGCGTGGTGGCGCAAGCCTTTAATCCCAGCACTTAGGAGGCAGAGGTAAGCGGATCGCTGTGAATTCCAGGCCAGCCTGGTGTACAAAGTGAGTCCAGGACAGCCAAGGCTACACAGAGAAACCCTGTCTCAAAAAAATAAAAAAATAAAAAATAAAATAAAATAAAATAAAAACAGATACCCTATGCGGCTGTTCTCATTCAAACCACCATAGGTGGATAAAAATGTTTAGAGTAAAAATCACAACCTGTGCCGTTTTTATCAAACTTCCTCCCTCCTTCTTCACTCCACCCTCACAATTTCCAGCTTCAAAATCAATTAACTGGTTAATTTTGTCTTATTCTTTGAAATGGTTCTTACTTTACAGCCCAGGTTGGTTTTGAACTACGTGGGCCAAGTCATCCCTGACCTCATGGTAACCCTCCTGCCATGGTCTCTTGAGTGCTGGGATTTCAGGCATGAGCCACTCCCACTGCCCCCACCCCGTAATCCCCAGCCAGCCTCTAAACTAGGATCCCTCTGGTCAGCAGGACTTTCTCTGGCGTCCCTGGAAGTGGTAGCACCTGTTGCCAACCCTGACTACAAAGCTACCCCAGGCTCTCTGCTGAGTGCAGCTAACTACCCCAGGCTCTCTCCTGAGTGCAGCTAACTACCCCAAGCTCTCTCCTGAGTGCAGCTAACTACCCCAGGCTCTCTCCTGAGTGCAGCCTAACTACCCCAGGCTCTCTCCTGAGTGCAGCTAACTACCCCAGGCTCTCTCCTGAGTGCAGCCTATCTACCCCAGGCTCTCTCCTGAGTGCAGCTAACTACCCCAGGCTCTCTCCTGAGTGCAGCTAACTACCCCAGGCTCTCTGCTGAGTGCAGCTAACTACTCCAGGCTCTCTCCTGAGAGCAGCCAGCTGTCTAGTCTTTGGGCCACTCCAGGTCACTCACTGTTCAGGTTGTAACTGGAATTGAGGTTCCTTTTGACATAATACAGGATAGCAGGTACTTTCCAGTTCAGGTCAAACTGCACAGCTTCACACTAGAGGAGGCAGAACACAAGGCTAGAGGGTAGCTCAGTGCGGAAATGCTTGCCTGTCATGCATAGAACCCTGGGTGTAATCCTGGGCACTGCCTCACTCTCTAAAAAGGAAACAACCAGCCAACCCTGCATCCTATCTAATAATGTATCTCATTCCTTTTCCTCAATCAGACAGAGGCCAGGGCCCAGGTGCTCTCCCCCACCATCCCCCACAGGGTTCCTCTGTGTAGCCTTCGCTGTCCTGGACTCACTCGGTAAACCAGGCTGGCCTCCAACTCAGAGAGACCCACCTGCCTCTGCCTCCCAAGTGCTGGAATTAAAGTGTGTGTGTGTGTGTGTGTGTGTTTTTCCCAACTCTCCTAATGCCATTTATTTCCAAAGCTTCTCTCCTCCCAGCATGAACCTTCCATAGGGTCCCAAGAAGGAGGACACTAACCAAGCTGGGGGATGAAGGGGGAATGGGGCTGTAATCCTGCCCTCTGGGGCTGAGGCAGAAGACCACAAGTTCAAGGGTACCATAGGCTGCACAGTAAATTCAAGAACAATCTGAGGCACACAACAACAACCCTTTGCATGTTTCCCCAAAAGAAATAAAGGTAGAAGCCGGGAGTAGTGGTGCACGCCTGTAATCCCAGCAGAGGCGGAGGCAGGTGGATCGCTGTGAGTTCGAGCCCAGCCTGGTCTACAGAGAGAGTCCAGAACAGCCAGGACTACAGAGAAACCCTGTCTCAAAAAACAAACAACAACAACAACACGAATGAAAGGGGGTACAGCACGTGCTCTGACTCACCTTGTCAATAGGCTCAATGAGGAAATCATTGAAGAGGTACCACTGCTGGTGGGTCACGCCCTGTGCACATAAAGAAGCAGGCTGATAGTGACAGCTGGCTGTCTACTTGCGAGGTGTGCAGGGACAGCCCTGGGACTGCACCACAGCCATCCCCCCAAGCAATATTCCTTCCCTGGATCGGTTCACTCACCTCCTTGCGCTGGTGGTAGGTCTCCCCGACTTTGATATGAGCCACCAAGCTGCCTCCTGTGCGTGAGTCCAGGATGTGCACCACAGTAGCCATCAGGTCATACACACAGACGCCGTGCTCCTCTGCCCTGGCTGGACCCCACTGTGAGGGAGAGGAGGGGACCCAGGCTGCTAAGCTAAGTGTGAGGACTGAGGTTTGGGATAAGGGATGGGGAGAAAGGACAGAGGGTAGCATGTCCTGGGAAGGGAGAGCCAGGGTAGGCAATCTCCATCTTCGGCCATGTATGACTTCCCAACCCTCAACATCATTATTCTGGGAAAGCGCACAATTGGCAAATATACATTTTATTCCTTTCCTTTCTCCTCTAAGCTCCTCATCCCTCTGCCCTGCCTCACCTCCAACCGACCCCACCTTCACCCCCTCATCCCTCTGCCCTGCCTCACCTCCAACTGACCCCACCTTCACCCCCTCATCCCTCTGCCCTGCCTCACCTCCA
>OU015756.1:6743590-6789337 GCA_907169655.1 Acomys percivali
CCCTATACAGGGTTTCTCTGTGTAGCCTCAGCTGTCCTAGCACTCACTCTGGCCTCCAACTCAGCGATCTGCCTGCCTCTGCCTCCTGAGTGCTGGGATTGAAGGTGTACACCACCATCCAGCTAATAATAAAAAAATTTTTTGTTTGTTTTTGTTGTTTTTTGAGACAGGGTTTCTCTGTGTAGCCTTGGCTGTCCTGGACTCACTCTGTAGACCAGGCTGGCATCAAACTCACAGCAATGCCTCCTGAGTGCTGGAATTAAAGGCATGTGCCAACACACCCAGCTGATAAAATTTTTTTTTTTTTTTTGGTTTTTTGAGACAAGGTTTCTCTGTGTAGCCTTGGCCATAGACTCACTTTGTAGACCAGGCTGGCCTGGAACTCACAGCGATCCGCCTGCCTCTTGCCTATAAAATTTTTTAAATTAATTTTAAGGGGCTAGAGAGATGGTCCAGCAGATAAGAGCACCCTCTGCAACCTCCAGAGGACCTGGGTTCAATTCCCAGCACCCACATGGCAGTTCACAACAATCTTTAACTCCAGTCCAGGGGATCTAATGCCCTAACACAGATATATATTCAGGCAAAACATCAATAAATACAGATTTTTTTTTTTTGAGACAGGGTTTCTCTGTGTAGCCCTGGCTGTCCTGGACTCACTTTGTAGACCAGGCTGGCCTCGAACTCACAGTGATCCACCTGCCTCTGCCTCCCAAGTGCTGGGATTAAAGGCCTGTGCCACCACACCCGGCTAGACTTTTTTTTTTAATAATCTTTTTATTTTGTTTTTACGAGACAAGATTTGACTGTGTAGCTTTGGCTGTCCTGGGCTTGCTTTTATAGACCAGGCTGGCCTTGAACTCAGTGATCCGCCTGCCTCTGCTAGGATTAAAGGTGTGTGCCACTACGCCTGGCAAAAATATTAGTCTTAAAGTTATGTAATATTACTACTTACTTCCTAAGGCTCTCTATGACAGGTCTGCTGTGTTCCTCCTCCACAGCTACCTACGTCCTCACGTCCCACTAGCTACTCACTTGGCTATGCTGTTCTTACCTGCTGCAGCCTAGGGTAACAGCTCCCCTCTGAGAAGCCCTGGCACAGAATGCTCACAACATTCTTTTGGCATTTAACAACAAGATATTATTTCTGATGGGACTAGGGTCTTATCTTCAACCAAATAACTGTCCTAAGAGATAAAACCTGATCATCTATGTCTCAGACATAACAAGCATAGGACCCTGACTTCTGCACACACTCCCCAAAGAAAGACAAGTAAAGGGTAAGAGAATGCAGGAGGCGCCCTCTGAACACACCTGATTGCGCAGCCTGGTGCGAGGGTTGGGCGCATAGCCAATGAAGCCCACTTTCTTCATGGTTCGAAGAATTTCTGCATCCACAGGTGGTGCTCGCCTGTAATCAGTGTGGTTAGGCTTGAGGGCCATGACAGCCACGCATGCATTTCCCACCCATGGCTCAGAAGGAAGAAAAAGCATTGAAGGCAGACAGAAGTAACAGGCAGTGGATGATATCAGGCTAACAGGCGTCTGTTACCCTCCCCCCCAGCCCAGCAGAGGACAACCTGGGAGCAGGAGCAGAGTTGGCAGCGGGCCAGTCGGAGAGCAGCGAGTCCGTGGTAAGTGGCACGGGAATGAGCGAAAGAGGCAGCAGGTCCTGACTCCAGTCCAGAGGGGGCAACGAGTCCACAAGACACGGCAAGGCAAATTCCGTCTCTCGGGAGTAGGGGTTGAAGGACGGCTCAGGGGAATCAGTCCAGAGGTGCACACAGCCCTCCGAATCCCCAAAGGCCAGCGCCTGTTTGCTGGCTGACACATCAAACGTCATCAGCAGAGGTCCCACAGGATTCACATGGAAGATGTCGGCTGGGTTGGCCAGGCCTGTGGGTTCACAAAACTGACACTGCCCTAGAAAGGAAAAAGCCACAGACCAGGGGGCCCTGGATGGGAAAGGTAAACAGCCCTGTATGCACTGTTTACCTCTTCTGCTACCAGCTGAGACACTAAACAGACATGCACCTCATGAATCGCAAGTGCTTTCCTCAGAGTATTAGTAAGTTTTAAATTTTATTTCTTTATTTATTATTTATATAGTAGTCTGCCTGCATGTACACCTGCAGGCCAGAAGAGGGCACCAGATCTCATTATAGATGGCTGTAAGTCAGCATGCAGTTGCTGGGAATTGAACTCAGAACCTTTGGAAGCCATCTCTCCAGCCCCAGACTCATTTTTTTAATTACCAGTATATATGTGTATCTGTACAGGGATACACCCACCAGTGCAGGTGCCTGCAGAGGCCAAGAGAGCCTCAGAGCTACTGAAGCCTCCTAATGTCGGTGCTGGGGGCTGAACTCGGCCCTCTACTAGACCATTAATATTCTGAATCACTGAGTTTTGGTGATACAGGAGAGTGAAGCCAGGACCTAGCACCTGGTGGGCAATCATTCTCTCACTCAGCTGCAGCCCCATGTTTTTTTTTGTTTTTTTTTTTGAGACAGGGTCTCTCTGTGTAGCCTTGTCTGTCTTAAGACTCACTTTGTAACCCAGGCTGGCCTCAAGCTCAGAGCCCCACCCTCCTCTGCCTCCCGAGTGCTGGGATTGAAGGCGTGCCCGCCACGCCCGCTACGCCATGTTTCTTTTCTAAACCAGGGTATCACTATGTTGCCCAGATTGGTCTTCACTGTGTTCTGCAGCCCCGGCAGGACTTCAGCCTCTCGGGAAACAGGATTACAGAGCTGTAGTCTTGTCTTCTATGTTCCTTTCACCCAAAGAGAAAAGCTCATTTCTAACCACACCTAAGTGAAGCATGCGAGCCTAGCGGGCAGCCACTTCCTTCCCCAATAAGAGGGACATGGGGTTACCCCTGCGGGGCTGTCCTACCCAGGGCCGCGCCCTTCATACCTGACTGGGAGATGATAGCAAGACGGGAAGTGTATGTAGGGATGAAACGCAGGAAGGCAGGATCCACGTGTACTTGAAGTGGCGTGATGGCACGCATCATGCGCAAGTCGTACACCTTGAGGAAACGGTCACAGGCCAGGCCGGTGAGGCGGCTAGAGAAGCCACAGGCAGCCAGCAGGTTGCCATGGACATCGAAGTCTGACAGACTCCCTGAGAAGGCCTCAAATTCGTGCTCCACCTTAAAGCTACGGAGGTCTCGCAGAGACACCTGAGCAAGAGAAACTGTTACTTACCTTCCACTTCTGTGACAGGGAGGGGTCCCTGATGCCTACTTAATCCCAAGAGGGCCCACTAGAGAGCACTAAGGCTCTGGGGTACTGTCAGCAAGGGTAGGCAGGACGAGAAGCCAAGAGCGTAGGCTCTGCCGCCAAGGCACCTGGCTGTAGGAATCGCAGGATCTAAGACATCTCGTACATAGTGTAACATCTCAGATCCAGGCAGGGAAAACAGACCTCAGCATCTAGTGAGGCAGGAGGAGACACGGAACCTGGCTACCTTGCCAGACGTGTGGCCACAGAAGAAGAAGCGATTCGTCTGCCGCATGATGGTGACTCCGGGAATCTCCAGTGCGTACTAGAGAGGAGAGAAGCCAGTGGAAGGATTCTTCCCACAGACCGAGAACAGAGAAGCCCCGCCCACACCTCAGCGCACCGGGTCCAAGCCCCGCCCCGCCCCTTGGCCCATACCTTCTGTGTCTCCTGGACGGTGTTCAGGTCTATCTCCAGGATGTGGCTCTGCAGCCCACCAACAAGCAGAGTGCTGTTGTCAGTCAGGAGGAGACTGTGCATATCCTCACCCTCATCCAGCCTGCGGAGGAGAGCCGACAGGCCAGGGGCTCACCAGCGGCCATGGCACGGCCTTCCCGTAACCTTTCCAGCTCAAGGGAAAGGCCACTTACAGATAGTCAAAGACGATGAGGCCGCCACGGGCCGTGTACTTGAGGTTGTTCTTGCTGAGGAAAAGGACTCCGTTCTCCAAGCTCTGTATCTGCCTGATGTCATCGCTGCCACTGACCTGAAAGGATGAGTAACGCTCCAAAGCTGGACCGAAAAATGACGTGGCATGGCCCTGGAAGGACGGAGACAGCAGACACGTGAGGGAAGGGGCAGGTCCACCTAGATACTTGCCGCAGACTGAGCTTTCCTCACATTGGCTCCTTTCTGTCTAGTGGCCACTGAGACATGAGGCTAGGAACCAGACAATCTGAGAGATAAAAGCAATGATTATAGTACCTTGTATCAACACGTTAAAAATTGTTTTTAAAAATTTAAACTTGTGTGCATGTGTGTGTCCCAGACAGGCTGGAAGAGGGCAGCAGATCCTCTGGAGCTAGAGTTACAGACTGCAGACATGCCGTGTGGGAGCTGGGACTCTAACCCAGGTCCTCTTGAAGAGGACAAGTGGTCTTTTTATTTTAATTTTATCAACATTGGTGTCTTGACTGCATGTATGTCTGTGTGAGGGCATCAGATACCCTGGAACAGGTTACATACAGTACAGACAGTTGTGAGCTGTCACGTGGGTGCTGGGAATTGAACCCAGGTCCTCTGGAAGAGCAGCTGGTGCTCCTAACCACTGAGCCATCTCTTCAGCCCAGGACACGTAGTCTTAACCAATCCCTGAAGGCCAAAAACATGAGCTGATCCTCCAATGGCCATGGTTGAAAATTAGAGTGTGGTTTTTTTTTGGGGGGGGGCTCTTGTTTTTTGTTTAAACAACCACCACCACCAACAACAGGATCTCATATAGTTCCGGGTGGCCTGGCACTTGCTATGTCAACCAGGACGACGATCCTCCGGCCTACGCCTTCTGAACATGGAGATTAGAACTGGCTTTGCCGGGCGGGGGCGCACGCCTTTAGTCCCAGCACTCGGGAGGCAGAGGCAGGCGGATCGCTGTGAGTTCGAGGCCAGCCTGGTCTACAAAGTGAGTCTAGGACAGCCAAGGCTACACAGAGAAACCCTGTCTTGAAAAAGAGGTTTTTGTTTTAATTACATTTTGTGCTTGAGTACTAGCAATCAAACCTCGGAACTCACATACGTTATGCAAGTGCATGCCTGGCTAAGATACATCCGCAGCCTCCTCAGCCTTTTGACTTTTATTTTGAGATAGGTTCTTGCTACAGACAATTAGCCAGCCTGGCCTGGGCTTTATGCAATGCACCTTGGTTACTCAAGTGCTAAGTGACATTACAGGCATGTGCCACTTTGAGTGCCATTTCAATTCTTTTCTTTCTTTCTTCTTTATTATTAGCTGGCTTACTAGTGTGAGAAGGTCGAATATAGCTCAGTGGTAAAACACTCGCCTAGATGTGTGAAATCCTGGGCTAAATACTCAGGCACTGGAAATGCCCAACTTCCCCATACCTTAGGCCTGGACTTTGTATGTGGGGGGAAAGGGGAGACGGGGAGACACTAAGATTTGATCCCAAGGCCTCGTGTATTCCAGGCAAGAGCTTATCACTGATTCACACCCCAACTCATATTCTGTGCTCTGTGTTCTGCCAAAAAAGGAAACATCAGCTGAGTTTGAGTCAAGCCTAATCTAGAGAGCAAGTTCCAAGAAAGTCTGGGCTACACAGAGAAACCTCTCTAAAAAAAAAAAAAAAAAAAAAAGCAAAAACGACAAAATTATTCAGCAACAGAGCTGCCTAGCTAACCTAATGCATTTCACCTTCTGGCAGCTCCTGCACGCTACACTTACCACTCTATATAGTGCCACGGAATGCTGGCCAATACAGCTTTCCCTTCCTCACTTGTTCGGACAGTTTGTGAGACAGGATCTCATACACCACAGGCCGGCTTCAAACTCAGTAAAGTAGCCAAAGATGGCCCTGAGCTCCTGAGCTCGTGTCTGTGTCCTCCCAGCACCAGGACTACAGGCAGGTAGCACCACCCCACACACACCTTGTTCAGCTGCACCCTTCGCCCTGGTGGCCCTTTCTGGCTCCTCCCCAGCTCACTAACACTCATAGGTATTTTCCTGTGACATTTTAGGCCGGGAGATCACTTGTTTGTGTGCTTTTCTCCTCACTCTATACTGTGAGTTCTGCGAGAGTAAGAACACTGTTTGGGTGGGTAGGTAGGTGGTTTCTGAAACATGGTCTTACTACCTAGTCCAAGCTGGCCTAGAACCTGCCATCCTCCTGCCTCAGGCTAGAGAATGTTGCAACCACACCGTCTACGTGTATTCAGTTTTACCCCTGTGCCAGGCACAGCAGTGGACAAGCCTTACCAAACTGAATACAACAGTGAAAAAATTCATTTCTCCTAATGGACAAACAATTCATAGGCCATGAGGTTGTAACTATAACTAAACCAAGGGCTTACAGAAAACATTGGGTTTCATAGCAAATAGTAATACACATTTAAAAATGAACAGGGCAGCTGCTAAGTCAGTTATCTAAGAAGAGAATACAAAATAATTCCAGCAGGAATTACACAAAAACATCCATTAAGCATTCTACAATTATAAACCAGGTGTGCGCATGCCTAAAATACTAACACTTTGAGGTTGAGACAAACCTGCCCCTCGCTCAAAGCCACTGGGCTGCAAAGTCAGTCCCAGACCAGAAAGCCCTACATAGTGAGACCCTATTTCAAATCCCCAACCCACTCGTAACTCTAAGTGTGCAAAACACAGCCGTCCATGTGGTGGCATATGCTTGCAATGAGGCCGACGGATCACTGTGAGCTCAAAACTACAAAGTGAGCCTAGGACAGCCAGGGCTACACAGAGAAACCCTGTCTTGAATGAATAAATAAAATAAAGTGGGCAAAGTTCTAAAGACTGGCTAGGACTGTACTGGGTATCGGAGACATGGTGTGAGTGACCAGTGATGGGTAAAGGTTATCATGACTGCAGTCTGAGCTCGCTGTGAACCAGCTGTAATCCCAGCACTTGGGACATGCAGGTAGCACTACATTTGATGCCAGCCCTGTGTTAGGCATGTAGCTCACTGAGCAGAGCATTTCCCTGCTGCAGTGAAGCCCTGGCTTTTATCCCAGCACCACACAGGCTGAATATGGTTTGGGTGCATGTATGTATTCCTAGCACTCAGGAGATAGAGGCAGGAGGATCAGAAACTCAAGATCATCCTTGGCTGTACATAAAGTTCGAGGCCAGCCTGGGCTACAAAGGGAGTCCAAGACAGCCAAGGCTGCACAGAGAAACCCTGTCTCAGAAAAAAAAGAAAAAGAAAAAGAAAAGAAAAAGGAAAAAAAACAGAGCCGGGCGGTGGTGGGTCATGCCTTTAATCCCAGCACTCGGGAGGCAGAGGCAGGCCGATCACTGTGAGTTCAAGGCCAGCCTGGTCTACAAAGTGAGTCCAGGACAGCCAAGGCTACACAGAGAAACCCTGTCTTGAAAAACCAAAATAAATAAATAAATAAATAAAATAATAAACAACTGTCGGATATGGTGGCACACACACAAACTCAGCACTTAGGAGGCAAAAGCAGGAGGATGGCTGTGAGTTCCAGGTAAAGCTTGGACTCTACAACAAAACACGTGAGTGATGGGCAAACTGGCAAAGTGGGATGCCTCAGGATTGATCTCTGGAGCCCAGGTTCCCCAATTCTTTCTCCACTCCCTTCTTCCTGGTTTAAGGGACCGAGTTGTCTCTCATCGCTTCAGTTTTGACTCCCTGCATAGAGCCGACCTTGGGCAAAGACCAGACAAAGCTTTCTCAAACACCCTTTCAGCCTTCAGAGAGGGGTGTGGTTCTTACCCCGTGGCTCCCCACCCACAGCATCTCCTCATGTAAGTCAAAGTGGGAGACAGACACGGGCACTCCCACTTCAGCCACCACGCTGTGCAATTCAGAGTAGACACCTTCCATTATGTGCACTGACTCCTGGACAGGAAGCGCCTCCAAGGCCACCCCCTCCGGGTCCAGCTCCACGTTCTGCAGCAGGTTCGGATTCAGGTGGGCATCCAGGACTGGGTCCAGGGCTGAATGCATAGCTGGGGAAAATTCGGCCAGTCCAGGATCCAGACCGTCAAAGTTCATGACGATAATGGCCGCTGCTCAGACCCGAGTCACACCCTCCCTTGCCAGGACTCCTACTGACAAGCTGACCCAACCTTCAGCAGGACAGCACCAGTGAGCCTAGAGTGGACATCCTGGCCTGTAAGGGAAAGAGGCAGCTCCGTCAGGGATAGGCCTAGGTACCGGTAGTATCTTCTATGTGGACAAGACGATGAGGCAGGCTGAAAGGGACATGCAGGAGGGGGACGCAGTGTCCCTGGCTGTGCACCTCTAAACTTTCTAAGTTCCCTACCACCCCCATCAAATAACCTAATGCTTGACTTCCCTTTCTCCTGAACCATGGGCCGAAGGGGGCAGGTGGCTATCATAGGGGCTGGAGTTTGTTAGACAGCTCTAAGCCGTTTTCCTAGAATTGGGTGTGAGGGAAAGGGGCAGGGCAGTGAAGGGAGCAAGACAAGTCAGTTTCCCAGAATCCTTTACAGTGGTTACCCAGCATTCTCCAGGGGGTGGGGGTAACAAGAACGGCCAGTTACCCACAATCGGGGCGGAGGTAAGGGGGAAGTCATGAAAACGGGTAGCTACCCAGAATTCTTTGAGCGACCCAGAGAAACTGGTTACCCAGAATTCTCCCCCAGCGCAGGGGACGGGAGGGGAAGGCTGAGGGCAAAGGTCAGCCGTGTTCCTGGGATGCTTACGGGGAATGGGTCATTACCAAGATTTCTCCATGGCGGATATTTTGGAGCGCGTGGAATTCAAACGAGTAGGGGGGCAGAGAAAGCGCCGTCAGCTCCGCGGGAAATTCCAGTTTCCCGACTACTCCCCCGCGCCTCGAGCTCAACCTAACTAACGCGAGGCGGACGGCAGATTGGCAGCCATCGCGTCCAATCAGCAGGGGCCGGGAGCTCCGCTCAGCCAATCAGAGCGAGCCAGGTACGAAGGAGGCCTGCGATGCTTGAGCTCCGCGGAAACGGGGGTTACGGAATGCCGCCGGGGACAAACCGAGTCAGGCGCGGATCTGTATGGTGTGTGTGTGTGGGGGGGGGGAGAGTCATCCGTTCACTTTTAAGCCTTGTTACGCAAAGTTAACTTTAGACCTGGGAGCCAAACCTTTCCGCTCCTTGAATAGAAACTTCGTCCTCCACTCCAGACCTTTTTCTTGCGGTGCCTCTGACCCGGTGCCCCCGAAACTCACTGGCATTTCCTACGATGACTTCTAGAAAAGGGTCAGAAAAAGGAAGCGGGAGCCCGGCTTCTAGTTTGGCCCAAGTGGCCACCTTTTCTCTATTTCTAAAGGCATCCATCTGAAATTCCCACACATGCTCGTATCGTCCCCAAGGGTCCCCGTAATTTTCCCAAGAATCAAGACTCCTAGACCGTCAAATTCCCCTATCCGTGGAGCGGGACCTTGTCCCTCGGGCGGGAGCCGGGCAGTAAGTTGAGTCAGCTGAGATGTATGCTACCAACAGTCATTCTGGAGGATTCTTGGCCAACTTCCCACTCTGATATCATACCGCCTCGCCTCGCCTTGCCTGTGGGAGGGTGTCACCATGTCCCCCAGAGTCCGGGGCATTAGCTGCTGTGCTAAACTGCTTTGGAATCGGTCCAGTCTTAAGTCGCTCAAGCTCAGCTGTTATCACTGCTTTTAAAGGCCATGCACACCTAATGCTCCTGCAATCCCTGGATTCTTAATGCAGAGGCAAGCAGGCCCCAAAGGTTTAAGGCCAGCCTAGGCTTCGTCACGTCAAGGAACAGGCCAAGCTATGGCTACACAGTGAGGCAGCAAACAGCATAAAGGCCATACTGTGGGGTACCTGTGGAAGAAATAACTCACCAATAATAAGCTTTTAAAGCATTCCTTGGGCCAGGCATGGTTTTGCTGACAGTAATCCAGATGTTGAGTCAGGAGAATTAGGAGTTCAAGGCTAGCCTCTGCTACATAACAAGTTCCTGGCTAGTTAGGGTACATGAGATTGATTCTGTTTCAAAAAACCAAAGGCCAGGTTAGGTGAGGTGGGGAACGCAACACTCATGAGGCAGAGACATGCATCTCTGTGAGACAGCCTGGTCTACATAATGAATCGCAGGCCAACCCAGGCTACACAGGGAGACCTTGTCTCAAAAATTACCACCCCTAAATAAAAAATGTCTTTCTTTTCAAAAAAGTGAAAGAGGCTATCAAGATGGCACAGCAGGGCCGGGCGTGGTGGCACACGTCTTTAATCCCAGCACTCGGGAGGCAGAGGCAGGTGGATTGCTGTGAGTTCGAGGCCAGCCTGGTCTACAAAGCGAGTCCAGGACAGCCAAGGCTACACAGAGAGACCTTGTCTCAAAAAAACAAACAAACTGTGAGTGTCTGAGCTGCATCCCTGGGACCACATGGTTGGTTGTCTTCACTCACATACTGTGTTACACACACACATAATAAATTTAACTGTGTTGTTTTTTAAGTCCGGGGTGGGAGGTAGCTCAGTTACTAAAGCATCTAATTAGCACATGCAAGCACATAGCAGGAACAACCCTGAGTTTTATACCAATTATCTCCAAAAAACAAAACATTTCTCTGGGTTGGGAGTATAGCTCAGTACTTTAGCACTTGCCTAGCAAGCATGCATACATACATACATACATACATACATACATACAGGAAGCCCTAGGTTCAACAACACACACACCACATACCTGTTTCTGTCTGTCTGCCCCACCTTGTGTGTGTGTGTCTCTGTGTGTTTGTGTGTGTGTCTGTGTGCATGTGTGTGTGTGTGTATGTGTGCATGTGTGTGTGTGTATGTGTGCATGTGTGTATGTATATATTTCTCTCAATAAGACAAGTAGAACTTCATGAATAAACTATGAGGTGGAGACAAACGGGTCAGCAGTCACCTAAGTGTCCTCTGTAGCACAGTGTACCCCAGTCCAGCCTGAAGTACCTGAGACTGTCTAAAAACGCAAAACAAAACAGTGAGGGTGCAGGCAGCGGGACATAGGCACTTGGATATTCCACACTCCAAGGAATCCTACACCAAAACAGGGAACAGCTAAAGGATCTTTGGCTTCACAGGTCCTTAAGAGTTAAATTTCGAAGGGCAGTGGTGGCGCACCCCTTTAATCCCAGCACTTGGGAGGCAGAGGCAGGTGGATCACTGTAAATTCCAGGACAGCCTGGACTACAGAGCAAGTTCCAGGACAGCCAGAGCTGTTACACAGAGTAATTTTCTGTCTTGAAAAACAAAAAAAGAAGGCCGGGCGTGGTGGCACACGCCTGTAATCCCAGCACTCGGGAGACAGAGGCAGGTGGATTGCTGTGAGTTCGAGGCCAGCCTGGATTACAAATCGAGTCCTGGACAGCCATGGCTAACACAGAGAGACCCTGCCTCAAAAAACCAAAAAAGAAAAAGAAAAAGAAAAGAAAAGAAAAAGAAAAAAAAACAAAAACAAAAACAAAAAAAGAAAAAGAAAAAACAGAAAGAGTTAAATTTTCACACAAGAAGCTAGGTGCTAAGAGACTAACCATATGAAAATCTCTGTACACAGAAATCTCCCAGGCCAGGTGGTAGTGGTACACGCCTTTAATCCCAGCACTTGAGAGGCACTCACGGACCACTGCCCAGTGTCATAATAAATAAATCTTTAAAAAAACAAAAACTAGCTGGGCGTGGTGGCACATGCCTGTAATCCCAACACTAGGGAGACAGAGGCAGGTGGATCTCTATGAGTTCCAGGCCAGCCTGGATTACAAAGTGAGTCCAGGACAGCCAAGGCTACACAGAGAAACCCTGTCTCAAAAAACAACAAAAAACCAAACTCATAACCATCTATAATGAGATCTGGTGCCCTCTTCTGACATGTAGGCAGAATACTATATCCATAATTAAATAATTAATTAAAAATGACATTTACATATTGAGGGCTCATAATTCTCATAATTCAAAAACAAAAACAAAAAAGACCTCACAGGAGTTAAGGAGCTTGGGAAGTGAAGGCAGGAGGACCAAACTCAAGATCATTCTCAGCACAGAGAAATCTGAAAGCAGTCTGGGCTAAAAGAAACTCTTTTTTTCTTTTTGGTTTTTCGAGACAGGGTTTCTCTGTGTAGCTTTGGCTATCCTGGACCCGCTTTGTAGACCAGGCTGGCCTCGAACTCACAGCGATCTGCCTGCCTCTGCCTCCCGAGTGCTGGGATTATAGGCCTGCGCCACCACCCCCGGCTTTAAAAGAAACTGTCTTAAAAAACAAAAACAACAACAAAACCCAAAAAGCTGGGCGGTGGTGGCACACTCCTTTAATCCCAGCACTTGGGAGACAGAGGCAGGCAGATCTCTGTGAGTTCAAGGCCAGCCTAGTATACAAAGCCAGTCCAGGACAATCAGGGCTACACAGAGAAACCCTGTCTCGAAAAACAAACAAACAAAAAACCCCAAAACAACAACAACAAAAAAAACCACACAAAACTAACAAAAAATCCACACTGCTGAATGAGATGGGACTACTGCAAGTCTACAACCCTTGCTGCTAAGGCTCAATTAGAAGAAGCAAAATTTGAAGATCTATGGGGGCTGGAGAGATGGCTCAGAGGTTAAGAGCACTGGCTACTCTTCCAAAGGTCCTGAGTTCAATTCCCAGCAACCACATGGTGGCTCACAACCATTTATAGTGAGATCTGGTGCCCTCTTCTGGCCTGCAGGTGTACATGCAGGCAGAACACTGTATACATAATAAATAAATCTAAAAAATTCAAATTGAAGCCGGGCGTGGTGGCGCACACCTTTAATCCCAGCACTCGGGAGGCAGAGGCAGGTGGATCGCTGTGAGTTCGAGGCCAGCCTGGTCTACAGAGTGAGTCCAGGACAGCCAAGGCTACACAGAGAGACCCTGTCTCAAAAAACAAGTCCTAGGGATATGATGAGAGGCAGGGCACTTGACTAGGAGGTGTCCGAGCTTAGGCAGCCTAACAACCTGAGCTCGGTTCCTGTAACCTACACAAAGGAGGAAGGAAAGGACTAACTTGTCTTCTTTTTGTTTTGTTTTTCAAGGCAGGGTTTCTCTGTGTAGCCTTGGCTGTCCTGGACTCACTTTGTAGACCAGGCTGGCCTCGAACTCACAGTGATCCTCCTGCTTCTGCCTCCCGAGTGCTGGGACTAAAGGTGTGCGCCACCACGCCCGGCCTGGCTTGCCTTCTGATGTCCCCAGGCACACTGAGGCGCACATGCACCTACACCCACAAAATTGTTTAAAATTTTTTTTTTAATCTTTTTAATTTAAAACAATTTTTTAAAAGCAGAATTTTATTGCTGGCAAATTGTTGACACCACAGCGCTAGCCACTTCCTAGCTGGGTGATCTTGGTTAAATGACGCATCTCCGCACCTCAGTGTCCCCAGCCATCATATGTAATATAATAATACATATTACGTAGAATTTACTGTGAGATTTAGGTTAATGTACATAAAGGCCTTAGACTAGGTACACATCATAAAGTGAGAGCCGGATACACATTAGCTGTCATGGCCGTCGGTATGAACCACCTGGGGGAACTTGGGCTGCATTCGGAGCCTGAGCATCTGGCTGGAAAGGCCTGTCTAGGAGTGTCTTCTGGTGTGATTTGCATAACGGTTGAGGTCCAGCTGACGTCAAGGGCTTCTTGAAGTTCTAGGTCAGCAGTAGCCTTGGAAGTGGTTCCAGCTGCAAGACAGCCCACAGCTGTCCCTCCAACCCTGCTTCCTACTTAGCTGCTAAAGCACCAGGAAGTGAAACAGCAAAGTCACCCCACCTTCCTCACCCCACCTCCGGCTCCTTTCCTTTCTTTTCACCTTTCATCTATCTTTGAGGACTCTCAGGACTGCGACTGGAGGTAGCTAAAGCATATGAGACACTACAGAAATAAGGTGTACGTCCTTTGTGCATCCACCTCCCAACCCCCTATTCCATTTATATCCATCCTGTGTAGACAAATCATTTCTCCCCCAAACTGAGCTAATTCTTAGATGCTGAAAATGTTTTACCAGGAGGTAGGTAGACTTGTCACGGAATCCTAATAATAATATTTGGACCAGAAGTTTCATTTGGGCAGTTTAAAATAGTCCCAAAGGGTGCCTGCTTCAGCTCCATGTTACTAAAATTGGAAGGTACACGGCCCCTGTACAAGCATGGCATGCAAATCCATAAAGCATTTTATTTTATTTTATTTTTTTGAGACAGGGTTTCTCTGTGTAGCCTTGGCTGTTCTGGACTCCCTTTGTAGACCAGGCTGGCTTTGAACTCACAGCGATCCGCCTGCCTCTGCCTCCCGAGTGCTGGGATTAAAGGCGTGCGCCACCACCGCCCTGCTGCATTTTATATTTTATATTTAAAAAAATAGTCTTTGGGTGGAGGCAGCTCCCACCTTTTTTGGGGGGGTTTGAGACAGGGTTTCTCTGTCACCTTAGCTGTCCTGTATGTACTCACTTTGTAGACCAGGCTGGCCTCGAACTCACAGAGATTCACCTGCCTCTGCCTCCCGAGTGCTGGGATTAAAGGCGTCCACCTGATTCCCACCTTTAATTTCAGCCTTTGGGAGGCAGAGGTAGGAGGATCTCTGAGTTTAAGGCCAGCCTGGTCTACAGAGTGAGTTCCAGGACAGCTAGGATTACACAGAGGAAACCGTGTCTCAAAAAACAAACAAAATAGTCCTGAGGGAAGGAAGACAGCCCCCACCCCCAATGAAAATTTGTCTCTCAGGAAAAGCTAACTTGGGAAGGCTTTGAGAGACCATTGTGTGGTCATCTATGGCCTCATTCTGACGTCCAAGTTGCTCTGGGACCCTCCACTGGGGTCGGGACAATCCCCGTCTCAGACCACCCTCTCCTCCCACATCCAACCTCATTCTCAGCTGCTTCCCGGGGTGTTGCATCATGGAGGATGATGAAATCAGCCATCATTGGATTTTACCCGTGGACGCAACAGGCTGAAAGACCAGCAAGGGTCATTGCCGCTGGACTTTCAGCTACCCAGAACACTAGCTATACTAGCTATGGGGCAGGGAGATGGGGCTGGAATGTTCAAGTCAGACCGCCAGTCCTTGGTTGTACTGGTTACTGGTTCCCTAAAAAATCATTACCTAAGTCCCACAGAACTGATGACAGCGTTAGGCTAAGTGGCCTGAGAAATTCAGAGGTTTAGTCAGCATTCTCACCCCCCCCCCCCCCCCCAAGTGCCCTTTCCACAGGGAGGCCAGACAGGGACACTAATCTCTAACCCTGCCCTTATAGGGCTTCTCAAGCCACAGAATATTTTCATGACTCTTGTCGCCTTCAAAACCAGGACCACCCAGTGAAAGGAACACAGTTTCCCTCGGAGGGAAAGAAATGCCTGTACTTGCATAGAAGGCTCCACACGGGAGCCAGACTGAATCTGAGCTCACCGTAGGACTTGAGGACCAGTGAGTGCTGTTTTGGTTTTTCCTCAGGCAAAAGGAAATGAGGAAATCAGAGTGGGGTGGGGTAAGAATAAAGCCTTGAGAGGCGAAAATATTAGATTATACAGGAAGGAACTGGGGAGATTAATTTAAATGCCCATTACTTCCCTGCGCCTTCTGCGGCCATCTCTGTTCCTGGAGAGCATGACATACGTGGCCTGTAGCCACAGCAACCTCACCACTCACTTCCCCTGGAACCGAGGCGGCATACCTGGCCTCTCCGCAGAGGGGGAATGATGCAGGCAGGGGAATCCCACCTGCTCTGAGTCACCTGCTAGTGTAAAGGGCGGGCCTTACAATGCAGAGACCTTAAAAAGAGACTGTGAGACAAAGGGAAGAAAGCAGGAAGAGGCTTAGAAATCACACTACAGAGTCAGACACTGAACAAAAGGAGCCGTGGAGAGAGAGTCGGTCCACGAGGCCTGGTGCAGATCACAGAGCTGGCCAGATTCGAGAAGCAGGGTGCCAAGATGCTGGATTGCAGAGCTGTGATACTGCTTTGGCTGCTGCCTTGGACCGCTCAGGGCCTGGCCATACCTAGGAGTAGCAGTCCTGACTGGGCTCAGTGCCAACAGCTGTCTCAGAACCTCTGCACGCTCGCCTGGACTGCACACCCACCCGTGGGACACATGGTAAGTGTTGGCTCCTGGAACCGTGCACAAACCTTCCCGAGCCCTGCAAGTGTGTGGTAGGTTTAGTGTAAGCCTGCGGCCCTGAGTAGGAGCTGGAGGGTTAAAGGACCTCGTGGAGTGGGAGAAGACAGAAAACTGGGGCTGCTGGGAGAGTCTTGGGCCAAGGATCCAACGGAATGCAAAGTATTTACCCTGTCTCTCCCTTCCCACTCCCCCCCCACCCCCCACCCCACCCCCGTTCCAGGATCCAAGAGAAGAAGGGGATGAAGAGACTAACGGTGACGTCCCTCACATCCAATGTGGAGACGGTTGTGATCCTCAAGGACTCAAGGACAACAGCCAGGTACCACCAAGAAGATGTCAGGGAGAGGGAGGGGAAAGGATGCTGGGCATCTTCATGATAAAGGACTGCCGGGGGCTTGAAGCTGTGTGCAGTAAGTTTAAGGCCACAGCCTAAGCTTGTGAGATCTGTCTAAGAAAAGAAAAGAAAAGGAAAGAAGGAGAAGAAGAAAGGAAGGCTAAGGCAGGGCACCAGAGAGAGCATCCGTCTGTCCAGCCATCCATCTGTCTGTCCATCCATCTGTCCGTCCATCCGTCCGTCCGTGTGCCTTCATTGTTCTCTTCTTTCCTCAGCTGTGCTTGCAAAGGATCCACCAAGGTCTGGTTTTCTATAAGCACCTGCTGGACTCGGACATCTTCACAGGGGAGCCCTTTCTACTCCCTGATGGCCCCGTGGGCCAGCTTCATACCTCCCTGCTGGGCCTCAGCCAGCTCCTCCAGGTATAAACCAGGGATCTGGAGGAGGGGGCTAGGCAGTGCTGGAGCCGGGAGCCAGGAGCTTAGTATCTGCAGTTCTTTTTGATAATGTCTTCTGTCCTTTCAGCCAGAGGGTCACCACGGGGAGACTCCACAGGCGCCCCGCCTGGGTCCCAGCCAGCAGTGGCAGCGGCCCCTTCTCCGGTCCAAGATCCTTCGAAGCCTCCAGGCCTTTGTGGCTATAGCTGCCCGGGTCTTTGCCCACGGAGCAGCAACTCTGACTGAGCCCTTAATGCCAACAGCTTAAGGATGGCACCCAGGTTCCCATGGCGACAATGATGCAGGCATCTATAAGCTAATTAGCCCATTGGGACCTTTTGTTGTTGTTTTCTTTGTTTCCTGCGGAAGGGCAAGGACAGATTTATTAAAGAGAAAAACAAAAAGAACGAGACCCAGAGCAGGCAGCTCCCTAGAGGAAGGAGAGAAATAAAGCCAGGCTCTTTGCCAGGGAAGCTGGCAAGCAGCTGCATGGCAGGAGGGGGTGGGGGATGGGTAGCGTCAGAGAAACAGTGAGAAAGCCCGGAGCATCAGAACAAGTAAGCCCAGTATCTGTAAGAAAAACAAGAAAAGGGGAGAGGCAAGCTTTTCTGCGTGGTTCGGGGAAACGCAGGCACACGGTGCTTCAGACAGAAGGCCTGGGACTACCTGTTAGGCCACGGTTCTAGTGGGACTTAGTCCCTAAGAACGGATCGAGCTACAGCATGGACCGACTCAAGATGCTAACCTAGGACAAAGCTGCATATTTATTAAGTGGGAAGGGAAAATTTTGATATTATTTATCCTTGTAAACGTTTAGATGGTTGTTATTTATTATATTTATAAGAAATTATGTATTTTTTTCAATAAAGATTTATTTATGTGGCTCTCTGACTCTAATGTCTAAGCATAGTTGGGGAAGAAAACAGATAAGAAATAAAGCAGATGGCCAAGTAGGGCCAGGGAATAACACCATGGACGTGACATCTCAGATAGAGACCGATCAAAGGTCTCAGAGGGTCCTGCGCTGTGAGCCGACACATTTGTGTTGAGTAAATTGAGTAACACTTAGCCAGGCGTGGTGGCGCACGCCTTTAATCCCAGCACTCAGGAGGCAGAGGCAGGCAGATTGCTGTGAGTTCGAGGCCAGCCTGGTCTCAAAAGGAGTCCAGGACAGCCAAGGCTACACAGAGAAACCCTGTCTCAAAAAACAAACAACAACAACAAAAAAAATTGAGTAACATTGTAGTGGGTAACCCCACAGCCTGAACACACTTGCTCTTTTCTGATGTACATGTATGTGTGATAGCCATGTGTATATATAGGTTCACTTTTGTGTGCACATGCATCACAGAGGCCAGAGGTTGATGCTGAGTATTTTCCTACACACGCACGCGTGTACCCTCTCTTACTTTGTAGTCTTGGCTGGCACTGAACTCAGCACATATCTGACTGTCTGTCTCCTTAATGCTGCAGTTAAAGGCATGTGCCACCTCACCCAGTTTTGTCTACTTTATATACTGAGTCAAGGTCTCTCACTTGAGCCTACACTTAGTGACTGACTGATTGGCAACTTGCACTGGGGATCCTGTCTCTGCCCCCAAGTGCTCAGGTCACAGGGGGAAGATGCCCATCTGTTTCTGTGGGTGTGGGAGCTCCAATTTCTGGTCTTCACATGTGCCTTGCAAGGGCTTTACCCACTCAACCATCTCAACTCCCCTCCCTGACTTCAATTTTTTAAAGAATTATTTATTACTTATACAATATTCTGACTATGTGTGCCAGCATGCCAGAAGAAGGCACCAGATCTCATTATATATGGTTGTGAGCCATCATGTGGTAGCTGGGAATCGAACTCAGGACCTTTGGAAGAGCAGTCAGTGTTCTTACCCTCTGAGCCATCTCTCCAGGGCCGCCCCTCCCCCCCCCACTTCATTTTAAAATAGGGTTTCAAACAAGCCTGTCTTAAATTTATGGCAGTATTCCTGCCTCAGTCCTGTGAACGTCACACCAGGCTCAAATTTTTGGTGTTTAAGGCTATGGCTACGTAGTCTACAAATGAGTCTAGTACAGCCAAGGCTACACAGAGAAATCCTGTCTCAAAAAATGGAAAGGAAAGAAAAAGAAAAAAGAGGCCCTTGATTTGAAAAGAGAGCAAGGAGGGGACCACGGGAGGGTGTGAAGGGAGGAAAATGATGTCATCAGATCGTAGCCTGGGGGGTGGGGGGTGAGGTAGGGGGTGGGGGAGACACAAGGAAAAGAGCTAGTGATTTTCATTTTGTTTTGTTTTTGAGGCAGGGTTTCTTTTCTCTTTTTTATCTCTGGCTGTCCTGGAACTCATTCTGGGACAAAACAAAACAAAACAAAAACAAAGATACAAAAATACAAGCCGGGCGGTGGTGGCGCACGTCTTTAATCCCAGCACTTGGGAGGCAGAGGCACGGGGATCTCTGAGGTCGAGGCCAGCCTGGTCTACAGAGCAAGTCTAGGACAGCCAGGGCTACACAGAGAAACCCTGTCTCGAAAGACAAAAAACAAAACAAACAAAACAGGGCCTCACTATGTAGCCCTGGAACTTAATATGTAGACCAGGCTGGCCTCAAACTATGGGGCTCTTCCTGCCTCATTCTCCCAGCACCGGGGTTGCGGTTGTTTGCCACCACACCCTGCTTATTTCCTTTATTTTCATGGCCTGAATGTCAAAGGATATACACTTTTCCAGTGAGATACACTGGATCCCAGGGCTTGGGTGACTGAGGCAAGCATAGGTCATGAGTTTATTTTCAGCCTGTCAAAATCCCACCCACCTACCCTCCAGGCAGAGCGTCTGATGTGCTGGCAAGCACCTGTAGTCCCAGCTCTGGAGTTGAAGGCTAGCCTACTCTATGTAAGTTCCAGGCCACCAAGGGCTACATAGAGAAGACAAGATATCTAAAGGTGCACTTGGGCCATAAAGTCAGATTCGGGCTTACTTCCCCCCACCAGAGTTTCTCAGTGTAATCGTGGCTATCCTGGACTCGCTTTGTAGACCAGGCTGGCCTCGAACTCACAGCGATCCGCCAGCCTCTGCCTCCCGAGTGCTGGGATTAAAGCGGTGCGCCACCATGCCCGGCTGAGACTTACTTCTTATTTTGGTGACATGGACTCATGTCTCTGAGACTGTCCTGGAACTCAACATGTACCTTACCTGCTGATCCTGCCTCTACCTCTGGAGCAGTGCTGGGGTTACAGGTGCTGGACTCGCTAGATCCAGGTTTACGCCCTGACTTTGCCACCAGCTAGCTGAGTAATAATGGACCATAATATGCCTACCCTTTCTCTGCCCCAACAGTCTGAGGGACACAAATGGCTGTGGCCACTAGAGAAAAGGAGCCGGGCGTGGTGGCGCACACCTTTGATCCCAGCACTCGGGAGGCAGAGGCAGGTGGATAGCTGTGAGTTCGAGGCCAACCTGGTCTACAAAGAGAGTCCAGGACAGCCAAGGCTACACAGAGAGACCCTGTCTCGAAAAAACCAAAAAAAAAAAAAAAAAAAAGAAGGACTGGGACGAGAGAAATGTGCTGCAGAGGGTACGAGAGGAGCTGCTGGCCTTGCTGTTTCTGAGGAATCAGCTTCCAGGGACAGAGAAGCACAAGAGTTTGGAGAACAGACAGGTCCACACTTGTGGTGTTGTTTTAAGAGAAGTTTATTATGACATACAAAAGACCCCAAGACAACAGTTCGCTCTAGCTATTCACAGCCTAGTGCTTACAAAAGAATGGATTGAAGTGCAGCTATCACCTGAGGGTCAAGGAGAGTTCCTCTCCTCTCCTCTCCTCCCCCTCTCTCTGTCTCTCTGTCTCTCTGTCTCTCTCTGTCTCTCTCTCCCTCCCTCCTCCCCCTCATTTCCTCTCGCTCCTCCCGCTCTCCACCTGCCCTGAGTGACCCCTGCCTGGTTTCGCTGGATTTCTTTTTCAGCTGTTGGCTGGGGGCCTTTCTCTTATGGCTTTTACTTTCAGCTCCCTGAGTTTCCTCTGCTTCTTGTGTAGCTTCCTCACCCACCTTCTGGGTTCTTGGTTTGCTCGTGCCACCTTCATGGCTGGGCACGCACTGAGGCACCCCCCCCCTCGATTATTACTAACCCCTTCCTGAACAAGACTGTTCTGACATGCCAGGTAGACTATGGTCACAGCTTTGGTCCTCATGTCCATACTCAAGCTGTACCACAAGCACACCTTACAGCAGTGGCAGTTGCTCCCTGGTTTCCTGGCAACGGCTAAGGCATAAGGATGCCCAGGGGCGTCTGACAAACCTTCAAGGCTCTGAGGCCCAGGTCATTCAGAAGGAATAGAAGCTTTTCTTTCCCGTTAACAATGTACCATACAGAAGAAGCAATGCCATCTTGCTAGTAAGGAGCTAAGACGCAGCACTTCTCTTCCCAAAGCGCTGGGGCGGCAGCACTCTCAGGTGCTGGTGGGGGGATGGGGAGGGGAATGGGGGGGGGAGGTGGCGATGAGGCGGCCTAAGGGGGCCAAGCTTCACATCTTCCTTAGACCTTCAGGATGACTTTGCAGGGAAGGGACTGAGTGAGACAGGGGACTGCTAGAGTAATCCTGTTTGCCAGGTCATTGATCGGATACGGCTCACAGCCACTGCGGTTGCACACCATGGTAAGGCTGTGGGTTTGACAAGACCCAGGATAACACCAGGGGAGGGAGACAAATTTTCATCCTTCTGGACTCCCAACAAAGGCCGGATGCTGGTCCCCACCAACTTAACCAATTCTCAAAACGTTAAAACAGGCCGGACGTGGTGACGCACACCTTTAATCCCAGCACTCGGGAGGTAGAGGCAGGCGGATCGCTGTGTGTTCGAGGCCAGCCTGGTCTACAAAGTGAGTCCAGGACAGCCAAGGCTACATAAGGAGACCCTGTCTCAAAAAACAAAACAAAACAAAACAAAACAAAACAAAACGTTAAAACCCTTCCATATTGGAAAGAAACCAGTGCCTTGGGCCCTCTAAGAACCTCCCAAGAGTCCTGGCCCACACTCAGGACCCTCGTGTCCCCTACCATGGCAGACAGCCGCAGGATCCTAGTAAGACTATGGCCAGCGTCTGTTCTGACTCTTTGCCAGAACATGTATTTTTACCTCTTACTCCAAAGTTCATGGCTAATGCAGCTTAGAAGGCCTCATGTCCGACCATTGGGAGCAACGTCCTGACGTGCGGGGTAGGAGGGAAAAAAAAATGGGAACGTAGCTCCTAGTCATCAGAAGGAATCAAGGGTCCATCCACATCAAAATGGCTACGACAGGACATGTAAGCGTCATCCATGATGTTCTGGTCAGCCAACAGCGGGTCACCATTGGGCATGATGTCATCAATGCTTATGTTGTTGTTTCTGAAGACTAAACGATACAGAGAGAGACATCAGGGCCTGATCCAAGTTAGGAGCTGCCAACTCTACCAGGAAAGGCACAATCCGGGGCTGAAGGGGGCTCCTGGGAAACAGAAGAACAGCGTGGGACAGGGAAGGAGGCACCAATGAGGAACTTGGTGGGGGTGGTGGTAGGAGGGGGTGGGGGTGGTGGGTGGGGAGGGTGGGGGTGGAGGTGGGGGTGGAGGTGGGGCTAGAGAGATGCTCAGCAGTTAAGAGCACTGTCTGCTCTTCCAAAGGACCTGAGTTCAACTCCCAGCACCCACATGGCAGCTCACAATTGTCTGTAACTCCAGTTCCAAGGCACCTGACAGCTACATACCAATGCATATAAAATAAAACTAAATAAAACTTATGTTAAAGAAAAGGAACTTGGAGGCCCGCTTCTGGTCATGGGTGGGAGAGGTCACTTACTTTCCATATCCATGGTGTTAACCTGCTGCAGATCAAGCGGCAAATCTGGCTCTGGCCCTGGCAACAGCTGCACTGCAGGCCTTGGGTCCAGCTCCAGGTCTGTGTGCGGGGCCGAGCACAGCTCTGTGCCCAGATCCAGCGTGGCCGTCCTCAGTGTCTGCAGCTCGAGGTCTGTGTGTGGGGCCGAGCACAGCACTGTGCCCGGATCCAGCGTGGCCGTCCTCAGTGTCTGCAGCTCCAGGTCTGTGTGCAGGGCTGAGCACAGCTCTGTGCCCAGATCCAGAGTGGCCGTCCTCAGTGTCTGCAGCTCGAGGTCTGTGTGCGGGGCCGAGCACAGTTCTGTGCCCAGATCCAGAGTGGCCGTCATCAGTGTCTGCAGCTCCAAGTCTTGTTCTAATCCCATCGCTGACATGAGCCCTGTGTCCAGCTCTAGTGACTCCAGATCTGGGTCCTGTTTAAGCTCCAGGGGTTGCTGCAGCTCGTCCCCCTGCCTAGGTAGACCAGAACAGACAGACAAGGGGGTGAAATAAAGTGAGGATCGCAGAGCAAGTGGGAGCTGCGTGTCTAGTCTAAGGAGGTGGCAGGGAGCTGGGTGTTCTTGTGCACACCTTTAATCCCAGAGCTCAGGAGGTAGAGGCAGGCAGGCCTATGTCTTTGAGTTTGAGACTAGTCTGGTCTACATAGTGAAAACCGCCTCCCTGGGGGGGTGGGGGTGGGGCAGAGGACTAAAGACCATGGGCTTTATAATTGAGATTTTAGGAGGCAGGGCCTCATGTAGTCCGGGCTGGACTTTAAATCTCTACATAACTAAGACTAGACTGGAAATTCTGTTCCTTCTGTTTTCCACTGCCCATGCAAAGCACACGCCACCACACTTGGCCTTGAAGTCAGGCTTGTTAAAAGTTTGAATCCAGTCAGGCGATGGTGGTGCACGAGCCTTTAATTCCAGCACTTGGGAGGTAGAGGCAGGTGGATCAGTGTGAGTTTGAGGCTAGCCTGGTCTACAAAGCGAGTCTAGGACAGCCAGGGGCACACAGAGAGATCCTGTCTTGAAAAAAACCAACCAAACAAAAATAGTTTGAATCCTCTCATTTACTCACTAGGTAGATCTCAGATTACCATTTACAGTTTTTAAGCTTATTTTTTATTTTCTGTGTACAAGTATTTGTGTGTGTGTGCGTGCACGCGAGTGTGTGTGTGTGTACCCGCACCACATGCATACCTGCTGTCTGGAGGTCAGAAGAGAGCGTCAGGCCACCTAGGTCTGGAGCTATGAGAGACTCTGAACCACCTCATGGGCACCGAGCACTGAACCCAGGTGCTGTATAAGAGCAGCAACTGCTCTTAACTGCTGAGCCATCTTTCTCTCTGGTCCCCCAGACCATCTCTCTGGTCCCCCAGACCATCACTTAAATGGGAAAGATGATATGAACGTGAGAGACAACAGGATGGTTAGAAGCGGGATTCTAGACATCGCCCAAAGCGATTTATAGATTTAATGCAATTTTAACCAAAGAAGAAACAAACTTTATCCCGAAGGACCCTGAGTACAACCATAGCCCTATAGTGAGCGAGGTACATGAGGCCTTGTTTCAAAAAAACAGTTAGCATAATAAAATAATACTAAGATATAACATTCAAAATAGCATGGTACCGAGATAAAACCAGACATGTGGGGCAATGAAACAGAATATAGACCCAGAAATAAATCCATGAATCTAGAGCCAATTAACTTTTCTTTCTTTTTTTTGGTTTGTCAAGATAGGGTTTCTCTGTGTATCCTTGGCTGTCTTGGACTCACTTTGTAAAAACAGGCTAGCCTCAAACTCCAAATGATCTGCCTGGCTCTGAGTGCTGGGATTAAAGGTATGCGCCCGGCTTGAGTCAACTAACTTTTTTTTTTTAAAAAGATTTATTTATTTATTAGTGTGCATACAGTGCTCTGCCTGCACGTACACGTGCAGGCCAGAAGAAGGCATCAGATCACGTTATAGATGGCTGTGAACTACCATGTGGTTGCTGGGAATTGAACTCAGGACCTCTGGAAAAGCAGTCAGTGCCCTTAACCTCTGAGCCATCTCTCCTGCCCACTTTTTCAAAAAAATATTTATTTATTAATTATGTATACAGTACTCTGTCTGCATGTACACTTGCACACCAGAAGAGGGCATCAGATTGCATTACAGCTGGTTGTGAGGGAATTGAACTCAGGACGTCTGGAAGAGGTGCTCTTAACTGTTGAGCCATCTCTCCAGCCCTGTCTATGTCTTTTTTGATTATGATAGCGGGTTAGATATTACTGCTTCTAGGCTAATTTTATAATAAACCGTATTAGATATGTACATATTTACTACAAAAACAGCCTCTTCAATAAACGACATCCACTTGCAGAAAAATAAAACTAGATTTGTAACTTTCACCACACACAAAAATCATGGAGCCAGAAAAATGGTTCAGCAGGTAAAGGCACTGGCTACCAAACTTAACACTTGAGTCCAATCCTATGACCCCATAGGGGAGAGAGAAGGAACCAACTCTTGAAAAGTGTCCACTGACTTCCACACAGGTGCTGAGGTATGTGTAAACACGTGTACACATACATACACACAAATAAAAATAAATACAATGTAAAAATCAACACAGGGAGCTTGAGAGAAGGCTCAGCAGTTAAGAGTGCATATTGGCCCACAACTGTAATCCCAGCACTCAGAGAAGGGAGGCAGAGGCAGGTGGATTTCTGTGAGTTTGAGGCCAGCCTGGTCTACAAAGCAGGTCCAAGACAGTCAGGGCTGTTACACAGGAAACCTTGTCTGAGAGAGAGAGAGAGAGAGAGAGAGAGAGAAACAGTGCACACACTGCTGAGTGACAGCAAGAATACAAAGTGACAAAAAGAATGCCAAGAACCCAAGTTCAGTTCCCAGCACCCACCTAAGATGGCCCACAGCATCTGTGACTCCAGCTCCGGGACTCGAGTCCTCAGAGCGCAGAACTCTGGTTCCATAGGCACCTACACTCATGTGTACACACCCCCAAACACACATGTACATAATTAAAAATAATACAAATAAATCCCTCTGTTGTTGTTTTGTTTTCTGAGAGAAGGTTTCTTCATGTAGCCCTGGCTGTCCTGGAATTCTCTCTGTAGACCACCATGGCCCGTCTATAAAAATAAATCTTGAGCTGGATGTGGGGGCACATGCTTTAATCTCAGCACTTGGGAGGCAGAGGCAGGTGGATCGCTGTGAGTTCGAGGCCAGCCTGGTCTACAAAGTGAGTCCAGGACAGCCAAGGCTACACAGAGAAACCCTGTCCCAAAAAAACAAAAACAAAAAAACAAAAAACAAAGGAAACAGGGTGTAATCCCAGCACTTGGGAGGAAGGAAGACCAGCCTTGTGTATATGAGACCTCGCCTCAAACAAAGGCGCGGGCTAGAAAGAAAGATGGCTCAGCAGTATGACTGCTCTTACAGAGATCCCAGGTTTGAGTGCCAGCACCCTGATGGCAGTTCTCAGTCATCTGTAACGTCAGTGTCAGGGAGTCTGACACCCTCTGTGGTGGCGCTCGCCTGTAATCCCAGCACTGGGGAGGGAGAAGCAGGCCAGTACTACACAGAGAGACCCTCTCTCTCGGGAAAAACAACAACAACAACAACAAACTAAATGCTAATTATCCTGAACTGGTTAATATAATGTAGGCATATAGTAAATTGTCACACTGTACCCCATAAATATTTACAAGTATATATGTCAGCTAAAAATTGAAGAAGAAGAAGGAAAAAAAAGCCATGCTGGGCAGTAATGACACACACATTTAATTCCAGCACTCAGGAGGCAGAGGCAGGAGGATCTCTGTGAGTTCGAGGCCAGCCTGGTCTACATATCCTGTTCCAGGCCAGCAGGAACTCTGTCTCAAACAACAACAACAAAACAAGCCAATCAACTAACTGACCCATCGCTAAATGAGTGACTGATCTGACAGTCCTAGGTCATCCCTGGCCATGTGCATCCTGTGTTGCCTTATCATACAAGGCAAATCTCCCAGGCCAACTGTGAAGAGCCAACAAAACGGGACAACATGCAGGACAGCTAGCCCAGCACCCAGCGGCAACACACTTTTTATTTTTTTGAGACAGGGTTTCTCTGTGTAGCCTTGGCTGTCCTGGACTCACTTTGTAGACCAGGCTGGCCTCGAACTCACAGAGATCCGCCTGCCTCTGCCTCCCGAGTGCTGGGATTAAAGGCGTGCTACATACACACACACACACACACACACACACACACACACAAACACGTCAGCAGGAAATTATGACAGAGGAGTGAAAAACATGAAAAACACTAGAAGTTGGTGAGTCAGGGAGAGGGGAGGGGAGGCTGGAGGCTGGAGGCTGGGGACTGACGGTCTGTGTCTCACCTGTTGGAGATCACAATGAGCCTGTGCTTCAGGTATTTCCTCCTTTCTTCAAAGTTCACTGCGGGAGAGAGTGACTGTGTTGGGCACAGAGGTCAAAGTTCCTGACAAGTGTTCCTCCCTGTTAAGGAGGAGCATGCACTGTGGACGAACATGCTCTGTGTGTGAAAGGAGGGGGCTGGGTTCTCGGGTGTCTGAGAATCCTCCCCTTCTAGGAAGGATGTTTGGCAATGATCCCAACCTTTTTCCTGGTAGTAGCTCCCAAAAGCTTCATCTCGAGGGATTCTGGGATAGAGGAAGCGCAGCGGGTTCTCGGGGACGTTTTCCTCTGCAAGGACCTGGTAGTGCCGGATGATTTCTGTCAGTGGCAGTGACTGCAGCACTTCCTTGGTGTAGGGCTGCACGGAGTAGATGAACACTTTATCTGAAGGACAGATGCACAACAGGTGGGCTGGGAGGTTCGAGCCCAGGGGTTCCCAAACAGAGCCCCAGAAGCCAAGGCCAGTGAAGGGTAAGAAGTAGGAGGGGGTGTGGGCAGTGCCTGACAGAAAGCGGAGACTGCAGGAATGGCGTGGGGGTTGGGGGTGGGTGGGGTGCTGACCATCATCCTGGTGCTCTACCCAAGAGCAAGTGATGCCCCCTTCAGAGGTTTCACTGAAGCGCAGCAGAAAGGTTCCAGACACCATCTTCTTCAGTAGTCGGCGCTCCTGGCTGCGGCTCACGAAACCCATGATATGCCTGGAGCGGACAAAGTCACGGTAAGATCCCAAGGTCCTCCTGGTCCGGCTTGCATGGAAACGGAAGCTATTTTGGCTCCGTTTCCATCACTTACAAACCTTTCCATATTAGTCAAATCGTGTGACTTTAGTGACAGTACTCCTCCCACCAAGGTTTGAGAAAGCATGAGGATAAAAAGCACATGGTGAGGAGTGATGAGGTGGCCCAGCAACTAAAGGTCCCTGCCACCCAGCCTGCCACCTCAGCTCAGTCTCTAGGACCTACACGGTAAGAACACAGGAGAACCTACTCCTGTGCGCTATACTCTGACCTCCACACACACACATGTACACAAAATAGTACATAAAAATATAATAGAAGTTGGGCAGTGGTGGTGCACGCCTTTAATCCCAGCACTTGGGAGGCAGAGGCAGGCGGATCACTGTGAGTTTGAGGCCAGCCTGGTCTACAAAGCAAGTCCAGGACAGCCAACACTACACAGAGAAACTGTCTTGAAAAGCCCCTCTCCCCCACCCCCGCAAAAAAAAAAAAAAAAAAAATATATATATATATATATAATGGAACTGGGCATCATGGCACATGCCTTTAGTCCTAGCACTTGGGAGGCAGAGGCAGGTGGATCTATGAGTTTGAGGCCAGCCTGGTCTACAGATTGAGTTCCAGACAGACAGCCTGAGCTGCATTATAGATAGAGAGACTCTCTCTGTCTCTCTTTCTCCTTGTCTCTGTCTCTCTGTGTGTGTGTGTGTGTGTGTGTGTGTGTGTGTGTGTGTGTGTGTGTGTTGGCAGGTTGCACAGGCCTGGGTCTGTTCCCACCTCTGTCCACTGAGCGAGTTCCTAATTTACCTGAGAGTGGGTTGCCTCACGGACAGCAGGGGGGCTACGCATGCACACTCAGTGTGGGTGTAAGGACATGAGCAGACCCAGGAGTGCATCCAGCAGGCTCTGCCACAAGGGAAGGCTTGACAAACACAGGCCACAACTAATGGGAATTTGCACCGGTTTCTGATCTCTTCCGTGTGCCACAAGGGGGTGCAAGAGTCCAGTCCTGAGCCCAGCCAGGGAAAGCAGGAAGGCTGGCTGAGTTAGGGCTTACCCAGCAACCCAGAGATCTTTCAAGTGGTCATGCACCAACTCCAGAATTTTGTCCAGCCACGTCCAGAAAGGGATCTTGCCAGGGGGGCTCTCTCGCTGAAGGAGGAATGGAAAGGCAGCAAAGGTTGCGGGGCTGCTCTTGATGTGGGGAAGGCTGAGGCAGGGGCGGCATTTTGGACCAGGGACTAGAGAGACACAGGCTGCGTGGAGTTACCTTACTAAAGTCTACCCAGGACAACGCATCCTCAGTCTTGCAGTTCTTTCCTGAGGGCCAGAGTCACAGACAGGTTTCGGGTGACTGAAGGAGGCCAAGGCCGGGGCAGAGGGCCTGGGGCAAGGACCCAGGGTAGGGGCAGGCTGAGGTCAGGGAAAGGCTGAGAGAAAAGAGAACTGTACCAAATAGCTTGTTCCTTAGCATGGCCAGCTGCTCGGAATTGAGGCCTCGGCCAACATAGGACGAGAACTGCCAACTGAGCACAGGCCCCAGTAGGCTCCAGGGGGCTTTTGGGGGCTGGCAGAAGAACTGCTGGTTCTGTGGGGGTAGGGGGTAGGTAGGGGAGGGGTGAGACAGCTCAGAAGTAGCCCTTGCCCACAAAACTCCACTCCTGTCTACCCCTCACCCTCTGGCCTGATCCGTCCTCCTACCTGGGGAGTTGAGCTGAGCATGTTGAACCAGAGCACGGAGGCCCAGGCGATGGAGAGCTGGTTCATGTTAGAAATAATCACCACGGGCAGAGTCTCCGTCTGTGGAGGAGGCAGGAGTCATGGTGGTGACGTCCCACCCGGGGACAAGCCAGTTCGCCCTCCGCCCGCCTTCTCAATCTGCTGCCTCCTCCCCGGCTTCCGCTCACCTTCAGCTCCATCTTCAGCCCCTGGTACACATATTTCACCATGAAGCTGATGATGTGCAGCTCCTCGGTCACAGCCAGTGGCCCCTGGAGAGCCAACAGTGATCAGAGCTGCCCTTGGAGGAGCCGCTGGCCTCAGCTCCACTCGGGTAAGTCGCCAGCCTCGCTTACCTTACTGTTGCCCTTCCCTGACCCCGCGGAACGTTGCTCCACCAGCGTCTGTGAATACAGGAGAAACACATGCCAGGGAGAGGACCCGGGGGCCGAGACCCGGAAGTACTCCCTCAGATTAGATACCAATTCTGTGAGCCGCTCTTACCAAGAAGCCAAAGTCCCAAACTAAGCCTTGTCGCTGGCCCTCGTCAGGGGTCAAGGTTTTTTGGTTTGAGGTCAGAATGTTGAACTTCCGGAAGCTGCTCCAGGAAGGAGATATGTGGAAACACAGAGCAGGGTTAATGTCTGTCCTTGCTTCTTTCTTTGAGATAAGGTTTCACTATGTAGCCCAGGCTGGCCGTGTGTATTTCTAGTGACCCTTTTGCCCCTGGCTCCCAAGTACTGAAATTACAGGTGTGTTCCACTATGACATGCTTGGAGTTAGTTTTTGTCTGTCCTGGACTCACTTTGTAGACCAGGCTGGCCTTGAACTCACAGAGATCTGCCTGCCTCTGCCTCCCAAGTGCTGGGATTAAAGGCATGCACCACAATTCCTGGCACTTTTCATATTTTTTTCTCTCGATTGTGCATGTGTATATACATGTGCCCCCCTCCATGTAAGTAAAATGTAAAAAAAAAAAAAAATTTAAAAATACAACTTAAGCAGGAGAACGAAAATCCCACCTCATTTCAGACTTCCCCTCTCCCTTTGTCCACATCCCCCCACCTCCACCCCTCAAAATCCCCTTCCTCCCTTGAGCTCCCACAGGGCTGCCACATGTGGCTATGCAGGTCATACATGCAGCGAACGTGTCCTTATCAGGCACTTACCCTGGTAACTCTGAATTCCTGAAAAGAAAGAGAGAGAGAAAAAAAAAAAAATCATGGAAAGTAAACATAGGTAGGGATTTGGTCATGGCGGTCAGACAGAGCTGGGTTCAAGCCTTCCTCTAGGCTCGCATGGCATGGCCGGCCTGGCAGGAGAGACATGGTATCTCTGAGTCCCTGCCATACTTGTATGATGCTCTGGCAGGACCTCCCTGGTGGAGTCTGAGACACGCTGCTTGGCACCTAGCGCGTGCCCAGTGAGAGGGGGCATCTTTTCACTTCTGTGAGGTGAGACTGATAGACAGAAGGCAGCCTGAGGGTCCCTGCTGTGCCGTGCTGCCACCGGCCTACACCGACTGGCTACTTTAGTCACATCCCTCGGCTGCCTCAGCTTACCTGTCAATGAAGACCTCGGCTCTGAGCGACTCGTTGCCCTCCTGGAGTCTGACCAGCAGTCTGGGGAACAGATGGTAGGACATGGCGGTCAATCTCAAAGTCTCGATAAGGCCAGTTGTATAGAAAAAAAGAAGTATTAGAATCAGGTGTGGTGGCGCACGCCTTTAATCACCGTACTTGGGAGGCAGAGGCAGGCAGATCGCTGTGAGTTCAAAGCCAGCCTGTTCTACAAAGAGAGACCAGGACAGCCAAGGCTACACAGAGAGACCCTGTCCTGAAACAACAATGAAAAGGTGAGGGGG
The DNA here is from genome assembly GCA_907169655.1 of Acomys percivali. Classification (NCBI taxonomy): domain Eukaryota; kingdom Metazoa; phylum Chordata; class Mammalia; order Rodentia; family Muridae; genus Acomys; species Acomys percivali. The sequence goes on from OU015756.1 coordinate 6,775,029, forward strand.
CCAGGTGTGGTGGCGCATGCCTTTTTTTTTTTTTTTTAAAGATTTATTTATTTATGTATACAGTGCTCTGCCTGCATGTGTACCTGCCCACCAGAAGAGGGCACCAGATCTCATTACAGATGGTTGTGAGCCACCATGTAGTTGCTGGGAATTGAACTCAGGACCTCTGGAAGAGCAGACAGTGCTCTTAACCTCTGAGCCATCTCTCCAGCCCCCAGTGGCCTTTAATCCCAGCACTCCAGAGGCAGAGGTAGGCAGATCGCTGTGAGTTCAAAGCCAGCCTGTTCTACAAAGAGAGACCAGGACAGCCAGGGCTACACAGAGAGACCCTGTCCTGAAACAACAATGAAAAGGTGAGGGAAGGGTTAGGAGAAGGTGAACTGAGAGGCAAGAAGAGCTCTTCATGAGGGAAGGAGCTGCAAAGTCAGAAAGGCACGACGGCAGAGCAGGGAAACTGAGGCAGGAGATTCCCTAATGCAACCTTGTTCGGACGGTGAACTTGCTCCCAGTCTTCAGGATGAGGGGTCGGTGGAGAGTCTGGGGCATGCAGGGCTGGGTTTCCACCACAAAGGACCTAAGGGGAGAGAAAACAGCTCAGTGTCTGTAAAACCCTCTCCGCGTGTTTCCTCCTTGTCTTTCCCGCCACAGACCCTTCCCAGGCCACCAGACCTTTGGAGCAGGCGCTGCAGTAATTCTGTGACTTGGGCATTCTGCAGGTCCACCCCTTTGCTAAACATGTCACCACGGTACTTCAGCATGTTACTCATTTCCTTTAGCTGTTTCAGCAGCTGCCGTAGGTGGAACAAGAGTTTTGCTCCAGCCGTCAACCTGGGAGGCAGAGTCCGGGAAACAGAACATGCAGGTTTTTTGGGGCGCCCGCTGAGGCTCCGGGCATCTTTAATGGTGTGGAAAGCTGGAAACTGACTTGAGCTTAAAAAGAACCCGGAGGGCCGGGCGTGGTGGTGAACACCTTTAAGACCAGCACTCAGGAGGCAGAGGCAGGCGGATCGCTGTGAGTTCGAGGCCAGCCTGGTCTACAAAGCGAGTCTAGGACAGCCAAGGCTACACAGAGAAACCGTGTCTCGAAGAAAAAAATAAAGAACCCAGAGCCAGATGTGCGGCTGCACCCTAGTGATCCCCTCACAGGTTGAGGTAGGAGGGCTGAGAGTTCGAGGCCAGCCTGGGTTATATAATGTGATCCAGTCTCAAGAATAAACTGAGCACCAGAAATTCGTACACTGAGGATGGGGCAAGAAGATCAGAAGCTCATCTTCAGCTATATAGTGAGTTCAAGGCCACCCTGGGACACATAAGACCCTGTCACAAACAGGACCCAGGAAGCGTATGGCAGAGTATTCAAAACAATTTTTACCCCCAAAAGATTCAACTCAAAACCACTTTGATATATAAAACCAATCAAAGCTTTGTAATGTAATGACATTTAACTTTATTTTGTAAAGCATGTGTGTGCAGGTCACGCGCCCACACATGTGCACACAGAGGCCAGAATTGAGCACTGGCATTTACTTCTCTTCACCTCTTTCTGAGACGCTCTCTCTCTCTCACTGAGCCTCCCCAAGTGGCTGGTCAGCAGACCCTGGGTATCTGCCTGTTTCTGCCCACCTGGTTCTGGGGGTACTGGTATGTGGTGTGGTGCTCATTTCTTTCTTCTTTTTTTTTTTTTTAATAAAGATTTATTTATTTATTATGTATACAGTGCTCTGCTCACATATACACCTGCAGGCCAGAAAAGGGCACCAGATCACATTACAGATGGTCATGAGCCACCATGGGGTTGCTGGGAATTGAACTCAGGACCTCTGGAAGAACAGTCAGTGCTCTTAACCTCTGAGCCATCTCTCCAGCCCCTGGTGCCCAGTTCTCATGTGGGTGCCGGGGATCTGAACCCAGGCCCTGTGCTTGAATAGCAAGCATATTCCTGATGGAGCCCTCTCCCCACACCCTGTTTTTGTGTGTCTTTAAGACAGATGGCTCAGTGCTTAAGAGCACTGCCTGCTCTTCCAAAGGACCCAGGTTCGATTCCCAGCACCCACATGGCAGCTCACAACTGTCTGTAACTCCAAGATCTGACATCCTTACACCAATGCATATAAATTAAAATTAAATAAAAAATTAAAAAAAAAAAGACAGAGACAATCTGTATACTGCAAGCTAGTCTTAACTTTCAGTTCTCATGGGTTTGCCTAGCCTAGCTAGTACTTGAATTACTGCACTCCAACACCACATTCATCTCAGAACCAACTTTTCTAAAGCCAAAAAAAAAAAAAACAAAAAAAAAAGTGCTAACAGCCCAAGAGATGGCACAGTAGGCTAAGGTACAGTGCTCACCAGGTGAGCTTGGACACCTGAGCTGTGTCCCTGGAACCCATATAAAGCTGGCAGTAGAGGACTGGCTCCATGAAGTTGTTCTCTGACCTCCATCCACACACCACAGCACGTGTGTGTGTGCCCTCCCCATCAGACAGACACACACAGTAATAGAAAATGTTAAAAGTTTAAGAAATGGGGTCGGGGGCTGGAGAGATGACTCAGCGGTTAGGAGCACTGGCTGTTCTTCAAAAGGAACTGGGTTCAATTCCCAGCACCCATATGACAGGCAGCTCACAAATGCCAGTGACTCCAGTTATGGGGGATCCAACACCCTCACACAGACACACACAGACACACACACACACACACACACACACAGGGAAGACAACAATGCATATTAAAGAAAGCAAATCATTAAAATGTTTTAATGTACATTTTATAATATTCCATTTCTTTTCCTCTTTCTTTCTTTCTTTTTGGTTTTTCAACACAGGGTTTTTCTGTGTAGCTTCGGCTGTCCTAGACTCACTTTGTAGATCAAGCTGGACTTGAACTCACAGAGATTTGTCTACCTCTGCCTCCCCTCCATTACTTCTTTACCAAAGAAAAGACTGGACTCTGGTCTCCCTTAGTTGTGAGGACAAAGTACAGCAGAGTACAGCCACAGTCAACTGAGACCCGGCAGAGGAGACAGCGCATCACTCCCCGCCCTTCCATTGTCCTTCTGCGCTGAGAATCAAATCCAGGACCTTGTGTGCACAGGAGAGGGACTCCGCCCCAGCCCTTCACTGGCACAGGGCGGTGAGTGTGTGCACGAGGGTGGGAAGGGAATCGCTTTTGCTCTTACCACTGTTCTAGCTGTTCCAGAGGCAGCTCTGGTGCGGGGGCACCAATGCAGGATCTCTGCTGCTGAACCTTCCACTCATCCAGTTTTGGCAGCAACAGGTCCACCAGGGTGGTTAATCGGCCTACTAGCGCTTTGGAGGTGTCCAGCACCTCCTAAGGAAGAGAAGGCGAGAGTTAAGTACCACTGCTCATGATCCAGCTGACTAAGACGAAAAGGAGCCCCCTAGGTGGAGCCCCGCCCCACAGGGCCCGCCCCTCCCCACAGGCCCCTCCCCTCCCCACAGGCCCCGCCCCCACCCCAGCATCCTCTTGCCCGCTCTGGTTCTGTGTTTCACCTTTCTCATTCTGTCCACTTCATTGGCAGTTGCCTGGACAAGCTGTGCCTGTTGGCTCTGATAGGGGTCCGAAGATGCTGTCTTCTCTGAAAGGCAAAACCAAGAGTCAGGTATCATGGCTTCCTTCTGCTCTTTCCCCGTCACGGGTGGGGAGGGAGAACCAGGTCAAGCCCAGGCACGTGGGGTCCCACAGGCAGGAGTCCACTCGGCCTGCAAGGCAGTTTCTGTATCATTTGCTGGTTCCTCAGTTGCATGTCCCCTCCCCCGTCTAGGACACATCCTGGCACTACTATTTTGCGTATCCACAGGACTACTGACATTGATGTATTCTGCCACTGCTGCTAGCTGGAGCGTTCAACTTTGGTCATCCTCCACACTAGGTCCCTAAGATGGCTCCTGCCTTTCTTCCACTTTGTTTTTTTTGTTTGTTTGTTTGTTTGGGTTTTGCTTGCTTGTTTGTTTTTCGAGATAGGGTTTCTCTGTGTAGCCTTGGCTGTCCTGGACTCGCTTTGTAGACCAGGCTGGCCTTGAACTCACAGCGATCTGCCTGCCTCTGCCTCCCAAGTGCTGGGATTAAAGGCATGCGCCACCATGCCAGGCCTCTTTCTCCCACTTTGAGTAGACCTACTTTGATTGAAAATTGTGTATCTGAAGCTGAAGACGTCATGCAGGTCTTTCAGTTGCCTGATGGATCTCACCAGCACCTGAAGAGATGAGACATCCCCCCCCAGTGAGGCTGCTTCTGTGGGGAGAAAAGCTGAGTCCTCTCCACCTGACACTTGCCACATCAACCGACCTCAACCACAGCCTGCAAATCCAGAATTCGGGATTCGATCTCAGGCTGCCGCTGCTCCACGGCTGCTTCAGGAGCTGGCCTGGCTTGAACCTGAAGAAGAGGTTTTGAACACATTTGAACTCTCGCTTTTGTAGCCCTGGCTGTCCTGAAACTGGCTCTGTAGACCAGGCTGGCCTGAAACTCAAAGATCCGCCTGCCTCTGCCTCCCTAGTGCTGGGATTAAAGGAGTTTGCCACCACTGCCCCGCAGCTGAACTCTAGAGTTCTCAACCTTAAAGTCGAGACCTGAAATTATACTGCAGGACGTGGGGAGAGAAGTTTCCAGAGTTTTCTGCAGCGCCTTTCGATTCCAGGAGCTTTCTGCATCGCCACCAGGTCGTCCTTACCTCTTGAGCCCTTTGAGCCTGATTCAGAATTCTTTTCTCCTCCAGAAGAAGATTAAAGATCATCTCAGCCAACTGGGTAGGGCCGTTGGGAAAGGTCTAAGCAGAAGAAGCAAAGAATTAATCCCTTTTAACTACCTCAGTGACCTGCCTATCCAGATCTGCCCTCGGTGTCCCCAGTGTTTTCTCTCTTCAAGGTCCCTGGCTGCCTCCTACCTGTATCTTTTTTGTTTGTTTGTTTGTATGTTTTTCGAGACAGGGTTTCTTTGTGTACCCTTGGCTGTCCTGGACTCACTTTATAGACCAGGCTGGCCTCGAACTCACAGCAATCCACCTGCCTCTGCCTCCTGAGTGCTGGGATTAAAGGCGTGCGCCACCATGCCTAGCTCCTACCTATGTGTAAACTCAGCCCTTCACCCTGCTAGTAATACACCAAGCCCGGACTGTGCCCCCTTTCCCCAGGTCCCCTCCCCTCCCTCTGCATCATTAGGACTGCCTCTGTACCCCAAACATTACCTGAATGTCCCGACTGAACTTTCGCAAGTTGTGCTGCAGCAGAAAGCAATCGGGGTCTGAGCTGTAGTGGTCCCACTGGTTCAGCTGGTCCACGATGTTGAAGTACAGCATGTTGGCCTTGGCGTGATCGTTGCGTAGTACAGCTTCACTCCTGAACACGTGTGACCAGGCATGACAAGGACCCTAAAGTGCCTGTGGCTCTGGGACCTCCCACCCCTCCCAGGGCGTCTCTGGGACCCTGTGGGCTCAGAAGAAAGAAGGTGCCTGAACTCCGGAAGCCCTCACCAGTTCTGGTCTTCAATCCAGGCAGCCAAGTGCTGGCGGACATCCATTGGCAGGATGCTTTGAGAGTACAGCTGGTGCAGCTGGTCCAGAAATGGGCCGTCGAGGTTCTGCAGCATCTCCCACTGCGCCATTGGGACTGAACAGGAAGACATCAGCTCTTAACTGGACATTTCTTTAAACCAAACTGTCCATAGACAAATCCATGGCCTCACTCTGTAATCCAGCTGGCCTGGAAATTACAACAATCCTGCCTTCGCCTCCTAAGTGCTAGGTTTACATGTGAGGCACCAAGTCTGGCTGTGTGGTTTCTGTTCTTTTTTGTTTGTTTGTTTGTTTGTTTGTTTAGTTGGTTTCGGTTTTTGGAGACAGGGTCTCTCTGTGTGGCCTTGGCTGTCCTGGACTTGCTTTGTAGACCAGGCTGTCCTGGAACTCACAGAGATCCACCTGCCTCTACCTCCCTAGGTGCTGGGATTAACAGGCATGTGCCACCAAGCCTGTGTGGATTCTGTTCTAATTTAAAATGTTTCAGTTGGGCTGGAGAGATGGCTCAGAGGTTAAGAGCACTGGCTGCTCTTCCAAAAGTCCTGAGTTCAATTCCCAGCAACCACATGGTGGCTCACAACCATCTATAATGAGATCTGGTGTCTTCTTCTGGCGTGCAGGTGTACATGCCGGCAGAACATTATATACATAATAAATAAATCTTAAAAAATAAAATAAAATGCTTCAATTATACAGTTAAATGACAGATACAATAGGGCTGGAGAGATGACTCAGAGGTTAAGAGCACTGACATGTTCTTCCTGAGGTCCTGAGTTTAATTCCCAGCAACCACATGGTGGCCTACAATTTATAATAAAGTGATCTGATGCCCTCTTCTGGCCTGTAGGTGTACATGCAGGCAGAGCACTCACATCATAAATACATAACTCTTTAAAAAAAAATACATAAAATGGTCTGGAGAGTGGGCTCAGTGTTTAAGATCACTTGTTATTCTTCTAGAGGACCAGAGTTTGATTCCTAGGACCACACGGTGACTCACAACCATTTAAACTCTAGGTCCAAGGGATCTGGTCCCTCTTCTGATCTCTGAGGTCATCAGGTACTTAAGCAGTATGCCTGTAAAATTCATACACATAATTTTTTGTTTTGTTTTTTGAGACAGGGTCTCTCTGTGTAGCCTTGGCTGTCCCGGACTCACTCTGTAGACCAGGCTGGCCTCGAACTTACAGTGATCGGCTAGCCTCTGCCACCCGAGTGCTGGGACTAAAGGCCATGCAGGGCTCTGTGCCTCTGATTCTTTTTTTTTTTTTTTGAGACAAGGTCTCTCTGTGTAGCCTTGGCTGTCCTGGACTCCCTTTGTAGACCCGGCTGGCCTCGAACTCACAGCGATCCGCCTGCCTCTGCCTCCCGAGTGCTGTGATTGTGCCTCTGATTCTTTTGCCTGCTCTTGGGACCCTTTTCCTCCTGCTGGGTTGCTCCGTCCACATTTGATATGACGGTTTGGGCCTAGTCCTATTGCATTTGGTGTGGGTGTTCTGGTGATGTCACTGGGAGGGCCTTTTCTTTTCTGACAGGAAACACCGGAGTGGTACATCTAGTGGAGATAGGAGGTGCACGCGAGGGACTGGCAAAGGTGGACGGAGGCGAGGGTACCGTCAGGATGTTATTGTATAAGAGAAGAATAAAAACAAAAAAAGAATAAAAACCTTATTTTTATTGCATCTCAAGCCTAAAAGGTCGGGAGAAACAGGACTGGAGAGATGGCACAGCAGTTAAGAGCACCGGCTGGTCTTCAAGAGGACCCAGGTCCAATTCCCAGCAGCCACGTGGTGACTCATAACCATCTATAGTGTGATCTGGTGCCCTCTTCTGGCAGGCAGCTGTACATGCAGGCAGAGCACTCGTCCATAAAAAAACAAAAACTGGGGGGAAAAAAAACCATCAGGGGAAACAAGCGCACATGTGTCCTTCGAAAGTCATGTGGCTCTCCTGTAGAGTGATCAAAACACCTAGGGTCCAGGAGCTGGCCCCCCTCCCTCTAAAAGTAAGAATGTGGAAGGGAAGAGATTGGGCAGGAGATCCAATTGTTCCTTTTCTTTTTTTCTGATTTTTCTAGACAGGGTTTCTCTGTGTAGCCTTGGCTATCCTGGACTCACTTTGTAGAGCAGGCTGCCTGCCTCTGCCTCCCTAGTGCTGGGATTACAGGTGTGCACCACCACACCCAGCTTTCTTTCTTTTTTTTAAAATTTATTTATTTGTTTATTATGTATATGGTGTTCTGACTGCATATACACCTGCAGGCCAGAAGAGGGCATCATATCACATTATAGATGGTTGTGAGTCACCATAGATGGTTGTGGTTGCTGAGAATCGGACAGTGGTTTTTTTGTTTGTTTGTTTTGTTTTGTTTTGTTTTCCCCAGGCATGATTTCTTCATGTTAGCCTTGGCTGTCCTGTACTTGCTTTGTACACCAAGCTGGCCTCAAACTCACAAAGATCCACCTGCCTCTGTCTCTCAGAGTGCTGGGATTACAGGCATGTGCCACCACTCCCGGCCTCAGCCAGTGCTCTTAACCTCTGAGCCATCTCTCCAGCTCCCCTGCTCCCACCTTACTTTCTTCTTAATTTTGTTTTATGTATATGGATGTTTTGTCTGCATGTACGCCTACACACAAGATCAGATAATATAAGTCTACAGTTATAGATGGTTGCGAATAGCCATTGCTGGGAATTGAACTCAGGACCTCTGGAAGAGCAGCCAGTGCTCTTAATTGATGAGCCATCTCTCCAGCCCCTGATCTAATTTTTCTTAAAAGATAAATATTTATTTGTGTGTGGGGTGTGTGTGTGCAGAGCTGGGGTGGGGCTGTGGGCCAGAACACAGCTTCAGGTTCCTAGAACTTGAGCTTCAGGATGTTTTAAGTCTCCCAGCGTGGGTGCTGGGAACTAAACACAGGTCCTCTGCAAGCGCAGCAAGCTCTCCTAACCACTGAGCCATCTCTCCAGCCCCAAGAGCCAATTTTAGCCGTCTAGTAACCCTTCATCCCCATGTCTTGCTGGAGATCAAACACGGGACCTTACTTATGCTCCAGGACAGCTTGCCTTTAATCCCAGCACTTGGGAGGCAGTGGGTAGGCGCATCTTTGTGAGTTCGAGGCTAGCCTGGAACAGCCAGGGATCTATTACACAGAGAAACCCTCTCTTAAAACCAAAACATATGTAAAGGGGCTGGAGAGATGGCTCAACAGTTAAGAGCACTGGCTGCTCTTTCACAGGACCTGGGTTCGATTCCCAGCACCCACAGGGCTCACCACCTAGATGGTGGTGAATTTGATATTCAGGAGATCTGACGCCCTCTTCTGGCCAACTCATGCATCGCAGGCATGTAGTACTCAGGACAACACATGTATATAAATTAAATAAATAATAACCAAGCAAACAAGTCAGTAGATGCGCGGAGCAGAGGTTAAAGTTTTGGCTTATGACAAGATGCCAGGCTCCAGGGGGTTGCGGAGGAGTTTGGAAGGAAGTCGATGCGGAGGAGGGGTAGAGCCCCATAAGGGTGTGACATCCTGGAGGGTGTTCTACCTCAGCCAGAGAGCAGAAGCCTTGCTACGGGGCAGCCACCCTTCCCGGGAGCTAACACCTCTGCCCGGCTCCGCACACCCTCTCGGGGCCTGTACCTTCTGACGGTTCCACGCCGCTCCTTCCAGTGGCTCCCGTCACAAGTTCCTCCCAGAGGCTGGAGAACACGTCCCTACCCCGCCCCAGCTCCGGCGGACCCCGACCTCGAGCGGTGGACCGGGTCAGCTGGCTGCAGACGCCTGCTCTAGCTGTTCCGGGCTCTGCAGGCGGGCGGGAGGCTCGGCCACGCCCTCCCCCACGCGGCACTCCCATTGGCCGACACGAAACCCCGCCCACCTCTGGGCGGAACATGCTGCTCGAAACCACACCCCCGACTTCAGTGATTGGCGGAGAGGCTCACGCTAGCGCCCGCCCCGTTCGCCGACAAGGGCTCGGCCCAGTTAAAGTCATAACCAAGAACTCAAACAGCTGACTTTCCCGAACCTGCCTTCTTGGGGAAAGGAAACGAAACCAGAGTGTGCAGAGGCACCAAGGACTCCATAGACGGGGTGGGACCTACATTTCGATCGTTTAGGATAGGGAGGGAAGAGCTGAGGTGATAAGGTACTTTTGCGGGTATTAAGATAAATACTATGGGCCCATAGTATCACCTTTTAATTTTTATTTATTTATTTTCTGAGACACGGTTTCTCTGAGTCCTGGCTGTCCTGGAACTCACAGTGATCTGCCTGCCTCTGCCTCCTAAATGCTGGGATTAAAGGCGTGTGCCACCACGCCAAGCTATTTTTTAATTTCTACAACCACTTGCTCAGGTGAAAATTCACCATTCCCACACTAGAAGTGTAAAAAGCTGAGTTTCAAGAAAGAAAGTACCCTACCCCACCCGACCCGCCTTCTCTTCTTAGAATTTTCCATTTATTTGTTGTACTGTTACTATCTCTTGTATGCCAAGACACCGTAGGTCTTGAGTAAGGGCCACCCCCAGTAGGAATCTGTACTTTCAACTTCTGATAGCACAGTGGCCATGGTTGGCTCTTCCACAGCACTCCCATGTGAGGTGGGTTCCTTAGTGATCTCCGGCTGAGGGGTGTTTGCCTCTCTCTCATCATAATAGTAGTGGATGAGGCGCTGAACCCCAGCCTTCATTGCTGGTTTAAGAGCAGCAGTGATCACTACACCAGCTGGCCCCCCTGACATCCCCACCATGGCCATAAGAAGGTCATAGCCCAGATCTATAGCCCCATCTTGGCCTCGCTCCTTGGCCTTGTCAGAGCAATTGTGCATGGCATAATACAAAGCAGTGCCTAGGTTGTAGTAGGTCCCCACTGCGGGCAACAGCCCAATCACATTGTGAACGCTCTGTTCCTTCTGGTTCTCACAGTCCGGGTTAGAAAGTGAGCGCCTCACCCTCTTTGGATCCGTCTGCTCTCGGGCTAAGAGGTGTAGAGCAGAGGACAGGGCTTTCACGGACACGTCCCAGTCCACCCGTCCGCCTCTCTGGAGCTCTTGAAGATGGTGGACCAGTGCTTGTGTAGCCTCCACACCCCCCAGCCGGTAAAGCTGAAGTTCCAGAGCCCGGACCTCAGCCTGGCAGCCAGCTTCCTCCAGAGCGTTCCTCAGAGCCAGGCTTACCAGGAACTTGGGGAGAGGGGGCATGTGAGTGAAGCCGGGCAGGGACTTTGGGAGCAGGACCTGGCAGGACAAGGGTTCTGAGGAGGGCAACTCTTGTCCCAGCTCCGGAGGAGGGAGCCTCGTAGAGACACTCGTGGGCTCTCTATATGAAGTGGCATCCACAGGACACAGCAGCAGACAGCAAAGTAGCTGAATTGATGTCGCAATGAGTCGGAGGTGATGCATGTCTGGAGCAGGGTGCCCTAGAAGGACGGAGAACCCCAAAACATGCAAACCACTTCCCCGAAGGTTTATAGTCTGAAAGGAGCTCAAGATTCAGGGAACCCCCCCACCCCCGCACCTATCACCTACCTCGAAGCTTTTGTTCTTTTTAGTAAAGGGAAGGGATATGGGAGATGAAATGCAATTTCTCCTGGGTCTCTGCCATGTCTAGGTCACAGGAAGCTCCCTGTTTTATGCCCACCCACTTAGGAGGACCCAGATTACCATAAAGTCCAGCCATTGAGATGTAAGAACACTTGGGTAGGCTTGGTAGTTCCTCAATCCTCCTCTCTGCTCCGTTCTCTGTCCCATGAACAGAGGAGTTATTGGGGCCGCTGAGGTGGAAGGGGCAGGACTGACCGATAGAGCAAACCCATCGGCCCCGGCGGTGCAAATGAGGCTCCAATGTTGACATTGGCCAGAGCCTTTGCAAATAACCAGGGCAGAAAGTTCCAACAGTGAAACCAGCTTCAGGCATCGATTCTATCCTCCGTGGCCTTATGCACTTGAGCTTGGAGACCCAGGCGGAGGTGAGGACTTCCACGTACAGACTGCTTGGGCCACATTGATACTCATCGGATGGTCTTTGGAGACTTCAGTTCCGCAGGCACTTGTTCGCCTATAGTCTTTTTATTTTTATTTTTATTTTTGTAAAGATTTGCTTGTTTTTATTTTATGTCTGTTTTATTTTATTTTATGTTATCCAGTATATAAGTAAATGTACTGCATGTTTTCAGTGCCCAAGAAGCCTGGAAGAGAGTATTAGTTTCCCTGGAACTGGAATTACAGACAGTTGTAAACTGCTATGCGGGTTTTGGGAACTGAACCTGGGTCCTCTGCAAGAGCAGTAAATGCTCTTAACCAATGGCCCATCTCTCCACCCTCCTCACTCAAATTTTATTTTATTTTATTTTGGTTTTTCTAGACAAGGTTTCTCTGTGTATCCCTGGCTGTCATGGACTCACTTTGTAGACCAGGCTGGCCTCGAACTCACAGAGATTCACCTGCCTCTGCCTCCCGAGCCCTGATTTTTCCGCTTCTGATACCTTTTCATTCTGCCATCTCTCCTTGTCCTGAGCATAACCAAAAACGGAGGACTGGGCTTCTTGTATTTAGGTGTAACATTAATCCCCACATTAGAGGAAAGATACACCTCCGGTTCCTAAATCTTGTGTAACCGTGTGTGGGAATGCAGGCCTTCATTTTACCACTGGAGAATGAGGCAGGAGGATTATGAATTCAAAGCTAGCCTATGCTACACAAGACTCAGACTTAAAATAAAAACAAAATAAAAGTATCACAAGTTTGAGGCAGGCATGGTGGTGCACGCCTTTAATCCCAGTACTCGGGAGGCAGAGGGAGGTGAATCACTGCGGGTTCGAGGCCAGCCTGGTCTATTGAGGAGAACTGCTACTTAGTATCAGCCTGAAAGGGTTAACTAAGGATTTTGGGAAAAAGCTCAGGGGCTGCCCCTCCTGAAAGGATTGGGTGGCTCTGGCTCTGCTCCCAAAAGTCTTGGCAGTAATTCCTTGTGAACTTCTTTTTTTTTTTTTTTTTGGTTTCTCGAGACAGGATCTCTCTGTGTAGCCTTGACTGTCCTGGACTCTCTTTGTAGACCAGGCTGGCCTCGAACTCACAGGGATCCACCTGCCTCTGCCTCCGAGTGCTGGGATTAAAGGCGTGCGCCACCACGCCCGGCTGTCCTTGTGAACTTCTTGATAAAGTGAAACAGTTATTGGTTCAAGGAGAGGGATGGCTTATAGTTATCTTCTTTCTTGTTCGTGAAATTTTCTCCCTTGACTGATTCCCAGAAAGTGTTTGGTCTAATAGGATGGGAACCAAGTTTTTTATTGGTAATATTAATGAATAACTAATGTTATGCGCCAAGCAAGAAATATGCTACTTTAGAATAGTATAAAAGCTGTGCTTAAGAAATAAACCGTTGCTATTTGCCACCAGAGCAGTAGTCTGCCCGTTTCTTTTTTGTTTTTGTTTTTTTTTTTTGGTTTTTCGAGACAGGGTTTCTCTGTGTAGCCTTGGCTGTCCTGGACTCGCTTTGTAGACCAGGCTGGCCTCGAACTCACAGCAATCCGCCTGCCTCTGCCTCCCGAGTGCTGGGATTAAAGACGACTACGCCTGGCTGTCCGCCCGTTTCTTAAGGCTACTTGCCATCAGAGCAGTAGTCCCCCTGTTTCTTAAGACGTTGGCGGAGCTGGTCTCCATCAGTCTATAAAGCAAGTCCAAGACAGCCAAGGCTACACAGAGAAACCCTGTCTTGAAAAAAAAAAAAAGTATCACAAGTTTGAAATTATCATTATGGCACAAAGTTTTCTCTGATATGTCCTTCAGCTCTGGCAGACCAGAGCACAGCACCCAGGATCCTACTTTCTATTAATTTTCACTGCTCTCTGTTGCCAGGAAGTGGCCCTTAACAACTGAGAGCCACTGCAGAATAAAGAGGAGGAGTAAAGTCTCCATGGGTGCGCAGTCAAAATCGAAAGAAGCAAGAGCTGTGTGCAAAAGAGCCCCATGCTACCTCAAATCAAGAGATTCGAAATCCCTGGGGCCCCATTATGTATATAAGAAAGTATACTATGGGGCTGGAGAGATGGCTCAGTGGTTAAAAGTGCCACCTGCTCTTCCGGAGGTCCTGAGTTCAATTCCCAGCAACCAAATGGTGGCTCACAACCATCAATAATGTAATCTGATACCCTCTTCTGAAGATAAAGCACTCATATGAAATAAATTTTAAAAAATCTTAAAAAAAATAAATAAAAGAAAGTATACTATTTATGGGGGCTGGACAGATGGCTCAAAGGTTAAGAGCACTGACTGCTCTTCCAAAGGTCATGAGTTCAATTCCCAGCAACCACATGATGGCTCACAACCATCTATAATGAGATTTGTATACATAATAAATAAAATAAATCTTAAAAAAAGAAAAAGAAAAGAAAGTATACTATTTAAATGGCTTCTCTTTAAAGCAAGAGTGTCTGGTCTAATGAGATGACTTAGAAGGTAAGGGACACTTCCTGCCAAACCGGACAACCTGAGTTTGATCCCTGAAGCTGATGAAAGATAAGATCACATTCCTTCCTACACACTGTGTTCTGACTTCCACACTTGTGTCCTGACATGGGGCATGCACACACACAATCAGTGTCAAAGAGAGAAGGGGAGGGAGGGAGGGAGGGAGGTGATGGTGCAGGCCAGGAACTGGTGCCTTTAATTCCTGCCATTTGGGAGGCAGAGACAGACAAATCTCTGAGCTTGAGGTCAGCCTGGTCTACAGAGTAAGTTCCAGGACACCCAGGGCTGCACAGAGAAACCCTGTCTT
>OU015756.1:6789347-6804098 GCA_907169655.1 Acomys percivali
AGAGAGAGAGAGAGAGAGAGAGAGAGAGAGAGAGAGAGAGAGAGAGAGAGAGCCAAAGCTAGTGTGGTCTGCATAGTGAGTTCCAGGCCTGCCAGAGCTTCCTAGTGAGATCCTGTCTCTCTCTCTGCGTGGCTCAGCGTGGACTGTGTAGCAGGAACTTGTGACACTGGGGGAGCCTGGAGGCCAGCATGTGTTTTGGTATGCTGATAGGCAGCACAGGTAGCCATCTGTCCCTTTTGCCCGAGATGAGGAAAATTACTCTTTCTAGTCAGGGGAACCAACTTCACAAGTTCCTGAGCAGTGCAGGTTTTTTTTTTGTTTGTTTGTTTGTTTTGTTTTGTTTTTTGTTTTTTGTTTTTTGTGGGGTTTTTTTGGTTTTTCGAGACAGGGTTTTTTCCTCTGTGCAGCCGTGGCTGTCCTGGACCCGCTTTGTAGACCAGGCTGGCCTCGAACTCACAGCGATCCATCTGCCTCTGCCTCCCGAGTGCTGGGATTATAGGCGTGCGCCACCACGCCCAGCTCAGCCAGTCTGTTTCTGGACTACCCTGTGGAGTTTGGGGAACTGGAATTTCCTTTGGACCTGACAGTAACAATAAACAAACAAGTAATACAAAATAAATATAAATAAATGAACTTAAAAGATGGCAAGTTTTGTGTATTTTTATTGTCTATGTCTGCACAGTCTTGTAGACAGGCAGGGTCTTGCCACATAGCCCAGGCAGGCCTCAATGTCGGTGGTGCTGGCACTATAGGTGTGCCCATTGACACTGAGTAAAATGCTCCAATGATGTTTTGAAAATTAAAAAAAAAAAAAAGGAAGTGAGAAAAAAGTTTTTCTTAAAATAAAGAAGTAGAAGCCCAGAAAGTGGGTGGGTTTTTTTTTTGTTTGTTTGTTTTTTGGTTTTTTTGGTTTTTTGGTTTTTTGGTTTTTTGGTTTTTTTTCTAGACAGGGTTTCTCTGTATAGCTTTGGCTGCCCTAGACTTCGCTTTGTAGACCAGGCTGGCCTTGAACTCACAAATATCCACCTGCCTCTGCCTCCCGAGTGCTGGGATTAAAGGCGTGCACCACCATGCCCAGCAAAGTGGGTGCTTTAAACACGTAGATTTATTTCTCACACGTTTTTGAGGTTAATAGAAAATCAAGCAGTTAGCAGGTATGGTTTCTACCCTTGCCTACGACGTTGTGGAACCATAAGGGGTCACCTCGGCCTCTTGGCATAGTCTCAGAGGAAGCCTTAATGCTTCTTCGTTGTCTCCACCCCACGGTCTACAAAGGGCAGGCTGCCTGTGCAGCCCAGGGCTCTTCAGTGCTGGGATCACAAGTGTGGCCTTGCACACCTAGCTCCTTCTCGTGTACACTGCTCAAGCCACACCACCTACAGCAGCCCCCCTTCTGTGAGAGAACAGGAAGTCCCACCCCTTCCCCAACAGTCTCCCCAGGTGCCCTGATTTCTCACTTCCCCAAGTAAGCCTTTTCTGTGTTGGTTTGGTTTGGGCTCAGCTTTTCTGAGAGTCTTCCAGGCAGCTCAGCTGGTCTCTGCTTCTTCCAGTCAGCCTGGCTTCTCTGAGTCTTTAGGAAGCCTCAGTTTGTGTGAGAACGAGTCTTGGGTTTTTAAAATTTTTTTAAAAAATTTTTATTTTATTTATTATTATTATTTTGTTGTTTTGGTTTGGTTTGGTTTGGTTTTTCAAGACAGGGTTTCTCTGTATAACAGCTCTGGCTGTCCTGGAACCTTAAACTCACGGAGATCTACCTGCCTCTGCCTCCCAAGTGCTGGGATTAAAGGATAAAAGGCCTGTGCCACAACCCACAACTGCCCAGCCCCCATGTAAATTTATAGACCTCACATCACCTGATTGGGTGTCCCTCAACCCCTGTGTACTCAGAGCACTGTGTTTCACCTGAGGAATTCCTTACTTTCCTGGACCACCAATTACCTGATATTGCCCCGATTTCTCTGAGACTGTCTTGGTTATGGCTATTTTTGCTGTGATGAAACACCATGACCAGGGCTGGAGAGATGGCTCAGAGGTTAAGAGCACTGTCTGCTCTTCCACAGGTCCTGAGTTCAATTCCCAGCAACCACATGGTGGCTCACCCATCTATAATGTGATCTGGTGCCCTCTTCTGGCCCGCAGGTAGAGAACTGTATACATATTAATAAATAAATATTTAAAAAAAGAAAAAGAAAAAGAAACACCATGACCAAAAGCAATTTGGGAAGGAAAGGGTTTATTTCGCTCAGGGCAGGGACCTGGAGGCAGGAGCTGACTCAGTGGCTATGGAAGGCGCAGCTCACTGGCTTGCTCCCCGCCATGGCTTGCTCAGCCTGCTTTCTTACAGAACCCAGGACCTCCAGCCCAGGAGTGGCCCCACCTACCATGGGCTAAGATCTCCTATCAATCACTAATTAAGAAAATGCCCTACAGGGGCTGGAGAGATGGCTCAGAGGTTAAGAGCACTGGCTGCTCTTCCAAAGGTCCTGAGTTCAATTCCCAACAACCACACGGTGGCTCACAAGCATCTATAATGTGATCTGGTGCCCTCGTCTGGCCTGCAGGGGTTACATGCAGGCAGAACATTGTATACATAATAAATAAATAAATAACTCTTTAAAAAAAAGAAAAGAAAAGAAAAGAAAATGCCCTACAGCTGAAATGTGGTGGTGCATGCCTTTAATCCCAGTGCTCGGGAGCAGAGGCAGGCAGATTGCTGTGAGTTCATGGCCAGCTTGGTCTACAAAGTGAGTCCAGGAAAGCCAAAGCTTTCCTGTGTTCCTCAGGTGGAACACAGTGCTCTGAGTACACAGGAGTTGAGGGACACCCAATCAGGTGATGTGAGGTCTGTAAATTTACTTGGGGGCTGGGCTCAGCTTTTATGAGAGTCTTCCAGGCAGCTCAGCTGGTCTCTGCTTCTTCCAGTCAGCCTGGCTTCTCTGAGTCTTTAGGAAACCTCAGTTTGTGTGAGAATGAGTCTTAGCAGTCTTTACTGCTTAGATATTGTTGGAGCGTGAGGGACCTAGTGAATTTGCTTAGTTTCAGGGATTTCCTAAAGCTATTTTTGATTGTTTATTTCCTCTCTTTTCTCTCTCTCTCTCTCTCTCTCTCTCTCTCTCTCTCTCTCTCTCTCTCTCTCTTTTTTCTGTTTTTGGTTTTCAGAGACAAGGTTTCTCTGTGTAGCCTTGTGTCTTGTGTGTCCTGGACTCACTTTGTAGACCAGGCTGGGCTTGAACTCACAGCCATCTGCCTGCTTCTGCTTCCCGACTGCTAGGATTAAAGGGCCGCGCCACCACTGCCCAACATTTAATAAATGACTTATTTTTTTATTTTACTTTATGTGCATTGACATTTTGCCTGCATGTGTGTCTGTGTGAGGGAGGGGGTCGGAGCCCCTATACAGACAGCTGTGAGCTGCGAGGCACGCTGACAGCTGAACTAGAGTCCCGTTAGAGAGCAGCCAGTGCTCCCGACCCCTGAGCCACCTCTTAGCCTAACAGGCCATGATGTTTGCTCTTCCTATTTGGTGACCCCCACAAACCTTCCTCCCTGATCCCTAGTAGAGAGGGGGGTGTTTGCCTTGATTAGCTGTTGAACCCTGAGTTTTAGTTCCTCTTAAGTTGAGCCCAAGAAATGAGAATGTGGGGGTGGGGTGGTGGCAAAATAACTCAACAGGTAAAAATGCCTGCCATCAATCAAGCCTGGAGACCCAAATTTAATCACTGGGACCCACAGGGGAATGAGCACAGTGACTCACAAATGTTGTCCTCTGGCCTGCACCCGCATGACCTCCATGTGTGGTCATACACATTGTAACACACGTGTACTATTAATAAGGAAATGAGAATGGCACTAATAGTTCACCTTGGCATCACCATTCCATGTCACTAGACTCCTGCTCCACTTCCGTACCGTCACAGGAACCCCCAAATTCCTGTGCAGTCCAGCCAGTGAGAACAGAGACAGCTCCGAGAGGTGACCCTACCCAGTTCCCTGTCCCACGAACAGGGGGAGATGGCTATTTTTCTACAAACATTTGCCCATTCGCACTGTTTGCTCAAACCTTCAGCCTCAAGAGATGCTGGCATGTACTCCATGTCCCTGCACACCCCATCTCCAGGTCATAAGAGGAGACACCAAAATCCCATATTCAGAAAACCTGGAAGCCAGGTTTGAACTTTGCAGCCTGAGGCAAGAGGACCAGTGCAAACTCAAGGACAGCATCAAATAGGTAGTGAGTTCTGGGCCAACCAGAGCTATGAATTCATCTTAAACCCCCTGGAAAGTCCCTCAAACGGTGATTCCAATATAGAAGCCGCTTTTTATCTCTCTTATCAGTTTAAGACTTAACATATGGTGGGCTGGAGAGATGGCTCAGAGGTTAAGAGCACTGGCTGCTCTTCTAAAGGTCCTGAGTTCAATTCCCAGCAACCACATGGTGGCTCATAACCATCTACAATGAGATCTGATGCCCTCTTCTGACATGCAGGCGAAACACTGTATACATAATAAATAAATGAATCTTTAAAAAAAAAAGAATTAACATATGTAGGCTGAGATGGTGGCCCCATGGTCAATTGCTTGTCGAGTATTCCTCAGGCCCTAGATTCAACCCAACACTACCAAAACAAATGTGGTGGCACTTGGAAGACTTAAGTAGGAGTCCCAAACACTTGAGGCCAGCCTGGGCTACATGGCGAGGACAGTGGCTACATAGCAAGACTATCTCAAAATACCAGAACAGGCTGGGGCAGTGGTAGCTCACGACTTTAATCCCTGCACTCGGGAGGCAGAGGCAGGCGGATTGCTGTGAGTTTGAGGCCAGCCTGGTCTACAAAGCGAGTCCAGGACAGCCAAGGCTACACAGAGAGACCCTGTCTCCAAAACAAAACAAAGCAAACAAATAAAAATACCAGAACAGCTCAGGAGATGGTGGTGCATGCCTTTAATCTCAGCACTTGGAGGCAAAGCAGGTGGGTCTCTAGTTCCAGGCCAGCCAGGGTTACACAGTGAGAACCTGCCTTAGGACAAAGCAAACACCCCCTCCCCTTAATATTGCAAAACCAATGGAAATGAACACAATCAAGGTGCAACATTCAGTCAGGGAACTGGAAAATATTAAGTAGGTGAAGAGGGAAATTGCAGAACCCATAGCACTTAAAAACTGAAAGACTGCAGTCCTGTGTCTTTGCACACTAGGACCAAAGGAAGAAAAATGGATCTATCATAAAGGACTGCCCACACCGAGCTACATGTGGTGCACAGTCTGCGTGCGCAGACCCACTAAAGGGCTGTGAGAAAGTTCGGGAGATGCCTGTGAGGCCTTTTCTATCCAAAATAAGACTGAAAATAGTTCAGTAAGAGACCCGCGAAAATACGTTTTATAAGGACTGCAAGCCGAGCAACAAAATACACTTGGTCTGTTACCGGGATTGTGGCATTTTCAAATTCTGGGCTTTCCATCAGCCTGTTGCCTGTTTCATATAAATGTTCCCAAGACTCAACGGTGCACTCTCTGGTGACATTGACTGTGGAAGCCTTGAACTCTTGTACCAGGTCAGTGGCCGGGAGCTTCTCAGCGAACTCAGCCAGCAGCTCTGCAGTCTCATACAACACCTGGCTTTGTTCAGAGATACACGCCTTAGGCCGCGCAGCCGAGCGCTGGACTCTCTTCCGATCCCCAGGGGAAGGCCCTAGACGCCTCAAAATGGCTTTGTTATTGCGAATCCCTTTTTCCCTGCTGTGCCTTAGACTCTCGAGGAGGAGGGTTTTGGTCCTGTCTTTTCCTCCCTCTTTACTGAGCTGAAGTTGCAGATAGCGTGCCTCCGCAGGGCAGCCAAAGTCCTCCAGGACCGCAGTCAGCGCTAAGAGGGACAGATACTCAGATAGGGGAGCTAAGGAGGGCACCATGTACAGGAGGTCCCGGCAGGTGCCAGGGGCTGGCCGGGGGATCTGGCCGGAGAACACGTTTGATGTAGGCTCCGCTTCTGCGACAGCTGACTGGCGGGGCAGGGTACCAGTCTGTGTATTCCTTGGAAAGGCGGTCACGGAGGACAGTAAGACACAGCCCAGGAACAAAGGGGCCTGGATCATGGTGGGTCAGCCCTGTTGGTGAGGAGATGGGAAACCGTTCAATGAGGACAGGTGCCAAGGACAGTCAGAGCCTGAAGGAGTCCTAGCCTTTGGAGACTTCAACTTCCCTGGACATGTTTTTATCCCATTTTAGAGGCTGTTTGTCTCATCTGTCTGAAAAACAGCAGGCAGAGGAACCAGGTGGCCGTGTCTGTCTCAGCACGTCCCTAGGTGGAGTTTCTGCCTTCCAGATCTTAGGTGCCTGTAGCTGATGACTCTAAAAACAAACATTCTCAAATATTTACCAACTTTTTCTGGGCTAGACTTTGTCCAACCAGCTATTGCCCCATCCAGACACACAGGGATTCCTCCTTTGTGGCTCTGCTGTCCCTAGACCATAGTCCAGTTATCCTAAATAGTTATTTAGACCTAAGCCAGACCAGACAAAGCGCCTCTGTATCTCCTAATGGAACATTTTTGTCTCTTTTGAGACAGGGTCTTCTGTAGTCCTGGCTGGCATGGAGCTCAATTAAGTTGCCAAGGTTGACCCTGAACTCCTGATCCTCTGCCATCACCTTCCCAGTATGGGGATTTATGGGTATCTGCCACCTTGAAGGTCCTCCCTACAACCCCCCACCCCAGACAGGGTCTCTTTGTGTAGTCCTGGCTGTCCTGGACTCGCTTTGTAGACCAGGCTGGCCTCGAGCTCACGGCGATCCGCCTGCCTCTGCCTCCCGAGTGCTGGGATTAAAGGTGTGCTCCACCACCGCCTGGCACCTTGAAGTTTATTTTATTTATTTATTTATGTTTTTGGTTTTTCGAGACAGGGTCTCATCACCTTGAAGTTTATATGGTACTGGAAATCAACTCCAAGGATTCATGCAAGCTAAGCAAGCACATTACCAACTGTCCATATACATTCCCCACTTTAAAGAATTACCAATCAAAAGTTTTGAAAAATAGAACCTAGCAGCAAATCAAACCATATCAGAGCAGCCTTTCAGGTTTTGCTTTATTTTTATTTTCCTGAGACAAAGTTTCTCACACCCATTTGGGCTTTTTTTTTCTTCCTTTCTTTTTCAAATTTATTATTATGTATACAGTGCTCTGCCTGCACATACACCTGCATGCCAAAAGAGGGCACCAGATCACATTACAGATGGTTGTGAGCCACCATGTGGTTGCTGGGAATTTAACTCAGGACCTCTGGATTAGTCAGTACCCTTAACCTCTGAGCCATCATTTGTTTTTTTCAAGACAGGCTTTCTCTCTGTGCAATCCCAGCTGTCCTGGGGTTTGTAGACCAGGCTGGCCTCGAGTTCACAAGAGAGATCCATCTGCCTCCGCCTCCTGGAGTGCTGGGATTACAGGTGTGTGCCACCATGCCTGGCTGTTTTTGTTTTCCTTTTTTTTTTAAATTTTTTCGAGACAGGGTTTCTCTGTTATCTTGGCTGTCCTGGACTTGAACTCACAGCAATCTGCCTGCCTCAGCCTCCTGAGTGCTGGAATTAAAAGTGTGTGCCACCACACCTGGCTTTCATTTTTTTAAATAACTTATTTTTATCTTATGTGCATTGCTGTTTTCCCTGCATGTATGTGTGTGGGTGTCAGATCTTGGAGTTACAGACAGCTGTGAGCTGCCCTGTGGGTGCTGGGAATTGAACCCGGGTTCTTTGGAACTGGTGCTCTTAACTACTGAGCCATCTTTCCAGCCCATTTTTTTTTCCTTCTTAAGGTAGTTTCACTAGCTTATCCAGGATGGCCTCAAATTCCAGATCTTCTCGAAGCCTCATGAGGAACTGAACCAGCAAGCACCCTGAGGTGACACTGCTTTTGCCTACTGGAGAAGAACAAGAAAAGAAAAGAGAAGTCTGTCTTTTCAAAACTACATTTATTGACAGGCTGATTTTTGAAACTACTACATTTCCTGGCGCAGGCGTGGTGGTATACCACCCTTTCCACTCTCCCTGTGGTAATCCTCTTGTGTCTGCCTCAGCTCAGGAAATGTCTTTTAACTCTTAAGTCTTGAAGTTCTTCCAAAAACACAAACAGATGGCTGCCTGGTGAGCTCCGAGGGACGAGTTACACTGAGACCAGCAACTTTCAATTTTATGTGTTTAATGAGAAGCACAAGCCAAGGATGTCTGTCACCGTAAGAGTAGAGCATCCCGACCCTGGCTCAGCTGCAGGCAGGGCGTGCTCTTGTGTCACGGGACCAAGCACTTGAAGAAAATGAGGGAAATCCAGTGCCCTCTGGAGATGGTGTGAACGCCCCACGTACTACAATATAAGGCTCCCTGTCTGATGTTGGGACACACCTCTTGCAGAGAGCCAAAGGAACTGCCCAAACAGCAAAGGCCAGGCCGCCCTGGATATTTCATTTACTCTTCTCCTTTGCTAAGAGACAGTTCCTGGGAGAGGGGATTAGCTGCCACACTGACGAGGTGGGGGTGGGGGGTCAGGGTGGGATGGACAACTGCAAAGCGACCATCCAACAATGTCGCCTAAAATTCATGGGTCTTCAGGGTAGGGACGATCTCCTTCAGTGCAGGCAGGGTAGCTTCTGTGCCACCCAACTCCTACCGCCTCTGGCACGAGGCATCTTTTCAGTCATCCTCATCATCATCCTCGATTTGAAACCGTTTCTTCTTGTGGGTTACTGGAGTTCCCAGTGCTGACGCTATGAGAATGACAAACGACACAGAAACAGGAAACATCTAAGTGTGTATAAGGGTTAGAGCAAATGGCAGGGTCCAGACTGAAGAAGAAAACGCAGGCTCCAGTCAGAGCCCCTACCTTGCCTCCTCCCCTCCTCGTCTTCCTCTTCATCACTGTCCAGCAACTGTCGTTTCTTGGGCTCTGGTTTCCACTCTTTCTCCCCAGCGGTCTCCTCCTCTGAGGTGACTATAAGACACAAAATTAGGGAACTGGGTCTGTGTCACCTCAAAGGCCTCGCCAGCCCTCATGCCCACACGAGCAGCACAGAGTAAGTCACCGAGGGGTGAGTGGTGGCATTTTACCTTCCGGCGATGCCAGGCCCGCTTTCTTCTTACGGGCTGAGGAGAAGGCTCTCGGGGCTTCGGCCTGGGGCTCCTCATCGGGACTCTGCTCTCCAGGGACCCCTGGATGTGGCTCTGGCTCTTGTTCCCTTCCCTCCTCTTTTTCTAGTTGATTCAAAGAAGCTGCCAGTCTCCGGAGCTGGGTGGAGGTCAGCTTGCCTGGAATTCGCCAGAAGGTTTCCTACAGGGGCATAGCAGATGAAACAACTGCAAAGGGAGGACCAGCCTCTCTGGTCACTAGATTTTATTCTATTATTCATTGAATAAACGTGACCCTTTATTGGGAATGATCCATAGGAGTTGTGAACTTATTATTATTCATAATATATGCACAATGTTAGCACTCACATAATAAACACAGGTTTTTTTGTTTTTTGTGTTTTTTTCCTTTTTCAAGACAGGTTTCTCTGTGTAGCCGTGGTTGGTCTGGACTCTGTAGACCAGGCTGGCCCCAAACTCACAGAGATCTGCCTACCTCTGCCTCCCAAGTGCCGGGATTAAAGGCGCGCGCCACCACTGCCCAGCATAAACACAGGTGTTAACAAGAAATACAGCAAAGGATCCTGGTCATGGAAAGGTGAACCAGGTGTGACCCATGCTCAGAATCAACAGGAGAAAAAGCATCATGCCATATCACTACTGGACCACAGTGCCACTGGGCCGGGCACCAAAGAGATCCTTTCACTTGGTGATTTAGACAGGTAATAAGACTACCTCTGAGGAAGTGACGCTGAGCTGACCTGACCCTTTTAGACTGGTTGGTGTTCAACAGGAAGAAGGCGTGTGTGGGCGCACACATGTCTGCGTGTTTGTACCTCCTTGTTTGTGTGGCTGGAGCCTTCCAATAGGGCTAGGAAGATCAACTGGTTATGCATGGACAGGCCCACCATTTGCAGGGTGGGAGGTAGTCCAGGATGACTGTGATGTGAAACAGGTGTGGGCGGAATGGCCGTGCAAAGACAGGCATGCCACCTGAAGGCTGTGAAGACACAGAACCACCAGGTGCTCCAGACAGATTGAGGGACAGATGGGAATAAGGGTAGCGTGGAGCCCAGACTTAGGGAAGGGAGGCCTGAGAAGCCAGAGAGATGAGGAAGAGACCTGGGGAGCAAAGACAAGGCAGGAGGCAGGGCCAGGGCAACAGCACGGTGCGTTCTGACACTTGCCTGCCCTAAGGTCGGGGATCGCATCCCTAGCTTGCGTAGCAGGCGCTGAAACTGTCCGTTCTCCATTGCTTCCTCGTTTTCTTCTGTCAGAGGCACCAGAGGGATTGCCTGGGAGCAGCCTGGAACAGAGCCAGCGGCACATGGCGACTCTGTGAAGGAAGGGCTGGTCCTGGGTCACACCAGGCCCAAGCAGTCCCCGTGTCCCTATGAGCTTACCGTCCTCCTCCCGGTCATCTGCTGCGCGAACCAGGCAGTTCTGGAGCCACAGGAGGGGAGCAGAGAGGCCTGAGCAAAGAGGGGAGGCTTGTGCGTGGTCCCCATGCCTTCCACACCCCCACCTCTGACATGCCTCCCAAGCCAAATCCTCACCCTCCTGGCGCAGGCTTTGACCAAGGTTTTCAGCAGAGGGAAACGAGCTGCCCTGAGCTGCCGCTGCTTGTAAGCCTTCCTCCTGGTCCTCATCTTCTTCACTCTCTTCCTCTGGCAAGTCTTCCTCCTCTTCCGGATCATCACGCCGAGAACCCTTCAAGGTCTCTTCTCCACTTGGCTGGAATTCATCGGAGACAGAGGAGTGAAAAACAGGCCTCAGGGGGCCTGGGGGGGGGGGGTCTGGCTCCTCTGTGCCCACGGAAGGAGCTGCTCTGGTAGCCTGCGGCAGGAGAAGTCCCATAAGTGGGCACAGAGGGGCCAGGCCCGGGCTGCAAGAGCCAGGATAAGACGGTTACCACGCAAGAGGGCGCCAACTTCTTTCTCCGTTTCTTGTATAGCTGCCGCCGTTCAGACACCAACCCCAGGGCAAGCAATTTATCCACTATGCGAGCCCGAGACCGTTTGGCTGTGACATTCTTCATGATATGACCAAGGACATCTACAGAGACAGAGGGGAGAGACACAGGAGAGAGGAGAGGAGAGGGGGGATGTACTCTAGAGCAACTGTCCTCCCTAAGTGACACAACGTAGCAAGTGAACAGAAGTGGTGGGAGAGTTTCCTTGGGTATGAGAGGCAGGGGAGGGGTTGGTTACTCAGACCTCACTCACCATCCGAGTCCTGAAACTCCTCAAAGAGGCGCTGCAGCTCCAGCTCCTGATCCTCCGTCCATAAGACGATCTGGGTCCCTTTCCTATTCAGGCAGGGGTCAGTCCAGGGAGGTCTGAGGCAAACACGGTTCCTTACCCCAGTTCCCTCCAGAGCAAGCGCCTTTACCTCTGGAAGTCCTTGACGCTGTCGGCCAGGCCCATCCGTACCAGATGGTTGATGATCTGCTTGCGTGTCCGAGGAGCAGTCTTCAAGTGTGCCAAGATGGTTTCCACCACGTCCTGACCTGTGGAGGAGGGGAAGTGGGGCAGTAAGGAGATGTCTGGGGGGACCCAAGCTGCCCCCCCCTTCACCGTCTCTGGAGACTGCAGAGCCTCACACCTTCCACATCTTTATGGGTGAGGTACAGTTCCTGCAGCTGGGCCTCCTCCTCGGGGCTCCACACAGGGGCTCTGTGGCTGGAAGACCTGAACGGTGAGAGGTGCAGGGAGGTGTAAAGACAAGCCCAAAGCTCTCCATCACTTCAGAACAAAGGGTGAAGCAGATAACTCAAAACAGGCAAGACGCAGAGGCCTAAAATAAGCTTTCTTCCTTTGCTCTCCAACCTAAGAACTCAGGAGCCCAAATCAGATTTTTGATCCGCCTGCCTCTGCCTTCCTAGTGCTGGGATTAGAGGCCTGCGCCACCACGCCCAGCTTCAAGCCTGTATTTTTTAGACAAGGCCTCGTGTGATTCCTCGCACACCACGTGGACTCTTTAGGGACCACTCCACTGTCATCAGTGGCGCCCCCCCCCATGAAGGCTTGTGACACAGAAGAAAACTGACCGAGGCCCAGTCTTGCTCCTGTCTTGGGTAACCTCAGGAAAAGCACCATTAGATGAGGTGACCTGCAGATGATCCAAGCGCCTGCACCGCCTTCCTCGGCTGGTCCCCTTATCCTTCCCCAGCCCTGCGCTTACCCACTGTCGACGGAGCCGTATCCCTGAGTCATCTCTCGAACCACTGCCGTGTTCTTCCAGAATAACAGCTCCACAAACGCTTTTTGGTTGACTGCAGCCAAGGCAAAGAACTTGCCAAGGATGTATTTGGCAAAAGTCACTAGCTCCTGCATGAAAGAAAAGCTACTGTGGCACCACAGCCCGAATGAATCCACAGAACCGGCATCCACGTTTCTCTACCCATTTCCAGCTTTGCCTCTACCTCACTCCCTGCCTCTCTCTCACCCTCCATGCAGCTCCCTCAACCCGCCTGCTGATTTCTTCACTGTGCCCTCATCTCTCTGCCCGTAACACCCTGGTCTTCTTCTCTCTGTCTCCCTTTGATTTTTTCAAGACAGGGTCTCTCTGTGTAGCCCTGGCTGTCCTGGACTCGCTTTGTAGACCAGGCTGGCCTCGAACTCACAGCGATCCACCTGCCTCTGCCCCCAGAGTGCTGGGATTAAAGGCGTGCGCCATACCCAGCACCTCCGTTTCTCGAGACTCACCCACAACCTATCCTGTATCACTCCTCGGTAGCCCCCCACTGTGCACTAGTCTTTGGTAGCCCCTCACTTTGTAGGCTCCAGCAGCGGGGTCACTAAGCAGCCGATGGAAGAGGTGGAAGAGGGAGAGCTGGAACAGCAAGGCCTCCATCCCCAGGTCATGGGCCAGCCGGTGCAGCATCTTGGCGATGCAGTGATTGGTATGAGCGCTGTTCCGCTGGTAGCTCCGCAGAAGCAGCGCGTAGGCTCGTACGATGGTTGAGCACGCGAAGCTGCAGCCGAACATGGAGGGGAGTTACTTAGCACAGGACAGACACTGCTCACCCTCACAGCGGCCCAGTCGGTCCTCTCAGCCCCGCACCGTTTCAAGTAGTCCAAAAAGTTGAACTCCTTCTCCGACACCTGGACTGCTTGTAACTCCTCTTCCTCCCCCTGGTCCTCCTCCTCCTCCTCCTCGTCATCTCCTTCTGCTGGCCCCTGCTGCCCTGTACAGAGAGGGGGCTTACTGAGCTTCCGCTATGCTGGTGTAGGGCACAACTGGGAAGTCAGACATGGGGAAAATGGAGGCTCACGGGGAAGTGGCGCGGACAGGATTTGTTTCAGCAACTGCATTTCTTCTCCTGGGGAAATGACAGGAGAGCCAAATACGTTTCCTTCGGGCCACACTTCCCTGGAGACAGGCAGAAAAGATTTTAATCACAGGAAAATCAAACTGCAAATAGAACTGGGAGGAAAAACTTTGTTAACTGAAGAGAGAACGTAAACCTCTACCTCAGGGATGGAGCGGCTAGGGAGTTTATTTTTCCTCACAAGGCATCTCGCTCTTGTAGAAGACCTGGGTTCAATGCCCAGTGCCACATGGCAGCTCACAAATGTCTGGAAACCTAGCTCCAGAGATTCTGAAATCCTCTTCTGGTCCCCACAGGCAAACAGGAACGCATGTGGCACATGTACATATATTCAGGCAAAGTGCTATTACACATAAAATAAGTCTAACGCACACACAGAGAGAACTGAAAATAGCACTCAGGTGGGGAGTGCAGAGGTTCACGCCTGGAGGTGTGCACATGGGGTGTGTACACAGAAAAGAGACACTAAAGCACAACCGTGTTTCTTTTTTAGTTAACTGTGTTTTCCGACCATTCTCAAAACCAAAATACTTCAATCTAAGCTTGCGAAGAGTTAGTGTTGAGCACAGAGATCCTCTGCTGAGATGCCTCTGGACAGAGAACCCGGACCTGGGTGAAGGCTTCCCATTCCCTCAGGGCCCAGGAGGCTGGGCATGCACAATTTTTAAATTTTATTTTATTTTATTTTCGAGACAGGGTTTCTCTGTGTCGCCCTGGTTGTCCTTGAACTCACAGTGATCAGCCTGCCTCTGCCTTCTGAGTGCTGGGATTAAAGGTGTGTGCCACCACCAGCCAGCTAGTTTGCAGGATTCTTACCGGGCAGATCGCAGGAGGGCCAGGGCTTGAGGGGCCTGGCCAGCCAGAAGGCAGTCTTGGATCCTCACCATGGCTTCTACCCGCTGCTCTTCTACTGGCACCTCTGAGGCCACATCAAAGGGAATGATGTCCTCTACACCAAACTCAGGATCCTTCCGACAACGGCAGCCATGGGAACAGAGGCGGGGGAATCTCAGATTATCCTCTATAGGAGCACTGTCCTCAGAAACGGCAGGAACTCTTCAGCCACCTACCTGGGCACACCGCAGCAGCTTCTCTGCCAGGGCTGGCCATGCGGCCTCCAGCTCCCCAGGGCTGCGCGAGACGTCCCCACATGCAACGCCTTGGTTTTGAGCCTTCTTTTTCTTTTTTCTCTTTTTCCTCTTGTTCTAAGAGGAAAGCAATGTACGGTAAAGGCAGCAGAGCCACAGTCTTTGTCCAGCAGTGACCTGGGGAGCAGCAGTGGGGTGCAGTGTAGGCAGAGGAGGCCTGGGG
>OU015756.1:6804108-6824757 GCA_907169655.1 Acomys percivali
TGGGGAGCAGCAGTGGGGTGCAGTGTAGGCAGAGGAGGCCTGGGAAGCAGCAGTGGGTGCTGGATTTCCTTGCCCTCCAGGAGGGCAAGTCAAGAGAAAACGCCATTACAGTGGGAAGAGCTATGATGAGGATAACATACAGTGACTACTTTTGCCTTTGATGTGTTTGATTATAAATCTTTGTGTAGAGCATAACCCTCAGGGATTCCCCATCTGTCTATCGTATTTGATTTTTTGGGGGTGCCAGAGGTTGAATCAGAGATTCACCATGTAGCCTTGTCTATCCTGGAACTCACTCTGTAGACCAGGTTGGCCTGCCTCTGTCTCCCGAGGGCTGGCACTAAGGAACCAGCTTCTGTCTGACTTTCCTGTTACCCATGCAGTGGACTGGTTCACAGCTATAGCTTTCAGTAGCAAAATGCAAAATTCAGGTGTTATCTTACACCCCTAGGTCTCTCTGTGTAGCCCTGGCTGTCCTGGAACTCGGCTCTGTAGACCAGGCTGGCCTCGAACTCAGAGATCCACCTTCTTCTGCCTCCTAAGTGCTGGAATTAAAGGTGAGCGCCACCACAGCCGGCAAACAACAAGTGCTCTTAACCACCGAGCCACATCTCCAGCTCAGTTCTGACATAATTTTAAACTATAGCAACTTTAATTATAGGAAGGTCCCAGTATAAGAAAAAACTTTTATCTTATTTTGTGCGTGTCCATGGTGCATGTGAGCCTGTACGTTGTGAATGCTTGGCAGAGGTTGGTGTATTTTCTTTTTGTTGTTTTTTTGTTTGTTTGTTTGTTTGTTTTTTGAGACAGAGTTTCTCTGTGTAGCCTTGGCCATCCTGGACTCACTTTGTAGACCAGGCTGGCCTCGAACTCACAGTGATCCGCCTGCCTCTGCCTCCCAATGCTGGGATTAAAGGCATGCGCCACCACGCCCAGCTCAGGTTGGCGTATTTTCCATGGTACTTTCCACCTTCCATTTGAGACAGAGTCAAAGTGACCCTAATGGGCAACTGCACACTGGCAATGCCACAAGCCTCTGTTCTTCACCTTCCCCACAGTCCTCCTCACACCCTGGGGCCGCCCTGTACCTGCACCATCAGGTTCCCGCGGCTCCGACAAAACCGCTCCAACATTTTGAGGAAGAGGTGGGTGGTTTCCACCAGGTCACAAAGGAAGGAACGTGGATGGTATCTCTCATCAAACTTTCGGAAGAGTGCCAGAAACAGTTCTCGGTACTCCATCATATAGAAAATGTTGTCTAGGGGTGGGGATGAGGAATGAGAGGCCTTGAAGACGGAGGGATGAGGTTGGGACGTAGAGGAATGAGATTCTGATCAGGAAGTGGGAAGGACGGGATGGGAGTCCAGGCCCGGTCCTCACTTTTGATGATGCGGCCGCTTTCCCGCACGGCCTCATCTGGGCTCATGTCCATCTCATTGACCGTGGCCAGCAGCTCCTGGTAGGCCTTCAGGGCCAGGTGCATCCTGCCAAGGTGGAGGGCAGCGTAAGGCTCTGTCAAATGTAAGTGCCAACACTCCCCCAACGGGCCCTCCAAATTGACAAGAACCCCACCAGTCCCTGCACTCTGGCCCAACCATCTCAACCTCGAACAAGGAAAAAAAGTATTATCGAAGATCTTGCTGTTCAGACTCAGCTAAGGCGCCTGCTGCGCTCCCTGGCGGCCTGGCCGCTCACCGGCGTGCCCAGGAGGCGGCCTCCTTGCGGTCCGTCAGCATCATCTCATAGTAGTTGGTGAGGTTCTGCTCCACAAAGTGAAAGGTGCGGACACTGAGGGTCTCAGAAACGAAGCCGGGGCGGAAGGAGGCGGCTCGGTTGAAGGCCATGAAGAACGCCATAGCCCACATGTAGTAGGTCTCATCATGCTGCTGGGCTCTCTCCCGAAGCAGGTGATCCTAAGAGAAAAGACGCCGTGACCTCAGGCCTTCCAACTCCCTTCCAGCCGTCCCTGCCTGAGGTGAGGGGTTGGGCCCTGGACACTAATATATCTTCAGTCTCTTCCAATTCTCCTCGGTCTGTTCATATTCACCTCTACTTTCTCTGAGGAAATTGCTGCCCGTCTTGCCAACCACTGGCCATGCCACCGCTCTGGCTAGTATCTCTCTACTGTCCCCTCCCTGCCACCTACATGTACATCCTCACGGCCTTCCGGGGTTCTCACCTTGACCGCACCCATGAGCGCGTTGTAACAGTTCTCCAGGAACTCGGAGCAGAAGTCTCTGAGGAAAAGCCTCACGTTGAGGGCAGAGCGCCGATGACTGGACAGGTCCTGGGCAGCCTGGCGACGCTTAGGCACCCTCCTCGGCTGCTTTCCCAGATCTGAACTGTAGTTTCGGAGCTGAGGGTATGGGCTGAGGCATTAGAGTAAGTCCTAACTAACCCCGCCCCTTGCAGGCCTTTCTACAGACAGACACTGCCCTGAAATTGTCTTAGGGGAAAAAAAAAATGCCTAGAAGACCTCTGCCTCTGGCAGCGGCGAGGACATCAGTGGACACAACACAAGCAACACTTCTGTTGTCATCAACTTTCTAAGCCTAAAAACAGTTTTCATCCCCGAGCTGGTCACCCTTCTCAGGTCCCGAGAGCCCACACCTTCCACATCGTGTGTGCACATACTCACGTTGTGAAGGCCTTTGTGGAAGACAACGTCTCTCTCCCCAATTGACTTCAAGCCCTGGACAACGTAGGAACCCCCAAATTGAGAGTGCCTTCAAGGGGAAAAACAAAAAACAAACAAACAAAAAAACCCAAAGGTTCCAAAATGACCCCTCGATTCTAAGTATCAGTAATTCTCTTCATTGACAGCTCTGGGGACAGTTGTTTGTGGGTTTTTTGTTTTTTGGTTTTTTTTTGTTTTTTGTTTTGGTTTTTCGAGACAGGGTCTCTCTGTGTTGCCTTGGCTGTCCTGGCTCACTTTGTAGACCAGGCTGCCCTCGAACTCACATCGATCACCTGCCTCTGCCTCCCGAGTGCTGGGATTAAAGGCGTGCGCCACCACACCTGGCCTGAGACGGTTTTAAAATGTTACCCAGCCTCGAATTGGTCTGAGTGTTGGGTATGTGCCGCTGCGAGTCAGCTCACAGCAAGGCAGCCCGGCGCCCACCTGTTGCCTCGCTGGAAGACTCGCGTTCTCTTCTCCGCCATCTCCCGTTGGCGCAGCACCTCCAACTCGGCCACATCCGTGCTCCGCTCCTGAGCCGAGCGTCCCTGCCCTACTCCTGCTAGTTGCTCAGGGTTCTGGATTTACAACGAAGAGGGAAGAAGAACCAGAGTGAGAAGAGGCATTTGTGAGCCTTAGTTCACTCCTACTAGGAACACAAACACTCGGAACTGTTGCTAGGCCTTTGACGGAGGACACAGCCACTGTCACCCATCACCCGCCCTCCTCAGGTCATCCCCATTGCTACCAGAGCCACTCTGGCCACATGGCAGAAGCCCACGCACGGACGGGGACTGGGAGAGTAGTGCAGGGTCTCACCTGGTCTCGGAACATGAGAGAAACAATCTCCAGGACATGGAGGCTCCACTGCTGCTCAGCGGATGAGCTGGACAGGAAGAGAAGCAAGTCGTCCATGCCGCTGAGATGCATCGCCCAAAGAAGCCGGTCATGGATGCTGGCATCGTCATCGATCCGCTGAGCAGCCGGTGGGGAGGGGAGGGGAGGGAGAGACACATTCAGCTCCTCAGGCTCCAAGGTCCCCTACAAGCTCCCTGACTGAGGCTACCACTGCCTGACTTGTCAGAGGCGACAGGAAAGCCTCGAAGAGGGAGTTCCCCCCTAACCAGCACAGCGCAGATGCCCCAGGACCCACTTCACCTTCTCCTGCTCAGGGTCAGCTGGGACATGGAGAATATTCCTGACCAGCAGCAGGACCCGCTCAATCAGCAAGTTGTCTTCTTCCTGCCGATCCTCCCAACCCTGGGTAAGAGGAGAGAGAAACTGGTTGCAGGACTGAGCCCTGAGCACCAGGACCGAAGAGAAAGAAAAGGCAGCTGGAGGGCGAGATGGCTCATAACGAACTGAGTTCAGATCCCAGTGTATACTCAACCCATCAGGTGTCTAGAAAAACACCTGTAATTTGTTATGGCTTCTATGTGCATGTATGTACACACACACACACACATAGACACACACACACAGACACACACACACACTTCATTTCTTTATTTTATTTTTTAAATTTTTCTAAAAATAAAAAATAGAAAGAAAAGCCAGGAATGATGGCACAGGTCGTTAACCCCTGCAATCAGAAGGCAGGGGGACTGCAAGTTCCAAGCCTGCCTAGATCAGTTCAAGGTCTTTCTGGCGATGCAGTGAGACCTTGCCTCAGAAACAAAATAAATAAATAAATAAACAAACAAATAAATAGGGGTACTTCAGTGGCCGAGTGCTTGTTTAGCATCCATCGAAGCCTGGATTCGATCCCAGTACTATAGGGCAGGGACGTGGAAAGGGACACAACATGACCCAGAGTATGGCAGTGCATGGCTATAGTCCTAGCACCCAGGAGGACAAGGCAGAAGGATCATGAGTTCAAAACCATCTTCAGCTACATAGAGAACTTAAGTGTGAAGCTAGCTTGGGCTATATGAGAGTCAATCTCAAAAAAGGGTGGGGGAGCACACACAAAAAAAGCTGGGTGGTAGTCATGCACACATCTTTAATCCCAGCACTCGGGAGGCAGAGGCAGGCAGATCGCTGTGAGTTCGAGGCCAGCCTGGTCTACAAAGTGAGTCCAGGACAGCCAGGACTACACTGAGAAAGCCTGTCTTGAAAAAAAAAGGCGGGGGGGGGGGGGGGGGGGGAGTGTCCTGAAGAAATAGCTCAGCAGTTAACAGCACTAATTGCTCTTCCTGAGGACCTCTGTTCAGTTCCCAGTACCCACAAGGCAGCTCACATCCATCCATAACTAGAGCTCCGGGGGCTCAAACGCTCTCTTCTGACCTGACACACACGGTGCACATACAAACATGTAAGCAAAACACTAGTACATATAAAATAAAATAATTTTGAAAAAGAAAAAGAGAGAAAGTAAGGAAGCAAAGAAAGGAAGTGGGGAGGGAGGGGGGCCGTCCTGAGTAGTCTCCCAAGGGCTGAGGACCTTCCTCTGCCCAGGGGAGGTGGAAGTATTGAGTGGGCTGTGTGGGAAGGAGGCGCACTTACCAGCTGCAGCAGTTCATACAGAGTTTCACTGAGGACTCCAAATGCCTTCTCATTGGCAAAGGCCTGTGGAACAGGGCACAGCTCGTAGGTACCGCCTACCTTCTCCTGCCTCCCTCTATGGAAGCTGACGACCCAGCCCCCCCCTTGAGAAAGGCTTCTC
Source organism: Acomys percivali (assembly GCA_907169655.1). Classification (NCBI taxonomy): domain Eukaryota; kingdom Metazoa; phylum Chordata; class Mammalia; order Rodentia; family Muridae; genus Acomys; species Acomys percivali. The sequence continues at coordinate 6,809,451 of OU015756.1, forward strand.
ACCTCTTTATAGGCCTGCAGGTAAGTCAGAACCTGCAGAAAATGGTGCCGTACACTGGGGTCCTTGGGCACGCTGCCAAAGCAGAGCAAGGCTGGCTGGGTCAAATTTACCATCAACCTGGGGAGACAGTGCAGGAAGGCGTGGTTAGATCTCCTTGCCAGCACGGACCTGATACCTCTGTGTGTGTCTCTCTCTCTCTCTCTATCACACACACACACACACACACACACACACACACACACACACACACACGAACACGCACACGCACACACACACACACACACGCGCGCACACGGCTGCCCACGGCACAAGTCAAGAGGCTGAGGACCTGATGACAGCATCGAAGAGAGCCTTGTCCTGGCGGTGCTGCGTGAGGATGGGCAGAAGGTCACTCTGCAGGATCTGCGCAGCTCCCAGCTGCTGCCGCACATCTCTGGTCTCGTCCTCATGCCTCAGGTAGCGGATCAAATCCTTCACGCTCTCTTTAGACACAGAATAAAAAAATAAAATAAAATAAAAAAGAACAAAACATTCACTTGCAACCCAACAAGAAGCTGCCCAGGTGCATGCGCTCCTCCTACCCATGGCAGGAGAAATCAATCAGCCCTCGAGTCGGTGAGGTTTTCCTCCTGGTTCTGCAGGAGCACTCACCTAGGCAATCTGGCTCCTTGTGGTAAGTGCCTCCTTCCAAGTACCCAAGGGCGCTACATGTGGCTAGGAGTTCACAGTTCATCATGCGGAGGCCCAGCTGGCAAGGGGATGGCAGTGGAGACAGGAGATGGAATCTTGAGGCCTGTATGACATGGAAGAGGGATGCAGGGCCCTCCGTGGTAAGGAACAAGCTGGGGATCGACACCCAAGGATATTCCGGGCAACACCCTTAATTGCTTCACTTTTTTTCTTTTTCTTTTTTTTTGAGACAGAGTTTCTCTGTGCAACAACCTGGGGTGTCCTGGAACTCACAGAGATCCGCCTGTCTCTGTCTCTCAGAGTACTGGGATTACAGGTGTGCGCCATCAGACCTGGCTGGGAAAACAGCTTTTTTTTTCTTTTTTTTCCAAGACAGGGTTTCTCTGTGTAGCCTTGGCTGTCCTGGACTCACTTTGTATACCCGGCTGGCCTCAAACTCACACTGACTCACCTGCCTCTGCCTCCCAAGTGCTGGGATTAAAGGAGTGTGCCACCACACCCAGTTGGAAAGCAGCTTTTTAACTAACCAATTGTGGTGCAGAGGACTCAAACCCAGGGAGACCCCTGTGCATGGTGGGCAAGTGACCTACCACTGAGTCGTATCTGCCAACCCCCTCCCTGCGCCGCTGGCCCCCCCCCCCACCTGGCCCACACCACAGCCAGGTCCTGAAACCAGAGAAGCATGGCTCAGAGTTAAGGACAACCCAGTAGGACAAAAGGGGATCAACTCTGAGATGTTCACCTCAGAGGGCTCTGCAGCCTCAGGAGGGGTCAGATGGAATCCTCTGTCTTCAACAGCTCTCCCTAGAACAGACCTCGCCTGGATGTACCACAGGAGTTGAACGTGCTAGCTCTGGGATAACGCAGCGGTGAGAAGAGCCCCTGCCACCAAGGCTGAGAACCTGAGTGCTATCCACAGGCCACGTGTCCCCCTCCCTCCACGTGAAAGGAACCGACCTCAGTCCCGAGCGCATAGTGACTGTTATGTGAGATTTGTGTATGTAGGGGGGCGGGTCCACAAGTATGCGTGTGCTTGTCTGTGCACGTGTGTGTGTGTGTGTGTGTGTGTGGAGGCCGGAGGTCCAGCTCAGGTATCATTCCTTCAGGTGTGTCCACCTCATCGGTTTGAGACAAGGTCGCTCACTGGGCTTGGGGTGGCTTGCCACAGATCCTCCCGTCTGCCTCCTCAGCGATGGAATTACAACCACAGGCCATTACGCTTGCACAACACTTCCATCGCGGGAGCTACCCCGCCCCACCCCCCAGGATCCCCTCGGCTTCTGAGGCACCGATATTTGTACAGAAAGTCCCTTCCTGCCCTCCAATGTTACCCATAAAACCCAGCGACTTCAGCGGAAGTCGGCTCCAACAGAAAAGGAGGTAAAGGCAGCAGTGAGGAGAGAGAGTAAGCCTCCCCTGCCTGCTTCTGCACTTTCCTCTTCCGCGGCATGTCCCCACTCATCCAGATCCCTGCGCCCTCACCAGACGGCACAAACCTAGAATCCCAAGCCACTGGGACCCGCATGAATACCACAGACTCGCACACACGTGTGCACGTGCACACACACACCTTATGTTCTTTACCCACTCCCGTGGAAGATCAGGAATACTCTTCAATCCCACCCCCTAGGCGTCCTCAGCTTCGCCTTGTCCCGCAGGTGGAAGCATCCTCTAAATAGAGCGTTGCTGTCTGTGGTCCCTAGCTCTGAGGCCTGACTCCACCCCTATGGGAGAGGTGATGGGTGACACTGCCTAACTGCGCTCGGGCTGTATTCATTTACGTGACTGGTCTGCTTCTTCACTCGCCTGCTGTCCTAGTACGCGCAACCGCAGTGCTGAACCTGCTTCTGAGCTGGAACACCCGGCGAGACAAGGCGCCAGTAAAACACTAAACGACAGGGAGGCCTGAGAGGAGCCTCTTCTTTCCTGCCCATTCTCAGGGAGCAGGTCTCCGGTGAGGTAGCTTCTCAACACGCAACCCTTGAGTGTCCTCAAAGACACTCACTCAGCTTTTCCAGGGAGACCACTGGTGTACGTATGTCTGTGTGAATACGTGTGTGTGTGTGTGTGTGTGTGTGTGTGTGTGTGTGTGCTTCTGTGTGTTATGTGCATGCACACAGAAATGCACAACAGTCCAAAGGCCTTTCCTTTCTGTCCTTCCCGAGTGTGGATCTAAGAAGCTGGCCAGAAAAAGATAAAAGAGCTGTCTTGGCTGAAGAGTGCTTTCTTGGTGTGTTCAACACCCTGGTGTGGCACCATCATAAAAAAAAAACAGAAACCTTTTATTTATTTGTGGTTTTTGTTCCCTTTGGGGCAGAGTCACTCTATGTATTCCTAGCTGTCTTGGAACTCACAATGTAAGTCGGTGTTCCTCAAACTCACAAAGATCTTCCTGCCGGGATTAAAGGTATGTTCCACCACACCTGTTCTGGGACTGTTTATTTTACAGGAGATATATAGTTGAAGACTGCAGAATGCACCCATGTGTGAGGTCGGAGTCCTGCCTTCACCGAAGGCTGCAGACCTTTACCAAATCTGTATTAGGTTACGCCTTCGGGAAAAGAGGTCACAGCCATGGAGAGGTCTGCTCAGATTTCTCTTCAAGAAGTTTGTGTTGGGGCTAGAGAGGTTAAGAGCACAGGCTGCTTTTCCAGTGGATCTGGGTTCAATTCCCAGCAACCACACGGCAGTTCACAGGAGATCAAGCAACTCCACAGGCAACTGCACAAATACAGGCATGGCACGCCTGCAATCCCAGAGCTTGGGAGGTGGCCGCCAGCCAGGGCTAAAGAAGATCCTGGTCAGTTAAAAGTGGATCGGTCTGGGACACTCAGGGAGCCTCTACCTCTTAATAAGGCAGGAAAGCGGAATTGGAATGTAGTGTTTGGGGCTTGGTGTTCTAGGGCCTTTGGTTCAATTCTAACTACTGGGAGGTAAAAGTGTATTATCAGGAGCTCAATAAACAGGTACAGTACCTCAGGGACATAAGGAGGGAAATGACCAGTGCTAGGGAGGCAGAGGCTGATGGATCTCTGTGAGTCAGAAGGTAGCCTGGTCTACATAGAGTATTCCCGGTCAGCCAGGGCTAATACTGAGACCCTTCTATTTATGTCGTCTGTGTGTGTGTGTGTGTGTGTGTGTGTCTGCGAACGTTCCTGTTCAAATGTCAATTTGCAGGAGTCAGTGTTCTCTGGGCCTCTAGGATAGCACTCAAATCCTCAGGCAGCCCTACCTGCTGAGCCATCTGGGAGGTGACCAGCTTGGAGGGATGGATAAACTAAATTACTGGATTTCAGGGCAATTGCACGTAAGTGACAAGAACTCCCCAGCAGAGGGAGTTCAGCTGCCTTGGGGTATGAAAGAATGCGAAGCAAACACATCCTTCCATCTCCCACACCCCCAGGCTGGGAGTCAAACTGCATAAGAAAAATGTCAGAGATGCATGTCACCCACCTAGTGACCAAAACGAGGCTTCAACGTAAATGTAAAACGACGGGCTTCATTTTTCTCCCCCCCAAAAGGCCAACAGCATCAAAGAAATGACACTCCTGCAAAGAACCTCAACTAAATGATCTCCATCTGCCTGGCATCCCCAACAGAGGCATCCTCCTTAGGTTTTACCAAATCTGGGGGCAAGAGGATGAAACAGTCTGTGAAAACCCGACGAGCACCAGGCCGACATGTCCTCGGGTCTGGACTGGTTGTCAATGCCCGGAAGCCTTCTGCTCTGCTTTCCGAACTGGAAGACCCTGGCCTGACAGTCCCTTCCCTACCCAGGGCTCAGGGGCACACAGGGTTGCGCGGGGGGAGGGGGAGCGCGGTTGGTGCACCGCGCGCCCGCCAGGGGCAGGTCAGAACGCGCGTGCGCGCCCGAAAGGCGCAGGGTCAGAACGCGCGTGCGCGCCGGGGCCCGGAGCCGCACGCCGCCCCCCGTTTGCACCGCTGCACGCTGTCCCCGCTGGGCACCGGTTGCACCGCCGCCTCCGAGCTTTCCCGTGTCGGCCTCCGTCCTGTCCACACACTCACCCGCTCCCCGCGAGTCCTCCGGAGCCTAGCAGAGCCGGAGGCCCTGACCTGCAGGGACTCGCAGACTTTCCCGCCACTGGGCTCGAAGAGACCAGTCTGCGCCTGCGCGGGCCGGGGCGGGGGCGGGGCCGGGCCGGGCGGGCTGAGCCACTTGGCTGGGGAGAAGGGGAGAGGCATACCGAAGGAAGCCGAGAAAGGTTGTTTTACGAGAGTCGGGCATCTACCCTAAAGTAAAAGCCAGAACGCTCCGTGTCTTCTACTGAGTTATAATGGGTAGAGGTCGAATTAAGGTAGAATTTACAGACATTCTTCCCCTTACAGTCAGGTGGACTGTTCCGAAGTCTCCAACGGCGAGTTAGAAAAGTTGTGTTTTATTTGGGAGGAAGGTGGAGGGTTTGGTGTGTGGGGTGGAGTTAGGATTGTCTGTCTTACTATAGGCATACGTTTTGAACCTTGAGAAGTATATACAGGAGGCTCAGAATGGATAGATCTGCGATAAATATTCATTGTTCGTTCGTGGTCACCTGCGCCCCTGGCGAGATGATGCTATTTTACCAACAGTACAAGATAAGGCTCAAAAAAAAAAAAAAAAAAAAAAAAAATCATCTCCAGAATTAAGCATTTGGATAGAGGAGATCGATATGGTTGTGGGAGCAGGAATTTGTTGTGAGACAAAAGGAGAGAAGTGAAAAGACGTACAAAAAGAAAAGACTATGGAGCTAGAGATAGAAGGTACAAAGAGGCCATTTGCAAAGTTCAATATGCTCTAAATAAATCCCCCCAACTCCTGTAAATTGACCTCAGACACCAGATTATCTGTTTTAGCCTCAGAGAGCGATTTTGAGTCTCCAGTGCCATTAGGCAGGCGTGTAAGGCGGTCCATTTTCTAGACTCTATTTCAGTTGGAAGGTCCCTGGTCCGCTGCTTCTGAGTGAATCGGCAGCCCAGCCGGTGGATGCAGGCAGGCTTAACAGAACTCAAAGCCAGTGTTTCCTTTTCTCGGAGCTCCTCTACCCCTGTCTCTGGGGTAGGCTATGGTCTCCCCGTTAACTCCCTCAAAGCTTTTAGGTCTGCTTGCCTAGTGTTCTGGATTGCTCACCCACCCCGGAATTCCTTGTCTGTTGCCTGAGAGGGGTGACTATCTCCCCCTTGACCCCCTCCAGAGCCACATACTTGACTAGAAGCAGGGTAAAATGTCAGAAACGCCAAGGTTTTGGGGGAGGGGGTTCCCTGTATTCACCAAATTGGGCTGGGGACAGACATACATGTTGACACCTCTTTTCCCTTCCCTAGCTTTTGTGTCCTCAAAACTCAAGACACCACCACACGCACCCACATTCATATGAACAGTCTGTGCACACACGGCGAAGGAGGCTGGGGTGGGGTGGAAGGGAAGTTTGCACCAGCCAGTCGTGAATGCAACTTGAAAGATTTCACACAGCAAAAGGAAAAAATGGAAAACATAAGTTAAAAAATAAAGAGGTTCATCCCCTCCCCCACGGTCTCTTTCTTCATCCAGGGGCCTGGCTAGGCCCCTCCATGAAACCCAGAAGCTGTCTACTGCTCTCTCCAGCTGGAGCTCTTACAGGGCTTGAGTCTTCAGTTCCACGGGTTCCCCTGTACCCTCTGGCTGTCCATTGGAGTCACTGGGTCTGGCTCCCTTAAGGATAGACAGCCTCTCAGAAACGCTCTTGAGGCGGGGGAAGAGGAGAAAGTCGTAGAGGAGGCTGCCCAGGCCCCCTCCGATGATCGGGCCCACCCAGTACACCTGTGGGAAGAGAGAAGGCAAGCTCAGGCTTCGGGACTCTTCAGGGAAAACAAGTCATCTTGCTCTTGTCCTGCACGGCTGGCTGGGCACTGTCTTAGTAGACATCCATGTAGACTTTTGCTGTTGCTGGATTCAGGGCTCTGCATGTTAAGCATGTGCAAAACCAAACAGAGCACCAGCCCACATGGTGTGACATTCTAGACTTAATGGGGCTGGAGAGATGGCTCAGTGGTTGCCTGAGAGCTCTGGCTGGCTGGTTTTACAGAGGACCCAAGATGAATTCTTAGCATCCACACAGCAGCCCACAGCCATCTGTAACTCCAGTTCCCAGGGATCTGAATGCTCCTCTGCCCTCCAAGGGCACCAGGCAGGCACGTAGTGTGTAGACATACATGCAAAACACCTATATACATTAAAGAAGAAAATACAGGCAGGTGGTGGTGGCGCATGCCTTTAATGCCAGCACTCGGGAGGCAGAGGCAGGCGGATCTTCATGAGTTCGAGGCCAGCCTGGTCTACAAAGCGAGTCCAGGGCAGCCAAGGCTACACAGAGAAACCCTATCAAAAAAAAAAAAAAGAGAGAGAGAGAGAGAGAGAGAGCCAGGCATAGTGGTGCATGCCTTTAATCCCAGCACTAAGGAAGGAGAGGCAAGCAGATCTCTCGTGAGTTTGAGCCAAGGCTGCACAGAGAAACCCTGTTTCAAAATAAATAAAATTTAAAAATAAAATGTATATAATATATAGCTTGGCATAGTAGCACTCATCTTTTTTTTTTTTAAAGATTTATTTATTTATTGTTTATGAGTGCTTTATCTGCAGAAGAGGGCATCAAATCACATTATAGATAGTTTCGATCCACCACGTGGTTGCTGGGAATTGAACTCAGGACCTCTGGAAGAGCAGGCGGTGCTCTTAACCACTGAGCCATCTCTCCAGCCCCCGTAGCACTCATCTTTAATGACAGCACTAGGGAGGCAGAGGAAGTGGGACTCTGAGAGTTCAAAGCCAAGCTAAGCTACATAGCAAGTTCCAGGCATTCAAGGTTACATAGTAAGAAACTGTCTCAAAACAACAAAACCCCCAAAATAAAACAAAACAAAAATGAAATTAAATTGTAATTTAAAAAAATATCTAAACTTGAGGCTAGAGAGATGGCTTAGCAGTTAAGAGCACTGGCTGCTCTTCCGAAGGCCCCAGGTTCAACTACTAGCACACCCACATAGCAGTTCACATTTGTCTATAATTCCAGGTCCAGGGAATCTGACACCCTCACACAGACATACATGGAGATAGAACACCAGTGTACCTAAAATTAAAACAATGAAGAAGTTTTTTTAAAAAGATAAGGAGGGCCAAGTATGGTGATGCACACCTTTAATCCAGCACTTGGGAGGCAGAGGCAGGCGGATCACTGTGAGTTTGAGGCCAGCTTGGTCTACAATGTGAGTCCAGGACAGCCAGGGCTATTATCGATACATCAAAATCTATCATTTTCTTCTGGCTTACTAACCATTTTTTTGTTCTTCTATCCTGCCTCTACCTCCTTAGCATACATATATTCTTTTTTTTTTTTTTAAGATTTATTTATTGTATTTATTGTATATGAGTGGTTTATCTGCAGAAGAGGGTATCAGATAACATTATAGATGGTTGTGAGCCACCATGTGATTGCTGGGAATTGAACTCAGGACCTCTGGAAGAGCAGGCGGTGCTCTTAACCACTGAGCCATCTCTCCAGCCCCATATATTCTATTTGCTGTTATTTTGAACTAGTCTATGTATTTTTTTAGAGGAAAAAAAAAAAACAAATTGTGGCAAATACCCGTTAAAACATAAAATTTACCTTATTAAACATCATTTATTGTTATTTGCTTAATACAGGCTCTCATCAGCTCAGTATGACCTTAAAACTCCAGACCCTCTGGTCCTCCCAAGTGCTGGGACCCACAAGCGCGCTCTGCCCAAGTTCATGCAGAGACGGGCAGTAAGCTCTGCTTTGTGCCTGCACCGTATCGATTAGCAGCATCCCGGGACTGTTGGGTTTGATTTTGTTTTGTTTTGTGAGACAGGGTTTCTCTGTGTAGCCCTGGCTGTCCTGGAACTCACTCTGAAGACCAGGGTGACTTCAAACTCAGAGATCCACCTACCTTTGGAGTACCAGAATAAAAGGTGCCACCACGCCTGAGTTCTGAAGAACTGTTTCTTTTTTGAGACACTGTATGTGACCCAGCATAGCCTCAAACTCAAGGCAGTCCTCCTAAGCTGCCCTACTGAGCGCTGTGACTAGCACAAGCCGATACACCTGCTTACTAACATTTTTAAGTGTATGTATGGCTCAGGAGTGGGAAATACATACACTCTGTCATGTAACTCGTGCCCAGGATTTTGTGAGTTTGCAAAACGAAGGCCATTAAGCTGCCTGTCTGACCTCCACTCCAGCCCCTCACACCACCCTTCTAATTTGTTTCTAGCAATTTGTATTTCTTTTTTCTTCCTTTCTTTCCTCTTTCTCCCCTTCCTCCCTTCCTTCTCCCTCTTTCTTTTTGGTGTCATGTAGCATAGCCTGGTCCAGAACTGCTGTGTAGCCTAGGATGGCTTTGGCCTCCTGATGGCCCAGCTTCTACCTCCTGAGTGCTGGAAATGTCCGTGTGCACCATTTTGGCTGGTTTGAATGAACTTAATATTCTACCTCGTGTACGTAGAACTATGTAAGAGTTATCTTTTGGTGACAGGTAATTTTACTTAGCATAATGTCCATGTTGTATGTGTTATACCTTATCAGACCTTCTTTTCTTCTTATAGTGGAATAATACTTTGTGTATACATGGGCCATGTTTGATTTTTACATTCATCTAGCAAGGGGAATTAGTGTTGCTTTTACTGGTGGCTATTATAACTAATGCTGTTGTGGAAATGGCTGTACATCTTGACTTTTTTTTTTTTTTTTTTAGGTTTTTCAAGACAGGGTTTCCCTGTGTAGCTTTGGCTGTCCTGGACTTTCTTTGTAGACCAGGCTGGCCTCGAACTCACAGAGATCCACCTGCCTCTACCCCTCTCCCCCCACCCCCAGTGCTGGGATTAAAGACATTCGCCACTCCACCCAGCTTGGTAGATTATTTTAAATTATTTTTATGTTTATCTTGCACATGCTCAAAGCAGTGGAAGCATTACCGTTATTTATTGCTGAGTGCTCCATGCCAGAGTCAGTGTTAGGTGCTCTACCCAGATAACTTTCATATTGGCTTTTTTTTTTTTTTTTTTGGTTTTTCGAGACAAGGTCTCTCTGTGTTAGCCTTGGCTGTCCTGGACTCACTTTGTAGACCAGGCTGGCCTCGAACTCACAGCGATCCACCTGCCTCTGCCTCCCGAGTGCTGGGATTACAGGCATGCGCCACCACGCCTGGCTTTGCTTTCTTTTTATTTTTTATTATTATTTTTTCTTTTTTTGTTTTGTTTTTGTTTTTGTTTTTCGAGACAGAGTTTCTCTGTGTAGCTTTCTTTTTATAACGCCCTGTCTTATATATTATAATTGATGGACAGAGGTAAAAAGTGGGTTTCTAGTCAGAGTTACACACAATGCCAGGAATTATTAGAATAAGATGGATACACTCTGACTTCTGTCTTAAATGTCCTCGACTGTCCAGCAGCCTCTGGTTCTCGCATCAGTGGATACTCAGTACAAAGCCCTAGCTAGGGGCTGGAGAGATGGCTCAGAGGTTAAGAGCACTGGCTGCTCTTCCAGAGTTCTGAGTTCATTTCCCAACAACAACATGGTGGCTCACAGCCATCTGTAATGTGATCTGGTGCCCTCTTCTGGCCTGCAGGTGTGCATGCAGACAAAACACTATACATAAATAAATCTTTTTGTTGTTTTTGTTTGGTTGTTTGGTTGGTTTTGTATTTTGGGTTTTCGAGACAGTGTTTCTTTACATCACCCTGGCTGTCTTGGACTCACTTTGTAGGCCATGCTGGCCTTGAGCTCACAGCAATCTGCCTGTCCCCTCCCGAGTGCTGGGACTAAAGGCATGCGCCACCACGCCCGGGGTTTATTGTTTTTTTTTGTTTGTTTGTTTTTGTTTTTGATAAATAAATCTTTTTAAAAAATATGAGTCTAGGACAGCCAGGACTACAAGAGAAACCCTGTCTCAAAACCAAAACAAAACAAAACAAAAATAAAAATTAAACAAAAGCCCCAGCTAACAAGAGAAGGCCACTGTCAGCAAGAGCCCTCTGTCCCTTTGTTTCAGAAATGAGAAGTCACACTTTGCCGCCCATGCCGGCCCCAACTTTTGGGGTTCAAATACTCCTCCTGCATCAGCCTCCCCAATGCTGGCACTGCAGGCTTGAGCTTCAGCTTGGCACCCAGCCAAGAGCTTCATTTTTTGGCACAGTAGTGCAATGTTTACATGCAACCAAGCCGAGGCCTCTGGCAGCCTTCTTAGCGGCATGCTGTCAGATGCATCCAGACAGAACCCAGCCCCACCCACACGGCGTGCTCTGTGATCTTACCCTGTACTCTAACTTACCCAGTGGTTGCTGAAGTTCCGGGTGAGGATGGCAGGGGCGAAGGAGCGGGCGGGATTCATGCCTGCACCCGTGTAATACATCTGCAAAGACAGGGCTGTAACTGAGACGCCCCACCCACCCTTCCGGCTTCCCTCCTAACGCCCACATCCCAGCCTCAAATGGGGTAGTCCCAGCTTCATGACTCTCCAGGGTAGGTAGTGGCACTGATAATCCATCTGGGGACAGACTTAGAGACCCAGAAGAACAGTTCTACTCAAGAGGTGTGGCTTTCTACCCTGAGCCCAAGAAGGATTAGATGGAGTAGCTATACAGAGTTTAACCCTTTGTGCTAATCAGCGCTGAAAGGGGTGGGTGGTCCTCAGGGTGGGCGTAGCGAAGACAGAACCCTTACAAGTCAGTAACACTTCGGGGCCCCGCCTTTCTTGCTTACCCCAAAGAGGTGCCCCAGGGTGAGGGAGAAGCCAACAGCCAGGGCCACGGAGCCCATGCGCCCATTCCGCCTCTCATCATACGTAGCAAAGATGCAGAGCACGAACTGCAGCGTCAGGAAGATCTCCACGGTGGTGGCCTGGCCCACGCTTACCCCTGCATGGAGCTGGCCAACCAGGGGGCGGAGAGGGGAGGGAGGGGGAGGGAAGAGGAGGCACCTGTTAGCACTGCCATGGATCACCACCTCACGCAGGCATCCCCCTATGGTTCAGTTCCCAGGAGAGGAAGGACACATAGCCCCTCCCAGTAGATGTATCTCGACCTTAATTTCTCCTACCAGCACTTCTTTGTTGTAAAAAATGATTGCACCTGAGCCTGGGCGTGGTGGCGCACGCCTGTAATCCCAGCACTCAGGAAACAGAGGCAGGTGGATCTCTGTGAGTTTGAGGCCAGCCTGGTTGACAAAATGAGTCCAGGACAGCCAAGGTTACACAGAGAAACCCTGTCTCAACAAAACAAAACAACAACAACAAAAAGATTGCACTTATGAGCGTGGAAACTGAGGCTTTATAAAGTAAAATTATCTAAGAACCTGCCCTGGCTGTGGTGGCGCACACCTTTAGTCTTAGCACTCTGGCGGCTCTCTGTGAGTTCAAGGGCTTGGTCTACAGAACAAGTTCCATGACAACCCGTGAAACTCTGTCTCGAGGGAAAGAAAGAAAAAGAAAGGAAAGAAAGAAGAGACCTGAAAGGAGAGCTGGACTTGCAGCTCATTTGGGCTAGCACGCACACCTCCCTGGGCTCCGTTCCCAGCAGCACAGAAGCTAGATGCCTTTGGGCATGCCTGTGTGTGACCTTAGCACTTGGGGGGGCTAAGGCCAAGACTGGAGTCCCCATCTCACGACTCTCCATGGAGGGCTCTATGCTTTCTTTTCCCCTCCAAAGCACTTATTGCTTCCCCCTCCCCCCACCCCACCCCCCGCCCCGCCGCCCTGCCGCCCTGCCGTTCACGCGCGTGTGCACGCACACACATGCATATACACACATACACGTGCATGCACATACATGAGCAAGCATGTTAGAGCAATGATCATGACGCCGTGCTCCCCAGCCCCTTACCGTGTTGAGTGCTAGGTTTCCTCGCACAGCTGGAGGGGTGACACTGTACAGCACAGCTGCTCCAGCCACAGCCCCCAGGAGCTGGGCTGCCATGTAGCAGAAGGCACGGAGCAAGGACATCTGGGAGCCCACAAGGAAGGCAAAAGTGACTGCGGGGTTGACATGGGCTCCACTGATGTGACCCACAGTCTGCACCAGTGTAGCCAGGGCCAGGCCGAAGGCCAAAGCCACTTGCAGGACATGTAGGGGCCCTGGGGCCCAACGCAGTGAGGCCCCCAGCCCAAAGAAGGCATAGAAGAGGGTGGCAAAGAACTCGGCGAATATGGCCCTCCAGAAGGAGGCAGAGCGAAGTTCCCACATGGCAGTGGGGGGCGGGCACAGTGCCTGGGTCCCTAATAACCCCCTGGACTTGCCTGGGTGGACAGTCCCCTTTATAGAGGACTCTTAATCCCTGGGAGGGGCAGGTTGGGGTAACTGGCTCAGCCTCTTAACCCCTTCGTGGCCGCAGAGGTCTGAATCCATAACGGAACATCTGACAGAGAGGGCGGATTCTCTTTCTCTCCTCAGCCAGAGCCAGGAGGATGGGGCTCATGGATAGAGAACAGGAACAACACTCTATCTGTGTCAAAGTTGGGGTTCAAACTCCTGGCATTGACGTCTGGCCTAGAACATTCCTCAGATTTCTTGGAAGGTGTTAAAGTGAGTTCATTCCCTTTGGATATAGGTCGGGCTGGGTGGGTGGGGGTCTCCTGCCCCTCTGAGTCTACCAGGGTTAAGGGTAGGGGGAGGGGATAAGGAGTGGGGTGCAGCAGGGAAATTGAATAACTGAAGAGAATTCTTTATTCCCTGGGATTACGGGGCCTTCTCCCATTGGCTGGTCTGGACTGGAATCTGTGGACCCTGCAGAATAGTTCTGCTGTGTCTGGCTTTCCCAGAGCCTCGGGTTCCCGACCCCCAGCTCGTGCCAGCAGCTCCCCTTCCAAACCCATAGCCTGCCCTTTTAAATCAGAGACAGAGCGGGGGTGGGGGTGGGAATGGGGGTGGGGGGAGGTAGGGGGCATAAGCTGAAAGTGGGGTTGGGGTGGGGGTTCTAGAAGGAAAAAAGAGGTCAGTTGTTACATTCACCAGCACATGAGGGGTAACAGGAAGTGACAAATGAAAGGAAGCATCTGGTGAAGCGACTCAAAGTCTGTTCTCCAGGACCCCTGTGACCAAGGTGCTGGAGTGCCCAGCCTTGCTCCCCGCGCTAAGGTCTAGGAGCCGGATCTGGGGAATCAGGTCTGGACAAGGAGAAACAGGTACCGCTGTGTTCAGTCTTAGAGAGGGACATGGGACCTAGGAGAGAGGGGCTGTGTGAGTAGAGAAGATCAAATGGGGGGCGGGGTCAGGTTCTTCCACCTGGACAGTCTGGCAAGTCGGAGCTGTCCATGTGAAGCCCTGGACAGGAACAGGCCCTGTGAGGATGGCTTAGACAAAGGCTGTCCAGTGGGGAGGGAGTCTGTGTTTCTGTCTTCCTGCAATATGCACTTTGGAGTTGGATGGGGAAAACAGCACCTTAATGGAAGAAGCCCCCCCCCCCCCTTCTAACCTACAGAGCAGCAGTAAGTGTTGCTGAGATCAGGGGTACTGAAAGGATGGAGGACTCTTTCACACGTTGGGAGCACCTCAAGTCTCCTGACTTCAGGTCCTGTAACTTTGTTGCATCTCACCTAATGGTGCTCCCAGATTCCAGGTACCTCTGTCAACCCTGGAAGACACAGGATTCGTGCTGCCTCCAGAGAACACCCTTAGACAGTAGCAAGGGAAACACCATGGTTAAGAGTAGAGACCTTGCTGGGTGTGGTGGCACAGGCCTGTAATCCCAGTACTTGGGAGGCAGAGGCAGATGGACTTCTGTGGGTTCAAAGCCAGCCTGGTCTACAAAGTGAGTCTAGGACAGCCAAGGCTACACAGAGAAACTTTGTGAGTAGAGACCTTAGTAATGTCGGGGCAGGTGTGAGTGAGGATACAAAGTGACAGAAAGTTTCAAGTACCGCTAGAGTGTAAGTTAAGGTATATAGCACTGCACTACCTGAAAAAATAAGCAAATACATATTTCCTGACCCCAAAACCCACTCATATATCCAAGAGAAACTCTTCTGTGGACACACTAACAGCTGTTCACAGTGGGAAAACTGACAGTGACCTAGACTTCGATCAACAGCAGAGTAAAGTGACAAACAGTGCAGTCAATAGTAACAATAACAGGAACATCACTCAATAGTCAACACTTGTTAATAGTCAGTGTCACTCAATAATAAGGATGAATCTTAGCAATAAAGCAGTTTTAGAAGTTCCAAGGACTTGTCCATCTGCAGATGTGATTGACAGACTGTTGAGGTTAAGGCCGGAGGAAGTCACCCCAAATCTCTCTGCCAGGCTCATCCCCACACATGCTCGCTCAAAGCCAGTGTCAGTCACATGAGATGAGAGATTTGTGCCTGGCATGGAGCTCCCACTGGGGCATGGGGCTTCAAGGACTGCCTCCACCAAGGTTAAAGTGACAGTGTCCAAGCCTTAAGTAGCAAGCTCAAAGCCAGCCCAGGCTACATAACAAGTAGCAGGCTGACCAGGGCTATATAGGAAGACTGTCTCAGGTAAAAAATTATGAGGGCTGGAGAGATAGTTCAGCAGTTAAGAACATTATTGTCTTGTAGAACATCGGGGTTCAGTCCTAACACCCAGCATTAGTGGCTCACAACCATCCAT
>OU015756.1:6824767-6851439 GCA_907169655.1 Acomys percivali
ACACACACACACACACACACATGCACGCACAAATGCCCATACACATAAATAAACCTAAAAGAAAAAATATTTATGCTGTGCTAGTCTTTTTTTTTTTTTTAAAGATTTATTTATTTATCATATATACACAGTGTTTTGCCTGCATGCACACCAGAAGAGGGCACCAGATCTCATTATAGATGGTTGTGAGCCACCATGTGGTTGCTGGGAATTGAACTCAGGACCTTTGGAAGAGCAGCCAGTGCTCTTTTTTTTTTGTTGTTGTTTGTTTGTTTTGTTTTTTTGTTTTGTTTTTTTGAGACAGGGTTTCTCTGTGTAGCCTTGGCTGTCCTAGACTCGCTTTGTAGACCAGGCTGGCCTCGAACTCACAGCGATCCTCCTGCCTCTGCCTCCCGAGTGCTGGGATTAAAGGCGTGCGCCACCATGCCCGGCTCAGCCAGTGCTCTTAAGGTCTGAGCCATCTCTCCAGCCTCTGTGCTAATCTTTTTATGAACATAAAAACAACAATAAGCTGGGCAGTGGTGGCTCACAACTTTAATCCCAGCACTTGGGAGGCAGAGGCAGGAGGATCACTGTGAGTTCAAGGCCAGCCTGGTCTACAAAACAAATCCAGTACAGCCAAGGCTACACAGAGAAACCCTGTCTCAAAAAACCAAAAAAAGAAAAAAAAAAAAAAAGAAAGAAAGAAAGAAAGAAAGAAAGAAAAACAAACCCAAAACCCCTATTCAGATCTAGCCAATGGACAGAGCATTCTCCACAGTTGTGTGGAGAGCGGGGACTGATTCTGACATGAACTCTGGTGCCCCCCTATTTGACCACTTCCCTTTGGTGGGTGAGGAGGAGGCCCAGTGGCACTCAGTGGAAGGCTATAGGGATGAGACCTGATAGGCTATGATCATCTGGTGGGGGAGGAGGTCCCCTTCTGTCCTGGGCCTAGGGGAGGGGAATAGAGTGAAAGAGGGAGGGAGGGGGGAACTGAAAGATACAAGTGAGGGGATAACAATCAGAATGTAATCTGAATAAATAAATAATTTCAATAAAAACAACAACAATAAGCCGGGTGTGGTGGTGTGCACACACACACACACACACACACACACACACACCAAAACAATAAATAAATAAAAACTGGTCAAAGCCAGTCTAGACTATAGGATAGCCAGGGCTACACAGCGAAACGCTATGTTGGACAAAAAAAAAAAAAAAAAAAAGAGACTGAGTGGATGAGGATGTGGTCTGGTTGGTAGAGCACTTACCTATCCTGTAGGAAACCTAGGTTCAACTGAAGCAAAAATACATTTTTCAGAATACATACGGATGAACTGAAACCACACTAGGAGGAGAACAATGCACTGGTATGTCTGTAGTTCAGGTACAGGGGAAGCAGAGGCAGGAGGATTCTGAATTCAGAGAGAGCCCGGAAGATACATAGTGAGACCTTGTTTCAAAAAAGTAAGTGGGTGCTGAAGAGCTGTCTAAGCAATGAAAGTAAGCACTTGCTGCTCGAGTTCTGGGAAATCCAACACCTTCTGCTGATCTCTGTGGGCACTGAGCACCCATGTGATGTACACAACACACACACACACAGCCAAAAACTCATATGTGTAAGTTAAAAATAAATATTTTTGAAAAGTTTTAAAAATAAGCAAGTAAAGCTAGCTGTAAGCAGGCAGACTGGCGAGGGCATGAACGGAGGGTGTTCTGGGTCACAAGGCAGAGGAAGAGCAGCAGTGACAACAGTAACCTCAGTGGCAACAGTAACCCTTGCATTGTGACTTTGTAGGTGGTGAATTCCCTGAGCAGGTTAAGCCCAGGGGAATG
Source organism: Acomys percivali (assembly GCA_907169655.1). Classification (NCBI taxonomy): domain Eukaryota; kingdom Metazoa; phylum Chordata; class Mammalia; order Rodentia; family Muridae; genus Acomys; species Acomys percivali. Next base: position 6,826,589 of record OU015756.1, read on the forward strand.
GGAAATGTATCTGATTGCTCACCACCACAAACCTGGTGCCTGACTTTCAGCAAAAGAAGCTACATTTCTTGTTTTTGTTTTTTTTTTTGAGACAGGGTTTCTCTGTGTTAGCCTTGGCTGTCTGGGACTTGCTTTGTAGACCAGGCTGGCCTTGAACTCACAGAGATCCACCTGCCTCTGCCTCCCTAGTGCTGGGATTAATGGTGAGCACCACACCTGGCCTAAATTTCTTTTGAATTGATTTAATATAAACTCCTTGGGGGCTCAGTATCTTCTGCACCAAAAATTTATTTTTATTTTTTTATTATTTTTTTATTTTTAAAGATTTATCTATTTTATTTATTGCATATGAGTGCTTTATCTGCAGAAGAGGGTACCAGATTACATTATAGGTGGTTGTGAGCCACCATATGGTTGCTGGGAATTGAACTCAGGACCTCTGGAAGAACAGGTGGCGCTCTTAACCACTGAACCATCTCTCCAGCCCCCAAAAATTATTTTTAAAAATAACAAATCTTGTAGATTAAAACGCAGCTAAAGTGTCTCACGCAGAGCAAAACACTTAACACACAGAAGCCAATCAGGAGTCCTATTATCACCAAAATTATTTTCTCACAACCTAGAGCCCCCTTTATAAGAGGAACAGAAAGGGAGCTTAGTCATCACCAAGGGGTCAGATTTCCTTATCTTCAGCCAAGAACCTCCCTCTTTAATCCTTGTCATGTGCCAACAATTACCCAGCTGTCATGTATCACACCTGCAATCCTGGCACTCTGGCTGAGACAGGAGGCTAGCCTGGGCTACATACAAGTTTGAAGACTTGTCTCAAAAAAGAAACAGACAAATAAAAATTATTAAGAACTCAGTGGATAGCTGGACCCCAGGCCCTTTCCTTTCATATCAGGCTCCTCATTTATTTAAACGCCAGCATCTTTCAAATATAACTCGAGGAGCCAGTGAGTTGGCTCAGTGAGTTAAGGTGCTTGCCACCAAGGCGGAAGACCTGAGTTCGATTCTTCAGATCCACACAGTACATGGAGAGAATTGATTCTCTCAAGTTGTTCACTGACCCCTACACACATGCCCTTTCATATACACCATAAGTAATAAATAAATAAATGTAACTAAACAAAACCATAACTGGAGATAAGCTCATAAAAGTAACCTAAATCTTACTTATATTAACACCGTTAGCATATTAATTGGTTTCTATTAGTTTAGTTATTTTTGAGATGGGGCCCCCACTGTATAGTCTGGTCTGGCCTTGAACTCAGAATCCTCCTACCACAGGCTCTGAGTAGCTAGGATTTAAGTGCATACCACTACACCCAGCCTTATCAGTGATGCATGCCTGTAATCACAGCACACTGAGAGGCAGAGGCAGGGGGGGAACTCTTTGAGTTCAAGGCCAGCCTGGTCTACAAAGCGAGCCCAGGACAGCCAGGGCTACACAGAGAAACCTGTTTCAAAAGTCCAAACCAAAACAAAGAGTGGGGTCTGGGGAGGGAGAGAGAGAGTTGTACTCTCCAGTGGTCAGCCAGGACTTGGTTCCCAGGATACTGCTTGGTGGGCGGGGCTTAGAGGGGACCCCTCAAAGGGGCTTTCCCAACAGTTGCTTCTTTCTCTTCTTGCTCATGCTCACTCTCAGCTCACTCTCGGCTTGCTCGCGAGGAACGCCGCCTGCTCAGCCTTGCCTGCGTCCTCACCTGTAGATGTGCTGCACTTGCTGGCCGCCCAAAGCCGTGGAGTCACTCAGGTTTGGACTGAAAACTTTAGAAACATGAGCTAAAATAAAACCTTTTCTCTTCATCAGTTAGCCTTGCGGTTTTCCTTCATAATGCCGGGCAGTTGACTAATACAACCCACCTAGGAGGTGTCAGAGATAGAGCTAAAGCCAGTCACCCTCAATCCTGACTGGCTGTGGCTATTTAGAGTGCACTTACCTGCCTCACAGTCAATGTGGCTTCCAGAGAGGTTGCCAAGCAGCGTTTCTCTCTGTGTTGCTGATTCTCTAAAGCTCTGTCAGCTATCTAACCTCGGTACCTGCTCAACCTCATTGTCCTAGTCAGGGCAGGGATGGCTGCTTCCCTGGGTGAGCAGTGCCAAGTCTAAAGGCGCTAGGCCCTGGATGGCTTCTGGCTCAGAACGTGGGGCCTCAAGGACTGACTCTCCCAAGATCCTCTGGGCCTTCTGGATGGCATTTGTTTCCAAGCTGATGACCTAGGTTTGATCCCTGCAGCTCATCTGGTGGAGGAAGAGAACTGACTCCAGCAAATGATCTTCTGATCTCCGTACTAGTTTCATGATTTTTTGGATTTTTTGTGGGTTTGGGGTTTTGGTTTTTTTTTTGGGGGGGGGTTGTTTTTCTTTTTAAGATTTATTTATTTATTACATATATATGTATGCCTGCACACCAGCCCCTTTTTGTTTTCTGTGGGTTTTTTTTTCCTTTTGATTTTTGTTTGTTTTTTTTTTTTCCAAGACAGGGTTTCTCTGTGTAGCCTTGACTGTCCTGGATTCACTTTGTAGACCAGGCTGGCCTCATTGAACTCACAGCAATCTGCCTGCCTCTGCCTCCCAAGTGCTGGGATTAAAGGTGTGCGCCACCACTGCCTGGCTTTTGGGGTTTTTTTGAGACAGGGTTTCTCTGTGTACCCTTGACTATCTTGAAACTCCCTCTGTAGACCAGGGTAGTCTTGAAATCAAAGAGATCTGCCTGCCTCTGCCTCCTGAGTGCTGAGATTAAAGGTGTGCGTCATCACTGCCTGGTGTGTCATAGTTTTTTACCTTTCCTATTGCTTAAGTAATATAGTAAATAAATAAATAAATAAATAAATAGTCGGGTGTGATGCCTCCCTAGCACTAGGATTAAGAGCCTGTGCCATGCTGCCACCACAGCCTGGACCACCACTCAGTCTAGTGTTTTTTGCCCCTATATCCCACCCTGTTTGAGGCAAACTCTCCCTCCATTCATCACCTGGACTTCCTGGCTCACAAGTTTCTGGGGATTTGCCTGTTTCTCCCTCCCCTCTCCTCACAGGAGCACTGGGATTGCAGAGCCACTGGATTCGGGCCTTCAGACTCAGGCTCTCTTTGTAGACCAGGCTGGCCTCGAACTCACAGAGATCCGCCTGTCTCTGCCTCCTGATGCTGGGATTAAAGGCGTGCGCCACCACTGCCCGGCTAAGTTTTCTCTTTCAATAGAAACTATAGAACAAGAGAAAGTATTTGTGATGTAATAAAATTGGGTGATTTTCAAAATAATCATCCTTTTTTTATAAATGTTACTTATTATTATGATTAGTGGGGTGTCTGTGTGTACATACTGTGTTGTGTGTGTGTGTGTGGGTCAGAGGACAACTCTGTGGGGTTGTTTGTCTTCTTCCATCTTCATACGGATTCCATGGATTAGAGAGTCAGTTGTCAGGCTTGCACAGCCAGGTGGCAAGGGTGCTTTTGCTCGCTGAGCCAAGTCTTCAGCTGTTTCTTATTTATTTACTTATTTACGTATCTGTTTGTTTTTGAGACAGGTTGTCAATGTAGCCAAAACTAGCCTTGACTTCTTAGGCCTCATCCTTCTATCTCCTAGGTGTGTGTGTGTATATATTTCATTTAGTCTTCCAGGTTTTCTTTTGTTTTAAGGGGTTGTTTTTATTATTTTTCATTGTGGAGAGGAGGTGTGTGTGTCTTCATGTGCACATGCGTGTGGTTGTTCCGGGAAGCCAAAGTGCTCATACCTCCTGGGGCTGGGGTCCCCGGCAGCTGTGAGCTACTGACATGGGTGCCGGGGACCAAACGCAGGTCCTCTGGAAGAGCAGCAAATGCTCTTAACCACTGAGCCATATCTCCTGTCACTGTTTGTTTGAAACTGGTTTTTCCCCCCCCCCCCCCCACTTGGGCATGGTGGCACAGGCCTGTAATCCCATCACTCCAGGAGGCTGAGGCAGACAGATCTTTGTGAGTTCGAGGCCAGCCTGGTCTACAGACTGACTCTAGTACAGCCAGGGCTACACAGGGAAACCCTGTCTCGATAACACACATGCACACAAGGTCTTTTTTTTTTTAAAGACTTATTTATTATGTATACAATGTTCTGCCTGCACGTGTGCCTGCACAGCAGAAGAAGGCAACAGATCTCATTATAGATGGTTGGGAGCCACCATGTGGTTGCTGGGAATTGAACTTAGGACCTCTGGAAGAGCAGTCAGTGCTCTTAACCTCTGAGCCATCTCTCCAGCCCCACACAAGGTCTTTTATGTGGTTTATACTGACTCTAAACTTGCTATGTAGCTGAAACTGACCTCAGGCTCATGATCCTCCTGCCTGAGCCTCCCAAGTGTGTGCAGTAGTATGCCTGACCTTTATCGTGACTTTTTTTTTTTAAGGCAGGTTCTCTCTATGTAGGCCTAGCTCTCCTGAAACTCTATACACCAGGCTGTTCTTGAACTCATTGAGACCCCAGCTTCTGTCCCCAGAGGCAGGCTTAGGTGTATGCACCACTGTGACCAGCTTTTTATCAGAAGTATTAATGCCTTGTGATGCTAAACCTTTTTGTAGAATCATCTGTCTCTTCACATGCACGAGTTATCCCCTGGGAACTAATGACCAACCTTTCAAAAGCTTGCTGTACCTGGGCTGGTGAGCCTGTGTTTACTCTATTTAAGAATGAAAGCCCATTTCTCAGTGCCCCTGAGCCCTACAGAAGGACTCTCTACAGTGATAGGGAAAGGGTAGGTCTCTACAGCTCAGGTACTCTTCAGGCAGAGCTATTTGTCTTTATTCCTCCATAGTGGAGGCTGTGTAGTTGCCATGGCTACCCCAAGGTGGCCCACGGTCTTTGGTACCTAAAATGGAACCAGGTTTGCGTTCCATAAAATATTGACCTTGCTGATCTTGTGACAGTTGAGGAGGAGTATGGAAATCAAGTGAGATATGCCTAAACAATATATAAACGAATTGATTCTTGAATTAGCTATAGATTAACATTAATTTGTATTTACCGTGTGCTAACCACCCTCCCTAGTGATTTCAATATTCATGAGTAGAGATGTAGTCCTTAGGGACAGTGACCATTCATTCCTCCATCGTGTACTCTCTCTACCCTAGCCCCACGTTCAGAACGCCATGTCAGCATGCAACGCAGCCCCATTGTGTGCAGTTTCAGCAGGACAAAGGCCCCAACAGAACACGAGCCAGCCCAGCAGCCCTTTGGCTAGCTCCTGAGGCCGGCCACCCCCCTTCTCTCGCTTTCTCTGGTTACGCTTTGCTGACTGCTGACTCCTGGAATAGTCTAGAACAATCAGGAAGCTCTCAGTTCATCCCTCTCCCGCTGACTGTAAAGGGATCCAGTCAGCAGGAGGATCAGACCAGGACCCCGTGTACCCTGAAATCCAGCATGCGATTCAAGACACAGAGTAATCAGGAGAGCAGGCCGGCTTGGTTCTGCCCCTTTGTCTCCTTTCTAGTGAGTCAGATACAACCCCTGACCAGGTCTACCTGTGCTCGCTGAAGGTCAGGTTCTGCTCCAAGTGCTTCATGTGTCACGTCACATAGTGTTGCATTCTTGTTTATTTTTCTACTTACTCTCCTTGGATGCTATCATCCATAAACATCTCTGTATTTGAAATGTGTGTGTGTGTGTGTGTGTGTAGTGACAATTTTGTGATTTTGTAAAAAAGATTTATTTATTTATTTATTCTGTATATAGTGTTCTATCTGCATGTACAACTACAGGCCAGAAGAGGGCACCAGATCTTGTTATAGATGGTTGTGAGCCACCATGCAGTTTCTGGGAATTGAACTCAGGACCTCTAGAAGAACAGCCCAACCATTTTGGTTTCTTTAGAAAACACAGAAGCTAGGCTGGATATGGTGGCGCATGCCTTTAATCCCAGCACTCCGAATGCAGAGGCAGGCGGATCACCGTGAGTTCGAGGCCAGCTTGGTCTACAAAGTGAGTCCAGGACAGCCAGGGCTAACACAGAGAAACCCTGTCTCGAAAAAACAAAAACAACAAAACAAAACAAAACAAAAAGAGAGTGCTTGGGAGGAAAGGAGGGGGGTGTGGGGAGTAAGGCAGGGGGGTGGGGGGGGGAGTCTGAAGTGGGAATAGCTAAGATACATTATCTGCATCATGAAGTTATCAAAGACTATAACTGTATCCGCACAGCTATAGAACATTTTCACACGGTTGTCCCATAGACTTCTCAAATCCACCTCTCCAAGCTTAGTGGATTCCTTTCCTTCTATCCCAACAGGCTTCTCCCTTCAGCGTCCCCTACAGATCACTGCCATCCCCCTCCCCATCTCATAAGTCATTCGCCTCTTACACAGCCAGGTCACACGACGTCGTCTCTAAAACTCTGGTGACCCAAGACCCTGCTTCCCTGTTTCTCATCTTGTCCCTTCCAGTTTGTGCTGGACGGTGCTTCCGGCTTTACCTCTGCACAGGATCTAACGTGTCACTCCCCAGCTGCCTTAGGCAGCTCCTGAAGGCCTGAAGACTGCTGTAGATCCCCTCAGCGCATGCATGATTCTGTGGACCCAGGCTCAGCTCTTCAGCCGCGCTCCATCCCCTCAGCATGGTCCTCTGCGTTCCTCCTGGTCCCTAAAACACTCCTGTTCTGTTTATAGCCCAGGGCGTTAGCCTAAGCTCCCACACCACCTCAGACGTCTTTCTCTCTTTCGTTTGCCAAGCGAGAGTCTACCATTTGCCCATCAGGATGCATGGAAATATTAAGAATGAATTGCTTGGGCTGGAGAGATGGCTCACTGGTTAAGAGCACTGGCTGCTCTTCCAGAGGTTCTGAGTTCAATTCCCAGCAACCACATGGTGGCTCACAACCATCTATAATGAGATCTGGTGTCCTCTTCTGGCCTGTGGACATACACACAGGCAAACACCATATATGTAATAAATAAATAAATCTTTTTTATTTTAATTATTATTTTTTTGTTTGTTTTTTCGAGACAAGGTCTCTCTGTGTAGCCTTGGCTGTCCTGGACTCACTTTGTAGACCAGGCTGGCCTCGAACTCACAGCAATCCGCCTGCCTCTGCCTCCCGAGTGCTGGGATTACAGGCATGCGCCACCACGCCCAGCTGCAATAAATCTTTTTTAAAAAAAGAATTAATTGCTCCTTCACAACAAGGCAGAGGGGATGGAGAGAGGCTCAGTGGTTAAGAGAGGCTGTTACTGAACTGAAGAATCAGATCCAGGATTCAAAACCACCTGTAAGTCAAGCTCAGGGGATCTGGTACTCTCCTCAGCTCCCAAGGACACCTGCACTCGTGTACGTGTTGCCTCCTACACACATATACACAACTAAAGATAAAATACACGTTAAAAAATAGGCAGATAAATCATCTAAATTATGAAGGTAGGTTAATTTGATTGTGGAAAACAAAATAATATAAGAAGTGCCAGCTGCCTGGCATGGTGGTGCATGCCTTTAATCCCTGCACTAGGGAGGCACAGAGAAACCCTGTCTCGAAGAAGAAGAAGAAGAAGAAGAAGCAGCGGCGACAGGTAAAGCTGTTTCTTAATTCAGCATAAAATAGCGAGGAGATAGGCAGACAGTACAGACTTGACAGAACAGACCTGTAATCCCAGCTACTGAGGACGCTGCTTCCAGAGGATCTGGGTTACAGCCTAAGCTCCAAGGCCAATTTGAGGCAACTTGGTGAGACCTTGTCTACAAATTAAAACAAACAAGAACTGTGTAAAAATAGCTCGGAATACAGCTCAGTGGTCATGACAGAAAGAAAGAAGAAGGGAAAGGGGGGGGCATGTCTTTCTTTCTTTTTTTTTTCTTCCCTCGAGACAGGGTTTCTCTGTGTACCCCTGGCTGTCCTGGACTTGCTCTGTAGACCAGGCTGGCCTGGAGCTCACAGAGATCCACTTGCCTCAGCCTCCCGAGTGAGTGCTGGGATTAAAGGTGTGGGCCACCAGGCCAGGCGGGAGGCACATCTTACATGACTGTGTGAAGTTTGTGGGTACCTCAGGCCTCTCGTCATGGTGGGGTAGAAGTCCTACAGAGACCCAGTTCTCTCCTCCCTACCTAACCCCAAAGCATTAGCACAGCAGGTAGGACTTCTCCAGAGGAAATTCCCTCAACGCTTTTGCTCCTAGGCTGGTGGGAACCACTGCTGTGCTTTTGCTCCTAGGCCAGTGGGAGCCACTGCTGTCTCGGGGATCGCAGTAACCAAGCTGAGTTCGCAGCAGAGCGCAGAGCCCGTGGCCTTCCCACTGCCGCCCCTCAGAAAAAGGAAAAAGAGAAGGAACCCAAGTAGCAAGTGGCCAACCCTCTTGCCGTTTGCCCGTGTGCCCAGAGCCAGTGCTCACAGGCCCCAGCCCCGAAAGACAGCACTGCCTCTGCAGCAGGTCCCTCTCCGGCTTCATCCCCTCTGGTAGCCCTTCTCCCCCTGGGCCACTTCTGGTCTACAAAGAGAGTCCAGGACAGCCAAGGCTACACACAGAAACCCTGTCTCAAAAATAAAATAAAATAAAATAATAAAGTAGCTTAGTAATTAGGAAAAAAATTCAACAAACTGCATCTCTTCTATTAAAGTGGCTGAAAAGGGTAGGCTTCACTGGACCCTGGTGGAAAGAATGAGTCACTGCAGGCAAAAAAAAAACCCAAAACTTTCCTCTCAAGCTCATTTATACTCCCCCCACCCCCACGGCTTTCGAGACAGGGTTTCTCTGTGTAGCCTTGGTTGTCCTGGACTCACTTACTCTGTAAGCCATGATCTGCCTTTCTCTGCCTCCCCAGTGCTGGGATTAAAGGCGTGTGCCACCATGCCCGGCTATACATTTTTTATACGAAAATGATGAACACAAGCCATGTTGTTAATCCCAGCACTCGGGAGGCAGAGGCAAGCTGATCCCTATCAATAGTGAAACCCTGTATCAAAGAATAATAAAAAAATAATTTTAGGGCGGTGATGGCGCATGCCTTTAATCCCAGCACTCGGGAGGCAGAGGCAGGCGGATCTCTGTGAGTTCGAGGCCAGCCTGGTCTACAAAGTGAGTCCAGAAGAAACCCTGTCTCAAAAACAACAACAAATACTTTTTAAAAATTAAAACAAACAAGTAAAACCTGGCATTTGGGAAATTGAGGCAGGACAATCTAGACTTTGAGGCCTGCAAAGGTTACAAGAAAGAAAGGTCTCAAGAAAGACAAAAGACACAGAAACGGAAAGTGTTACATAGACACAACCTGTCCAAAGAGAATGCAGGACTCTGGGAAATGCAGATTTATGCAAATTTTTTAAAGGGTGGGGGGAGCAGTGTTTTCGAGACAAGGTTTCTCTGTGTAGCCCTGGCTGCCCTGGAACTCACATAGAGACCAGACTGGCCTCAAAACTCACCTGCCTCTGCCCCTGAGTGCTGCGATTCAGGGTGTGTGTCACCACCTCTGCATAAAGTACTTTAAAAAAATATTTCTTTTAAACTGGGCGCGGAGCAGGGCGCGGTGGCGCTCGCCTTTAATCCCAACACTCAGGAGGCAGAAGCAGGATGATTGCTTTGAGTTCAAGGCCAGCCTGGTCTACAAAGCGACTCCAGGACACCCAAGGCTAACACAAAGAGACCCTGTCTCAAAAAACCAAAACCAAACCAAACCAAACAAAACAAAACAAAAAACTAATCCTACCAAACAAACAAAAAGCCTCTGGTTACATAGTCTCTCTGGAGGCCCCGCTTAGTTTTGATATGGCCAGTACGCCTGTCTGCAAAATCAAATGAGTGCCGACCACCCAGACTAGGAGTCAACCAGATAGCGATTTCGCCCAGTATCTCCAGGCAGAGCCGCGTCTCGCACCACGTGCTCCTGCGCAGAGCAGTCATTGGCCGGTCTCCTTCCGGGGGGGCGTGCCCTATGCGCCCGTGGCAAAAGATGGCGCTACCCTTGGCACGCGGGTGGAACTTGTGCCTCTGGGGAGCCAAGCGCTGGGGGGACCCTGCCGGGGAGGCCCGGAGAGGTAAGCTTCTCTGCTCTCACGCTGTCCCTTCCAGAGCGCGCTCAGAGAGTCCCATCCCTTGTCCCTCCCCCTCCCCCATGTGCCTTGGTCTCCAAGATTCCAAGCCCGGGGCGCCAGACTCCGGCTCCCCCGCGCCCCTGTGCTGCGGCTGCACTCTATCCATAATGACGCTGAGTTTTCCCGGCTCCCCCGAAGCGCTTCAGATCAAACCTAGCCCTCAGGGTGCTAACCCCATCTTTCTGTTCTGCCCACAGGCATCTCTTTCAAACTGGAGGAGAAAACTGCGCACAGCAGCCTGGCCCTCTTCAGAGGTGACACGGCTGTCAAGTACGGCTTGGTGGGACTGGAGCCCAGCAGGGTGGCCCTGAACGTGGAGCGCTTCCGCGAGTGGGCCGTGGTGCTCGCGGACACCGCGGTCACCAGTGGCAGGCACTACTGGGAGGTGACAGTGAAGCGCTCCCAGCAGTTCCGGATAGGAGTAGCAGACGTGGACATGGCCCGGGACAGCTGCGTCGGTGTGGATGACCGGTCTTGGGTTTTCTCCTACGCCCAGCGCAAGTGGCACAGCATGTTGGCCAACGAAAAAGCCCCAATTGAGGGTGTTGGGCAACCAGAGAAGGTGGGGTTGCTGCTGGACTACGAGGCGAAGAAGCTGAGCCTGGTGGATGTGAGGCAGGTCTCTGTGGTGCACACGATACAGACAGATTTCCGCGGCCCAGTGGCGCCTGCTTTTGCTCTTTGGGATGGAGAACTGGTCACCCACTCAGGACTTGACGTGCCCAAGGGGCTCTAACGTGGCCATTATCCAGGTCCCTTAGTCATGCTCGCGATCAGTTTTGTCGAGTCTTGCTCTTTGTCTCAAGCAACTGGTGGCTCTCACACTTCGGTTGGGATCCTTTGTGCAATATTTTAGCCATCTTCCTCTGGTCCCTACTCTGTGAAAGCTAGATTTACAGCCAAACTTTGCCCTCGTTAACTGCCAGTTTCCCAGATCGTCTGGTGAATGAGGACCAGCTTCCTTGGGTCCTTCGACTTGTTTGTGTTCAGGTGTCTTAGACTGTTCATTGGGGGGTGAGGGGCTGGGGAGCTGTCTTTCAGCCTCTACCTCTCCTTCCGTCACCCATGTGTTACTTGTTTTGGGGGGTTCACCATGCTTCCTACCTCTGACTGGAGGAGTGGTAGTCACGGACGTGGCCTTTTCTCTGATGCGCCTCAAGAGTCTTGGGTTCTGGCTCCCTCAGAGCTTTATTGACTCTGTGGGTCAGGGACTCCCCAGTACCTCAGCACCACAGACGTCAGTCCTACCCAGATGCAGCTATCCGCATGTCCATCTGTCTTCTGCATACCTCGGGTACATCCCCGGCCAGCTTCCATTCAATAACCATTGTGCCAGTTATGTGACAAAGGGGAAGAGGCACCAGGGAGCGAGGTAGGGCTGTAGCGCCAGAGTCTCTACCCTTGGGAAGCTCCTTCTGCGTGTATCTGCCACGGGCGAAAGCTCCGGAGAAAAGCAGGCAGCTTGACATAGTCCATTTTGGAGCTTGTTCGGACCCACAGCGCCCATCGCCCCGGGCCACAGAATATACTCAATCTAAACAGTATTCTGGGCTGAGGAACTTGGTAGAATACTGTATGGGTGAAGATTGTATGGGTACTTTATGTTGTTTGCACCTTGACCCCGAGTTCTGTCTTATGCTACTTCCTGTGACGGTGTTATAAAGCTGGGTACCCATCCTTAGCGGACGGATGAAGAGAATGACTAGACTGAGCAAAGAGCGCGGATTCATGTAATTAAAGTTTATTTGAACACAAAATACTTTCTCTGTCTATAAAATTGCTGTTAGCGGTAGCAGCCTGTCCTGGCTAAGAGGGACAGATCTCTGCAGACTTCTAAAGCCAGGCGCAGTGGGTCCCGCCCGCTTCTCTTACTCTGCGGCAGATGCCTATGCATGGCAGCTAGAGTCTCTTCCAAGGATGCCCTTGTTGTCATGGCGATTTCTTCAGAGAGGAAAATGGGGACCTGGGAAAAGACCGGCGGGCTACTTTTGAGCGGATGAAGCCATAAGCCCTCCCTGGAGGTCTCTGGCCAGCTAGTGTGCTGCAGGTGTCCACGCAGGCTTTTCTCTGTGTCCTTTGCTGAGGGACTAGGGCGTTTTTGATTCTCACAGAAAGCCCTGGCCTGTGTCACCAGACGGCCATGCTGCCGCTCCTAGAGCAGCCGCTCCTAGTGTTTCTGGTGGCTGTGTGTTAAATGTGTGGCCAGCTCTCGCTCAGGGCCAGGGGCTCACACCATGCTTTCTAAGTTCTCTTTGGACAGGGTCTCGGCTGCTGCCTCCGCCTGAGTCTCTGAGAGCAGGTACGAGTCGTGGTAGTCCTGGAGCAGCTTGACCACCTCCAGGTGGTTGAACTGCACTGCGTCATCCAGGGGGATGTTGCCCCACCTGCGAGGAACAGGGACGGTTCAGGCAAAAGACTTGGAGAGCGCCTGCGCCGCATGCGTAGGCGCATGCGCACAGTGGCTGGGGGGGCGGGGGGGGGCGGCAAGTGGGTCACCCTCCTCCCCTTTAGGACTGACTACTCACCTATCCTTGACAAAAGGATTCACTTTGCAAGCCTCTATCAGGAATTTGACAACTTCAATGTGACCTAAGAATAAGGGTGGAGGGCAAATGAGATGGTATAGGTAGGTCCTGAAGTATTTGGTGTGCAGACCTTGGCAGCTGGAGGCTATAGTCCTTGACATTTGCCCCTTGCCAGCACCTAGTTACAATCCATCTGCCAGCTGAGGGGCGCGGAGACAAAACTGCCTGTTGTTCTAGATGAACACAGCGACAGGGGTAACACCTAAGGGCAGGTCTTACACGCTGCTTTTCCTCTTTAGCCCTTTGAATACCTTCACCTGAGCTGGGTGGCAGCGGCGGCACACGCCTTTAATCCCAGCACTCCGGAGTTGGAGTTGAGTTGGAGGCCATCCTGGTCTACAGAGTGAGTCCAGGGGAGCCAGGACCACACAGAGAAACCCTGTCTCGGAAAAACAACAACAGCAACAACAAAAGAAAAGAAAACAAACAAACAAAAACGCCAGAGAACTACCTTCAGCTGCGGCGACGTGCAAGGCTGTGCGGGAATCGTAGTCTTTCTGTTCCATGTCCATGGCTGACAGAGCAAACCTGAGGGTAGCAGAGAGCAACCTGGGTTTCCCACGTCAATCTAGTCAGTAGACCGTGCTCTGAAGTGGGGCCCGGCTGCATGGACTCATCAGTCGGTTACAGTGACTGCCGTTTGCCATTAGCTCTTAGCTTACAGCAGGTACTTTGATTTTAAAACAAACAAACAAACAAACAAACAAACAGAGGCTGGGCGGTGGTGGCGCACGCCTTTAATCCCAGCACTTGGGAGGCAGAGGCTGGTGGATCACTGTGAGTTCAAGGCCAGCCTGGACTACAAAGTGAGTCTAGGACAGCTAAGGCTACCCAGAGAAACCCAGTCTTGAAAAACCAAAAAACAAACAAACAAACAAACAAACAAACAAACAGGTCCTCAGGCTGGAGAGATGGCTCAGCGAAGTGCTTGCTGGGCAGGCAGGAGGGTCTGAGACCTGAGTTTGATCCACACAACCCACATTAAAACAGGCTTGTAATCCCCTCCCCTGTGCGGGGGTGGGTGGGTGGGTGTGGGGTGGTGATAGGTTGATGAGTTAGCGCCAGGTCAGTGACAGACTGTCTCAAAAAGACTCTGTCTCTGAGAAGTAACACCTGAAGTCGTCCTCTGGCCACCACATGCATGGCTACAAACATGCAACTGTGCAAACTGGGACATGTGCACGCACACACTTATTTAAATGCCATGTGTCAATCCTAACTGTGAAATGCAGCATTTAGCAGTTTGTTATACTGCATCCTAATAAGATGTCTGATGGCCAGGCAGTGATGGCGCATGCCTTTAATCCCAGCACTCGGGAGGCAGAGGCAGGTGGATCGCTGTGAGTTCAAAGCCAGCCTGGTCTACAAAGCGAGTTCAGGACAGCCAAGGCTACACAGAGAAGCCCTGTCTCGAAAAAAAATAAAAATAAAAATAAAAAAGGGGGGAGGAGGTGGCTGGAGAAATGCTCAGAGGTTAAGGTCACTGATTGCTCCTCCAGAGGTCCTGAGTTCAATTACCAGCAACCACATGATGGCTCACAACCATCTATATAATGTGATCTGATGCCCTCTTCTGGCCTGCAAGCGTACATACAGGCAGAGCACTGTATACATGATAATAAATAAATAATGAATCTTAAAAAAAAAAAATGTGTCTGATGGTAAGTGTTTTATTAAATTCACTTAGTCGCGATGGAATTACCTCCTAAGAGCTGAAACATCTCCACTGTATGCGGCAAAGAGCAAGTTCACCACCGTCTTGTTCTGGAACACACATCGCAGCCATCTCAGACCAGTCATGGCTTTGAATGTCCCCAGGCCCACTCTACCCGGTGACCACCCTCCATGAGTCACCAGAGGCACCGCTGCAGCGTTATGGAATGTTTCCTTTTGAAATCCTTTAGGCTATGCGGTGGGGGTGGGGTTGGGAGGGGGTGGGGAGAGGGGCAGAGGGTGGGGAGGGGTGGGAAGCCGGGGGAGGGGGGTGTCTCGCTTACCCGCACTTCTCCTCCTTCCCGCCGTGGGTCTAACTTCCGAGCACAGTGTCGCAGGTTGTCATAGTTGTGGAAGTTAAAGAGAGACACCAACTTCTAGAATTAGAAGCCAAAGGAATTGTTTACATATCTCTTCCCTTTCTGTGAACACAAAATTGCTCTGATTATAGTGGCTACCGTTAGTCTACTCTTTTTTTGGTGGGGGTGGGGTGGGGTGTTTGAGACAGGGTTTCTCTGTGTATCCTTGGCTATCCTGGACTCGCTTTGTAGACCAGGCTGGCCTCGAACTCACAGCGATCCACCTGCCTCTGCCTCCCGAGTACTGGATTTAATGTGGTGTGCCACCACGCCTGGCTCATTAATTAATTGATTTTTATTTATTTATTGGTGTTTTTTTTTTTGAGACAAGGTTTCTCTGTGTGGCCTTGGCTGGGCTGGACTCACTCTGTAGACCAGGCTGGCCTCGAACTCACAGCGATCCGCCTGCCTCTGCCTCCCGAGTGCTGGGATTAAAGGCGTGCGCCACCACCGCCTGGCTCATTAATTTATTCTTTTTTTTTTCATTAATTTATTCTTAATTAGACATGATTAAGTACTCCATGCAGAACAGCTTACCTGGCAGAAGCTGATGCCCCTTTGGCTGTTCCCCAGCTTGTCTAAGGGAGGTGACAGACACATCATCCCCATGACATTGGGGACAACCAGGAGGATGGCTCCTGACACAGCTGACTTGGCTGGCAGGCCCACCTGAGGGACAAGGTAGACTAAGTCTAAGTGACGCCATGGGCAAGGCCACAACCCACCTCAAGTTCTTAGACTTTTTTTTTTTTTCTTTTGTTTTCCGAGACAGGGTCTCTCTCTGTGTAGTTCTGGCTGTCCTGGACTCGCTTTGTAGACCAGGCTGTCCTCTAACTCACAGGGATTCACCTGCCTCTGCCTCCCAGAGTGCTGGGATTAGAGGTGTGCGCCAACTGTGCCTGGCTTAACTTCTTAGAGTTTTAATTTGCCTCAACTACTGTCTTGTCCTACTAGAGTTGGGGGAATGCTTGCCCTGCCTCTGACTACTGTCTCTACTGGGTGTTGTGCTCAAACTGGGAAATGGTCTCCAGCCCTCCCTTTAAAAGAAGAAATTGTTTTCAAATTTTATGTACATGAGCTTATGTATGTGCACCACATGTGCGCCTAAGTGCCCGAGGAGGCCAGAAAAGGGCAACAGACCCCCTGGAACTGAAGTTACAGATGCTTCTGAGCCACTATGTGGGTGAACGGCACCCAGGTCTTTTCCAAAAGGAGCAAGTGCTCTCAGACATGTGGCAGTCAATGGTCCCTCAGTCAACTTTTATTCTGGTGGCAGGAGCTAGACAAAAGGGCTGGGGTGCTGTGAGTGGAGGTGGAGGCAGTTCTGTTTGAGATAGATCAACCAGAAATTCTCCAGGGCCTGGGGATGGAGCCAGTGTGCAGAACTCGCCTAGCATGGTAAGGCCTGTGTTCGATCCCCAGTGCCAACCCAAACA
Source organism: Acomys percivali (assembly GCA_907169655.1). Lineage (NCBI taxonomy): Eukaryota > Metazoa > Chordata > Mammalia > Rodentia > Muridae > Acomys > Acomys percivali. The sequence goes on from OU015756.1 coordinate 6,842,722, forward strand.
AGGAAAAAGGCCAGGTGTAAGGGCATGACTGTAGTTCCGGTACTTTAAAGGATGAGGCAGGAAGATCACTGTGAGTCTGAGGCTACCCTCAGCGGCACTGGGAGAGCCTGTCCTGGGGTGTGGGGTGTGGGTGGGGGACACAAATGACAACAAATCAACTGTGCCTCTCCCTGAAGTGACGGCTGAGACAGGAGTCAGCTATGTAAAGGGTCTACATGTTTGAGGAATGTAATGCCTTTGACACATTCCCCTAAGGATTCTTAGCCTACCTGCCTGGCTAGGTGTTTGTGAAGGCAAAAATAATCTTCACCTCACCCTCTCTTCTTGGCCCTGTGGTCCTGGCAGATGGACATCAGGGCCCGGAACACTCACGTGGAAAGCAAACTGGCCAGAGAAGTCGTACATGCCGCAAGAATGCATGAGGCTGAGCGTGTTGCGCACCGCTTCGGCACTGAGCACGCTCTCGCCTGTGATGGGGCAGATCCCGCCGTTGGCAAGAGTGGCTGCCATGACGCTGCCTGATTCACAGGTGACCTCCACAGAGCACAGCTATGGAGACAAGAGAGGTCAAAGGGCAGTGTGGACACAGTAACAAAGAACGTTCTTGAGATCCAGATCTTTCCGTTCTGAGAGAACCACCAGAGAGCAGTGGTAACTTCCGCATAACAAGAGGGCGGTGTGTCCCCTTCCCTGGGCTCTGGGAGTGTTTGCTCACCTGGAAATAGAGATCGAGGGCAGCCATCATGTCCACGCCCTTAGGAAAGCACTAAGAAGAGCAAATCGGTGTCTCAGGACAGAACCTCACCTGGCCAGGGCCTCTCTCACACAGTCCAATCCCTCTGCCCTTGAGGTGGCAGCAGAACCCTCCGAGCCTTCCCCCTCCTGGCCTCTCCCAGTTACCTTCTTTTCCTTGAGGTAATAGCCAATGGCATAATTCCGGTCCCCAGTTTCCTTCTCTGACTGGAATCTGAAGCAAATACCAATAATTCAGTGTTTTTTTGGTTTAAGAGGTGGGTAAGGGAAGAGAGGGAACTTATCGTTCCTGGGGTACAGAATTGTATTGTCTGGGTCAGAGTAAAAGCAGCCTCTTTTATAGTCTAATATGGACTATTATATAGACTAATATGAACTAATATAGAATGTTAGTGGGAACTTCTGAACATGAGCAAGTTCTTTTTTTTCCCTAAAGATTTATTTATTATATATACAGTGTTCTGTCTGCATGCATGCCTGCAGGACAGAAGAAGGTACCAAATCTCATTACAGATGGCCGGAAGCCATGCGTTTGCTGGGAACTGAACTCAGGACCTCTGGAAGAGCAGCCAGTGCTCTTAATCTCTCAGCCATCTCTCCAGGCCCTTGAGCAAATTCTTGCTGTAGCATTGTGGTAAAGTGTAAACAGGCCGAAACAAAAAACCCACCCAAAGCTGCCTAGTCCTGTGTCTAGGAAACCTGGCAAGGTTTTTGTCTTTGAGAGTCTTGACTAGGCCAAGTGTGGTGGTGGCACACCTGTAATCACAGCACTTGGGAGGCAGAGGCAGGGGGGATCACTGTGAGTTCAAGGCCAGCCTAGTCTACAGAGTGAGTCCAGGACAGCTAAGGCTACACAGAGAAACCCTGTCTTAAAAGAGAGAGAGAGAGACAAAGACAGAGATAGAGACAGGGAGAGAGACAGACAGACAGACAGACAGACAGAGAAAGTCTTGACTAGGGCCTAGGAACAAGCTATCATGCTTTTTTCATTACATGCTAAGCAGAAATGGGACACTATTTCTCCAAGTAAACAAACATCAGTGAAGGGACTCAGAGGATGCTGGGAAGCCAATATTCCCCTTCAGTTTCCTCCTAAGATGATATATGTTCTCTTTCCCTCTCCCCCTTCCCCTTCCCCACCAAGCGCACACATATACAACAGTGCACCGTCCTGGGGCAGCGCATGCACACATAACAACAGTACAACATCCTCAGGCAATCCTCTAAACAGAGCCTCACGTGGCGTTGCTGAATCCCATGAATTCGTTCCCAGCCATCTTGTTCAGATACTGCAGCACCTGGAGGAGGAGGGGGCAGAAGGGAATGTCACCTTTGACTAAGAAGCCCTAGTGACCCTCCCACCCTGGGAGGCCTCAGCCAGAGGTTCCCGCCCTGCTCTGGGGACAGCTGCAGACCACAGCTTGCTAGGGCAAAGTTAAGAGTTGAGTGCAAAAAAAACTTACAAAGTCAAACTTCTCGGCTTTGTTACAGTCCATCTGCAGAGAGAGAAGGGGGGGGGGGGGGACAGTCAGTGGCACAGGCCTAGGAGAATCCCAGGGCTGGAGGGAGGGAGCTGACAGGTGAGACTGGCCCTTGCTACTGAAAACGTTACAGTTTACAATGCCTTTGGTTTGTTCTGAGACAGGTCTGTGTCAACCTCGGGGGAATTGGGGCTGAGCGCTCCTCTGGCCTCCAAGTAGCTGATGCTTTAGGCATGTGATCCTTCTTGTTTAAGCATCTGAGACCTGGGCTGGAGAGATGGCTCAGAGGTTAAGAGCACCACCTGCTCCTCCAGAGGACCCGAGTTCAATTCCCTGCAATCACGTGGCGGCTCACAACCATCTATAATGAGGTTTGGTGCCCTCTTCTGGCCTCCAGGAATAAAGCAGTTATATACATTAAATAAATAAATTAATTAATATTAAAAAACAAAACACCCCATCTGAGACCTTTCTGCATGCAGGTTTATGTCTCGTGATAGAGAAAACCAAACCATTAGCCTGTGTGGTGTTGCACACCTATGAGGCAGGAGGATTGCTTAAAGAGTTCAAGGGCAGCTTGGGCTATACAGAGAGATCTTACCACAAGTGACAGGCAGCATTTAAAGATTAAGGAACGAGGGTTCAGAAAACCTCACCCCTCCCTGCTCCCCCTCATCCCCATCTCCAGTTTTTACCTAAGTTCCACATTCCATCCATTTTATTTACTTTTTAATAATGGTCTCTTGGATCCCAGACTAGCCCTGAACTCCTGATCTTTTCACCTCTACCTCCCGAGCTCTGGCATTATAGGCATGAGCTACCATGGTCCAACTCACATTTTTTTTTCTAGGCAGGGTTTCTCTGTGTATCCTTGGCTGTCCTGGACTCTTTTGTAGACCAGGCTGGCCTTGAACTCACAGCAATCCCCCTGCCTCTGCCTCCCGAGTGCTGGGATTAAAGGCGTGTGCCACCACGCCCAGCCCCAACTCACTCTATAGCCTCACTCCAGCCTAACCCTGGTTCCCATACCTTCTGTGACAGAAAAGAAATTTGTCTGTTGGATACTCAATTATATTGATAAATGATTCTTTTTCTACTACCAGGATTAAAACTAAAACCTCAGGTATGCTTGTCAAATGCTCTGCCACTGACTTATATTATATTGATAAATGAAACAAAAACAATTTCTTTTTAGCGGTGCCAGAGATTGAAGTGCCTAGGGTGTCCAAACACGGTGGGGAACAGGATGAGGTGGGTCTCAAAGGTAGGGAGGGCTGAGGACAGACTGTCACAGAACACAGAGACATTTGCCGAAGTCTCCGCCCCCAGGCACTGCTATCCTGCATGTCAGCTATAGAGTCAACATTCCGTGATGCTGACACCTCAGTTCCTAGGGGGAAGGGTTCCTAACACCACCTTCCTCAGGAGGCACTGTGATTGGCCCCAGAGTGTCGCTGCCCACACTGCTGCTGTCCTGGGAGACCTGCAGCTGATGGCCTGCTCAACACCTCTTGCTCAAGGCCAACTCACAGTTCCAGGTGACGTGAATAACTGCCCTGGGCTGGCCATTCACCCTTCTCTGAGTGGGCCTCGCACCCAGGAGTGGCCAATCAATGGCTGATGATGCAGTCCTCCCCCTGCCTTTGGCATTTGCCTCTTGGTCCTAGGCAGGGGTCATAACCTGCTCACTTCACTTCGGTAAGGGTCAGGAACCCTGGGGGATTGGGGGCAGGGAGCACTCTGTGTGTGAGGGAGAGGGAAGCTATGTGATTGCTCTCACCACTTAGCTTAGAACGCAGGGCTTCCTGATGCATTTTTCCATGCCTCATATTAACCCTAAAATAACTCAAGACACCCCCCCTCCCGCCCCTCCCCATCCCACCCCTAATCTCCCTGGAGAGCTGAACACATAAGTGGATGTAAGGATAAGGGGAGTTGAGAGAATATTATCTTTCGGGAGGTTAGAGTGGCACCTACCTTGATCAGGGAGCTGACGACAATGGCGCCGGCATTGACCATGGGGTTATGGGGGATTCCTGGGGAAAAACCAAACACTCAAAGAGTCTTGTCAGCCACTAACAAGAGCCTACTCTACATATTTCCCACTCTGCAACTAACCCGGGGTTGGGTCTGGTTCCTACCTGGACTAGAAACAAAGAAACAAAGACAACAAAGGAAGAGGCGAGCTTCAGGGCTCAGGAGAAGGCAGCTGTGAGCTTGCGCCCCTGCGATGCTCACCTTCCTCGTTAAGAGAGAGTTTGTTATAGCGCAGACCACTGGGTTCCTTGCCCACGAACTTGTGTACGTATTCGGTGCCTAAGGTGCTCACGGAGATGGCGTAAGTGAGGGGCTTGACACAGGACTGCAGGCAGAAGGGGATCTTCGTGTGGCCCACAGAGTGCCTGGAGGCAGACAGGTGCCATGAGTCGGGTTGGACTTTGCTCTGCACCTGTGCACCCTGCAGTTCCTTCCTCTCACCCGGCAGCATCTTTGCTTGCTGTTGAGGCAGGGTCTCTTTACAGAGACCCTAGCTGTCCTGGAACTCACTATGATACCAGCCTGGCCTCAAACTCACAGAGATCCTCCTGCCTCTGCCTCTGCCTCTCCCTCTCGAGTTCTGAGATTAAAGGTGTACACTAGAAAACCCAGCACCACCCAGCATCTTACCGCTGCCCGTCCACAGTACACAGGGAGACGCCCCAAAGGTCTGGGTTTGACTTGGCCAGGTGAGGGATGTAGGCTGCTACCTGGGCGTAAATGGTTAGAGGAAAAGGAGACAGGTGACCATGGTGAACACCACAGCTGTAATCAGGGTCAGACACTTTTAGGTAAAAGCTAAAATCTGTCTCCTACATGGCAAACAAGTTCCCTTTTATGTACTGGGTCCAGAAACACGGAGTCCCTGGCAACCTCACCTCTCTGTAGTCGGAACCGTGGAGGCATAGAAGTGAAGTCCATGGGATTTGAAAAAAAAAAAAAAAAAAGCAATTCCAGGAGTGGATTCTCAGCTTCTGTGCCCTGTAAGCCTCCTTGAAGGCTGGATTGAATCTCTTTACTTTGAGAAAGGGCCTCCCTATGTAACGCACATTGACCTCAAACTTCTGATGCTGCCTCAGCCTCTTGAGAGCTGGGACTACAGGCCTGTGTCACCAAGCCTCGCTTCAGCCACCCGAGTCCATAAAAACCCAGGTAGCACGCTATTAGAACCGCGCGCGACCGACCGCGCCCTCAGTTTTAGAGGTTCTTATCCCGTGTCACTGAGTCCCCAGCCCCAAGAAGTCGTCTCTGAGAAGCAACGTGTATCTGGCCCAGAGTCCCCCGCATCCCTCCCCTCCCTCCCCTGGCCCTCACTTTGCCTCCAGTCAGCTCTTTGGCATCCTCAAATATGCGATCCACATGGCCCGTGAACTCCTCAAAATCAGGAATGACAAACTTCTTTCGGAAAGCCTGAGTCAGGAGCACAATGTTGCTGCTTACACACCTGGATCCCAGACACGAGTGTGTTAGGGGCTGGAGAGACACAGCTGGGCCTCGCTGGGGGTCCATGGAAGATGGCGGTAAAGAGGGACGTGGGTGTTCAGCTGGCTTTGGGCTAAGAGCCGCGTGACTTTCAGCATGTCCTTTTTATCCCCCCCCCCCCCGAGGTTTAAATACCCTAACCTCCAAAGTGAGATGTTCTCAGGATATGGCAAGGGGTCCTCACATTATGAGAAAAATGTTAATGTCACATTAATATCACATGGGCTTCAGCATTGAGAAGCCCTAATACACACAGCTGTACCATGTATGTGAACACACAGGACACCTTGTAGTGTGTACTTACTAGTCTGTTAGTGGTGTTTACATCTGGGGAAAGGGGCTAGGACCAGGTAGAGAAAGAAACATACTCCTGCATTCTTTTTCATAATGAGTATGTACTGCTTATGTGATAAATAAAAACAAAATGAAAGGGTTGAGCTGTTTAATTCCTAAGCCCCTTTATCCTACAGAATTGTTTTGGAGGCAATGGTCATGTCTGGGGCTCTCACTTTTGGAAGAGCTCCCGGTCCAGGAGGCCGCCACTGCTGGACTCTTGGACCATGCGGTGCATCTTGCTCATGCAATCCTGGAGGCGCGGGTCTGACGTCTGCAGTCCAGTGGCCTTCAGGGCCTTTTGGGGGGAAGCAGAGATCTGGTTAGGTCAGCCAAGGACAGCAACCTATTCCTTAAACCTTTCCCGCTGGACACTCAAGTCACTTGACCGCGGTTACTACAACAGGTAAAAGGAATGGGTTTGGTAACTAAGCAGAGAGGGCTTGGAGCGGCTTTGGAACCCAAGTCCCTTGCCACTGCTCACGGAAGGTGTTATCTTCTGGGTTTGCGGCAATTGGCACTGGTCCTTCGGCCCAGGAAGCCGTTATCTCTCTGTATTTTCCATCCTCACATAGCAACCCATTCGCTCAGCACCCTGCACTTGTCAACCATCCTTTTCTCATGTCCCAGAGACTCTAAGGACCCAGGGTTCTCTGGTCAGGCAGACACTCACAGTAGTGAACTTGTGGATGGGGATACGTTCCTGCCCCTCAGCGATGGTGTAGAAGAGCAGGTCACCAAGCCGAGGCAGCATGCCGCCGTTTGATGCATCACTGTTTGGGGGAAGAGATGGGGAAGGCAGGAGCCTGAGGATGCTCCTTCCCCGCTTCCTGGAACATGGACCTGTTTCAGCAGCTAAGAGCACATGTCAGCCCCACAGAAGCTCTGAGTTCACTTCCCAGGGCTCAGGTGGTCAGGCGGCTCACAACTGCCTGTACCTCCAGAGGATCGATGGCTTCCTCTGGCCTCCGCCGGCAGCACCCCCACTGCACACACAATAAGCACGAATAGAAATAAACAGTAAAGCAAAAAACTCAGTTCCAGCTGGGCCTGAGAGCACATGCCCTTAATCCCAGCACTCAAGAGGCAGAAGCAGGTGGATCGCTGTGAATTCAAGACCAGCCTTGACTACACAGTAAGTTCCAGGACAGCCCGGGCTACATGGGGAGAACCTATTAAAAAACAAACAAACTGGGGCTGGAGAGATGGCTCAGAGGTTAAGAGCACTGACTGCTCTCGCAGAGGTCCTGAGTTCAATTCCCAGCAACCACATGGTGGCTCACAGCCATCTATAATATGACCTAATACCCTCTTCTGGCCTGCAAGGTGTACATGCAGGCAGAGCGCTGTATACATAGTAATAAATAAATTTAAAACAAACAAACAAACAAACAAACAAAATGAATATCCAGTGCCTAGATATTAAGTTCCTTTTTTCCTTTCTCTTCTGTCTTTTTCATCCTTCTCCTTTTTTATTTTTTAAATTTTTTAAAATTTTTTAATTTTAATTTTAATTTTTGTTTTTTTTCCTTCTTCTCCTTTACAGTACAAATACTTCATTTAAGGGTCCTACGTCATCCTGCGGTCCAGTCATGAATAGCCAGAACCTAGCCTCAAGTTCTGCCTCAGAGCCTCTCCTTCTGCCTCCGATAGAATGAGCGTCCTGCTCGTGCCTGACGCCTTTCAGACAGCAGATGCTGGAATGCCTGTTACCCATGAATTCTGCATGCGCCCGCCCGCACGGTCCTGAAGGCCAATCCGCTCCGGACTCTGCTGACCCTGGCCAGATGAATGGGTTGCACTCGGCTGTGTGCATGGTGGTGGCAATGTGACATAGAGAAGCCCTGTCTGGAAAAACCAAAATCTAAAACAAAAAATCCAACTTACACTACAAGGCAGGCCCTTAGACGCCGCAAAAGTCTCTTGAACTGGTATAAAACTCCTAAAGCAGCTAAATCAGAGGTTCTCAGCCTGTGGGTTTTGACCCTTTGGGGGTCAAATAACCCTTTCACAGGACCATCAGAAAACACTGACATTTGCACTGCAATTCATTTTTGTTTTGTTTTTTGAGACAAAGTCTCTCTGTGTAGCCTTGGCTGTCCTGGACTAGCTTTGTAGACCAGGCTGGCCTCGAACTCACAGTGATCCGCCTGCCTCTGCCTCCCGAGTGCTGGGATTAAAGGCGCCCGGCTAGCACTACAATACATAAAAGTAGCAACACTACAGTTATGAAGCAGCAACAAAGATAATTTTATGGTTGGGGGGTCACTGCAATCTGAGGAGCTGTTCTAAAGGGTTAAAGGGTTGCACGTAAGGAAGGTTGAGAACCACTGATCTAAAGACTTCTATTAATATTACTAGACTTGGCTTTTGTTGTTGTTGTTTTTGAGACAGAGTTTTGAGGCAGCCTCCTTATAGACCATGCTGGTCTCAGACTCAGGGATCTACCTGCTTCTGCCTTCTGAGTGCTCAGGCTAAAGGCAAGCACCATCACTGCTTAGCTTAGACAAACTATTTATAAGGTGGTTCCATTTAGCCCAGGCTGGATTTGAACTTGATATGCATTTGAGTAGTTTCTTTCTTTCTTTCTTTCTTTCTTTCTTTCTTTCTTTCTTTCTTTCTTTCTTTCTTT
>OU015756.1:6878602-6904520 GCA_907169655.1 Acomys percivali
AGATAGACACACACAGACACACACATGGGGGTAGGGGTGGGAGTGTGGTGGCTGAGAGTGAGACACACACACATGGGGGAGGGGGCTGTATGAGACAAACAGACCAACACACACACACACACCATTAAAGTTTTAACATTTCATTTTATATTAAATTGTGTGTATATGTGCTGGGCAGTGGTGGCACATGCCTATACTCCCAGCACTTGGGAGGCAGAGACAGGCAGGGTTGAAGGCCAGAGTGAGTTCCAGGACAACCAACACCCTGTCTTGAAACACAAACAAAAAAAAACAAACCTCAAAGCACAAGAGAAAAAAAAAATTCTGTGTTTGGGTGTGAGTATGTGCATGTACATGCAGGTGCCCGCAGAGGCCAGGCGAGCCAGATTCCGCAGAGGCTGACTGCAGGCAGTTGAGGCACCTGATGTGGATATTGGGAACTGAACCCAGGGCCTCTTCAATAGCAATATGAGCTCTTAACCACTGAGCCATTTCTCTAGTCCCTAAAAATCCTTTGTTTGTCTGTTTTTTTGTTTTTTGAGACAGGGTTTCTCTGTGTAGCCCTGGCTGTTCTGGACTCACTGTAGACCAGGCTGGCCTCAAACTCACAGAGATCCACCTGCCTCTGACTCCCAAGTGCTGGAATTACAGGCGTGCGCCACCACGGCCAGCTGCTGCTGCTGCTGCTGCTGCTTCTTCTTCTTCTTTTTTTTTTTTTAAAAAAAGATTTATTGATTATGATGTATGCAGTGCTCTGCCTGCATGTACACCCGCAGGCCAGAGGAAGGCATCATATCACATTACGATGGTTGTGAGCCACCATGTGGTTGCTGGGAATTGAACTCAGGACCTATGGCGGAGCAGTAAGTGCCCTTGACCTCTGAGACATCTCTCCAGCCTCTCTTTTTTTAAAATGATTTTTCGAGACAGGGTCGGTCTCATAGTCTTGGCTATCCTTAAGTCACTTTGTAGACCAGGCTGGCCTTGAACTCACAGAGCTCCGCCTGACTCTGCTTCTTGAGTGCTGGAATTAATTAGCCCTTTTTTTTTCTTTTAAAGGGATGGGGTTGTAGGTCTATGGCAAAACTTGATTAGCTTACTTAAGGCTAAGTTCTCAATTCCCAGCACCAAAAACAAATAATTAGATAAATTACAATTTAAAATTAGCTAGCCAGGCGTGGTGGTGCACGCCTTTATTGCCAGCACTTGGGAGGCAGAGGCAGGTGGATTGATTTGAGTTCCAGGCCAGCCTGGGCTACAAAGTGAGTCCAGGACAGCCAAGGCTAACACAGAGAGACCCTGTCTCGGAAAAAAAAAAAACCCAAAACAACAACAAAACAATTTAAAATCAGCTAATCAAGGCAGTGTTTCTTGGAATGCAGTGTTAAATTTCTATGCATTGGAATTAAAGTAGCTACAAAAGGGAAGCAGGCCTGTTGGCGTATGACACTTGTGTGGAATCTCAGCATTTTGGAAACAGAAGCAGAATGACTCCATAGAGTTTGAGCAGCCCTGTGCACACAGAAAGCCCAGCACGGCCAGGCCAAGAGTCTGTCTGACGGAAAGGAAGGGAGAAGCAAGCTGTAAGTAAATAAAGTTACAAAGTGGACTGGGCCATTTTGTACACACCTTTAATCCCAGACCTGGGAGACAGAGGCAGGTGGATCTCAGTGAGTTTAAGGCCAGTCTCCTCTACATAGTGAATTCCAGGACAGACAAGGCAAAGTAAAGAAACTCAAGCCAGGTGTGGTGGTACACACCTTTAATCCCAGCACTGAGGCGGCAGAGGCAGGTGGCTCTCTGTGAGTTCGAGGCCAACCTGGTCTACAAAGTGAGTCCAGACAGCCAAGGCTACACAGAGAAACCCTGTCTCGGAAAAAAAAAAAAAAGTTGATGTCCTTGAGTTAGATTTAAAAAAATGAAGCAAGGAGGACTCATTATAAGTCTCAGAACTGTGCCTCCATGTAGAAGGAGCTGCCTCAGGCTGAGGTGAAGTAGATAGCTTAGGAAGGTGGAAGGTTTGGAACTAGAGGAATGTCTTACTTGTGGAGTCAGATCCCACCTTCCTTGACATCCCCTCCCTGGCGTGTGTTGTCATAACTTAACTCCCAGAGCTACAACCATTTCTTTTAGAAAAAAGGAAAGGCATTATTTTGGGATTTCCCCCTCACCCCCACCCCAGGTGTCTGTGTGGTATTTGTGTGCACATGTGTGAAGCCTCCAGGCTGAGGTGGACAATTGTTACATTGCTCACTGAGGCAAAGGCTGTCAGCATTTCAGACTGTGGCTAGCTCGCCTGCTCCAGGGGTCCCTTTGCCACCTATGGAGCCTGGAGTCACAGGTGGGCACACTATGTCCACCTGGGATTTATGGCATTTACAGGGGTCTTGAGACCTAAACACCAATTTTCACAACTGCTTGGCAAGTTTTTTACCTGATGAACCATCTCCCAACTGTGTACATGTGCCTGTGTGTGCACATGCATGTGTGTGGTGTGTGTGTTTGTGTGTATGTAGAAGTATGCATGTGAGTGGTGGTGTGTGTGTGTGTGTAAGCATGCATATGTGTGGTGGGGTGTGTGTGTGCTGCTATGCATGTGTGCAGTGGTATAGTGTGTGTGTGTGGTGGGGGGTGTGTGCACACGTGCATGTATGTGTGCAAGCATTCATGTGTGCAGTGGTTGTGTGTGTGTGTGTGTGTGTGTGAGGCTAGTCTCTCTACCTTTTTTTTTTTTTTTTTAAGATTTCTTGACTATTATGTATACAGTGCTCTGCCTGCATGTACATACACCTGCAGGCCAGAAGGAGGCACCGGGTCTCATTATAGATGGTTGTGAGCCCCCATGTGGTTGCTGGGAATTGAACTCAGGACCTCTGGAGGAACAGTCAGTGCCCTTAACCTCTGAGCCATCTCTCCAGCCCCAAATAAATCAATCTTTAAAAAAAAAAAAATCCCTGAGCTACAATTAGATGGACGCTGAGAATGGAACTTGTTTAACCCAACAGCTTACCAATGCCTTGTAGTAAACCTGTGTAACGTTCTCTCCTTTTTTGCCAATAAATTTGTAAATAAAAACCATCATACACCCAAAAACATGCTTGCTTCATGTCGGCGAGCTGTTTGCTGCTCTAGAGCAGGACTCGTCTTTATCATCATCTCTCTCCTTCTAGGATGACATGTCTCCTTAAAATGACGTCTATGTGTTTGCATCTGTATGTGGGTGTGTAGGTACCCGCAGGACTGCGGGATGTTAAATGCCCCTGGGGCTGGAGTTACAGGTGGCTGTGCTGCCGGAGGGCTGTAAACCACCGGATGTGGGTGCTGGAAACCAAACAAAGCCTTTTTAGGAGCACCAAGAGAGGTGGTGCACCCTTTCCCCTTCACATACACGCTCAGGACGTGTGGTGGATGAGTTCCAGGCCAGCCAGGGATACATAGTAACAAACAAAAGGCAATAGGCCCTGCAGTGTCTCTAGTTTATACTGTTCTGTGTGTGTGCTAGAGACTGAGCCAAGGCCCCAGTGTATGCTAGCTAGGCAAGCACCCACCAGTGAGCTATCACTGTAACCTGTTTTTCCAGCCAGGGTTTCTCTGTGTAGCCTTGACTGTCCTGGACTCGCTTTGTAGACCAGGCTGGCCTCGAACTCACAGCGGTCCGCCTGCCTCTGCCTCCCGAGTGCTGGGATTAAAGGCGTGCGCCACCACCACCTGGCTTCTTTGCTGTTTTTGTTTGTTTGTTTGTTTCTGAGGTGGTGTTGGTGGTAGTGTTGGTGGTACTGAAGTTTGGACCTAGAGCCTTACACAGCACATGTTAGGTAAATGCTCTGCCACTGAACCATGTCGCCAGTCCTTAAAAATGGGGGTAGGGGATAAGGAATGGTTTATGCTAAGCTTCTACCTGATATGTATATTTAGAAGGGGTCGGTCTTGTAGTGACATTTTTGAGAATTCTGGATTTTTTTTTTTTTTTTTGCTTCTTACTTAATATTTATTGGCTGTTGTTGTTATTTATTTATTTAATCACTTTAGAGCCTGATCCCAGCTGTAATTGGTAGGCGTGGGGACGTGGGGCTGCTTCCGACTCTCTGAAGCAGCTGACTGTGATTGCCTTGTGCTCTGGCAGGGGCATGATTTTGCCAGCTGCAGATCGTTTGTTACCATTGTATGACTTTGGCATTCTGGGAACTTTTCAGAGGGTATATAAATGCTAGTACCAAGCCTTTAATACCAGCACTGGGGAGTCAGAGGGCAGGCGAAGCTCAGGTGGATCTCTGTGAGTTCAAGGCCAGCCTGGTCTACAAAGCGGGTCCAGGACAGCCAAGATAACACAGAGAAACCCTGTCTCAAAAAAACAAAAGTTTCATTATAACATTTTTGTTTGTTTGTTTTTCCGAGACAGGGTTTGCCTGTGTAGCCCTGGCTGTCCTGGAACTTGCTCTGTAGACCAGGCTGGCCTTGAACTCAGAGATCTGCCTGCCTCTGCCTCCCAAGTGCTGGTGCATGGACTCATTATGACATCTACGTTATGTATTCTGTCATACGCAGTCTATTCCCCGTCCTCCCTTTCCTCTTCTCAGCTATTCCCCTTTCTAGTTTTGTGTGTCTCAGTGATTTCACTAAGGCTGTTTACAAGGCTGTGGGTGGGTGGCTGTTTATAGGTTGACGTACTTTACCAGCAGTTAATGTCCATGCTAGCCATCCGCTTTATCCTCAGGTAGGAGTGAGGCCTCATGAGCCTCTCCCTCCCCACACACACTTATTTTATTTTATTTTTTTCTTTGTCTTTTTTTTCAAGCAGGGTTTCACTGTGTATCCCTGTCTGGCCTCAATATGTAGAACAGAGTGGCCTTGAATTTTGAGATTCTCCTATTTCTGCCTCCTGAGTGCTGGGATTAAAGACTTGCTCCATCATGCCTGGTCTGGGGAATCTCTATTTTTCTAACTATACTGATTAACTTTGATCGTCAACTTGACAGTTGAGAACCTGAACTGAAAAATTGCTTTTACCTCCTCCGGGGCAGTGCCTAGAGGCACTCAAAATGGTCCAGTGTTTGACTGCAGTACAGCCTCTAACAGAACTATGCAGTCTTGAACCCCTGGCAACAGGATTGTTTGCCTCTATACTAAGGAGGTTGGGAAAGCACCCAAATCGCTTGAGGTGTGGGTCCAGGCAGATGGCGAGGGGTTTGTGCTGTGAGGCCTAAAGTCCTTGTGAGACTGCCTAAGATAGAAACATGTCAGCAGAGCCTATGGTGGTCCTGTGTGTGCCAAGTGTGTCCGAGACAGGTTCAAGTGGGGCTGCCTTATTGAGGAGCAGAAAATCATTGTGAAAGTGTTGAAGGCACAAGCAGAGGCAGAAAGCAATATGCGGCTTCCCCCTAGCCCCCCAGCTTTTTAAGTAATAAAAGTCAAGGCTTGGTTAAAAAAGAAAAATTGCTTTTATGTGTTTTCGTAGCTGTTTGCCCTGGTTTGAGTATTGTTAATGTTATAGTTTTTCTTTTTTTTTTTTTCCTTTTTGGAGACAGGGTTAGTTTTTCTTACTTGTGTCTTTCTTTCTTTCTTTTTTCTTTTCTTCCTTTTTCTTTTTTCTTTTTTCTTTTTTTTGTTTTGTTTTTTGTTTTTTGTTTTTTTGAGACAGGGTTTCTCTGTGTAGCCTTGGCTGTCCTGGACTCACTTTGTAGACCAGGCTGGCTTCGAACTCACAGCGATCTACCTGCCTCTGCCTCCCGAGTGCTGGGATTAAAGGCGTGCGCCACCATGCCCGGCTTCTTTTTCTTTTTTATTTATTATGTACACCATATTTTGCCTGCAGGCCAGAAGAGGGCATCAGATCTCATTATAGATGGTCGTGAGGCACCATGTGGTTGCTGGGAATTGAACTCAGGACCTCTGGAAGAGCAGGCAGTGCTCTTAACCTCTGAGCCATCTCTCCAGCCCCCTTCTTTTTGGTTTTTCAAGACAAGATTTCTCTGTGTAGTAGCCCTGGCAGGAAGATCTCTGTGAGTTTGAGGCTAGTCTGGTCTACAAAGTGAGTCCAGGACAGCCAGGGATGTTACATAGAGAAACCGTGTCTCAAAAAACAAACAAACAAATTATTTATTCATTATGTATATGGTGCTCTGCCTGCCAGACTGGCGTACCAGATCTCATTATAGATGGTTGTGAGCTCGCATATGTCTGTGTGGAGGTGTCCAATCTCCTGGAACTCAAGTTCCAGACAGCTGTGAACTGCCATGTGAGTGCTGGGATTTGAACTCAGGGCCTTTGGAAGAGCTCCCAACCTCTGAGCCATCTCTCCAGCCTGATGAGAGTTCTACATCTTGTCGCACAGGCAAAAAAAAAAAAAAAAAAAAAAGCAGACTGCCACACTAGGCTTAGATTGAGCATGACACTTAAAGCCCGCCCCCACAGTGACACACTTCCTCCAGCAAGGCCACACCCACTCTGTCCAGGCCACACCTCTTATTAGTGCCACTCCCTACGGCCAAACACATGGGGCCATGGGGCCATTCCTATTCAAACTACCACAGGGATGAACACATTTGTTTTTATATTATAGCTTGTTTACATCATCCAAGGAAGTCAGGCAGGAACCTGGAAGCAGAAACCAGCGCTGGGTCCGCCCACGTCAATCATTAATCAAGAAAATGGCCTGAGGGCTTGTCCACAGGCCAGCCTGGTGGAGACAACTTCTCAGCTGAGGTCCCCTTTTGCAGATGGCCCCCAGCTTGTTGAGGCTGACACAGCCGTGGCCTGACATACAAGGTGTCTTGGCCGGGGTTTCCTTTGTATTTTCCCAATGGCTGTCTTCTGAACCCACTGTTGTGTTTGTCCTATATGCTCTGCATGTGTCTCTGTGTGAAACTGGAGTCGTAGACGGTTGTGAGCAGCCATGTGGTGCTGGGAATTGAACTCAGGTCCTCTGGAAGAGCAGCCATTGAGTGCTCTTAACCGCTGAGCCATCTCTCCAGAGCCGTCACACATTTTTCATCCTGATAGTTTCCTGGGCTGTGAGCTCTAGTTCGTAAACTCCTCGTGGGAGGGTGTTTAAATATATTGTGGCCAGCCGTAGTTGTGCAATCAGCTGGTGAGGCTGACGCAGGAGGGGTCTGAGGTCACCCTGGCTGTATAAATAGCTCACACGGGCTTGTATAAGCAGTAAGGACTGCGGAGAGTCACTCAAACAAGCAGAGATGCCCAGAAGAGGCTCAGGCCAACCTACCTGCCTGGAAAAGACCCCGCCAACCTGTAGAGCTAGCTGCAGGCTGTGCAGTGTGGGCTGGGGTGATGCAGCTGTCTTTGAGTTGTTTCTGCTCCTGTAAGTGACCCCAATAAAACCCACTGGTTTAGGGCTGGAGAGATGGCCCAGGGGTTAAGAGCACTGACTGCTGTTCCATGGGTCCTGGGTTCAATTCCCAGCAACCACATGGCCATTCAAAGCTGTCTGTAACTCCAGTTCCAGGGGGTCTGACTGATACCTTCTTTTTTTTTTATTTTGTATTTTTATTTTTTTTTATTATTTATAATTTTATTTATTTTTATTGTATGTGCATTGGTGTTTTGCCTGCATGTATGTCTGTGTAAGAGTGTCAGATCTTGGAGTTACAGACAGTTGTGAGCTGCCATGTGGGTGCTGGGAATTGAACCCGGGTCTTTTGGAAGAACAGTCAGTGCTCTTAACTGCTGAGCCATCTCTCCAGCCCCTGACTGACACCTTCACACAGACCTATTTGGGCAAAACACTAACGCACATAAAATAAAAATAATTTATTAAAAGAAAACCACTGGATTACCAAGTTGAGTTTTGAATGTTAAAGGCCTGCCTGGGCAACTTAGTCCATGCCTCAAAATAAAAAGTAAAATAGACAAGATGTAGCCTTTGCCTGGCTTATGGTCAAGGCCTGGGTTCACTCCCCAGCACTACATAAACAGCATTGTGATTTATTAATGATTCTTACAGTGTCAGTCAGTGCTTACGTGCAGTGGACAATTCAAGTATTCACTGAGTGACTGAAATAGCCCAGAGGTCTCATGGGTAGTTAGTTACTGGAGAGTCTGTTAACTCCACGGAGGATGGAGACCTTTCTCTTATTTGGAGGCATTAAGAGTTGGAACCCACTGGGCGTGGTGGCACACTCCTTTAATCCCAGCGCTGGGGAGGCAGAAGCAGGCAGATCGCTGTGAGTTCGAGGCCAGCCTGGTCTACAAAATAAGTCTAGGACAGCCATGAGTACACAGAGAAGCCCTGTCTCGAAAAACAAAACAAAACAAAGAGTTGGAACCCAAGCAAAGATATTCATCTGTTTCACATAGAGGCCATGTTGTATGGACCGCTCACATCCAGGTCTCAGTCTGGGACTGATGCGTAATAAGGGATCCTGCAAGCTGATTTCTCTTCACAAACAGCATGCCTGCTATGCACCAGCAGCTATGGCTTCCTGGTGAGGGAGGGCTTTCTCTTGCTCTGGTGGTTAGTAATGAAGTTAGGGGCCCAGGTCAAGAATGAATTTGGTGGCAAATGAGTGGCTACCAGAGTTTTGAAATGTAGCCCAGTGTGGCTGCACATGTATGCAATTCCAGCCTTGAGGAAATGAAGCCAGCGGAGTTTAAGACTAGCCCGGGATATCTGGGATCCTGCCTCAAACAGAAGGCAGCACAAAAGATTCTGAATTGCATCAGTTTGTTTTAGGGTGTTGAGCAAACCACAGCTTTTTTGTATTCTTTGCTCTTCCAGTAAGTTAGTTCCCTAGTGTCTCTCTCTCTCTGTCTCTCTCTCTCTCTCTCTCTCTCTCTCTCTCTGTCTGTCTGACTGTCTTGTCT
Organism: Acomys percivali; assembly: GCA_907169655.1. Taxonomy (NCBI): domain Eukaryota; kingdom Metazoa; phylum Chordata; class Mammalia; order Rodentia; family Muridae; genus Acomys; species Acomys percivali. The sequence goes on from OU015756.1 coordinate 6,887,423, forward strand.
GTCTGTCTGTCTCTCTCTCTCACACACACATGCATAGCCTCTTTTTCTCTAACCTATTAGGTGGACATGATTGGTTTACACCATCTTTCTTTCTGAATAGTTTCCTTTGGGAAGTAAGATGTGATACTTGAGAGTTTTCCCTCTTAGACTGTCTTTTATTGGCTTAGTTTCTTTCTTTTTTCTTTTCTTTTCTTTTCTTTTCTTTTCTTTTCTTTTCTGAGACAGGGTTTCTCTGTGTATCCCTGGCTGTCCTGTACGCTCTTTGTAGACCATGCTGGCCTGGAACTCATAGAGATCCACCTGTCTCTGTCTCCCAAGTGCTAGGATTAAAGGTGTGAGTCACTATGCCTGGCTTGGGGTGTTTTCTTTTCTTTTTCTTTCTTTCTTTCTTTCTTTCTTTCTTTTTTTTTTTTTTTAAATATTTATTTACTTAACATCTGCATGCCAGAATAGGTTGTGAGCTATCATGTGGTTTCTGGGAATTGAACTCAGGACCTTTGGAAGAGCAGCCAGTGCTCTTAACCTCTGAGCCATCTCTCCGGCCCTGTTGTTTGTTTCTTGAGACAGGGTCTTACCATGTAGCCTTGGCTGGCCTGGAGCTTGCTTTGTAGACCAGGCTAGCCTCAAACTCAGAGACCCTCCTGCCCCTGACTCCAAAGAAGGGGTCTCTCATTGAACCTGCAGCCTGGATTTGCCTAGGCTGGCCAGCCAGTGAGCTCACCTGTCTCTCCGTCCTAGGACTGGGATTACAGGTGTGTGTCGTCCAGCTTTCTTCACAGGTGCTGAGGGTCTGAACTCAGGTGTCGTGCTTGCAGGACAAGCCCTTTACTAACTGAGCCATCTCCCCAGCCCCAACATTTCTTGTTACAATCCGAGTTTACAATAGCTTTCAACTTACTACAAGCACTTTTTTTTTTAACCTCGTGAATATTTTTGTGTTTAAATTATTTCTCTCTCTTTCTTTTTTCTTTCTTTCTTTCTTTCTTTCTTTTTTTTTTGTTTTCAAAAAACAGGATTTCTCTATGTTATCTTGGCCATCCTGGACTCGCTTTGTAGACCAGGCTGGCCTCGAACTCACAGTGATCTACCTGCCTCTGCCTTCCAAGTGTGTATGTCCTTTATGATTTGATAAGTCGTGGATGTGAGAGGCAGACATTAATCGTGTTCTGCAACATATTTATGACTAGAAACACCCCACCGTAATACAAAGCACCCCTCTCCCAAACAGGCTTATTTCATTCTATTTATTTTTATTTATTTTTGGTTTTTCGAAACAAGGTTTCTCTGTGTAGCCTTGGCTGACCTGGACTCACTCTGTAGACCAGGCTGGCCTCGAACTCACAGCGATCCACCTGCCTCTGCCTCCCGAGTGCTGGGATTAAAGGCGTGCGCCACCACGCCCGGCTAGTTTGTATGATTATTTAAATAATTTTATAGTATATTTTATATACTTATTGCATGCATGTGTGCATAGGAGTGTGTGCAAATGTATGTGTATGTGTGCGGGGCGGGGGTGGCTTTCCCCAGTGCACACGTAGACTTTTAAGAGTCTTTTCTTTACTCCCCATGTGCGTCCACCCTGCCTTTTGGGTTTGGTGTTAAGCACCTTTACCTGCTGAGCTGGCCTACAATTCTTTTTAACTGTTTTATTCCCCTTTTGAGTTGGTTTCTGTTAATGTCTTGTCTCTACTTCCATGGAGTCAGGGGCTTCCTCCGTCTCCAACACACAGACGTGCGCTCTCTCTGACCTGATGTCATATCTTCCTGCAGCCCTATGTGTTCTTGTCTCAGCAGATGGCACCGCCGAGTCCGAGGAACAGCACCCCTACTGGCAGCAGCGGGAGCAGCGGGAGCGACCAGCTGAGCAAGACCAACCTGTACATTCGGGGATTGCAGCCGGGCACTACCGACCAGGACCTTGTCAAGCTCTGCCAGCCGTAAGCTGTGCTCTCAGTACGGGGGGCTTCCGGGGGGGACAGCGCAGAGAAGAGCCTATGGCTGCTTGCCACCCGCGCTTAGCATGAATTTCCAGTGCTGTGCTTTTAGCCGGGCGGTGGTGTCGCACGCCTTTAATCCCAGCACTCGGGAGGCAGAGGCAGGTGGATCTCTGTGAGTTTGAGGCCAGCCTGGTCTACAAAGCGAGTCTAGGACAGCCAGGGCTACACAGAGAAACCCTGTCTCGAAAAACAAAACAAGACAAAAAAAAAACCCAACCAAATCCAGTGCTGTGCTTTTACCCCAGTGTCACACCATATCTCAGAAGGTGGGTTTCAAACAAAATCAGATTGAGAGAGGGAGGGGGAGGGGAGAGGAAAGGGAGGGGGTGGAGAAAGAGGGAGGGGGAGGGGGGAGAGAAAGGGCTTCTTTTGGCTCGGAGCTTGAGGGCCACGCTATCATGCTGGAGGAGTCTAGGTGAAGGAGCTTGAGGCCGCAGCCACATTGCACCCACACCCAAGATGAGAGGAAAATGGCAGCTTGCTGCCACCTAGCTCCATTTCTGCACTTATGTAGTCCAGGATCCCAGCCCGGGATGGCACTACCCACAGTGGGTAAGGCCATCACGGGCACCGTGAGTGCCCCAAGGGCCTGTCTCCCAGATGGCTCCTGATTCTGTCAGATTGACAATTAACAGTGACCATCACACACTTGGATAGAGATATTCACTTAATCATCATCATCATCTTCATCTTCTTCTTTGTGGGGAGGAGGTGTGTTTTGAGACAAAGATCAGCCTGCTTCTGCCTCCCAAGTGCTGGGATTAGAGATGTGTGCCACCACTGCCTGGTCTTTTTTTCCCCCCAAGGCAGGGTTTCTCTGTGTAGTCTTGGCTGTCCTGGACTCGCTTTGTAGACCAGGCTGGCCTCAAATTCACAGAGATCCGCCTGCCTCTACCTCCCGGTTTTGTTTTGTTTTAGGGTGTTTTGTTTGTTTGTTTGCTTGCTTGCTTTTTTGTTTTGTTTTTTTACTGAGACAGGGTTTCTCTGTGTAACAGCTCTGGCTGTCCTGGACTCGCTTTGTAGACCAGGCTGGCCTCGAACTCACAGCGATAGATCGATGGGCCTGCCTCTGCCTCCTGAGTGCTGGGATAAAGGGGAGTGCTGCCACGCCCGGCTCGGTTTCATTTTGTTTTTCATTCTCCTCTCATATGTTGCATCCGGACCACAACCTCCCCTCCTACCTACCCCCGCTCCCCCAGTCTCTCTCCTTCACCTCCTCATGGTTTTCACACTAGGTGTAGTGTGGTCCGTGTCTGTCATTTCAGCACTCAGGAGATGGAGTCAGGAAGGCTGAGGGTTCAAAGTCCTCTGCTGTGCGGCACAGTTGAGGCCTCCTGTGTACTAGGCGAGCACTCTAGTCAGGTACTACGTCTCCAGGCCAAGAAACTCAGTTTGGCTTCTCTGTCCTTTTGGGCTTTCATTTTTGCCCAGGGTCAGCTCGTAGGATGGAGGTCGGGGGTCCAGAAGGGACTGAACGCTTGGCACAGAGGCTAACCCACGTGCTGACACTATGTGGGAGCACAAGGTAGGAGATCTGTCAGGCCAGCCAGGACTACAGAATGATAGGTAGCCTGCCTCAGTAGGCTGAAAAGGCTAGTGGTGAAAACATAAGCTGCTCCTGAGGAAGACTGCAGGTTGGTTCTTAGTAGTTACAGGCACACACCTGCACACATAGATGCACGCATAATTGAGAATAATGAAATCTTTTTAAAAGTCTGTCAGACAAGCCGGGTGGTGGTGGTGGCCCACACCTTTAATCCCAGCAGGTGGTTCTGAGTTCAAGGCCAGCCTACAGAGCTAGTCCCAGGACAGCCAGAGCTACACAGTGAAATCCTGTCTTGGGAAAACCAAACCAAACCAAACCAAAAACCAAGGAGGGACTGGTTGGGTGGAGCCCTGTGGAGCAGAGCGGAGCAGGGAGCTCGGAGGCCTCTTGGAGAAGAGGGCGTTTCTCGCGCCCAGAGGTCTTCCTGCCTTTGTCCCAGTGATCTCTTCCTGGGCTGCTGGGTCCCAGACTTTGGTTGGTGGGAAGGAGGGGCGTGGCCTGGGATTGGAACTCCTGGTTCTCTGGGAGGGGCTCCTGAGGAGGAGGAGGAGGAGGAGGAGGAAGCGCTGACCAGCTGTTGCCAGCTGCAGTGGAAATTCTGAGCTCTAAGGCTGCTAGGCCGCAGCAGGCTCCACCCTGGGGCCTTAGTGGGGATAGCAGCTGAGTGGCCTCTGGCCGGCTGTCACTTCTAATGACTTCTTGCCTTAAATTTGGCTTATGGAGTATGGAACCTCAAAAGTCCCCAGGACCACTGGCCCCCACCTCCTTTTAATCTGCTCTCCCCCGCCCCACGCCCCCACAGGTTATTTGCAGCCAGAGAGGAAACCAAACTGAGCAACCATTTCATAGTTTTGGGATAAGAGGATAGATTTTTTTTTTTTGAGGATAGATTTTTTTTTTTTTTTGAAATGCTTGTTTGGAGTATTAATCTCAAATTTAGTTCCTGCCATCTGTTTCTGTTCAGCCCCCATCCTGTGACAGTGTGGCTGCTGTTCTGCCTCTGACATTTTCACATAGCATGTAGCGGCCTTTTTCTAGCGGGAGGCTTCTGACACAAACTGAGATCTGCACCCCCTCCTGACTAGAGCTCTGGGAGCTGTGTAGCCTCTTGCTGCCAACAAGGAGTTCCCCCCCCCCCACACACACACAAAGCTGGAAAACACGGACTCTCATAAAACAGAGAGTGAAGCCAAGCATGGTGGCACACACCTTTAATCCCAGCACTCGGGAGGCAGAGGCAGGTGGATCTCTGTGAGTTCGAGGCCAGCCTGGTCTACAAAAGTGAGTCTAGGATAGCCAGGACTGTTACACTAGAAACCCTCTCTCAAAAAACCAAGCCAAACCAAACAAAATAGTGAAAGCACACCGCAGACATTTAACTCAGTCAGAAGCTGGAAAAGCAGGTCAGAGAGCTCAGCAAGTCATTTGTTGGCACTGAAAAGTGTTGGGGTAAAGTGGCAGTGGTGAGGCCACAGGACTTGTCCAAGATCACGCGTAGCTAGAAAGCATCAGAGGTAGGATTTGAGCCTAAGCACTCCAGGCTGGTTCACATAGGAGAGTGGTAGAGTATTCGGAATAGGGGACCAGAGGAAAGAGTTATTATTTTTAAAGTGATTATTATTATTATTTTTAATATGTACTGGTGTTTTGCCTGCACGTATGTCTGTGCACCCTGCGCATGCCTGGTGTCCACAGAGGCCAGAAGAGGCTTTTTGGACCTCTGGAAACTGGAGTCACAGATAGTTATGAGCTGCTATGTAGGTGCTGAGAATCCTGGACTTGCTTTGTAGACCAGGCTGGCCTTGAACTCAGAGATCAGCCTGCTCTGCCTCCTGAGTGCTGGGATTAAAGGCGTGCACCACCATGCCCAGCTTCTTCTTTTTAAAAAACAAAAAAACCCAGATCCTTCCTCAGGTTTATTTGTAAAATCAGCATAGGACGCTGGTCATCTGTAAATAGTGTGTAGGTAGGTGTGTCACACCAGTCCATCTGTCTTTACATTGCAGATGCCTTTTCTATGCGGCTTTCACAGGGCCCTGGGTACCTTTGGGAGCCTGAGCTGGGGCTGAAGCCTCTGTCCTCGTTTGAACCTTGGGCTGTGGTTGGCAGAGCCTACGACCCTCGGCCATGTAGCTTCGAATCCACTTCCCAAGCTTGGGATGAGCGATGAAAGCAAGCTGGCTGCGTTTGCGGCTGGGGCCCTTTGGCATCTTGGGCTTAACAGCCTTAGGCTTTACAAGGGCCTGCGTCTTCTTCAGGCCTTTCTTGTGCTTCTTGGCAAAGTGCATGTTCCTCAGGAACTTAGGGTCAACCCTTAGGAGAATCGTATCTTTGTGACCAGAGTTTCTTGATGTCATTTCTGTGCCATTGGCGGGACTGGTTGTGTGTGGTGTGGTTCTTGGACTTGGCCATGTCTGCACGGTAACCCGCGGCTGCCACAGTGCCTGAGACCAGAAACACTTCTTAGTGCTTTTCACTGCTGAACCATCTCTTAGGACTTATTTTAATAGGGTGAATGTTGTTTGTCTGAAAGAAAAGTAGCATTAAGAATTATTTCTAGCCAGGCATGGTGGTGCATGCCTTTAATCCCAGCACTCGGGAGGCAGAGGCAGGCGGATCGCTGTGAATTCAAGGCCAGCCTGGTCTATAAAGCAAGTCCAGGACATCAAAGGCTACACAGAGAAACCTTGTCTTGAAAAACCAAGAAAAAAAAAAAAGATTTATTTCTGCTAGCTGGGCAGTGGTGGCACACATCTTTAGTCCCAGCACTTGGGAGGCAGAGGCAGGTGGATCTCTATGAGTTCGAGGCCAACCTGGTCTACAAATCGAGTCCAGGACGGCCGAGGCTACACAGAGAAACCCTGTCTAGAAAAAACAAGGCAAAACAAAACAAAAACAAAAAACTTGAAAGAAAGAAAAAAAAGATATTTCAGTTCCTCAAGGAATTTCAATGGAGCTGGGCCTTCATGGACATACTTTACGTGGGTGTGGGTGTGACCAAGCTTATTTCTCCGCAGGTGTTTTTCTAGACAGGGTTTCCCTGTGTAGCCCTTGCTGTCCTGGAACTCTCTTTGTAGACCAGGCTGGCCTTGAACTCACGGAGATCCGCCTGCCGAGTGCACCCGACTCTTCTTTGTCCTGTCCTTAGCCCCAGATCATCACTTTGCATGCTTCTCTCCCTTAGATATGGCAAGATTGTGTCCACTAAGGCCATCCTGGACAAGACGACAAACAAGTGCAAAGGTGAGAGAAGCTGCTTCCGGTGCCGCTGCCTTCTGCTGCCTGGAGTCTAAGGGCTCTGTGCCAGGCAGGAGGCGAGAGGACAGTCTGGTCGCTGTTCTGTCCAATGCTGAATAGTGGTGGAGGGCTTGAGGCGTTCTGAGTGGGGCTCTGAAAATTGAGGGAAGGTGGCTGGTTGCTCTGCCCAGCACTTCTGGGGGTGTCTAGAGAAGAGATGGGGGTCCTTTACAAATGCAGGGAGTCTAGGATTTAATACCTTAGATCTGAAGCTGCAGGAGAAGAGCCTCATTTCCCGTGGTGTTCTTAGCCACAGAGTGGACCTGAGCTCTGGGTGGGGGTCGGGGGTCACAGGGACAGGCACCTGAGAGCAATCTCTCTCTCTCCCCCACTGCATCATTTACACGGACCATACTCTCCCTCTATCCTGAAAAACCTGGGCCTCCCACGTCTCTCCCTCCTCCGGCCTCCCTGTGATGCTGTTTCCCTGTTCCAGGCTATGGCTTTGTGGACTTCGACAGTCCCTCAGCAGCACAGAAGGCTGTAACTGCACTGAAAGCCAGCGGTGTGCAGGCACAAATGGCTAAGGTAAGCTACTGCCCAGCCAGAGTTCTTGCAAAAGTGAAATTGGTGAGCAAGTCTATAGTGTGTGCATGGTGTGTGTGCGTGTTCGTACACGTGTAAGTGCGGAGCCACCTGATGTGGATGATGGTAATTGGACTCCGGTCCTCGCCATCTTTCTGGTAGCACCTGACACAGACATGCTGAGCCAGGGTGCACCTGGCTGCTGGAGGCGGCTATGCTGTGTGTGGCAGGCAGGCAGGAGGGCCGGGCCTCTTGGCGCTCCAGCAGATGCCTCGCTCCACCTTCCTAGGACAGATGGTTATATTTTTGCAGCAGTTCTCTGAAGAAGCCGGCTGTGCAACTCAGGTTCTGAAGAATGCTTTACAGGGCCTGGGAAGGGGCTGGGGGGAGGGCAGGAAGCTAGAGCAAGCAAGGAAGAGAACCGAGCCTCCTGCTTTGATCTCCCTGGGGCTGAGTGTTCTGTGTGCTCATCCCCTGCCCCCATGTCAATCCCCAGAAAGATAGGAGCCTTTCTGAAATCCCCACGTGCGGGATTGGCCTTGATGAGGCATCTTGACTACTTTCAAGAAGCTGATAAGGGGCAACCATTCCTCAAACTGGAGTCACAGATAGTGGGGAGCCACCATGTGGCTGCTGGGAATTGAACCCACATCCTCTGGAAGAGCAACCAGTGCTCTTAACCACAGAGCCATCTCTCCAGCCTCAAGATAGCCGTTCTTTTTCTTTTTAAATTAAAACAAAACATTTTCAAATTTATCTTATGTATGAGTGCTCTATCTGCATGTACACCTGCACACCAGAAGAGGGCATCAGATCTCATTATAGATGGTTGTGAGCCACCATGTGGTTGCTAGGAATTGAACTCAGGACCTCTAGAAGGGCAGCCAGTGTTCTTAACTGCTGAGCCATCTCTCCAGCCCCATTCTTGGTGTTTTGGTTATTGTTTTCTAATGGTTAAAGGAAAACTGAAGTGGGTAGGATGGCTCCGCATATAATCCCAGCATTTGGGAGGCAGAGAAGAAAGATCGCTGAGAGTTCAGGCCAGCCTGGTCTGCAGAGTGAGACCTTGTCTCAAAAGAAAAAAGGAGAGAGAGGAGGGAGAGAGGACCACTCCGGCTGCCCTCCCAAAGGATTGGGTTCAGTTCCCTGCACCTACGTGGTACCTTAAAAGCATCCCAACTCCTCTCGCTGGGCGGTGGTGGTGGTGGCGCACGCCTTTAATCCCAGCACTTGGGAGGCAGAGGCAAGTGGATCACTGTGGGTTCAAGACCAGCCTGGTCTACAAAGCGAGTCCAGGACAGTCAGGGCTACACAGAGAAACCCTGTGTCCAGGGGATCCAATACCCTCTTCTGGCTTCCATGGGCACACAGTACACAGACATACATGCACACAAAAACACCCATAGACGTAAAGTAAAAAAATAAATTTTAGGGACAAACAGAAGGGAAGGGAACCGAAGTTGGAAGTGGGATTAATGTTGCTGGAAATGGCTGACTAAGGCAGAGTGATGTGAGTCTTGAAAACACAGCTCACGCACTCGCATACGTGCGCGCGCACACACACACACACACGCACGCACGCACGCACGCACGCACGCACGCACGCACGCACGCACGCACGCACACACCCGCACAGATCCCAGCACAGGGGAGAAAGAGACAGAGGCTCAGGAATTCAAGCCTGTCCTTGGCAATTTAGCAACTTCCAAAACAACAGCAACAACAAACCAGCCTCGTGCATATGTACATGGAGAAAACCAAATCTTCAACAAAACTGCCCTGGGGCAGAACCGCCATTCCTTGTGCTGTTTGCCTGCTAGGAACTCCTGCCCTGCCCAGCCCTGCGGCAGAACCGCCATTGTGCTGTTTGTCCCGCCCCTAGTGCAGCCCCTAGTGTGTGCGCGTGAGAGCCTCTCACTTGGGCTCCCAGGAAAGTAGACCTTCTGATGGCAACACTGAGCTTCTCTTCTTGCGGGGCCTGGTTCTTTTTATTTATTTATTTATTTGGTTTTTCTTTTTTAAAATCTTTTTTTAATATTTATTTATTTATTTATTTATTTTGGTTTTTTGAGACAGGGTCTCTCTGTGTTAGCCTTGGCTGTCCTGGACTCACTTTGACCAGGCTGGCCTCGAACTCACAGCGATCCGCCCACCTCTGCCTCCCGAGTGCTGGGATTTTTTTTTTTTAATTAATTTATTCATATTACATCTCAATTGTTAGCCCATCCCTTGTATCCTCCCTTTCTTTCCTCCTTCCCGCTTCCCCCTCTACTCCCTTCCCCTATGTCTGTGACGGAGGGGGACCTCCTCCCCCTGTATATGATCCTAGGGTATCGAGTCTCTTCTTGGAGACCTATTATCTTTCCTCTGAGTGCCACCAGGCCTCCCCATCCAAGGGACATGGTCCGATATGGGGCACCAGAGTTTGTGTGAAAGTCAGATCTCCTTCTCCACTTAACGGTGGAGAATGTCCTGACCATCGGCTAGACTGGGTAGGGGTTCAAAGTTTACTGCCTATATTTTCCTTGGCTGGTGCCATAGTTTGAGGAGGACCCCAGGGCCCAGCCCCGCCTGTAGTTTTCCAGGACCCTCTGGATCCTTCTATTTCCTCATTCTCCCAGGCTTCTCACCCCTAAAGTCTCAATAGGATTTTCTCCCCTCTGACCCACTTTCCTGGTAGGTAAAGTTTTTCATGGGGGCGTACCCCTCTGCTGGGATTAAAGGTATGCGCCACCACGCCTGGTTTCTGGCCTGGTTCTTTTTTTTTTTTTTAAGATTTATTTACAGTGTTCTGTCTGCATGTACACCTGCAGGCCAGTAGAGGGCATCAGATCACATTATAGATGGTTGTGAACCACCGTGTGGTTGCTGGGAATTGAATTCAGGACCCCTGGAAGACCAGACAGTGCTATCTTAACTTCTGAGCCATCTCTCCAGCCCACCTCAGGCCTGGTTCTTTTTTTTTTTTTTAAAGATTTATTTATTATAAGCCGGGCGTGGTGGCGCACTCCTATAATCCCAGCACTCGGGAGGCAGAGGCAGGTGGATCGCTGTGAGTTCGAGGCCAGCCTGGTCTACAAAGCGGGTCCAAGACAGCCAAGGCTACACAGAGAAACCTTGTCTCGAAAAACCAAAAAAAAAAAAAAAAGATTTATTTATTATGTAAACAGTATGCATCAGATTACATTATAGATGGTTGTGAGCCACCATATAGATGGTTGCTGGGAATTGAACTCTTGACCTCTGGAAGAGTAGTCAGTGCCCTTAACTGCTGAGCCATATCTCCAGCCCTCAGGCCTGGTTCTTAAAGGCACAGCCAGACATGGTTGGTGGCTTGTGTGACTGGACTGTACAGTAGTGGACGTGGACGGACTGGAAATTACAGACAGCTAAGAATCTCTTTGTTTGGAACCCCGTAAATGTTTCTTTTCTCAAATGTTTTTATTTTGTACGTGAGGGCCGAGGATGGCCTGGGAATAAACAGGTGAGCCTCAGTCTTCACTTTTATGTTCATAGCAACAGGAACAAGACCCCACAAACTTATACATCTCAAACCTCCCCCTGTCCATGGATGAGCAGGAACTGGAAGGCATGCTGAAGCCCTTCGGCCAGGTCATCTCCACTCGAATCCTCCGAGACACTAGTGGGACCAGCAGAGGGGTTGGATTTGCAAGGTAAGAGATGGTTAAACAATGTGGCTGAAAAGACATAAGTTAGGAAAACACACACACACGTACACACACGCGCGCACGCGCTCCCCTTCCCCCTTACATCTACCAAAATAATGGGCAAAAACACCTGCTAAGAGCCAGCCAGGTGGCTCAGCAGGGAAAGACACTGTACCCCAAGCCCGATGGCTAGAGTCTGACCCCTTCACACAGTGGAAGGAGAGAAACACCAGCCTGTGGTCCTTTGATTTTCTCATGTGCTGTCCTTCTGCACACACACACACAGTAAACATATAAAATACAAAAGAGCCGGGCGTGGTGGCGCATGCCTTTAATCCTAGCACTCGGGAGGCAGAGGCAGGCAGATCACTGTGAGTTCGAGGCCAGCCTGGTCTACAAAGGGAGTCCAGGACAGCCAAGGCTACACAGAGAAACCCTGTCTCAAAAAACAAAACAAAACAAAAAAACCAACAAAACAAAACAAAAGACATTGTCTAAAGCCCTGGTAGCAAGTTTAGTTTGAGTGCGTGCGCTGAATATCCAACCGAGGGCCTGGCACGTAACTCCTTGAACCGGCTGCATTCCTCCTGCCTTTGCCTTCCGAATGCTGGGGTTCCAGGTATGCTGCCCCATGCCTCACAGCTTCTTTTCCTTTCCTTCCTTCATCCCCTCCCACCACCTTCCCCTAACCCAGGGCAGAATAATTCTGTATGCTACCTGCTATGACCTCAGTCTAAGTCTACCAGTCCTGTGATTTGCAAGTGGGAGGGGAGCGACTCCCCAGATTCCCCACCCTCACCCCAGAACAGACAACAGAGCGCAGCCTGGCTGGTCCTCAGATCACTATGATGAAGTGGAGCCTGACCTTTAGTTCCCTGTCCTGCTCCCCAGGCCGCCCTCTTCTGGGCTCATGTGTCATGGAGCTTAAGCTGATCCTAGCCCTGTCAGCTAAAAAGGATTGATTTATTGAAAGATTTTGTTTGGGTGCTGGCAAGATGGCTCAGCAGGTAAAGATGCTTGCTGCCAAACCTGCCAACCTGAGTTTGACCCACAGACTCACATGGTAGAGAGAGAGACTGACTCCCCACAAGTCCTCTGATCCCCCAACACAGAATAAATATATGTAAAAGTTGGTGACATATGTCTGTAGTCCCAGCACTCGGGAGGCAGAGGTGGGCGGACAGCCAGGTGAGTTTCACTTGAAATGAGACTGTTAGCTGCTCAACAGTCTGGGGCCTTGTGTTTCAGTCTCTGCCCACGAGTACTCAGACTACGAGTGATGTGGGTGTCGTGGCTCACTCTGTGATCCTAACATTTAGGAGACAGAGGCAAGAGGATAAGGAATGCTTGCACTACATGAGACCCTGTCTCAAAGAACACTCCAAATAAAACAGGCTGCGGCTAGGAAACAGAATGTTATGAGCAGGCTCAGTCTGAGTAGCGCCACCTAAGAGCAACTCAGGTATGACAAGAGGAAATTCACTGGGCTTGTGTTCATGGCTTTTTGGCTCTCACTTTTTTTCTTTTTTTTTTTTTTCTTTTTGGTTTTTCGAGACAGGGTCTCTCTGTGTAGCCTTGACTGCCCTGGACTCACTTTGTAGACCAGGCTGGCCTCGAACTCACAGAGATCACCTGCCTCTGCCTCCTGAGTGCTGGGATTAATGGCGTGCGCCACCACTGCCTGGCTCTCACCCGGTAATTTAGTAGACTTTGAGTCCCACCTCACTAGTAGCTGGGATTAAAGGACAGCCAGTGTTCTGTTTAGTTGTATTTTTTATTACATTTTCTCTGTTACTTTGTGAGCTTGTGTGTATGTGTATTCATGTGGATATGCAAGTGCCATGGCAGGAGGGCATAGGTCAGGGGACAACTTTAGGAATTGGTTCTCCTCTTTACCATGTAGGTTCCAGGGTCTAACTCATGTTGCTAGACCGGGAAGCCGGCTCCTTGACCTGCCGAGCCATCTTGCCAGCCCAAGGGTAGAGCCCCTAAAATCCCGTCATGTGCAGACTGAGACAGGGGGATCTCCAGGCCAGAGCTAACATGGGCTGTATACAACAAGATTCCCATTTCAGAAAACAAAGAAGAGGAGGAACCACGCAGGGGTCTGTGTTGTGCACATCTGCGAACACAGTCAGCTTCCCTGAGTGTTCTAACTGTAGAGCTTTGGGTGCTGCCACACGCTGGCACCTACATCATTTCTCTTCGGTGCTTTTTCCCCCCAGCAGGAAGCTGTAATGAAATAATTCCTGACATAGCCCCTTCTCTCTCCATGGAACACGAGCCCTCACCCCCTTGAAAAACCATTTATTTATGCCAGGTGGTGGTGGCACACACCTTTACTCCCAGCACTCGGAAGGCAGAAGCAGTCGGATCTCTGAGTTCAAGGCCAACCTGGTCTACACATTGAGGTCCAGGACAAGTAAGGCTCCACAGGGAAACCCCTGCGGGGAAACAAGTATGCCCTAGCACTTCTGTGGCGGCCAGAGGACGCCCACAGGATTCACTTCTGTCCCTTCACTCTGTGTGTGTTCTGGGGATCACTTAGCTCCTCTGGCCTGGCTGTGGTACCTTTACCACTGAGCTAACTCACTGGCACAGTGAGCTTCAACTGCCAGAGAACGATATGTCATAGCTAACTGGGCCTTGATAATTATTTCCAGAAATAAAAATAAGTATCAACAAAACCATAGTTCATATCGTTTCATCAAAGAAACAAAATTTAGAAATTTAAAAAAATTAACTGGGCGTGGTGGCACACGCCTTTAATTCCAGCACTCGGGAGGCAGAGGCAGGAGGATCTCTGTAAGTTCAAGACCAGCCTGTTCTACAAAGTGAGTCCAGGACAGCCAAGATTACACAGAGAAACCTTGTCTCTAAAAACCAACAAAAAAATAAATAAATAAAAGGAAAAGAAAATTTAAAAAATTTATTGCATATACAGTGTTCTGCCTGCATGTACACCTGCAGGCTGGAAGAGGGCACCAGATCTCACTATAGATGGTTTTAAGCCACCATGTGGTTGCTATGAATTGAACTCAGGACCTTTGGAAGAACAGACAGTGCTCTTACACCTCTGAGCCATCTCTCCATCCCAGAAACAAAGCTTTTAGTATTTATTTTTATGTGCCTGAGCCTGTTGCCTTCAGAGGTCAGATGAGGGCACCAGACCTGGAGTTATACATTGTTGTGAGCTCTTGAAACAGAACCTGGGTCCTCTGCAAAAGCAATAAGTAATTTTACCCACTGAGCCGTTGCTTTTTTTTTTTTTTTTTCCCCGAGACAGGGTTTCTCTGTGTAGCCTTGACTGTCCTGGACTCACTCTGTAGACCAGGCTGGCCTCGAACTCACGGCGATCCACCTGCCTCTGCCTCCCGAGTGCTGGGATTATAGGCGTGCGCCACCACCGCCCGGCCTGAGCCGTTTCTTTACTTCCCCTCACTCCCTTTTTTGAGACACGTTTTCGGCCCCTCGCCCCTCCCTCCCCTTTCTTTCTGTTTTTTTGTTTGTTTGGTTTTTCGAGACAGGGTCTGTCTATGCAGCCCTGGCTGTCCTGGACTCACTCTGTAGACCAGGCTGGCCTCGAACTCACAGAGATCTGCCTGCCTCTGCCTCCCTAGTGCTGGGACTAAAGGTGTGCGTCCCCGCACCTGGCGAGATGGGGGTCTCATTTTAGTCCTAATTAGCCTGGAACTTGGTAAGAAGACCCAAGCTGGCCTCGAGCTCTCAGAGCACCTGCCCCTTCTTCCTGAGCGCTGAGAGTAAAGGAGTGCACCACCATGCTGGCATCATTAGGATTTTTTAAAAAAATTGTTTAACAAACAATTGAAAAACTTTTTTTATTTGTTTAGTGTGTACAAATGCGCATGTGTTGAGGTCAGAGGATGAACACAGAAGCTGGATTTCTCCATATCCCCTGTGGGATGGGACTCAAGTTGTTGCCCCCGCGGGCACAGGCCTTTTCCCACTCAACCTCAGCCCTCCACTAGGAATTTTATAGTAAAGGGCTGGGGATGGACTCAGTAGAGTATTTTCTTGTCTTACTTCACAAACTCCACCACTCCATAAAAACCAGACATGCAGGAGTGTTACTGCAGTGGCAACGCTGAGGCAGGAGAATCAGATCAAAATCATCCCTAGGTAGAGGGTTTGAGGCCAGCCAGAGGTCTATATACACACATTCTGTCTTTAAAAATAAAAAAGGAGCCGGGCGTGGCGGCAGGCGGATTGTAGTGAGTTCCAGGCTAGCCTGGTCTACAAAGAAGGTTCCAGGATAGCCAGAGAAATCCTGTCTTGAAAAAACAAATAAATAAATAAAATAAATAAGAATAAAAAGGGAAAGAGATAGCTTTGCAACAGAAACTCCATGCGTGTATCTTACATAACTTCTTGAGCATTTCGTGGGGCTAGGAACCTGGGTTTTCTCACGGGATGTCTGTAGAACACACGTCCTGGGCAAGTGAGAGCCTTATTCCTCATATGTGTCTTAGGATGGAGTCCACAGAGACGTGTGAAGCTGTCATCACCCACTTTAATGGGAAGTATATAAAGACACCCCCTGGAGTAGCAGGTGAGGCCTCTGGGACTTGGGCTGGGAGCCACTGGATGTGTGAGTGCTGTACGATGGCCCAGCAACTGTTGGCTTTTTCTCTCGCCAGCACCCTCTGACCCCTTGCTTTGCAAATTTGCTGATGGTGGGCCAAAGAAACGACAGAACCACGGAAAATTTGTGCAAAATGGACGGGCCTGGCCAAGGAACGGAGAAATGGTAAAAAGCTCTCTGAGGAAGTACACACACTAGAGGCTTTGGCTTTGGGAGCAGGATATGTGGCCGAGCCCTGCCGAATGTTTCCTTGATTTTCAGTGTAGTTTTAGAACCTATACAGTCCCCCTGGTGGGACTTGTGGGTACTCTGGGCTTGCAATATGAACACTGCATTCTTTCTTATAGGGTGGTATGGCCTTGACCTATGACCCCACCGCGGCTCTTCAGAATGGGTAAGGGTATTTGATGTAATTAAATCACCTGAAAAGGTCAGTGGTTTGTGTCCAGGCACTTTGGTTCTCAAATAGCAGTGGAGGTAGCTCTGGTTCCCTGAGGCTTCTCACCGAACAAAGCTCTTTCCTATAGGTTGTACCCAGCCCCTTACAGTATTGCTCACAGCAGGATGCTTGCTCAGTCTGCCCTCTCCCCGTATCTTCCATCTCCTGTGTCCTCCTATCAGGTAAGCTGTGGGGCTTTTCTATGAAGTACACAAGTAATGGTATATAGGAGTGTAGTATGTGATTTATGCATGTATATAAACAGCATGTATTCCTGTATGTGTATATGCGCCCATGCATAGTTTGTGTGTATATAAATACTTTTAGAGGCATCCTCTTGAGCTGGCATGGTGGTGCATACATTTAATCCCAGCACTCTGGAGGCAGAGGTGGATCTGTGTGAGTTCCAGGACAGCCTGATCTACAGAGTAAGTTCCAGGACAGCCAGGGCTACATAAAAGAAAGTCATCTTTTTTTTACCATCCCAAGTAAACTTGTGTTCACTACCTTTTGTATATGACTTTCATGTGAGTAAGTTCATGTGTAGGGCTTTGGGAGTAATTTATTTTATAAAAAAATGTAACCATATTTAAAATATTTTGTTATTCTTACAACATCTTTTACTTTATGTGTATGAGTATTTTGCTTGCACGGATCTATGTGCACTAACTGTGTGCTTGGTGCCTTAGGTCAGCAGGTGGTGGATCCCCAGGAACTGATGTCTGTGAGCCTGTGTGTGTGTGTGTGTGTTGGGAACCAATCCCGAATTCTCTGGGAAAGCAAACCGTCTCCCAGCCCCAGTATCTTCTTTTAAGATCATTTTATTCTCTCTCCCTCTGTGTGTGTGTATGTTTTCTTTGTGTGTTCTCTGTGCACGTGCTCTGTGTGTGGTGTTCTGTGTTCTCTGTCCACTCTCTCTGTTCTCTGTGTTTATTCTCTGTGTATTTTCTGTGCATTCTGTGTGTGCGTTCTCTGTTCTCTCTCTCTCTCTCTCTCTCTCTCTCTCTCTCTCTCTCTCTCTCT
>OU015756.1:6904530-6943615 GCA_907169655.1 Acomys percivali
TCTCTCTCTCTCTCTCTCTCTCTCTCTCTCTCTCTCTCTCTCTCTCTCTCTGTCTCTGTCTCTCTCTCCCTCTCTCCCTCTACCTGGTAGGTTCTGGGGACCTAATTCAGGTCATCAGATTTGGTAACAGATGCCTTTACCTGCTGGGCTATTTTATCAGCCCCTTTGCCTATGTTTAACTGGGTGTCTTGAGTTGTAAGCTGCTAGTATTTGTAAACAGCTTGTTCTTTTTCATTTTTAAAGTTGTTGAAACAGGGTCTCAATATAGAACCCTGGCTGGTCTGGAACTCAGATCTACCTGCTTCTTCTTTCCTAGTGCTGGGATTAAAGGCATGTGCCACCACTGCCCAAGACAGGGTCTCTCTGTGTAGCCCTGGCTGTCCTGGACTCACTTTTGTAGACCAGGCTGGCCTCGAACTCACAGATATTCACCTGCCTCTGCCTCCCGGGTGCTGGGATTAGAGGTGTGCGCCACCATGCCTGGCTTTTGTTCGTTTGGTTTTTCTTTTTCTTTTCTTTTTTTAAAAAAAAATCTTATTTAATTTTAATCTATGTGCATTGGTGTGAAAGTATCAGATCTTGGAGTTACAGACAGTTATGAGCTGCCATGTGGGTGCTGAGAATTGAACCCAGGTCCTTTGGAAGAGCAGGCAGTGCTCTTAACCAGTGAGCCATCTCTCCAGCCCGTTTTGTTTTTTCAAGACAGGGTTTCTCTGTGTAGCCCTGACTATCCTGGAACTCTCTTTGTAGACCAGGCTGGCCTTGAACTCACAGCGATGCACCTGCCTCTGCTTCCTGAGTGCTGGGATTACAGGCCTGTGCCACCACCACCCGGCTGACAGCTTTTGTTCTGAAGACACATGTCAGTGTGGGGGGTTGCTGAGCATTCTCCATCACTGAGCCTAGGGAGATAACATTTATTTGTTTTTGCTTGTATCAGAGAATGACTCAGACGTCTCCTCTACAAGTACCTAACCCATCTTGGATGCAACACCAGTCGTACCTCATGCAGCCTTCAGTGAGTGTTCAGAAGTGGGCAGAAGCAAGAGCTGTAAACAAAAGCAAAGGGCTTTGATGACAGGATATGTGGGTGTGAGTTCTGGCTCGGTGCATTGTGCAAACCAACAGTAAACCTTAATTCTGTGACTCTACAGACTGAAGGTCAGGGTTCCGTTTGTATTGTAGAGCCGGGTTACTCTCAGGACAGTTCTGTAGTTCCTGTGCAGCTTGCTTACCACTTATTTGCAGTTAATAAACTATTCTTAAAAAGCAAATAAAAATCTGGGTGTAGTGACACATACCTTTAATCGCAACACTTGGGAGGCAGAGGCAGGCAGATCTCTGAGTTCGAGGCCAGCCTGGTCTATAAAGAGAGTTCCAGGACAGTCAGGGCTACACAGAGAAACCCTGTCTTAAAAAAAAAAAAAAAAAAGGAAACAAAATGTTGGTGTCTCTGTTTGCCCCATGAGCCTGTGTTGCATAACCTTTTCCTTCATTGCATTCTCTAGGGCTCAGTTCTGACACCAGGGATGGACCATGCCCTCTCTCTCCAGCCTGCCTCCCTGATGGGACATCTTACCCAGCAACTGGGCCACCTGTCACTCAACAGCTTGGGCACGGTAAAGGATTGTCTCTAGATTTTCAACTCCTGCAGAGTAAGAACTGCCTGTGAGATGCTCCTTGGCACCGTAGTTACGAGGATCGAAGTGTTTCAGGGCCAGTAAAGGTGCACTCAGAGCTGTACTCAGGAGACTGGGGCAGGAAGACTGTCAAAGGTTCAAGGCCACTGGTACACAGGAAAGAACCTGTCACAGAACCAGGATGTTCTCAACATGAGTGTACTCTAGTAGGCAGCAGCACGCGCTCCCGGGAACATCTCATTGGGGATGCTAAGGAAAGGGTGAAACTCACCTTTTGCAGGAAAGCGAGGGTGTGGAGGAAGAGGTCAAGTGGCCGGCCGTGACTAGCCAGTGCCAGGAACACTTTTAAGAAGCACCCACACCAATGAATTAGCTGTGTTCCCCAAAGCTCCCAAGTGCTTTATCCTAGCTCAGAAACACTGTTTTTCATTCCAGTTCATGCCAGCCGCGGCCGCTATGCAAGGAGCTTGCGTCTCCCAGTATCCCACTGTGCCTTCCTCCAGTGTTTCTGTTGAGGTAGGAGCATTCCTTCTTTGCAGTGAGGCTAGCACACATGAAAGGCCGATTTCTGTCCTGAGCAAACCCAGTCTCTCAGCACTGCTGACTCTTCCTCACTGGTGGGTGTGAGGTGCTCAGGAAGAAGGCTTCCCTGCTGTTCTCAGCCAGCCTGCTCAGCTCAGTTAGGTTGCTAACTTCAGTTGCTTCAATGCTCTGAAAATGAGCAATTGTTTAAGTGTTTTTTAAGGCAGCTGGACTATTTTGCCCTCTCTCTAGCAGCCTGGATGCTGTGTGCACACCTGCGGCTGGGGAGTGGGTGAGTTGGGGAGGCTTCTTCAGTGGGAGGTGAGCAGGAGAATGCTTCAGTAACTTTCCTTGACCTTGATACAGGAGAGCAGTGGTCAGCAGAACCAAGTGGCAGTGGAGACCCCCTCAGACCATGGGCTCTATCCTTTCCAGTTCAGCAAGTAATGAGGTAAGACCTTTATGATGGGAAGTAGCTGCTTGCTGCTTGGTCTGGCCTATAGCCAGACAGGTTAGCTGTCACACCCCTCCATACCTGCTCCAGCCCATGCCTCCTTTGGGATTCTTGCCCCATCTTTGGTAAACAGACTTCCGAAGGTTCAGCAGGTTGCAAGCCCATCTATAGGCTGTGTTGAGCACTAACAGTGGCCAGTGTTCCCTCACAGGCCCCAGCACTCTTCCTGGGGCTAGTTTCCCATGGCTGATAGAACCTGGGGAACCATGTTGCTTTTTGTTTGTGCTACATTTAAGATCAAAAAGTCTTTTCTTTTGCAAAGTTTCTTGCTTTGTATTTAATTGCAGCGAACCTTTCCCCTACCCCAAAGACTCCGGCTGAGCTGCTTCTGGTCCTCATGAAAAGGTTTGGGTATGTTGGAATTGCTTAGGAAGACTTTTTAAACAATTTCTTTAAAAAAGAAGAAAAAATAGTGCTGGAGAATCGATGAAGGAGCCCTGAGTGCCGAAACTAGTTATGGACTATTTTTGATATTTGTCAGTATGTGTTTTAATATGCAGACTTAAATTTTGTTTTGCAAAGTTCTCAGCTCACACACTGCACCTCCCACCCTTTAAGACAGGGAACGTAGACCAGACTGGCCTTGAACTCTGTTTCCTGAGTGCACCACTATGCCTGGCTAGTTGCCTTTTTTCTTTTTTTTTCAACTTCTTGTCCAGATTTTTTTCCTTTTACATTTAGCCGAGCCTGCCTACTTTGCCTTTTTATAGTTTCTGTTTGGTTTTTCAAGACAGGGTTTCTCTGTGTAGCCCTGCTTGGCCTTGAACTCACAAGAGATCTGTCTGCCTCTGCCTCAAGTGCTGGGATTACAGGCATGCACCTGACTCTTTTTTACAGTTTTTAATTTGTAAAATTGACTTAAATTTCATGTGGAACTGGGGGATGGGAGAGCAACACACAAGTAGAGAAGTGCGGACAGTAGAGGTGGCTTTCCCACTGCCCTCCTGTCCTAGGAGACAAGAGAGACTACACTTTGCCTTCAGGAAGCAGATGAGTGACATTGTGCAGCCTTTGGAAGCCAAATCTGGTGGACAGTGCTACAGACAAGTGTCATCCAGCTTCAGGACCCTGGGACACCTGCTGTGCCTCCTGGAGGGTCTTCATTCTGCCCATGGTCTCACAGCCCTCCATGCCAAGGAAGTTCTGTCCCTCACTTTACCTGGAGGTGGATTTGTCCCCAACAAGCTGCTGCCATCTATGCTGCTGCCTATCATCCCTGATTGCCATGCCTGGAGATTGGTCATGTATGCTTGGCAAGTAGTTGTCACAGACCAAGGATGGTCCTCAACACCAGACAGTACACAGCCCCACCTCACCCCTCCCTCCCTAGCAGATTTATCTAACCAAAGTATGTTTGTACCTTTTGGGGTAGGTGAAGTCCCCAACACAGAGCCTGTAACCTTCCTGTAACTGACCAGTAGTGCCAGCTATGACTTTTAATTCTGACCATTCTGCCTTCTGGAGGATCATTCTGTCTAGGGTCTCACAGTATGTCATCCAAACCACACATGGCTTTACTTACGCTGTACCTTGTCGAATCACTTAATTCAGCAGGAGCCGTCTTAGCAGGGCTCATTCTTGGTTGTATGCACGCGGTTTGAAGGGATAAAAGTGGAAACTGTTCTGTGTGCATGCTTGAGGAAGGACTGGGCTCTCCTTGCAGAGTTCCCTGCCTAGCCCTGGTGTGTTTGGACCCCTTCCCCAGGGAACCAGAACACCAGAAATAATATTCCTTCTTGTGGAAGGACAACAGGGTGCTAGAATAGAAAAAGACAATAATACACCCAGCTCATTACCTAAGAGGTCAGGAGGGACCTTAAAGACAGGCATTTTAAAACTGTCCCCCTCTACAAGGCCTTCCTCACACACTGTCACAGGTACACACACCTCTACGAGATAGTTACGGGGACACACATGCAGAGGCTGGTGTGGAAGAGGAAGCTGTTTCCGCAGCTGTGTGGGACTCCAGGTGTGGTTGTGCTGTGCATTCTGGGAATAAAAGGCTGAGGGCAGTGGACAGCAGAGTATAAAGTACAGAATTACCAGTTTTCTCACTGGAGCTTCCAGCCTGAGGCAGGTACATTCAGTTAAAGGGCTCTACCTCTCAGTGACAGCAAACCATCCTGACAAACAGGGTCCTGTAGACAGTCCTCATTGCCATTGTTGCTGATGGTCTTACATTTTGAATTACCTTTTGAGGTTTTCCTCATGTGAGCACGCTGGTTAGATTCCAGTGTTTCTGGTTGAACAGGTGTGAGCATGGGAAAGGAAGACAACTTGTAATTTTATTTTTATAGTAGCTAAATGGCACTACGTAACTTCTGCTTGGTGATTCCATCCACTCTCTTCCCCTCTCATTAGCTCATTGCTCCAGAAAGCAGTGACTGGAGACAACAGGATGCAGCTGTGAGGGATGGTCCCTACTGAGCGGCTTCCTGGGAAGCCAGGCAGAGCTGTAAGCCATTGCTCCACCACGCTGCCCAAGGCTCTTAATACATGCCTGAATCCTGTCTGAATGGAGGCCAGATTTTTCTTTTTGTACTTAACATCTATCCCCCACTCATTATAAATGCTCATACCACTCTTAAAATGAGGTAGCACTTTTGTGTTTTTGTTTCCAGTTAGAACATAACCATGGCCTACACCAGTGATGTGCAATCCTTTACTAGGCTCCAGGCTCCAGACGGAGAAGGTGCTGGCATTAACTAGGAAGATGTGGGAACAATGAGGTGTTTTTAGTGTTTTAACCCAAGGATTTGAAGAGCTGTCCAAAGCCTTTGAAGGAACAGCTCTTGTCAATAGTAAAGATAAGGCAGTGGTGAGGCATTAACTGCTACAGGGGGAAGGGTCACTCTGTTGCTCCTGCTTCTAGTCCCTCCCAACAAGCAAGCATCCCTCTGAGTCCCCCCCCCCCCCCCCCCTGGAAAGTGGAACTGTACCACTGAGGCCTACTTGTTGTCAAGAGCGATGCAGTTGAGTAGGTGGTCAGGCCCAAACTCACCCAGCCTTTCCGAGACCCGAGTCTCCTGTCAGCTCATCTCTCAAGATGTGCCTTGTTAGCCTGCCTTCTAACGTGTGCCTTCAGGTATCAGGGCACTCCTGAAGTAGATTCAGGCTTTATAAGAGCCCTCCTTCCCTCAGCAGCTAAAACCAGTCTGTGTTAGTCTCCATGTGGCAGTGATGCTCTCATCTTCCCCACAATCTCTCTTCTCTGTTTGCTTATTCACGATAAGCATTTACCGTCCAAGCAAATCTCCAAGCTTCCTCTTCCTCATTACTCAACTACCTCAGTCTCCCGATTCAACAAGGCACAAGTGCCTACTTGCTTAACATCATCCTTAGGACAAATGCAAGCTCTTCAGGTCTAAGTTGACACTGCTCTTTCTGGACTATCTTTAGTGACGTTGCTCCCTGATCACCTACAAGTGTGAACCCTCCAGATCGCCCCTGTACAACAAGCCAGGGGCTGAGCTGTGTAGTCTGATGCCAACTTTGGAGCAGCTTAAGGCCCCAGAAAAAGAAAAAAAAAAAAAAAGAGGACTGATGGGTAGCTGCCGCAGAGCTGCTTGTGGCTTCAACAGCTCCTGCCCCTCTCTGAAGGGGCCGGGTGATGGCTATTGGATGCACTTATCACCCAGGAGAGCAAGTTAATTTATACATATCCCCTTTACCCAGAAACCTGCAGTTCTATAATCTTCTGTGTCTGTTCCAATACTACCTCTCTCTCGCTTGCTCTCCTTCCCTGTGATTTATAAGAGCTTTACTTTTGCTAACTTTAACCTTTTTTCTTTAAAAAATAAATAAATAAAACACAAAGGCCTGTCTTAGCGTCTTGTCTATCACTGTAGAGGGAAAACTGGTGATACCACATTAGGCCTACCTGGGAGTTGGACATACCCACACCCATTCTCTACCTTAGGGATGGCTTTGCTTCAGTAGAGAAACACGCAAGTCATCTTGAGTCTCTATCAAATGTGGTTTTATTCAATGACAAGCACTTTCTACAGCCGCACCTGTGGAACATCACATGGCAAAAACGAGTGTTTTTTTTAATCTAGACTTTTTTCCCTTTTTTTTAAACCTTATTAAAAATGAGATTGGTCCTAAAAATATAGAAAGAAATAAATTTAAATTCACAAAAAACTGTACATTATCAAAAAGTCACTAAAACACCACATTTGGTTATATAAAAGTCAGTCCCTTTGTTGTAAAAGGAACATGGGAACTTGTTGGTGTTGATGGTTTCTTGCTGTTACCAGACAAGGGAGGGGACATGAAGGGCAGGGTGGGCTCTTTTTATCTTTAACCTGCTTTCCCTACCAAATACTCTTTGTCAATCAGAGAATCCACCTAGCTCAAGGGGCAGTGAAGATGAGGAAGGAAAAGTGAGAAATGGCCCCTCTGAGCATGTCCTACGCCTCAGTCCCTTCAGCCCCCACTTCTTCAAATCCAGTCTCGGACCTCCAGGGCCTGGTCCCTAGGGAAAGAGGTGGAGGTGGAGAGGAGCACGAGGCCAGGATTGTGGCCCCACTCTCCCCACCGTACCGCCAATAATGAACGACTCCAGTACATTTTATGCCAGGGGAAACTTGCCATGGGGAAAAGAGTTACCCCCAACTATAACAGTTCCAAACATCTGACTAACACAAAGTTTGTTACGGCGCAGTTATTTAGATAAAATATAAATATTTATGCATAATATAAAGTCAATTCAAATATTCTTCAATCCACTTCTTATTTAAAAGCAAAAAAAAAAAAATCTCAAATAAAATTAAGTTTTGAGGTTTATCGACAGAAAAGGCGACTTTAGAAATAGGCAATGGGGTTAGGGAGTGGGGTGAGGGCGGGCTGGAAAGGAACAGGGGCTGCCCAGGAGCCTGTGCTGCCCCCACCCTTCAGCACTGCTGGAGTACAGGAATGCTGCCCCTCACCTGGCACCCTCCGCCCACCCATGGAACATAGCTTGGGTGCCTCAGCTCTCTGCTTAGGCCAGCTAGTAGCCACCTCCTCAGTGCAAGTACCCGTAATTTCTGGTGGGAGGGGCTCTGCTGAGCAGGAAAGCAGGGGCCAGCGGCCCATGGCTATAGCTCAGTTAGCAGCTTTCCTCTCATGTGCTGGGGCTTAACCTGGGTTAATTACACACAGAGCAATGGTAGACCCAGAGCTGCTGCCCATCATGTGCTCCAGGATCTCTGCTGCTGGGGAAAGGCCCTGGGGACAGTAGGTGTGAGGAAGGAAAACACAGCTCAACCCAGACACTCATGGTTTAGGAAAGATCCAGTTCTACCCGTCTCCCAGCAAAAGCTCAAGACTCAAAGCTACTGAGAGAGGAAGGAGTTCCTGCTGAGAAGATTGCACAGTTTGAAGAGGCTGGAACAGAAATGACCATGAGGAGAGACAGCCTTGTCTCCAGAGAAATAGTTCCTGTGTTTTCCCCAAGACAAAACGTGATGGTATGAAACAATGGGAAGGGTGGGAATAAAAACACTACATTAAACAGGGTCACAATCACAGCTCTCGTGTGTGTAAGTGTACACACACACACACACACACACACACACACACACACACACCCGCCTCTCTCCCCCTCTCCCTGAGGCCAGTCAATTGCTACCAGGCCTCCATCTCGGAGGAGCACTCAGACTCAGCAGTAGTAGTCCCTGAGGAGTTCCCAAGAGGGAGGTTTGGGAAGCAGGGGAAGGAGGCTGGAAGGCCTAGGGCACCTGCCCACCTGCCCACCTGCCCGGCTCCCCATCTAGAGTTTCAGAAAAGGCTAAAACTCAGCATGTGATGAGGAGCCGACATCTTAAGAGGGTTAACTATTGGCAGAAGATGAGGACAGAAAGACAGGGGAACTCTGAACGTTGTTTTCCACACAAGAGGAAGGAGACTGGGGAGGATAGGGAAAGTTAGAACCCGTACAAGATAGTTTTACATTATTGGGTAGGAGGAGTAAGAAAAGAAAAGAGAAAGAAAGCGAGAAGCAGGAAGGGCTGAACATGGAAGCAGCATGTCCAGGGCCCAGTGTCCGGCTCGACACACCTGGGAGTTAAGTCCACTTTACTGGCCGTCACTGCGGGTCCGCACACAGTACAGAGTGTTTCTCGGTTTTACACATTCACTAGGACTATTGCTATTGTTAAATAACCCCAGGATGCTGGGGCATGTACAGGGAGGGGAGGAAGCTGGGGGGGGGGGAGGGCTTCTTTACCCCTCTCCACTTCAATTAGGAAAAAAAAATCTTTCTTTTTTGGCTTTCTGTCCAGAAGGACCTCATCTCTACATCTCTTATTTGAGGAGCATGAGGAACAAGAGAGAAAAGGGATCAGGAACAAGAGGATGTGGGCACTGCCAAGGGTCAGGACCGGAGTTCACCCAGGGCAGTCATCAGCAGGTCAGAGTGGCAGGTTTTTGTTTGGAAGGTTGGAGAAGATGCCACAAGGTGACTCCCACCTTCCTCGCCTCACAGATTGGCCTGTTTTCCCTGATAAAATTCCTCCCAGCGGCTCTCAAAGAAGCGGCGCATGATGTGCCCAGCCTTGCCCACTTCAGAGTCATCCTCGTTGAAGGTCTGGCAGTTGTCAAAAACTAGCAGGGCATCAGCTGCAAACTCCTCAGAGCTAGTGTACCTGGGCAAGGGAGACGGGCTGTGAGCTGTTAGCTCTGAGCAGTATGCTTGAGCAGGGTGACAGGAACAACCAGGAGAGTGTATCATCTTACCCTCCCCGGAGCAGCCGTTCTCGCATGGTGGAAAAATCCATGGGGTTCTTGATGACACGCCGGTACCCACTCACTAGGCGAGGGTTCACAGGCTCCAGGAAAGGCCAGGCAGCGTCATGGGACTCCATCTCCATCAGAATAACCCTGGTACACAGGAAGCACACGCTGACTCTCCCAGCTCCTCTGCCACAGAGAGCACAGGCTAGTCCTACAATGCACTGACTCACTCGCAGAATGTGAGGTCGCTGTGCTGGTTTCTCATTGACAGTCGCCGTCTCTTGGAGGGAGACACCCCATCTTCTGGGTGTTCTCGGCTCCTTGACAGCACCCTCCGGCGCCGGCTGTCACCCTCTGGGAAGTTCAGTGGAAAACTACTTTTCCGTTTCTGGCCTCGTTTTGGAAAACCAGGTCTCTGAGTGAATTCTTTCTCTCCCTGGTGAGGATAGGCATAGGTGAGCAGCAGTGTAGGGCTGTGCTGCTTGCCCTCCTGTTCACTAGAATCCTGCCTATGTATGGTTGTGGCTTCAAATGTTCACACATAAGCCAGCATGTGAATTCATTTAGATAACCAAGGAGAAGGGCAGTAAAATTAACAATAATCATTCCTATTTCATAGAGATGACTGCAGTCAGAGACTCATCCCTGGGGACATCTGTGGGACTGGTGGTTTAAAGGAAAAAAGGAGCCAAGTGTGGTGGCTCACACCTCTAATCCCAGCACTCAGGGAGGCAGAGGCAGATGGATCTCTATGAATTTCTGAGGCCAGCCTGGTCTACAAAGTTGAGTCCAGGATAGCCAAGGTTACACAAGAGAAACCGTCTTGAAAAACGAAACAAAACAAAACAAGAATCTCTGAGCTGGGCAAATGCCTGTAATCCCAGCCCTTGGGAGGCAGAGGCAAGTGGATCTCTGTGAGTTCAAGACCAGCCTGGTCTACAAAGCAAGTTCCAGGACAGCCAGAGCTACACAGAGAGACCCTCTCACAAAAAAACCAAACCAAACCAAATCCTTCTTGAGAATGGGGATCAGACAGTAGAAACCTTACCTGGGCCAGACAGACAGCACAGAACCAGTCCCCTTCTGGGACAGTCTCCATCTTGGGCCGATGACAGTAAATGTGGCAGCCTCGGTCACACCCATCACAAAGCAGGAGAAACTCGTCATTGTCGCCCTTCCGGCAGACGAGGCAGGTCTGGACCAACATTGTGAGGAGGTAGAGCGAGTCCTTAACCCCTGCCTATCCCTGATCCCACTCTCACCAGCCAGCCATCATCTCCTAAGCATTTCCAGACTTACCACTTTGTTTACAGACTTCTCCCATGCGATGGACCTTTCCAGCTGTCCCATGCACAAGCATACTTGGGCTGCACTACGGCACCGCTCAAGTGTCTGCCGCCAGACACGAACACGAGGGGTGATCTCGTATGATATCTCTGTGGTGCTGCCTTCAGGGGCATCGCTGGCTGTGCTCAGTAGCGCCTTTTCCACCACCACCTCATGGGCTGCCCACAGAGGCTCCCGCAAGTAACGCCGCTCCACGTTCTGCTCCAGAACAGCCAGCCGCATCACAGCAAGGTCCAGAGGGTTGGTGCTCTGCCGCTGAGGCACTGCTCCTTCCCTGCCTCGACTTCTCCAGGGGCTGTCTTCCTGAGAGTCAGGCAGATGCTCACAGTAGGCCAAGTCTTCTCGGGTAGAGTCTGGGCATGGGCACGTCCAGCCCTGAGGGGGGAGGGTCAGGGGAGACAGAACCCATTGTAAAGGGAAACGTGGTCACAGGAGACCACTCAGGAAGAAGAAACCAAGGGCCTTTCCTGACACCCTCCCCCCAAAGGCAGGTGTGGTGGCTCAAGACTGCAATCTCAGGCCAGTCTGAGCTAGAGTGAGAGTAGGTTCAATTTCCAGCACCAACATCTTGGGGTTCACAACAGTCAATTGGCCAGTTCCAGAGTATCTTACACTTCTGGCTTCCAAGGACACTGCGTACACATGCTATACAGACACAGATGCAGGTAAAACACCCACACACATAAAATTAAAGCCAAGTCCCCCCTCTAAACAACTCGCTATCCAACACCAATCCCAGTGTACCCGAATCTGGAGATCAGAAAGGACAACCCGTTGTTCTAGCTCTTCCACCCACTGAAGCACAGCTAGGTCTGTCTCATAAGTCTTCTCTTTGGGGGACCAGCTCATAGCTCCTTCTTCCAAGGCAGGTGGTTGACCAGGCTCAAAGATAGAATCTGGGAAGAGAGAATGGTCCATCAGAACCAGTGCACATCAGACTACAGCTTGGGTTCGGCCAAGGTCTCTTATTTACCAGTTAAGGGCTGTAAGCAAACTTCCTGCAAGAAGTCCTTGTGCTTGCTAAGATGTTTATGAAGCGTCTTCTCCCGGATGCCTCGGGGATGCAGTGCCTTGAGCATGACATCCAGAGTCTCAGGCTCTCGGATCCACCACCAGCCCGAGCACATTTCTGTGTACAGAGGGATGGGAGCCAGGCAGGAATCACACTGCCCACAGTGGAAACTGCTATTACTGCCATGCTTATCCCATCTCAGCCAAGTTTGCTCACCAGGGGGGACAGGCTGGGCTGTCAGCTGGGTTAAGTAACGCTGCTCCACCTGCTTGAATAACTTGCTAGGAGGTCTCCCTCTACGCTTTGGTGGTCCCAGCCCTGTGGGACGCAGTGGCATTTCTTCAGAGTCTCCAGAGGGCCTCTTAGAGCCCCCTCCAGGTAAATGGGTGGAAGAGAACTGCACTGGAGAACAGAGACTGGCAGCACCGGGTGTATTCATCTGTAAAGGAAAGACAGGAAGGAATGAAGATCTTCCATGTTTATGTATTTTCTACTTCAGTGAGCCACAAGATGGATCTGGCTACTTACTGGCTTGGAGGAGGCAGACAGCTGGAGGGAGGGAAGAGGCTGGTCCTCAGAAGCTGCAGGGGGTGGTGTGGGAGCAGCATCACAGGGGATCTGGGGTGAGAAGTTAAACCAGGGGCCGTGAGGGTGCGGGGAGGGCTCTGCCTCTTCAGGCTCTGGCTCCTCCGGGGACTGAGATGGAGCAGAGTCCAATTTCCCTGGGCTGCTATCAGGCGTGAGGACTGAGCTGCTCAACACAGAATTGTGGCTTTGAGTCTGGCTCAGCCAGGACAGGAAGGCAGACTGGCTGAGGTCATGCTGGCTCTGACCCAGGGACAGAGGGGAGCCTTCTGGCTCAAGGAACCCGTTATTGGACTGGGGCTGGGTCAAAGCCTGAAGCTGGGGACAGGGCTGAGGTCCTGGGTGAACTTGAGTCTGGGCTTGTTCTGAACCATGCTCCCTGATGGTGGACTTAAGCTGCTGAGGTTGCAGAATCCCGGGCTTAGATTTTCGAGGTCGGCCCCGGGACCGGGCAGGAGAAGCAGAGGTGCTGGAGGCAGTTAACTCCCTCTTTATAGAGACTGTGGCAGAGTTGGGTGTTGACGTGAGTGCTTCTGTCAGGAACTCAGTTTCTTGCTTTATTCCATCTTCAGTAACTGTATAGAGAAACAAACACTTTAAAACACATGGCCATACAATGGGAAGAATGGGTATATATGCTTGGGTTTTGGGGTTTTTCTTTTTGTTTTGTTGTTGTTGTTTGTTGGTTTGTTTTAGTTTTTCTAGACAGGGCTTCTCTGTGTAGCCTTGGCTGTCCTGGACTCACTCTGTAGACCAGGCTGGCCTCGAGCTCACAGCGATCTGCCTGCCTCTGCCTCCCAAGTGCTGGGATCAAAGGCGTGCACCACCATGCCCGGCTATGCTTGCTTTTTTTACATTTGTTTTTTTAGAGTCATATATGCCAATGAACAAAATATGTAAGGAAGAAATCATTTCTTGTTTATTTGTTTTTGACAAAGAGTATCTCTATTAGCTCTGGCTGGTCCTGAACTTTCTATGTAGACTAGACTGGCCTTGAATTCAAGAGATCCATTGGCCTCTGCCTCCCAGTAAGAATCTTTTGCTTTAAATGATGACTAGCCATAGCATAATTTTCCCCCCCTCCCCCCAGACAGGGTTTCTCTGTGTAGCCTTGGCTGTCCTGGAACTCACTGGGATCCATCTGCCCCTGCCTTCCGAGGGCTGGGATTAAAGGTGTGCCTTACCACCTTTTTCAAGACAGGGTTTCTCTGTGTAACAGCCCTGGCTGCCCTAGACTCCACTTTGTAGACCAGGCTGGCCTCAAACTCACAGAGATCCACCTGCCTCTGCCTCCCACGTGCTGGGATACTCTTAAGGTACTTTAGTGAGAAACAACTGTAGGTTAAGCACTTTCTTGAGGCAGGGTCTTGCTGGATATCTCAGGCTAGCCTTGAACTCTAGATGCCCCTGACTTGATATCCCAAGTACTGGAGTCAGTCTTCATCAGCAGGCTCAGCTGAGGCCTATTGTTGGTGCTGGAATCAAACCCAGAATATTACTGTTAACACCTTCCACTAACCTATACCTGAGCTCTGTTCAGTACTAGAGAGTATCAGCTTATTTTAATTTTTAGTTGCCTTTGGGGGAAAAAATAATGTGTGTATGTTTGTGTAGATGCCTGTAGAAGCCACAGGCACTGGATCCCTTTGAGCTACAGGTGGCTGTGAACCATGTGACGTGGGTGCTGGGGACCCAACTCAGGTCCTTGAGAAGACCAGTGCATGCTCTTTAACCCCTGTGCCCTCTCTCTAGCCCCAATGCTCAGTTGTCTTACAAAGCACATTTACTACCAATAAGGCCTGTTTACAAATGCAGTTGCATGCAAGAGCACAATTCTACTCTGGAGCCGTGCTCAGTCAACTCCACTGCATCACAGAATTAAAGCCCAAGAGCCCGAGGTTCAAGAAAGAGGTGTTGGGCTGGAGAGATGGCTCAGAGGTTAAGAGCACTGTCTGCTCTTCCAGAGGTCCTGAGTTCAATTCCCAGCAACCACATGGTGGCTCACAACTATCTGTAATGAGATCTGGTGCCCTCTTCTGTCATGTACGCAAATAAGATACTCATTAAAAAAAAGAAAGAAGTGTTTGCTGTCGTTTGAACTGAAAGACTTGACGTTTCCACAGATACACCTACCTATGTTCCCCTCCGATCCTTCCACAAAGATTCCAGCCAGATATGGCAATACCCAGTAATGGCGACTATAGCGGTCCTGACCCAAGGAGACTGCCCGAAGCATCTGGGATGAGTGAAGCAGCTTTTTTCTAAAGAAGAGCTGACGCTGGGTAGGGATTGGAAAAAGAACATGAATGAAGAGACACTGCTATCAGGGCATGATACATCTCCATGTATGGGAGGGAACTGGGGTTTATCTACTTCCCGTGGATCTGATGTACTCTAAAGAAGGTGGTAACTTTTATAAGACTGAAAGCGCAGTACCTTACTGAGTTTCTCTATCTGGCGCTCTAGCTCTGGAATGCTAGATGCTGCAGCATCAACCTGGACAGAAACAAATAGACACTGAGAAAAAAGGGAGCTACCAGACAAAACAAAAAAACCAAAAAAAACCTTTCTAAGCTGGGTGCGGTGGTGGCACACACCTTTAATTGCAACACGCAGGAGCTGAGGCAGGAGGATCTCAGTGAGTTCAAGGCCAGCCTGGACTACAAAGTGAGTCCAGGACAGCCAAGGCCACACAGAGAACCCCTGTTTCGAAAAAAAGAGCCCCCCTCTGTCTCCTGCTCTCCTTTGCCTTGGGTCTGTACCTCTCCATCCCTGCGACCCCTTCGGCTATGGACAGCTGCCACAGTTTCCTCCTCTTCTTCCTCGTCTATGCCACTGGCTTCTTCCATGATTCGAGAGCTGCGCCTCCGCCCCAGGCCTTCTTCTGGCCCTTCCATCACAATCTCAGGCCGCCCAGTTCGCTTGGCCAGAGCAGTTTTCAGTCTTAAGAAATAGAGATGAGGGGAGACTGGTGAGAAATTTAATGCCAAAAACCAAACACCTGAAACGCACATTTTTCCAGAGCCCTGGCTAAGTGTCAAGCAAAGAAGGCCACCATACTAGACAACATTCTGGCCATGCCTCGCCCCCTCTCTGGGTTCTACTCTGTCCTACCCTTACCTCCTGAGTCGTCCTTCAACAATCCATTTGTTTTTCCTGTAGCTAGACATATTCTCCAGAGTCTTGTCAATCTCACTGCAGGGCAACACAGATAGTTTTTGAGGGAGAAGTGTCAGAAAAAAAAAAAAAAAGATAAAAGAAAAAAAAGAAAAACTAAGTATTACAAGGAGCTACAGGAATTTCAGTCTACCCCCCAGACTGGCTAAATGACAACGGCAGGCTTCTGTTCTTCTTGGGAAGGCAATGAGTCTATGCCAAGTCATTCCAGTATCCGCAGAGAAGAGCAACGGATACATATCACCCTGGGGCTTCTGGAGCGCTAAGGCTCTCCCCAACCCCACTCCTATCCACAGCACAGGACCGACCTCTGCCACCCAAGCCCTCACTTGATGATAATGGTGGAGCCGTTGAGCTCATGCACCAGGAAGGCTAGGACAGCAGCCTTCTGGTGAGGTGGCTGGGCCTGAAAAGGCTGGGTGCGCAGACTGTCACAGAAGGATGGCTCCACTCTGTATGCCATGAGGAAACAGCGTAGGATCTCAGACACATTGTCTCGGGTCAGTGGGATCTCAGACACCTTCTCTCCCAAGATCTTTAGGGACTGTGTGGAAGGAAGCATAACGGCAATTAGACGGGAGACAGGAGCTGGGTGAGCCTGGAGGGAGCTACAGGGCCAAGACGCAACTCTAAGGAAAGAGGACAAGGCTGGAAAGATGGCTCAGAGGGGAATGGCATTTGCCACTAAGTTTGATAAAAATGAGTGTAATTCCCAGAACCCACTAACTCTTCACAAGTTGTCATCTGAACGAACACACACACACACACACACACACACACACACACACACAACACACACACACATACACACACTTTCTCTCGCTAAATGTAATTTTAAACAATTTAAGGTTGGAGAGATGACTATTGCTTTTGAAAAGACATAGGTTTGTTTATCAAAACCCACATGGCAGTTCACAACCACCCATTATCCAGCTATAGGGGGATCCAACCCTGTTTTCTGGTTTCCAGGGGCAGCAAGCACATACATACATGCAGGCAAACACTCATTCACATGAAATAAAAATAAATTCTAATTATTAAAATATGTTCTCTTGCTGGGCAGTGGTGGTACATGCCTTTAATCCCAGCACTCGGGAGGCAGAGGCGGGAGGATCGCTGTGAGTTCGAGGCCACCCTGGTCTACAAAGTGAGTCCAGGACAGCCAAGGCTACACACATAGAAACCCTGCCTCTCTTTATTTTTGACAGGGTCTTGCTTTGCACAAAAGGCTCAAAGCAGCTATTTGCCTCTGCCACCCCAGTGCTGAAAGGAAAGGTGCATGCCACTACACCCAGCTAGAAGAATTTTTTGTGAAGAGAAAAAAATGTCAGGACACAGGGCAAAAGAGATGGCTTAGCAGTTAAGAGCAGCGGCTGCTCAATTCCCAGCATCCACATAGCAGCTCACAACTGGCCGTAACTCTAATTCCAGGGGATCCAACACCCTTTTCTGGGGCGTGCGGTGCCAGACACACATATGGTACAACAAACAGGAAGGAAAAACAACTCTATACATAAAATATTAAAGAATTAAGGAAAAAAGTTACTAGAAAAAGCTGAAAGACATTTAGGTGTGGTGGCACACGCCTTTAATCCCAGACAGAGGCAGGCAAATCATTGTGAGTTCAAGGCCAGCCTGGCCTAGAGAGAGTTCTAGGACAGCCAAAGCCACACAGAGAAACCCTGTCTTGAAAAACCAAAAAAAGTTAAAGTCTACAAAGAAAAACTGCAAAGAAAAAGACAAAATAAACAAATGAAGCATTGAAAAAAAAAAGCATCTAGAAAACTAGAAACAGGAAGCAGCTTTACTTTCCTTACTTCTCTGGTTCTTTTAGAGGGGCGCAGGAAAGCTCACCTGGCAGTAGGAGGGCAGGCCAGGATCATGGAGGGCAGCCTTCAGGAGCCGCACCAGCAGGTCCTGCACTTTGCCCAAGCTGTCACCTTGACATAAGAGTCCCTCCTGAAGGACTCCGAGACTGGGAACATCTTTGGTAAGGTCAAAGCCAAGTACTTTGCCAAAACTGTGCAGGAACTCCACGATGGTCAAGCAATCTGAGAAAGCCCTACTGGACAGCATCAAACCAGGGATGCGTGTGAAGTCAGGCAGGGGCTGGAAAGAGAGAGATGAGTGGGTATCCTGTTAGACTGACCTGGAGGCAGTATCTGGATATCCAGGCCCTTCCATGACCCTTTATACCTGGTGGTCAGTCAGACACATATCCTCTGTGGGCTTCTTCATCTCCTCCAAGATAACCTGCTGCCTCTGCCGTTCCTCCAGACGCCTTTGTGTGGCGAGACTCTTATCTGCCTTACAGGCTGGTTTGGCTCTGGTCCCCTCCTTCACCTTCACTCTCGCCTTTTCTTTCTTTTCTCTCTTCACCTTTTCCTTTAATTTTTCCTGTTTTGTCTTCATCTTTTCTTTCTCAGCCTACCCATCCAGGGAGAAAGGACCAAGTAAGTGGCATAAAGATGCCTATCTAGGGGCTGGAGACTTGGCTCAGTGGCTCCGTGGCTAAGAGCTCTTCCAGAGGACCCAGGTTCAACTCCCAGCAACCATATGGCAGCTCACAACTCTTTGTAACTTCAAGATCTGATGCCTTCACACAGACATACATGTAGGCAAAACACAAATGCACATTAAAAAAAAAAAAAAAAAAAGATGGGGCTGGAGAAATGACTCAGTGGTTAAGAGCACAGTCTGCTCTTCCAGAGAACCTGGGTTCAATTTCCAGCAACCACATGGTGGCTCACAACTGGCTGTAGCTCTAGTGTCAAGTGATCTGACAACAGGACACCAGACACATGCAGGCAAAACATCAATGCACATAAAATTAAAAAAAAATATCTGTCTAGCCATACTTGATCCTAGTTCCTCTCCCAAACCCAGAGTCCAAAATGTAATTATAACACAACAAAGCTGGGTGTGGTGGTGCACGCCTTTAATCCCAGCACTCGGGAGGCAGAGGCAGGCGGATCGCTGTGAGTTCGAGGCCAGCCTGGTCTACAAAGTGAGTCCAGGACAGCCAAGGCTACACAGAGAAACCCTGCCTCAAAAAACAAACCAACAAACAAACAAACAAATTATAACACAACACTGACATGGATGTGTTTGGAAAATCTCTGTGATGACTTCAAAATCAGACTTGAAAGATAGGAATTAACTCTGGGGTGTAGGGTGCTTATGTAGCATGCATAATGCATCCTGGGAAAAGAAATTGCACTTGGGACATGTATTTATGTATATACCTTAAATTTCTTTTTTGCGTCCCTCTGCTTTATGTTCTTGGTGTCTTGCTTCCTCTTGTTTCTGGCCTGTAAACCATAAGGGAAGTCATTTCTCCTCAAACTCTGCTGGAACGGAGGTGAGAGGGGGTGAGGAGGGGTTGGCAATGCATCCAGTCTCTCACCCTAGAGGCCCCATATTTTTCTTGAATGAGCCCACTTTTCTAGGTTAAGCTCAGGAAGGCCCATTTAATGCATGCTGTGCTATATATTAAGGGGGAACTGTTGGGAGGCCAAAGAAAATAGAAAGCAGGTTGTAGAAAAAGTTAGCCCACTGACGTTGCTCACCTGCCCTGGGACAGGAGTCTGAGCCTCTCCCCGCTGTACCTTCTGCCTCATCTTCTTCTTGCTTTTACTCATCTTTGCTTTATCCTCCTCATTCAGTGTTTCTGTGAAGGAAGTGAGGTAGAAAAGCAAGTTTGGCACCCAGGGCACCACATGCCTAGTACAAAGCCAGCTTCTCATGCAGCTCCACGAAGAACAAGTGTTGCTGTTGTTGTTGGTTTGGTTTTGGGCCACTTTTTGGGCTTGGTTACTGAGTAGCTAATAAATAACCAAACATTCAAGAGATACAGGGGTGAGAGTAGCATCAGCTCAGGTAGTTGTACAAAAGGCTCACCCAGCACCGCCAGTCCAGACACCCCGGACTGAGTCCAGCTGATGGAGAAGACACTCCTAATGCAGAGCACCCTTTCCCAGGCTATGCAGCAAGGGTAGCACTGCACTGATGCACACAGCCTGCTTTATGCAGAGAGCTGAGAAAGCAGAAGGAATCTAAACAGCCATAGATAGAAAGAGCACTGTTCTGTGATACTGGCAACCTAGTGTGCACCAAGGAACCAAAGGCAGGTAACAGACTTTTTCAGAGAATCAGCTCAACACTGTTACAGCCAGTGCTCATCTCAACTTCCACAGCTCACTCCACTCAAAGATCTAAACCAAAGTACAGACCAGCAAATGACTCATTTCTAAAAGGTATCTGACTGACAGTCCCTGTTGTTTCATTTCTGTTACAGAGACATCACCATATACCACAGCAACCTTCTAGAAAAGTATGGAAGATAAATGTCTTAAAGCTTTCACTAAGCCTGGCGTGTAATCCCAGCACCTAGCAGGCAGAGGCAGAGACAGAGGCAGGAGGATCTCTGTGAGTTCGAGGCTAGCCTGGTCTATAGACTAAGTTCAGGACAGCTAGGGCCACATAGAGAAACCCTGTCTCAGAAAAACATGGCAGCATACCACCACCTACAAACTCTAGTTCTAGGGGATCTGACACCATCTTAAGAAGGCCTTCACTGGCACCAGGCATAGAGGTAGTGCCCAACTATGTGCAAAACATTTACACACAAATTTTTTGAAAAAAATGAAATATACTGAGGTTTGGGGTTTAACTCTGGTAGAGTACTTGGTAGACAAGAGCAAAGCTCTAGGGCTGGTCCCCAACATGGGAAGAAAAACGATTCTGCCAGAAAGCAGAGCTGAAACTCCGAATGGAGCTAACAAGACTATTCCACACTCTGCACTGTATGTGCGATGTTACTTAAAAACCAGACAATCCCCATTTAGCTATCCCACTGAGATAGGGTGTCAACTGGTCAACTGGCTTTTTTTTTTGGTCAACTGGCTTTTGGACTCAGGTGTGCACTGGAGTTTCTACAACAAAAAGCACAGAAATTGTAGCCAGGAGCTGAGAGACAGGAAGAAGCATGGAGCTTCTCCTCTGGCCGTTGTCACTGTGTCTGGGGATAGCCCATGGTGGTAAACTCAAAGAAGGGACGTGGCAGTGCTGGACTCTGACCATGCCTTCCAAGGCAACAAGGTGTTTAGGTTCACCTGTCCGGATGTCAGTCCCTCCCACAAGAGGTAGGAATCAGCAATCCAGCATTGCTTCAGAGGCCTCCTGGAGGGAGCAGAACGCCTGAGCTACAAATAACAATGTACCTTGGGGTTCCAGCTTCTTTGGAAGTCGGTTGTCTGTCTTACTCGGTAGCTCGGGCATTTTGACCTTAGGAGGCCGACCTCGACCCCGCTTCACTTTGGGAGCTTCCTTGTTCTTGGCCTTCTCATTGTTTCGAGGTCGGCCACGTTTGCCAGTGATTGCTTCAATTCTGGATGGAATCTCCTCTGCTGATAACTGGACCCACTGCAAGCCCTAAAGGAACAAGGAACACTGAGCTGTAAGGGAGACAATCAGTACAAGCCACTAAGCCTTCTGAACTTTCCCAGACTCCCTGAGCCACCAAACTCCACCAAAACAAACTATAATCCTTCTAAACTATTTAACCCTCAGGCAGGCACCTCTGGTGTATCTCTTTCTTCAAAGAAATCTCCAACAGGCATGCGGGGACTGAAGCTGAAGTGCTCACGGCGGACACTATGTACCATATTTCGGCTCAGGTACTGAGAGGAAAAATAAGTAATATTAGAGAAGCCATGGCCCCACTGTGTCTGTGGCTGGCTAGCTATAGCAAGCACAACAGGCCCCAGAGCACACAATGCTAGCCTGCTCTCCTGTGACCCAAGAAAAAGTCGTACAAAGTGAGTCCAGGAGAGCCAAGGCTACACAGAGAAACCCTGTCTTGAAAACCCAAAAAAATCAAAATCAAAAACCAAATCAAAAGCTACAAATGCTGTTACCTTGATAACTTCTGGAAATTGCTTCATTCTTTTCCCACAGGGGCCATAATACCAAGTCTCCCCCTGCCACCGATGGCTGCCCTTCTTGATGCGCACTTCTCTCCGCCACCTGCCAGAGAAGCACATGGGCCCTGCCACCAGGTCACACCCCTACCCACTCCCATGCCACCCAGAGGCCAAGCCCACTGAGAGATCCCCCTACATCTGTCTCCCTATTCCTGCATGCAGGTAGTCGTACAGACGGACAGTCCTGCATACACAAACAGCACAGCATACAAGCTTGACAAGCAGGCTCACAATGCTTGAGCTAAAGCAAATATTTCAGGAAAACAACCACACAGTGGATGGCAAATGTGTGCACAGATCTCTACCCTCCTTTTTATTGATCTACCGAAATGAGCAGCTAACACTCCTAAGTGCCCTGGCTTGGGTCAGAGCAAAGCTTAAGAGTGAACTACCTGGAGGCATGAAGTAACTAAACGGGTAGGTTTTAGTTAGTGCCTATGCTCTGAGCAGTGGATTATAACTCTGCCTTAAATATTGCAGCAGTACTAATGGGGACAGCAAGTTGCCTAGCGCGGCTGTGGTGAAAATCAAGGAATACAGTTATCCCCACAAGACCTCTGACCACAGCTGGCTTGGTCATTAAGTAAAGTTATTGTTGCAGGAGGCTTCTCTCCCTCACTGCTGTCCCTCTCTATGCAAACAGGTCTACCTAGCTCTAATGAGCTAGGTCTGGAAAAGGATGCTTGATCAAAACCAAGTGACTGGCAGATGAACAAAGAATACATAAGGGAAGACAGACCCTCAGAGACAGGAAACTAGTCTGGAGCGATAGCCCAGCAATTAAGAGCACCTGAGCTCCGATCCCAACATCCACAACAGGTGGCCGCATGACAGCCTGCAGCGCCAACACAGGTTTCCACAATCTCCTCACTGTCCTGTGATCTACTCCTGTCTGCCCAACCTAGATGAAGAAAGGAGCTCTTTTCTTTTCTTCCTAGCCATTCCGAAGCTTGTTTAGGCCAATGCAGGTAGCAATTTTGAGCACTTACCCATGTTGAAGGGGAAGACGAACTTCTTCTTGGGTGGCAATGCGTCTCTTCAGTACGTCACCTTGAGAATAAGATGACAAATGGTAAGAAGTCAAGCAGAGAAATTGAGTACAGCTGAATATAGTGACACAACACTTGGGAGGCAGAGGCAGTTGGATCTCTGTGAGATGGAGGTCAGCCTGGTCTACAAAGTGAGTCCAGGCCAACCAAGGCTAGAGAGAAACCCTGTCTTGAAAAACCAAAAAATAAATAAATGAATGAATAAAAATTAATAATAATAAAATAAAATAAACAGGCTGGGAGAGAAGAGAGGTATACAATATGACATAAACTTTTGTAGAACCCAGGCAGGCAAGAGAACAGAGTCTAATCCCAGCATCCCAGAGGCAGGTGAATCTCTGTAAATTTGAGGTCAGCCTGGTCTACAGAGCAACTGCAGGACAGACAGAGCTACACAGAGAAACCTTGCTTTGAAAAGCCATTTAAAAAAAAAGTGTGTGTGTGTCGCAGGAGAGGTGGCTCAGCAGTTAAGAGCACTGCTGAACTCTTCCAGTTGAATCCCCAGCGTCCATTTGGTGGCCCACAACCATCAGTAATAGAATCTGATTCCCTCTTTTGGTGTGCATAAAGAGAGCATTCATATACGTAAAAAAAGGAACAGAGTCTGGACACTTACCACTACCAGAAACTGTGGTGGCTTCTCCAGTGGTCTCTTTCTGATCAGCAGAAGCTTCAGGGACAGTGCTGACACTGTCATTTGCTGGGGAGACTGTCAGGATGGCAGCTGAGGGACAAGAGAAAGCTTGAGAAGTCGCTGGAGTTGTCATAGAGGCTTCCATGGAGATGTCTGGGAGGGCAGATGAGACTTGTGCAGATGCTGCTGGGGACGCTGTTGGTGAGACTGCCGGATGCAGCTCAATGGTAGGTGGCTGGTCAGGGCCTAGCTCAGTCGGGGGCTGTGGGAAATCTGAAGACTGAGTCTCCATCTCTTCCTGCTCAGAGTCATTGCCATTGTTCAGGTCAAAGCTATTATCTAAAATCCAAAGGATATGTAAATCAAAGAAAATGGTATCAGGTAAATGTATTTATCCAACCAAACCTGCACTATGGTAAACATGCTTATTTTAAGGATTTTTTTAGTGGGGTGGGGGAAAAAGTAGCTCTAGGGGCTGGAGGGATGGCTTAGTGGTTAGAAGACCCAACAGGTCTGACCCTCTTGTGGTCTCCAAGGTTATCAGAAGCACACACGGTACATAGATAACTCTTAGGAACACTTAAACCCATAAAATTAAATTTAAAAAAGAAGCACTGGCTCTTTCTCAAGTTAAAGGACAAAGCTAGCACTGTCATTCTCACACAGGGAAACAGCTTTTCCTGCAGCTAGAAAGGCCTCTGCCCTTCTTTTCCTCCACAGCTTCCCAGTCTCGGGGCACAGGTCAAAGTACCCTGCCCAATGTCTTTTTGTTTTTTGTTTTTTGCAGACAGGGTTTCTTTGTGTACCTGACTGTCCTGGACTTAATTTGTAGACCAGGCTGGCCTCGAACTTTGAGATCTACCTGCCTCTGCCTCCTGAGTGCTGGGATTAAGGGCGTGTGACATTGTGCTTGATGGCTGATGTCTTTTTTTTTTTTTTTTGATTTTTCGAGACAAGGTTTCTCTGTGTAGCCTTGGCTGTCCTGGACTCACTTTGTAGACCAGGCTGGCCTCGAACTCAAAGCAATCCGCCCACCTCTGCCTCCCGAGTGCTGGATTAAAGGCGTGCACCACCACGCCCAGCGGTTGATGTCTTTTTTTATTCCCACTGGACCCCAACACACTTCCCATGCTAAGGGACCCATTCTCTCGCTTTTTCTGCAGGTGAGAACTTTGTCAGACTTCTCATCATGTACCTTGCAAGACAGACTCCCCTAAGACAGGCGGGGAGGTGGGGCTGACAAAGATGGAGGCTGCTGTCTGACTGTCGTCTGCCAGGAGACTGAAGGCAGTGGCATTATTGAGAGCAGGGCAATTGAGGGCCGAGATCACAGGGCTGTCCTCAAGAGGCAGCTTGTCTTCTGCGCCCATC
Source organism: Acomys percivali (assembly GCA_907169655.1). Taxonomy (NCBI): domain Eukaryota; kingdom Metazoa; phylum Chordata; class Mammalia; order Rodentia; family Muridae; genus Acomys; species Acomys percivali. Next base: position 6,929,083 of record OU015756.1, read on the forward strand.
AACTCTGTGTCATCTAAGCCATAAAGCCCACCACTCACTGGCTCTGTTTATGGGGGTGAAAAAAAAAAGCAGAACATTAAGACAGCAAGACTTCTTTAAGAAATACTAGCCCCCACAAAATAATCCAATTCTAGTTTTTAGTGTAATGAATTGGGGAAGGGGGAAGGAAACAAGAAAGGGTCTCACCTCTAGCTCAGAGTAACTTGAAGCTCACTATGTAGTTCAGGATGGTGTCAAAGTCACAACCCACATACCTTAGCTACCCTACCAGACTATACATTAGTATCAACTATGGGAAACATAGCCCTCTTCAAATGCAAAGTCAGGAGGAAACTTTGAAAATGAAGGCAGAGATACTGACTGTATCCACAGATCCTTGCAGAAATCTAACATTTATCATAAAATAGGCCTTTTTATATTTAATTGGCAAATGTTTTCTTTCTAGCTAGTTAGAACCCAAATAACCCGACCATGTGATAGTTACAGCCTATCCAGTGAATTATTGCAGCCAAGGGCTCTCAGCCAACTGGAAGACAGAAAGAGTCTGGGAAATGAACCAATGCATCTGAGTAAAGTTGGCCCAGCCAGCAGTTTAGACTGCAGCTTACTAAAGGGTCACCTACAAACCGACATCCCAGAGTCCCCTAGCCTTTCCTGGGCTCTCTAACTTCTCTGCAGAGCCCACCTGCTGCTGCCAGAGAGTCGAAGGGCTCAAGGGGGTCTTCACTGAGGATGGGCGTGTCTTCCAGTTCATCAGGAAGATGTGAGGGGTCATCCAGACAGCTCACTGTGGGGTCAGGGACCAGGACGGAGACCTCTTGGTGTAAAGATGCCACAGACGAGACAGAGCCATTGTAGCCACACATCTTAAGTTCTAGGTAATCCCAGGAGAGACCCAAAGTCAAATCTGATGCCCTCAATTTAGCTGTATTAGGTGCTTATAGTAGGTGTGCAGGCAACTCTTTCAAAAAGTCCATACATGCACAGGGTATAAATTCTTTTACTAAATGCACCCTCCAGGTGCTCAAATCCACATTAAAACAAATCTAACTTTGCTTTAAAAATAAGATGGTCAGCTGGTTGTGGTGGTACACGCCTTTAATCCCAGCACTTGGGAGGCAAGGCAGGCGGATCTCTCTGAGGTCCGAGGCCAGCCTGGTCCTTGTGAATTCCAGGACAGCCTGGACTACACAGAGAAACCCTGTCTCTGAAAAAGAAAAAGTTCCTTCACCCAATCAGCATTTATTGCCAGTTCTATGCTGTCCAGATGTCTTGCTAACACCAGGCATACATGAGGCAAAGAGTCAAGACTGAGATCTGAAGCCTACCATGTATTTCCCAACAAGTGGGGCAGAGAAAAAAATTCTTTGATTTTTTTATAGGGTAGTCACCCTTGCACTGAATATGAACTGCAAACTAGGAATTTTATCTATTTTTAGGAAAACAAAAGAGGTAGTCACATATGTAAACATTAACAACCAAAAGGAAAGGGGGCTGAGTAGACAGCAGCGGTGCGCTCCACCAGTCACTAGGATCAAGTTCTCTTCAGCAGTACCTAGTCCTGACACAATTAAACAGCCTCTCGGCCTCACCTATTTTAACAGAGGTCCCTGCCCACCCTTTTTTGAGCCTGAATGACCTTGAACTAGAGATAGAGTCTAGGCCTTGCACACTGGCCAGGAAGCTATTGCTGATGCAGGGTCTGTTTGGGCTGCTGCCCTGTCCAGGCTGGCAGCTCTGCATGAGCTGAGATATTCTGCACCCCATTCTTGACAGCTGCTGCAGCCACAGACACCAGCCACGTGGCTGCTCATCACCAGCATGCAAATCAGCCTCCACTGCAGAGTACTAGAAAGACAAGCTCTCCTCACGCCCAGAGCCACCGTCCCACGGCCCCTCTCCACACCCAGCTCACAGATCCAGCTATACCTGGCTGCTCTTCCTCCAGCTCCAGGCTGCCAACCAAGCCAGTGCCATTTTCTGCTACAACTGAAGTCAGCTCCTTTTCTGCTGCCTCATCAGGATGGATCCCATTGCCTGCATCCTGGGAAGGTGCAAAGGTCTGGATACTAGATCCCAACATGGGAGAAGTCTGTGGGGAGGTGAAAAAACTTGGGGGTCCATTGGGCATCACCTCAAAATTTTGGTCAGGAAAGGAATCATACAGCTCCTGTGAATCGAAGTTAAGCCCCACAGGACTCTGGGTACCATTGGCCCAGAACTCTTGGCTCCCAGCTCGAAGGTTAGTGTTGTGGGTTGGGGACGAAGGTTGTCGGCTGCCCCCAAGGATGCCATTGAGTGGATATTGTCCCCCAGGGAACTGAGAAAGAAGAGGCGGGTCCTTGAGGTTGCTGCCAGGATTAGCAGGTGGGTACTGTGAATAGTTCCAAAGACAGTCATAGGCCACATTCGGGTGATGGAGGTGTGAGGTGTTGGAGGAGTGGGGAGCAGAGTTCAAAATCCCTGAAGTAGTAGTGTGAGATACAGTAGATAAGCCATTAACATTCACATCCCCATTCAAACCTGTCAGAAAAAAAATTGAAAAGGGTTAGCTATGAATATACATGCATAATGCTACCAAATAAACCTCAAATGAGCAGTGCTGAAGGTTTAAGTAAGGGGACTCCTCTGTTACCTCTATCTTCTGGGTCTCACAGGAACACTAAAGCTGGATGCTCTTGTGTGTGAGCTTAGCAGCTGTCGCTGAGACTGACTGCTAAGGGTCTGGGGAGTGTCTGGTGTGCTCCAGGAGCTGGTGGCAACAGCTGTTACTGCTGCTGCAGGGTTTTACTGCATGAAGCTACACATACATTTCCTACAGTGACTTGCATTCTTCCCCATTCATTCCTTATGGGATTTCTTGGAGGGCATGACTGGCCTCCCCATCCACCTTTCCTTAGTGCCTATCTGGCCCTACAGTGGCACCAGAAGGGGTAGCCTCCACCTCACTGACACATGCAGAACCAGCACTTTGTGCTGGACTAAGAATAGACTTTGCAGTCACCACAGTGACAAGATTCCAGCTCAGAAGGCTGGGGTTAGCCCCTCCCCACAGGCCCAGGAGGGTAATACGCAGTGGGTAAAAATCTTTGCATGACCAGTGCTGCAGAAAAGAATCCAGCTAGGAAAATAGGTATCTGAGTTTGTAACAGACAACAATCAATAAAAGGGACCAAGATTCTAAAGACGCAGGTGTAAGTGTGTATGGGGGACTCCTACAGCAAGTGTGTGTTTGGGGGACTCCTATAGCAGGTGTAAATGTCGGGGGGAGGACTCCCAAAGCAGGTGTAAGTGCAGGAAGTTCCAATGAAAAAAAGAAGGCTTGTATTTATCTTTACAGGAGAGGACATAAGTCAGAATTTTCTACTGGAAAGAAGGAAAAAAACATGTGCAATTCTAATTCTAAGCAAAATGGCCTGAAATCCAGGCAAATTTAGAAATTGGTAGGGGGACTGGAGAGAGAGCAGTTAAGGGCATTAACTGCTTTTCCAGAGGACCCAGGTTCAAATCCCAACTCCTACATGGTGGCTCATAAATGTCTGTTAACTCCAAGGTCTGACACCCTCACACAGACATACCCACAGACAAAATGCCAATGCACATAGAATAAAGGTAAACAAATTAAAAATTAAAAAAATTAAAAAAGAGAAAGAAAAAAGAAAGGTAACTGGTAGGTGACTGAGGCAGAAGGAGTGTCACTAGTTCATAGTCACCCTGGGAAGCTGTTACATTACCTCAAAAGACAAAAAGAAGAAAATGAGGTCAACAGCAACTCGGGTGGAATTATACATTTCTAGGGGAGGCACTGCACACCTCACCTTCCACACAAGGACAAGAAGCAGCTGCAGCACTTCTGCTGCGGGCCTTCCTGACCTTTACCCACCTTCCTCATCCCTAGTCCAAAAGCTTTCTAATTCCCAGGACCTGCTCCCCAGGGCGGTACCTGTCATAGGTCCACAACCCTCACCATCAGCAGCAGTGGCTACCTCCTTTTCTGCCAGGAGCCAGGACCAACAAAAGACCAGGCTAAGATGGAAAAGTTTGTGTGCTTTTTCCAATCCAGACTCAAGACAGAAAGTGCGGCTTCCATAGCCCCTTTAACTTGTTCTCAGAAGCTCAACTTCTCTCTGGCCATTAGTAAGTGCTATGGATTTAGTTCTTGTCACTACCTGCCAGCAGAGAGTTGTGGGGTCGTGATCCTAAACAAATCTCAATCTCCTGTCAACCTGCTCCAACATGCCCATTCCCTCCCCGGGTCTTATGGCCCACACTCACTTTTCCCTTGCTGGGGGAAGCTCATGGGAGACCCGTTAGTGTAGAGGCCCTCCCCTGAGGAAGGAGAGGGTTTCAGTCCTGAGGCAGCTGGTGCAGGGGGAAGGCCAGTAAAGTTAAAATGGTCATTTGCCTCCATTTCTGTAGGACGAGAGAAAAAGAAAACATACTTGTGATTAAACAAGGTTATATTGTCATGTGGGGGCAGCGCCTCACCTCCTTTTATTCACGCTTCAATGTAGGTACTAAGAGAAGGTGCAAGTAGAGAAAGAAAATATGCCCTTAACCTGTGCAAAGACCCAACTTTAAGTCGAGCATGGTATCACACCTACAAACCCAGCACTAGGAAATGAAGCCCTTGATGAAATAAATTTACCTCTGATAGAGTCCAGGAGGGATCAAAGCAGAATTAAGAACTATTGGAAAAGTCTGACCTATCAGATATTTGTGATGTACTAGTGCACATTAACCTAATATGTGAGAGATTCTGTTTCTATACGAAAAAGGAAAAGAAAGAAAGAAAGAAAGAAAGAAAGAAAGAAAGAAAGAAAGAAAGAAAGAAAGCCTTTGGATTATGTTAATAACTTTAACTTTTGGATGGCAGAACATTTATACTGAAAGCTTTCTTTTTCTTTTTTCTTTTTTTGTTTGGTTTTTGAAGACAGGGTTTCTCAGTGATCCACCTGCCTCTGCCTCCCGAGTTGCTGAGATTAAAGACATGAACTGTAGCCGGGCGTGGTGGCGCATGCCTATAATCCCAGCACTCAGGAGGCAGAGGCAGGTGGATCGCTGAGAGTTCGAGGCCAGCCTGGTCTACAAAGTGGGTACAGGACAGCCAAGGCTACACAGAGAAACCCTGTCTTGAAAAATCAAAATAAATAAATAAATAAATAAATAAATAAATAAATAAATAAATACATGAGCCACCACGCCCGGCGAAAGCTTTTTTTCTTTCCCCACAGACAGGGGGTTTCTCTGTGTAGCCTTGGCTGTCCTAAAACTCACTTTGTAGACCAGGCTGGCCTCAAACTCAGAGATCTGCCTGCTTTTGCCTCCCAAGTGCTGAGATTAAAGGCACACACCACCACGCCCGGCTTTAATTGTCCTTAATAAAAGATAAATAAGTTGGTTATGAAAGTATATATCTGGGCTGGAGAGACAAATCAGCGATTAAGAGCACTGACTGTTTTTCCAGAGGACCTGAGTTCAAATCTCAGCACCCACATGGCAGCTGACAACTGTCTGTAACCCCAAAATCTTGACACTCTCACACAGACATACCAGCAGGCAAAACACCAATGCACATAAAAGAAAAAAGAAAAGAAAAAAAGAATATACTTGACCACTGGCCACCACCTCTGAGAAGTAAACAGACACCAGTCAGACCTGCTGGCACATGCCTACAAGCCCAGCATTCAAGAGCCTAAGGCGGGCTGGAGAGATGGCTCAGAGGTTAAGAGCACTGACTGCTCTCCCTAAAGGTTCTGAGTTCAATTCCCAGCAACCACATGGTGGCTCACAACCATCTATAACGAGATCTGGTGCCCTCTTCTGGTGTGCAGGCAGAATGCTGTATACATAATAAATAAATAAATAAATCTTAAAAAAAAAAAAAAAAAGAGGCTAAGGCAAAAAGAACAAAGGGACTACATAGTGAGATCCTGTTCCAAAGCAAGCCAATCAGGGTTTATGGATATGCTGTGTACTAATAATTAAACACCATTAGGTGTGTGTGAACAGTGTACATACACACTGCATTCACATGCACATGTGTGCGCGCGCGCGCGCACGCACACACACACACACACAAATACGCTCTTGTTCGCATGCACAAACACACACAGGCTGCTTATATGCATGCAGGCACACATGCCATGGCATTCACGCAGAGTTTTGCAGATAATTTGGGACATCAGGTCTCTCCTACCATGTGGGTCTCAGGGATTGAGCTTAGTCTACAGGCCTGGCAGCAGGAAGCTTCCCATGTACCATGTGATTCTAAGAGTCTATTATGTCACCACCTTAATCCATTCCAACAAAAAAGAAATAAAAATAAAAACAGTTTGTGTTCTGTGTAAGAGAGCAGTTAGCTGGAGGGAGTTGGATTTTGTTTGCTTGTTTTTTGAGAGTCTTTCCTATAGCCTAGAATAGCCTCAATTCATAGCAACCCTCCTGCCTCAGCTTTCTAAGTGCTGAGACTATTGGTATATTCCACCAAGTTCAACTCAGGAAAAGTTTTCAGTACTAATTTATCTCTCATATAGAATATCCCAGCCTCACTCCAAAATTACAATAAGGGCAGGCAAGATGGCTCAGTGGTAAAAGTGCTTGCAGCCAAGCCTGACAGCCTGAGTTCAATCCCTGGGACCCACATGGTTGAAAGAAAGAACCAATTCCTGAATTGTCCTCTCCTCTACATGCCTGCTGTGGCGCCTGTGCGCCCACATACAGACACACCTAAAATAAATGTTAATAGCAATCACATCTCGGCTTTTTGGCTAAGATCAAGTGTAAACCAAGTAGTGGCTTCAATCTGCTATGCATCCATAAAAAAAAAAAAATCACGTCTACAGAGGAAAGATGACAGTCTTCCAGGATTGTCCCCATTACATGGAAAGCCAATTCTTCAGAACAGGGATCAGAAAAATATGCATCATGAGATTAGTAATCCTGAGTGAAACACATAAACCAATAAAATTAAATCCTTGTTCCTAGGTTGGGCTACTTCCAAAGCTTAAAGCACAAAGCGAAGAGAACATGCAATATCCACTTTGGGAAGGAAGACTGAAGAGCCAGTTCCACTTGACCTGCACTTCCCCTCCTCCTCGTTTTAGGCAGGCACACATTGCCTGGTATGTGGGGAACAATAACACATCTTTCTTCCTGTGTCCTCTGGATTATACCCTCAAAGATGGGTCACACTTCCATTTTTTTATTTTTTGTTGTTGAATCTACAAGGAAACTAGTGACCTTCTCTTTTGTTATTGAGAAAACAGCATATCCCACTTCACAAATTACATAGTTAGGAATGAGTGGTCAGCTCAAAGACATAGGGATATAAAAAGAATAAGGGTATTTGGCGTGCTGGAGAGATGGCTCACAGGTTAAGAACACTGGATGATCTTCCAAAGGTCCTGAATTCAATTCCCAGCAACTACATGCTGGCTCACAGCCATGAATAATGAGATCTGGTGCCCTCTTCTGGCTTGCAGGTGTACATTAAATAAATCTTTTTTTTTTTTTTTTTCATCTTCATATTAAGTTATTTTATTTTTCATTAAATAAATCTTAATTAAAAAAAGAAAAAAGGCTATTTGACACCTGCCCCAACTGAAGGGTCACAGGACCCACAGCCATTTCATCCCTAAATACTGATACACAATGAGATCAGCTTAGGAGCAGACTGTTAGGTCTCAGTTCTACTTCTCATTGGCTTCTTTGACCTCAGACAAATTATTTAGAAAAATTTTATTATCTCCTACTAGGGCTTGTGAGGGTTCAACAAGAAATTCTATATAAAGGCCCTTGTATTAAATGTTAGGTTTTGTTTGTTTGACAGGGTCCCCTGGTGGCCTGGGATTCAAACAACATCCAGCCATGCTCCCTTTTCTTTTTTCTTTTTTTGGTTTTTTGAGACAGGGTTTCTCTGTGTAGCCTTGGCTGTCCTGGACTCGCTTTGTAGACCAGGCTGGCCTCGAACTCACAGCGATCCACCTGCCTTTGCCTCCCCAGTGCTGGGATTAAAGGCGTGTGCCACTATGCCTGGCCTACACATCTTTTTTGAGACTTGGTTTTTCTGTGTGGCCCCGGCTAGCCTCACACTCAGAGATCCATCTGCCTCCCAGTGCTGGTACTAAAGCTATGTCCCATCAAGCTGGGATTTAAAAGGCTTTTTTTTTTTTTTTTTTTTTTTTTGGTTTTTCGAGACAGGGTCTCTCTGTGTAGCCTTGGCTGTCCTAGACTCACTTTGTAGACCAGGCTGGCCTCGAACTCACAGCGATCCGCCTGCCTCTGCCTCCTGAGTGCTGGGATTAAAGGTGTGCGCCACCACCGCCGGGCTAAAAGGCATATTTTTAAAAAGGACTTTTTTTCAAAAAAGATTTATTTATTTATTTTATGTATATGAGTACACAGTCTTCATGCACACCAGAAGAGGGCATCAGATCTCACCATAGATGGTTGTGAGGCACCATGTAGTTCCTAGGAATTGAACTCAAGACCTCTGGAAGAGCAGCCAGTGCTCTTAACCGCTGAGCCATCTCTCCAGCTCTAAAAGACATTATTTTTAAAAACTACTAGTGTAGTGTGGAAGAGCCTACAGAGGTGATAATGTATCCAGACGTTATACATCTTAACTCCTGATTTCAGGTGTCACAATTTAAGAATACAAGAAAATGCCAGGTGTGGTGGCAATGATCCCAGCACTTGGAAGTCAGAGGCAGGTGGATCTCTGTGAGTTTGGGGCTACCTTGGTCTACTTGCCCAGTTCTAGGCCAACTAGGCTACAGAGTAAGAACCTGGACAATGCTGGGATTACAGGTGCATATCAACATGCCAACTTGCTTCTCAGCATGTGTATGTGTGGGCCTCTAAATGCATGCACACCACATACAGGCAGGAACCCTCAGAAGTGGAGGTGGCTCCCTGGAATTGGAGTTACAGACAACTGTGAGCTGCCATTTGGTACTGGGAGCATTTGGTGCTAAGGGCAGTAAGCACTAACACTGCACTTTTAACACAGCCTTAGACAAGCAACCCAAGGAACAGATGGCATCAAGGTTGATGCCCCACACATCCTGGGAAAGCTCCAAGTTTTCGATGCTCTCAGTTCCTGACCCTAGAGACAGTATCTTTTACATTCATACCAAGCAAATGCCTCCTCCTTGCCTAAGTCACTGTCTTCCATTACAGTTCCAAGTGCCAAATTCATACTGAAAGATGCCCTTTTATCTAACCTACTCAAACCTCTCTTGGAATTCTGATTAAGGCAACTAAAACAAGTTCTGACTGAGGCTTCGTCTCTCTCTAAATGTCCTTTCTTCAACCCCCAGTTCAAACCAGAACTCTAAATAAGGTAGAAGGAAGGTGATGAAATTTTACACGGAGGTGGGAAGGCCCGACTCAAAGAAAACTGCCTTGTCCAGGCAGGCTCTCTCACATCACCTGGATGTTAAGTCCCACCATCATGTTTCCAGCGTTTAACTTAATCCTAAGTAGAGAAAACAGCCAAATGAAGTATGGCTTAGGTTTTGTTACTGCCATGGGAGCTTAGTGTAAGCTTGTTTCTATGTTCAGAGAAATAAATTCCATTTTTCTATTTCTTTCTTTTTCTTTTCTATGAGACAGGCTCAGTATATAATCCTGGCTGTCCTGGAACTCACTATGTAGACCAGGCTAAACTCAAAACTCACAGAAATCCACCTCCCTCTGCATCCCAAGTGCTGGGATTAAAGGTGTATGCCACCACGCCTAGCTTCATAAAGTTAAAATTTTATACTTGTACCATTTCTGGTGCCCATGAAGGTCAGCAGAGGACATCAGATGCCCTGAAACGATGTTAGGAATGGTTTAGAGCTATCATGTAGGTGCTGAGAATAGAACCTAGGTCCTCTGCCAGTGAGTGCAGGTGCCTGAAGAGTCCAGAGATGTTGGATTCATCCTCTGGAGCCAGAGTTACAGGCTGTTGTGAGCTGCCTGAGGTGGGTAGTGGAAACTGAACTCAGGTTCTCTTCAAGAGCAGCAGCATGCATAAGATGTCTCCAGCCTCATTTTTTTTTTTTTTGTTTTTTTGAGACAGGGTCTCACTATGTATAGCCTTGGCTATAGTGGAACCCAGTATGGAGACCAGGTTAGCCTCAGAGATCTGCCCAAGTGCTAGGATTAAAGGCAAGTACCACCATATCTAGCTCCCAACTTTTTAAAGTATGTCCATGATGTCCATGTGTGTGGTAGAGCTTTCGTGTCAGTGCACACGTAGATCACAGGACAACTTCAAAAGCACCGCCTATCTCCTTGGAGAGGGTCCCTTAGTGGCTTGAAGTTGTCATTTCTGCCTGGCCAGTGAGCCCTGGGGTCTTCCAGTTCTGCCTCTCCAGTGCTAGGACCACAACCACAGGCCTGTCTGGCCTTTTTACCCAGATCAAACTCAAACTCTTGCCCAGCACTGAGTCCCAGCAGAGGCAGTGGGGATTGAAGCTCTGTGAGTTGAAGGTCAGACTGGCCTATACTGCACAGGGAGTTCCAAGCTAGCAAGGGCTACACAAAGAGATCCTGCCTATTAAAAAAAAAAAAAAAAAAGCCAGGAGGGTGGTGGTACAAGCCTTTAATCCCAATACTCAGGTCTTAGAATGAGTTCCAGGAAAGCCAGAGTTACACAGAGAAACCCTCTCTCAAAACAACAACAACATATTTTAAAGAAATCCTACAGGAGCTGGGCCGTCGTGGTGGCACACCCCTGTAATCCCAGCACTTGGGAGGCAGAGGCAGGCAGAGGCAGGACAGCCTGGTCTACAAAGCGAGTCCAGGACAGCCAAGGCTACAAAAGGAAACCCTGTCTCGAAAAACAAAACAAAAAAAATCCTGCACTGCTGTGGACTAAACCCAAGGCCTGTGCAGCCTGCTTGAGCTATGCCATCTGTAGCTGACTGGACTAGCTATCCCTTGTAAACAGGGCAAAGGAATGAAGAACTGGCAATGTTAGCAAAATCAACCTCAGTTCTAAACATAATTTTCTAACAGACAGAACTGAACACCCAAAGAACAGAGGAGGTTGTAAATATCCTCAGTTGGTAGAGTGATTGCCTAGCACACACAAAAGCCTGGAGTCTATTCCTAACCCCTATAAACTGGCATGGATCCCACAGCTGAATAGTCAGACAGCACTTAGGAGTTAGAGGCAAGAAGCACACAAGTTAAAGGTCACCTGTGGGTCTGTGATGCACTCAAAGCCAGTATGGATTACAAAAGGATCAGTCTGAAGTTCGCAGCACTGAGGCAGCTCACACCTGCCTGTAACTCCATCTGCCTCTACAGGCACCTGCACACATGTGCACATACCTGTAATAGTAACTGTCATCTCAGAGGCTCACTAACTCCCTCTACTAACTGAGGCCTAGAGTGTTTTCAGCCTCTGGGAAATACTGCTGAATAAGCTCACTCTTTGTTTTGTTTTCTGAGACAGGGTTTCTCTGTGTAGCCTTGGCTGTCCTAGACTCACTTTGTAGACCAGGCTGGCCTTGAACTCACAGCGATCCACCTGTCTCTGCCTCCTGAGTGCTGGGACTAAAGGCATGAGCTACCACGCCCGGCATAAACTCACTCTTTCTACTTCTTTCTGAACTCTGGCTGGTTCAACTCAGCTGTTCTGGCTCAAGCTCCTCTCCTAGCTGACTTATTCAATCTGGCTTCTCTCAGTTCTGACTGAATTGCCCTGCTTGACCTCAAACTAACTCCAGCAATTTGTTCTAACCTTCTGGATCCTTCTCATTCTGTGTCTAGTTTGCTTTCTCTTCAACTTGTCTCAGTAAACTAATCTCTCTTCCTACACTACTTTTTTGCTTTTTTTTTTTAAACAGGGTTTCTCTGTGTAGCTTTGGCTGTCCTGGACTCACTTTGTAGACCAGGCTGACCTTGAACTCACAGGGATCCACCCACTTCTGCCTCCGAGTGCTGGGATTAAAGGTGTGCACCACAGTACCTGGCTCCCCTACACTGCTCTTAAATAAGCCTCCCTTTCCTTCCAGGTCTGTGATCTGGCTGGGATACAAACACATCTTTAATCTAGGAGACAGAAGCAAGCAGATCTGAGTTCAAGGCCAGTCTAGTAGAGAAAAAGTATCAGGTAAAGAAAAGCTTAGCTTCAGGGGTGGTGGTACACACCTTTAATCCCAAACAATGAAGGTAAAGTTAGTCTGTAGAGAGAAGCACCCATATTTGAAAGTGATGTCTAATTGAGTGGCAGAAAATGAAAGTGACGAATCAGACAAGATTTGACAGAATAGGATCCTCCCAACTTTGATGAGAATAGAGAGGAAAGGGAAGCCGGTTTTACCAGGAGAGTTTTACAAAGAGAGGTTGAATGAGAGAAGCTACACACAGGTGAGGACAGAATCAAACAGAGAATGAGAAGGATCCAGAAGATTAGAGCAGATTGCTGAGTTAGTTTTGAGGCCAAGCAGAGAAATTCAGGGGCCCAAAGAAGCCAGATTGAATCAGTCAGCTGGCCCAGAGCTCAGAAAGAACAAGTAAGGGTGAGCTTATTAAGCAGTAAGTCTCAGAGGCTGAAAACATTCTAGGCCTAGGTTAGATTGTATGGAGGCCAGAAGCTTCCAGGACTAGGCCTAGGTTAGCAGACAGAGGCAGGAAGCCTCAGACACAACAACTGAAACAGGCAAATACAAGTTCCTTCTCCACAGACTTCTGAGTTTACAGCCAGCCTGGGCTACACAAGACCCTACTGCCAAAATAAGGAAGAAAAGGGGGCTGGGGTGCACCTCAGAAAAATACTTCTATGTCTTAAAATATAAAAACTCACATTACAGGGCTGGAGAGATGCCTCAGCAGTTAAGAGCACTAACTGCTCTTCCAAAGGACCCAGGTTCAATTCCTAGCACTCACATGGCAGCTCATAACCATCTTTTAACCCCAGTTCCAGGGAATTTGAAGCCGCTTCAGGTCTCTTGTGGGCTCCAGGCCCACCCGTGCTGCAGACATACATGCAAGCAAAACTCCCATACACATAAGGCAGAAAAGAGAAAGCGAAAAAAATTCGGGCATACACAAAAGGGGAAAAAACCCCACACTTCAAGAAATGTTCTTTTATAGACCGGAGTTAAGTCATGATAGCAAATTCCCCTAATTAGTTCTGTAGAAGTTAAACGTGCAGGAACCCAAGTCAAGGCAGGAAGGGTGTCCCTGGGGGACTCGGCTGGACGCACATGAACAGTCAGCCCCCAATAGTGTACACAATCCTAAGCGCACGCCCGCCCCATTCCCCCTTCTCCTCACAAGCCTATCTGCTCAGAGGCTCTTAGAAACGTCGAGCAGATCAAGAAAACCATTGACTGCATAAAGAGAGATCCCCAGTAGTTCGCAGTTCTCTATGCTCAATCTGCACCGCTAGTACTGGAAGGCGATCGCTTGTGGAGACTACTCAGTTTGATTCCCTGTGACCTCCACCGCGGGGCGGCGGGGCGGGGTCCAGAACAGACGGTCTCCAGAGGGGTCAGCTACAGTTGACTACTGGTTGACAAATGAATGTTACAGGTGAAAAGTCTAATGAGAGATCTCTCAGGCCACCCGGCTGGCAAGATCCAAGCTTGCCCAGGAGGCCTCAGAAAAAGAAAGCAAATTAGATTAAAATGGACATTTCAAAACAAGAGACGCAGCATCGAACGCACAGCTGCCATTTCCCGGCCACTTCCTGGGGCGGCTGGGGGAGGGGCGGCTTGTGTACAGATGGAGGCGGTGGCGCTCCCCCCACTCCCCGAAGGACGCAAATCCCGCACTCCAGTAAGCTCCACAAAGGACGCCTGCTATTGGCACTGACGTCTGGAAGTCGGGGACGCTGGAACCAGAGGGACGGGGCGAGAGCATCGTCTGGGCTCCGGAAACGGGGATCCCTGTCGGAGAGGGTTTCCTCGGAGCGGAAGGAATCCCTCTTTATTCCTCCCCGCAGACGCCTCCGTCTCCAGCGCGGGGCCTCTCCCGGCCCAGGCCCTCCACACCCAGAACGCGAGCGTCACCCTCCGACCCCAGCTCCACACGGGCCTCCCAGGGAACCCCGCACCCACCCCGCACGCGCAGCCCTGCCGCCCCAGCAGGTGGAGCCCCTCCCGGGGATCCCGCCGCGCGTGGACGCGTCTCCACTAGCCAGCCTCCACCTCAGCCCCGTCAGCCTCCACCTCAGCCCCGTCAGCCTCCACCTCAGCCCCGTCAGCTTCCACCTCAGCCCCGGCCCCGGGTACCTCAGCCCCGTCAGCCTCCACCTCAGCCCCGGCCCCGGCCCCGGGTACCTCAGCCCCGTCAGCCTTCACCTCAGCCCGGGCCCGGGTCCCCGTCAGCCTCCACCTCAGCCCCGTCGGCCTCCACCTCAGCCCGGGCCCGGGTACCTCAACCTCTACCTCAGCCTCCACCCCTGCCCCGGCCGGGGTCTCCTCAGCCTCCACCCCTGTCGTGGCCGGTGTCTCCTCAGCCCCAACCCTTGCCCAGCCGGTGTCCCCTCAGCCTCCACCTCAGCCCCGGCCGGGGTCCCCTCAGCCTC
>OU015756.1:6943625-6996301 GCA_907169655.1 Acomys percivali
CCTCAGCCTCCACCTCAGCCCCGGCCGGGGTCCCCTCAGCCTCCACCCGGCCCGCAGGCCCCGGCCGCACACCCTACAGACCTGAGGCGACGGCGTCCGAGCAGGTCACATGGCCAGGCTCGGGGTGCCCGCGGGACAGGGGTGTAGGGTCGGGGTCCGGAGGGGCAGGGGGTCGCGGCTTATCCGCGGGGACGGAGCGGAGCCAACATGGCCGGCGGGCGGAGGGGGCCGGAGCTGGAGGGGGCGGGGACGCCGCGGGCTCCGCCCCCCGCTGCCGCAGGTCCTAGTGCCCTCCCTGTCGCCCCGATCCGGGTCCTAGCGCCGCGGAGCCTCGCAGTCCTGTTTGACCCAGGTCAAACTGTAAGGGTAGCTAAGCCTTTCCCAGGTTAACCTAGCCACTACAGCACGTCCCTAGGGCCAAAGGCAGATAGATGCTCCTTTCCTAACTGAGAGGGGACGCCTGGGAGATAATTTCGGGGCTGTTCACTTCCTCAGCAGGATAGTGAGAAAGTGGGAGTTGTTAGGCAGCGACTCACACCAAGGAAAGGGACTGGGGCGGAGGGGGGGGGGGAGCAGAAGTCCACTCACCTACGTCCTGGGGGACAACCTGGTCCTGCCTGGATCACTACTTTCCTAGTGTCGTCCGCAGGGCTTCAGACATCAGGATTCCTGTACATGGAGGAAAAGACTCAGTTCTGGCTCCACACAGTCAAGCCTAAATGTGGCCAAAGGGTGGGAGACAGGCAGTAAAAAGTTCCTGGCTGGGCGTGGTGGCACACGCCTTTAATCTCAGCACTCGGGAGGCAGAGACAGGTGGATCGCTGAGAGTTGGAGGCCAGCCTGGTCTACAAAGCGAGTCCAGAACGGCCAAGATAACATAGAAAAACCCTGTCTCGAAAAACCAAGAAAAAACAAAAACAAAAACAACCACCCCCCAAAAAAAGTCCCAAATGTTTATTTTACTGTTCTGTTCCTGTACTTTTTCTAACAAGGCTACTTAGCTGTGTTCCTTGGGAAACTGCAATGTAAAATCTAGCAAGGAATTAAGAGTTTGGGAAACAGTGTCATATGATGTTACAGCTTATTGGTTTTTTTTTTTTTTTATTCCAACTTCTCATTTGCTAGATGAAGAAATGAAGACCCACAGAGGCTCACTGACTCGTTCAAGGTCATACATTAGACACATGACTAGAAAAGAAACTTCATTCCCTTCCCTTACAGTTCAATGAAATTTAATTCTAGAATGTTAACAGTTGCCTAAAGGATGCAAAGCTAAGTCTGAACACCTGGGAAGAGCTACAGACAGAAGAAGGCTGGTGAGATTCTGGCTGGTTGGGAGGTGTCAGCAAATACCTTTTCCTCTTGGAGGGTGCCAGGAGATTGGAAAGCTGGGTGTGGACAGAGTAAGGTAAAGCCAAATCCAGCAGTCTAAAGTGGATTTCCTTACTTCAGAGAGGGATTCTGTGTGTGGAGGACATTCCCCACCCATCATTGCAAACAGTTCAGAGAGGCTGAAAGGAAGGTTTCCATAGAAAAGCCGACAGTATGGGCCAGCAGACACTAAGGGGTTCCCCTGCTCTCCCCCAAGGGGAGCAGACACGGAAAAGCAAAATCTTACGTGTTAAAATGGGTTTTTGGTTTTTTTGAGACAGGGTTTCTCAGAGTGGCCCTGACTGTCCTGGAATCACTGTGTAGACCAGGCTGGCCTTGAACTCACAGTGATCAGACTGCCTCTGCCTCGCCTCCCGAGTGCTGGGATTAAAGGCGTGCACCACCACGGGCCCTACAGTGGGCTAGTAATTTCTACATAAAGTAATTCCTAGCCCGGCGGGCGGTAGTGGCGCACGCCTTTAATCCCAGCACTCAGGAGGCAGAGGCAGGTGGATTGCTGTGAGTTCGAGGCCAGCCTGGTCTACAAAGCAAGTCCAGGACAGCCAAGGCTACACAGAGACCCTGTCTCGAAAAAACCACAAAAAAAAAAAAAAAAAAAAAAACACAAAAAAAAGTAATCCCTACACTGAAGGGGCAGAGATGAGAAGATCATTGTGCACTCAAGGCCGGCTCAGTCTACATATCATATTCCAGGCTAGCCACGACTACATGGTGAAACTTAGTCTGGAAAAACCAATAGATCGTCTGGTGGGGGGTGGGGGGTGGGGGGGTACACCTCACCCTTCTAACAGTCCGCTAACCTGAAAGCCCTAAGGAGAGGCCAAGCTCAAAGGACAAGGAGTTCTTCCTTCCGGAGAAAAGAGAAGTAGACTTATGCTAAGGAAATGTCTAACCCCAAAATAAAAAATAAAAAATAAAAACAAAGCCGGGCAGTGGTGGCGCACGCCTTTAATCCCAGCACTCGGGAGGCAGAGGCAGGTGGATCGCTGTGAGTTCGAAGCCAGCCTGGTCTACAAAGGGAGTCCAGGACAGCCAAGGATAACAGAGAAACCCTGTCTCAAAAAAACAAAAAAACAAACAAACAAACAAACAAAAAGGTTAGGTTGGAACTGGCACCTGAGCGCAGGAAAGGGAGGAAGCAGGTGTAGGGGGAAGCTGGTTATCTCCTTTTCCCTCCTCTTCCTTTTCCAGGCCAGAAAAATCTTCCTACCTCCCACCAGGAGTAAGCACTAAGAGACAGGGCATGCAGGGGAGGAGCCTGCGCCGGTTAGACGTCCGTGACCACGCCCCCTTCGCTTCGCCACCACACACCCACACACACCCACGGCTGACTCCGGAAGAGCCGGTTACTCCTGTGCCCCAGTATCCCCACCCCTTCCGAGCCCTAGGCCTAGTCTCCTGGGCAACCTCTAGGCCCTCTTCCAGCCCTGAGCCAGGAAGAAAAGGGTAGGATAGAAGACCACTTGGGATTAGAAAAGAAAAACATTAAAAAAAATTTAAAAAAAAAAAGAGAAATGCATTTTTCCCATTTTGTCCAGGATCGTTTTTATCCACCTACCCTGGGATCTTCCCTGCTCTATCGAACGCTGGGCTAGAAATATGCCCCAGAACTAAGTGGTTACTTTTTGACAGGTGCCGCAACCTTGTAGCACTTGTAGCACTTGTGACCTCACGGCCAGCCCAATTTGAACGACAGACCCCATATGTCCTCAAAACACTTCTCAATCCCATAAAACGTGGCTGGTTATCCAACAAGCCTAGCTTCGAAAAGCTACTAAAAAGAGAAAGGGACAGGGGTTATTTTATCAGCAACTTGTAAAAGGAATGTCTGGGGAATTTGACGGAACCTCCCTCAAAAAACAAGCCAGAGGACGAGGAGCAAAGGGTGGAGACAAACACCTGCTCCCCCTTTCGCACACTCTCCCCGTTCCTGCTGTACCTCCCTGACTCTGGGTCAGCTGCCATGGTGCCAGCCACTCTGGAGCCAGATGGTCAGAGCTGTGAAAGTCACCCTAGGTGCATCCAAGCTATAACTTCCCTTTCCCCAACCCCGACAGGCTCAGCAGTACAGACACTGCACACTTGGCTGTGACTCAATCGTACAAGACAAACCCTGACACCCATTCTCAAAATTCTGGATGCAGGGGCACTGGAGGAGGAGGTAGGGGCTCAGGCGGCGTTGGCGGACCGAGTATTCTCCATTCAAGGTAAGGTGGTTATAAAGACCTCCCACTCGCTGACTGGGCAGATCACCCTGAAGGCCACTGCTCTCGGCCCTGTAGCTATTCCCATTGGTCCCTGTCGCCAATCAGGCTCGAGCAAGACAATCTCAGTGTATTTTGGGAAGGGTAGATTCCCTCTTAATATACCAAGAGGAATATAAGCCCTCCACAGTGGGGCCGCAGCGGCCGTCACATTTAGTCTTTTCTCAATGGACAGCTCCACGGTGGGCACACCAGACACACACAGCTCATTCTTTCCTGGGGTAACCTGAAATAGAAAAGGTCGGGCTTCCTTTGCCTTACCCAGCACCCCAAATCCCTTAGAGACTTAGCCTGGGTCCTCTCTGCCGCAACAGCCGCTAAAAGCCGAGTATCCCAAGGTTGGTTCCCGCAGCGCGGCTGCCTCGGGTGCCGGGACGAGGGGGAGGGGCCAGCCCCAGCCGGGTCCCCGGCCCTTCCCACCCGGTCTCAGTGGGCGGTGCTGAGGTCCGACCCCAATCTCCCGCGGGAAAGCCTCTAGTGGGACTCAGTTGGACTCGAGGGGTGAACGGAGCGGGGCGGACAAGGGCCGTGGTGTGCGCCGTCCGTCCGTCCGTCCGTCCCTCCCTCTCTCCCTCCCTCCCGTCCGCCTGCCAGGACAGACGGACAGCGAGCAGAGTGGTTGGGGTGGCGGTTACTCCCCCTCCCGTTGGGGTTAGCGTGGCGTGGGAAAGCGCCGGTTCCAGGGGAGGCGAGACCTAGACCGCGGGAGGGAGGGAGGGAGGGAGGTCTTCCTGGCGGGGGAGGGGAGATCCTGGGCCGGGAGAGGATGGCGAGAGCAACCAACGGGTCCCGGTGCGTCGCAGAGGACAGGGGCGGGATGGGCGCGGAGGAGACAGCGCTGCGGGGCGCGGAGGGGGACAGAGAGGGCAGCCGCCGGCGCGGCGCGGCGCAGGGAAGGTCAGAGCCGGCATCCCGGGGCATCGCACGGCGACCGGCGAGGACGCCCTGCCCCGGGACTCCCGGCCTGGAGCGGGATGCCGGGCCTCACCTGGAGCATGGCCGTGCCGGGCCAGGCGGCGGCGGCGGAGGCGCAGGTGGCCGAGCCGGGCGGCGGCGGCGCCTCCTCCCCCAGCCCGAGGCCGGCGGCGGTGGAGGGGGGAGGTGGCGCTTAAAGGGGCAGGAGCTCCTCGGGTGAGGGAGGACGAGCGCTCGCTCGCTCGCCTGCTCGCTCAGGGACGGCGGTGGCGGAGGCTCCGCTGGGGGAGGGGAAAGCGGGTGGCGTCTCCTAGGGGCCGGAACCAGGAAGGATCCCAGAGGCAGGAAAAGGACAGAAACTTCTACTACGGCGCAGCTGGGGATGGCGGTGGGCCTGAGCGGTATGGGGTACCCCAAGAGCTCGCTCGTTCGTTCGCTCACTCTCTCTCCCTCTCTCGGGGCGGCGGCAAAGACTTTATCACAAAGACGGCTGGGGAGACAGTGGGAGCCACCGAGGTTCAAGGAGGCCTAGGGCAGCAGGAGAGGGCGTCTGGATCGCGCACGGCAGGCACCTCTCTGGGTAAACATGCTTCTTCTTCCTGGCCCTGGCCCTGTCCTGTCAACCCTCTGGGTATCGTGGAGGCCATCCGTGGCAGCGTAGTGAGGCTGATGGAGGACTGTGAGAATCGGCTTTATTCGTAGCTCAGCTTGGCCTCAGCCACCACCACCACCCTTGCAGCAACCTCTGGGGCAACAGGAAGCAGCTGCTCAGTGCAGCCCCGACCTGGTGGTGAGTTAGGGTGGGGGAGGAGGAAAGGCTGGCTTTAAAGGCCTGAGAGAAACTAGGGGGAGGGGAGGCACCCTTAACAGGACCAGGAGTGGACTAGTAATGAATACTGTAAAATACTACTTGGTTCTCAGCCGCTTAAATAGGAGTGGAGGGGCCCGCCTCGCGGGTGAGGAAGGAAGCCATCACCTAAACCCCAGGCTCTTCCTTAGAGCTGGAGCTTGCCAATGCTAGGGTCTCGTGTTCAGCAGCTAAGCCCTGTGTCTCCCCCCTCCACAGTCCATTTCCTCTCCTTCACTCCCCCCTGCCCCAAAAGAGCAAAGGTTAGGCCCCACCCCTGCTGAGTCAGCCAGGGAGGGAGCTCGGCATCCCTCAGGCCTTTCCCAGGGGCAGCAATCATACTTACCCATGTCAGGCTGGCAGGACTCCAGGGTAGGACCCAGCTTCTCACTGTCCTTGGGCCTCGCTGCACTTGAAGGCTACTGGTAGGTTCTCCCCAACTATGAGCTGGGAACTCCGGAAAGAAAAACAGCAAAACAAAAAACAAAACCAAAAAGCCAGTGTATGCTTCCTGCGAACCACACAGCCTAAACTGCTGTAGGGTGATGTCCCTGTGTGACAGCCTGGGGTAGGAGGGCGGAGGAAAGGGCGGGGCTTTCGCTGGGTGGAGAAAGGGAGGAGGCGAGGACAGGGCTGACCCAGGAGAAGTATGGAGGAAGGTTACCAACTATGTTAACACTTCAGGACTGTGGTAAAAGAGGACAGTAAAGGCAGAAGGAAACAGAGTTGCAGCTAATGAGAGGGAAAAAGTCTCGATAAATGCTAGAGGACATGAACACTGGGATGCAAATGACCTTTAGAATATCCGTTTGCAAGTCTGTATTTGGGTGACAAAGCAGAACAAGGTGACCTGAACTCTTAGGTCTTCACCCGCTTTTTACCTTCTCCCGTCAGGATCTGGAGGAGGTGCTCCCACCCCCATTACAGCATTTCCCCCAACCCGAGCAAGTCTACCAAAGCACTGGCAACTCAGGGGCGCCACCTTGTGTCCAGATCTTGGCACGGGAGGGACTGGAGCCAAGGACGTCATGAAGGAAGCTGAGGCCTCCTCTCTGCCCCAGGAGCCTCTCCTTAGAGCTCTCCAGGTCACCGGGGGCTTAGAACTGTGAGTTCAGCTGTCCCGGCGGAGCTTCTGCCCAATGTTGGCAACCTTGCAAGGTGGCGCCTATAGATGCAGGTTCCTCCGCAGGACAAAGCTCCAGCTGGTTTGTAAACAGTCATTAGCTGACAGAAGTACTTCCCAGAAAATAGCCTGTAATAGATTTCAAAATGGTGAGATTCCACTCTTGTAGTCTCAAATGCTGCCACAAGAGGCCACTAGCTGGGCTCAAACAGGTTGTAGGTCACAAAATATGCCCCACTATAGTGCACTAAGTGCACATTTTATGAAGAACTCCCAAAGCTGTTCCAAAGCCCCAACAGCAACACTAAACACCGTGTGTCTTTTTTTTTTGGGGGGGGAGGGGTAGGGCCGGGGGATGGTGTTGAAGTTTGGAGACAGGGTTTCTCTGTGTAGCCTTGGCTGTCTGTTGACCAGGCTGGCCTTAAACTCACACTGATCCACCTGTCTGCTTCAGTCATCTGGCCCAACCTAAAAATTATCTCTGTACCCTGTCTGGAGAAACAACAAAAAAAATTGTCTTTGTATCACCATTAAATCTTCCTAATTCTCATAAGGGATCTTTATCCAATCTTGTGTTTTTTTTTAACCTGCAGTCTCAAACATGCAAGTCTAGGCTTGCCCAAATATCTGGAGGGAGTCTATTAGGAACTTCCTGAAGACCTAGACAAGGCCCACAAGACCCTCACTTGTAACACATCGTCCACATCTCATAAAAGCAATTAATGCCTGGTAACCAACCTATTTTCCTCTTTCAATAAAAAAACCCATTTTGTGCTGGGTATGGTGGTTCACATCTTTAATCCCAGCACTAAGACCGGTCTCACAAAGTCCAGGACAGCTAGGACTACAAGAGAAACCCTGTCTTCAAACTTGTACCAGGTCTGTATATACCTTTAATCCCATTTAGGATCTGAAGCAGGTTCTGAGTTCAAAGACAGTGTGATCTATAAAGGGAGTACAGGATAGGATAGCCAGGGTTACACAGTGAGGCCCTGTCTTGAAGGGGGTGGGGGGGAGATTACCTTCCCTACTTAGTGTGGAAATGAGCATTGTGGAGTTGGTTTGTAATCTTAGCACTTGAAAGGCTGAAGCAGGACCGTGGAGACCAGCCCAGGACTATGCAGCAAGATTCAGAAACAAAAGAAGCTATATGAAATACTCGAAGAAAAAAAAGCCACAGGAAGCCGCACAAGGCCCACAGCATTCCACCGATGAATGGCCCTTTCTGATAGTCCTGTTCCAAGCACATGCTAACTGCAGCCTCTTACTGCCAACTGCATTGTGGGATGACTCAGAAGCAAGACAGACAAGCGAGGGGTGTACACTTTATTGAAAACTTTAAATACTCCTCAGAGAGAACATCACGTCTTCAATCAAGGCTCTTGTGTGGCCTACACAGGAAACTGAGCTTTCAGCATGGAGGAAGGGGAGGACAGTACAGAGTGCTGAGTTTGGCAAATGGACCCCTCATGAGGCGTGCTCTTCTGCCAGCTTGTCGGCCTTTGCCACAGCTTCTTCAATCGGCCCCACCATATAGAAGGCTTGCTCTGGGAGATGGTCATAGTCACCTGCACAGGAGAATGAGTAGTGAGAAGGTGAATTGACTTTGTGCAGCACACACACTTCACCACGTGAAGCCACTGGTCAGACTGATAAATTCTTCTTATGTAAGAAAACTTAAACTTCCAAGTGAAATTTACTTTTTGTTTTTTGGGGACAGTTTTCTGGCTGGCCTGGAACTCAGGAACCCAGATATCTATTTGGGAGCACTGAGACTAAATGTGTGCAGCACACATGTCCCCTCCAAGAACACAGTTTGGGGCTCAGCAGTGACTTCTCTTCCAGAGGACACAAGTTCAGCACCACCACCTCTACCTCCAGTGGCTGTTCCCAGGGGATGGAACGCCATGAGATCCCGCATGCATATATACACACGCAGGCACAAGAGCACTTAACACCACCACCCCCAGACACAGCAGATAGGCAGCTCAGTTTTCACATGGATTCCCTAGTAAGGGGGGGTGCTGTCTCTGACATGGACTGTCACCTGCTTTTCCATCATTCCTCCTGGTGGGGCTGCTCAGTCCTGCTGAGCCAGGATGTGCTGGGGTGGGTTGGTAGTGGGAGAAATGGGTTCTGTTATTCTGAGGCATTGGGGGGCGGGGGGGAGAGACAGGGAGGAAGAGGAGGATGAGGGCTATGATGGGGAATGTGAATAAATTAATTTTTAAAAAACCCTTAACTTGGGAGCATTTGAGTTCTGGTTTCAAATTCCTACTCTCTGGCTCAGTGACATGGGACAGTTTACCACAGAGCAGGGCGATGGCCTCTTTAGCGAAAGGTACACAATATATATCAGGACTGTCTTGTATTTCAGTTTTCTATCATTTTTATGGCTAGCTTGGTAGAAAAATCTCACCTGCTAAAATCTGCTGGAACCCTTTAATGGTCTCCTTCAAGGGCACAAGCTTTCCCATGTGACCTGTGAAGACCTCAGCAACCTGGAATGGCTGGGACAAGAAACGCTGGATTTTCCTTGCCCGGGACACAGTCAGTTTATCTTCCTCAGAAAGTTCATCCATACCCAAAATAGCAATGATGTCCTGGAGAGATTTGTAGTCCTAAAAGACAGCAGGATGAGGTGAGAGCTAGGTGCGTTATCCCTTCAATTTAGAACTCTATCAGAGTCCCAGGTTCCCTCAGCCTAGAGCAGCATCTCCTCCCCATTCCTCATCAGCTACATTAGAGAAACTGGAGCAGGACATGGTGGTGCAGGCCTGTAATCCCAGCACTCAGGAGGCAGAGGCAGGTGGATCTCTGTGAGTTCAAGACCAGCCTG
Organism: Acomys percivali; assembly: GCA_907169655.1. Classification (NCBI taxonomy): domain Eukaryota; kingdom Metazoa; phylum Chordata; class Mammalia; order Rodentia; family Muridae; genus Acomys; species Acomys percivali. The sequence goes on from OU015756.1 coordinate 6,953,006, forward strand.
GTCTACAGAGTGAGTTTCAGAACAGCCAGGGCTGCACAGAGAAACCTTGTCTTGAACACCACCAAACCCAACTGGACTCTTCTTTGTTGTTGTTTCAGAGGCAGGATTTCTCTCTGTAGTCTTAATGACCCCTGGCACTCCCACTGTAGTCCAGGCTGGTTTCTGCTTCCTGAGGGCTGGGATTAAAGGTGCTTGCTAACACCACCAGTCGGGCAACCTGATCAGTCCCTTCTCAACTTTGCCTGCTCACACAAATGACCAGAAAAGATCCAGTCCTTACAGTTGTCAAATTCTTTATGATCCAATAACCAACAATCCCAGGAAGCAGACACTCACCTGCAGAATCTTCTGCACCCCTCGGGCGACATCATAGTGCTCACTGCCAACAATATTGGGATCCATAATTCGAGAGGTGGAGTCCAGAGGATCCACAGCTGGATAGATGCCCAACTCAGCAATAGCTCGGGACAGCACGGTAGTGGCATCCAAATGGGCAAAGGTAGTTGCAGGGGCAGGATCAGTCAGGTCATCAGCAGGCACATAGATGGCCTAAAGTGAGTCAAGAACCCATGGAGATCAGCAGCAACCAGAGGAATCCCTCCTTAAGCCACCCGTTTCCCAACATCTGCGCCTGTCCTACTACACGGGCCCATGCTTTGTCTTAGGTCCCTGGTGCTGGAGTAAGGAATGCTGTCTACCCTGTCCGGGCCAGCACACTATGCTATGTTGTAACTCCACTGTAATGGCACCAACTTTTATTGACATCTTGTTCTTCCTGCACTGTAGTAGCTACGTGAACACGACCACGAGTGCACCTCTAGTGTACAGTCTGTTTTAGCACTTGAAACTCAAGCCACAGAATACTTGCCTCTACCACACACAAGGAAACAATGAAAGGCAGAGGAGTGGCTCCTGTTTGTAATCCCAGCTCTTAGGACACAGAGGCAGGAGGATTGCTCTGAGTTGAGGACTAGGGCGGGTAGATAGTGAGTAGCAGGCTAGCTGGAACTACACAGGCAGATCTCAAAGGCCTGTTTTATCATTGCTGCCTTTATGCGTTTCTGTGCCGCACGTGCATGAGTCAGCCTGCACAAGGTAGGCCAGATGCCCTGGACCTGGAGTTACAGGTGCTTGTAGGCACCATCGGGCCCTAGGATAGAATCCAGGTGCTTTGCAAGAACAGAAAGTTGTTTGTTTCTCTGCGTAGCCCTGGCTGTTCTAGAACTCAATCTAGACCAGGCTGGCCTGGAGTTTAGCGATCCACCTGCCTCTGCTTCCCAAGTGCTGGGATTAAAGGTGTGCGCAACCACCACCTAGCTTCAGAAAGTACTTTTAGCTGCTGAGTCATCTCCCCAGCTCCAGATACCTTCAAATTATTAGTGTTTCATTTTCTTGGTTTTTTTGAGACAATGACATATAGCCAAGTTGGCCAGGAACTCACGCTGTAGATCCCCCTGCCTCTGCTTCCTAGGTGTTAGATCACAGGCACATAACTCCAGACCCAGCTAATGTGCATTTGTATTTAATTTAACTTGACAGCCTGGCATACAAATACATCTTTACACATTATTCTAACTGGTTAACTCTTCCTACTTAAAAGCCCTGCTGGAGTATACACACCTTTAATCCCAATACTCAGGAGGTTGAGGCAGGTGGATCATGAGCTCAAGGCCTGCCTGGTCTAGACACCAAGTTCCAAGGCTACATAATAATGAGATCCTTTCTCAAATGGCCACCACCAAATAAGTAAGCAAGCCCAGGCTGTCCCAATCTCAGATGGTTACCAGCCATCGACTATGGCTCCTGGGAAACCCTGGAAGACCTAGAAGTGCTCTTAACCACTGAACCATCCCTCTAGCCCAACACATAAAAAGGGCTCATTATCTCCCTGGATGCCTGTTCTTCAGCTGAAGTCCTGTCCACTCAGTCTCTCACCTGCACAGAGGTGATAGAGCCCTTCTTGGTGGTGGTGATTCTCTCCTGCATTGTGCCCATGTCAGTGGCCAGCGTCGGCTGGTAGCCTACAGCAGAAGGGATTCTGCCCAGCAAGGCAGACACCTCTGAGCCAGCCTGGGTGAAGCGGAAGATGTTGTCGATGAAAAGCAGGACATCCTGGCCTTCTTGGTCTCTGAAGTACTCCGCGACAGTCAAACCAGTCAGAGCTACCCGGGCACGAGCACCAGGGGGCTCATTCATCTGCCCGTAGACCAAGGCTACCTGCAGAAAACACGCATCAGAAAAGCTGGCAGAGCAATAAGGATGCCACAGACAACCCATTATTCCCAGTCAGAGACTACTATGGGCCCCACTCAGACGCCAATGCTTCCGTTTACAAATTTCTTCTTCCCACTAGACATGAAACTCAAAACACTGAACTGAAGATGTGCATACCCTCCATTCAACACCTCCAATCTAGCTTCAAACACTGATTATCTATCAAAACTAAAGTCCAGAAATACCACACACCAGAGAAAAATGGTGGAAGGAAAGACTGTTTACAGATCCTAGGGCATTCAACATCAAATATAAAACATGGCTTCAGCTGGCACTAGCTTTCTGCATAGGATCATGTGGACACCAATCAACTCGGAGCTTACCTTGGAGGTGGCATCTTTTAGGTTGATAACACCAGACTCAATCATTTCATGGTATAAATCATTGCCCTCACGGGTCCTCTCGCCAACACCAGCAAACACAGAGTAACCACCATGGGCTTTAGCAACGTTGTTGATTAGCTCCATGATCAGTACAGTCTTTCCCACGCCAGCACCACCGAAGAGTCCTAGGTTAAGAAGAGCATTTCAGATCCCCACTTTCCCAATGAAGCAACATCCAGTTGTGTCTCCCTTCTCAGGAATGGCATCTGGCTTCAGCAAACTCAGAAGAACGAAAGTCAGAATCTAATCATCAACGAAGGACATCAACGCACACCCACAAGGGGCACTTCCCTTCTATCAATCATACCAACCACCAACATACCGATTTTGCCACCCTTGGCGTACGGGGCCAGCAGATCCACAACCTTTATACCCGTCACCAGAATTTCCTGCTCAACACTCATCTCCATGAACTCGGGAGCCTCGGCGTGAATAGGAGCAAATCTGTAAAATGTAGAGGGAAGAGCACTGTGTCCCTGTGCTGACAAGCCACTCAGGTCAATTGTAATCTTGTCCATGTAAGCTAAGCTAAGCTAAGCTGTCATGTAATTCTAACTTTCTGCAATAAAAACTTTTGACTCAGGAACAAATAAGCCCCATTTCCTGACATTTTCCTCTTATTCATCCTAAACATAACAAAATTCCTTTATATACCAGTAAGAAAACAAAAATCTGTAAACTTTAGAGAATCCATAACCTAAGTCATCAACACAAGCTTTAAATAACTTATGGGGTGGGGTTCTAAGTAGAAACATTTTAATAGGAACCTTTTAGTTTGTTTTTTGAGACAGGGTTCTCTGTGTAACAACCTTGGCTGTCCTGGAATTTGCTCTGTAGACCAGGCTGGCCTCAAACTCACAGAGATTTATTTGTGTGCCTCTGCCTCCCGGGGGATGGTCCTAAAGGCGAGTGCCACCACTGCCCAGCTTAATCTCCACTGCTGTATAATTGAATACAAGAGAAACTCAAGTAGTACTGTAGGAAAAGTGCTTGACTCCAAGTCGTTACACTAATGTCTAAAGCTTCAGGAAAGAGTGCCTGGGTTCACGAAAGCAACGAGAGGAGCTTACTGTTTAGTTTTGATGGGACCTCTCTCATCAATAGGTTCTCCAATGACATTCATGATCCTGCCCAAGGTCTCTGGACCAACAGGAATTTTGATTGGCGCGCCTGAATCCAGGACTTTCTGGCCTCTAACCAAGCCTTCAGTGCCATCCATGGCGATGGTTCTGACGGTGCTCTCCCCTGTCAAAAAGTGCTTAGAGGTTACAGGAACCAAAGCTCGTAGTGACCGGCGGCCAAAAGCAAACCAGACTCCCCCTCAGCATCTGAAAGTGGCTTCAGCAAACTCAGAAGAACGAAAGTCATTTTGATAAGATCATCACAGATGGGAGACGGCATGGATTTTGTGCTATTTACACTTAACAAGCTCCTTAAAAAAATATAGAAAATCCACTTACCCAAATGCTGCGCCACCTCCAAAACCAGTCTGGTGTCCCTGCCTTGCACTTCCAGGGCATTTAGGATGGGCGGTAGTCCCTCATCGAACTGGACGTCCACCACGGCGCCAATGACCGCCACGATCCGCCCGGTGGCAGCGCCTGCCTTCGGGGCAGGGGACGTCTGCGCCGCATAGTCCCTGGCTAACAGACAAAAGGATACTGGGCGGCCGAGGTCCACGGAAGCCCAGATTTGCTCCCAAGGAAAGGCCAGCCCAGGCCAGACTAAGTATCCCGCAGGCTCGGAAAGCCACGCTGCAATGGAGCGCTCCGCTGACCTCGTGCACAAAGCCGCCATTACCCGTGAGACAGGTACCCCAGGCGGCTCCACAAGGTCAAGGTGGCCGCCAGCCGCCCTCTCACCACAAAACGGGCCATGCTGGTTCGCCCCACACTCCCACGAGCGACTGTCCTTGGACTTCCCTTACGGAGCACGGATCTCCCAGGCCCAGGCTCAAGGTCACGGGGAGAAGACCCGAACCCCGCTCCTCCAGGAATGCACTTACCAGCATGCACCGCGGAGGGAGCGGCTCGCAGTAAGAGCTGCGCCTGGGGTAGTGATGCCGCCGAAGGGCCGAGTCCCCGTAATGCCCCGGAGGCCGAGGCCGAGGCCACACGCCCCACAAGACTCAACATGGCGGAGTCCGGGTGGAGACTGAGAGCCGCAGCGGTGCCCGCCGTCCGTTCTGCAGCCGGGGCGGGGCCGCCTCTGCGGGAGGCATGGCCATTGGATCAATTGGCTGCTCATCACGCTAGATCGCGCTCCTATAGGGAAAGCCACTCAAAGGTCCTCATCTATTGGTCAGAACCGGTGTCAATCTCAGATGCCTTTGTTTAATTGGAAGAGCACCCCTCTAAGCCGCGAAGCCTAATTGGGTCATAGGAACTTCAATAGGCGAGGTATCTGGCGGAAGAGCGTGTAGGTAAAGGGGCGGGGTTCCTACGGACCGCGCTGACTGCCTTTGCCTGTCCTTGGGCCCTGACTTAGGTGACAGCCACCAAGGTGGCATGCAAATGTAGGGTGGAAGCTTTCAGGCGCCTCGGCAGGAGGACGAGGCCCTTTGCTATTGCCCTAACCAGACGCGATGGCAGAACCCCGTAATTCCAGAACGTGACAGGGACCAGCAGTAGGGTCAAGAGTCCTAAGGGCAGCACTCGGGAGGCAGTGGAAGGTGGGTCACTGTGAGTTCGAGGCCAGCCTGGTCTACAAAGCAAGTCTAGGACAGCTAAGGCTACACAGAGAAACCTTGTCTCGGAAAACAAAAAACAAACAAACAAAAGAGTCCTAAGGGCCAATTTAAGCCACGCGAGCCCCTGCCTCAGATAAAAGGAAGAACGGAAGTGATAGGCTTCGGATTGAGTAGCTGAGCCAGGTCTCTAAAAGGATCTCTGAATGAGACTGGAGGCTGGCCGGAAGCATGTGTTGCTGCAGAATGGAAAGTCACAGAATCCATGGCATCCTTCCCTAAGATGCTGACTTTAAGCAGCGACAGTGGGCATGGCGTGGGGTCTAACAGGAAACTGCCTTGCTGTGAGCACACACAGAGCACCGGATTAAACCGTACATGGCTGTTTTGCTTTCATGTATTTCTTTGCATGCATCATATGTGGTACCCTCAGAGGCCAGAAGAGGGCATGGGATCTGCTGGGACTAAAGTTATGACAGCTGTGAGTCGTTTGTGTGTGTGTGTGTGTGTGTGTGTGTGTGTGTCTGTGTGTGTGTGTGTGCGCGCGCGCGCACGCTGGGAACGAACCTGGGTCCTTTGGAAGAATAGCCTTAATCACTAAGACATCTCCCCAGCCCTTCTCCATCCTATTTATTACTTATTTTTAGTTATCTTTTGGCTTTTTGAGGCAAGACTGCTCTATATAACCCTGGTTGTCTTGGAACTCTCTTTGTAGACCAGGCTGGCCTAGAACTCACAGAGATCCACCTGCCTCAGATCACAATTCCTGGATTAATGATGTGCACCACCACACCTGTCTCTTCGCTGAACCTAGAGCTGGCTGTTCCTGTCAGACAGAGCTCCCATAATCCTCCTCTGTGCCTCCCTAGGTTTGAGCACTGCTAGCATTGCTTCTCCCCCCACCTCAAATAAAGTAAGGTCAACATGGAGAGTTTGACCAACACTTGGGGTTCAGAATCTACCTTTGTGGATATTGTACTGAACCTCATAAAGCCAAGTGTGTGGTATGTGCCTGTAAACCTAGCAGTGGAGAAGTAAAAATAGGATCAAGGAGGCTGGAGGAGATGGCTCGTTAATAAATAAGCTTACCAATAAGGCTGAGGACCCGAGTTCCAAACTCAGTTGGAAGGAAAGAGCTAACTTCAGCAAGTTGTCCTCTTCTGTCCATGTTTGTCCTCCCCCAAATAAACAGATGTACTTCTAAAAGTGGGAGGATACACTGAAGGCCATCCTGAGCTATATACCCTGGGCTACGTGAGACCCTATTAAGCAGGGTGTGGGGGTGCATGGCTGTAATCCCAGCACTTGGGAGGCAGAGGCAGGTGGATCTATGTGAGTTCCAGGCCAGCCAGGTCTACAGGGTGAGTCCAGGACAGCCAGGACTATAAGAGAAACCCTGGTCTTTTCTGACTCTTTCCGGGTGCTCAAGATGTCGAAGCGAGGACGAGGCGGGTCCTCCGGAAACAAGTTCCGGATTTCCCTGGGTCTTCTGGTAGGAGCTGTGATCAACTGTGCCGACAACACAGATAGGAGCCAAAAATCTGTATATCATCTCTGTGAAGGGAATCAAAGGACGGCTGAACAGGCTTCCTGCAGCTGGTGTGGGCGATATGGTGATGGCCACAGTTAAGAAGGGCAAACCTGAATTAAGAAAAAAGGTCCATCCAGCAGTAGTAATTCGACAACGAAAGTCATATCGAAGAAAAGATGGGGTGTTTCTTTATTTTGAAGATAATGCAGGGGTCATAGTAAACAATAAAGGCAAGATGAAAGGCTCTGCTGTCACAGGTCCAGTTGCAAAGGAGTGTGCATACTTGTGGCCCAGGATTGCATCCAATGCAGGCAGCATCGCATGATTCTCTGGTGTACTTGTAAAATATATTCATTAAAAAGTCTTTGCTCTAAGAAAAAAAAAAAAAAAAAAAGAGAAACTCTGTCTCAAAATAAATAAATAAATAAGAAAAAGAAAGAGACCCTATCTAAAAAAGCAAAAACAAAAACAACCATGCTGGTGGCGCAGGCCTCTAGTCCCGGCACGTGGTAAGGCAGAGGTAAGTGGATCTCCGTGAGTGTGAGGCCAGCCTGGTTGACAAGGCAAGTCCAGGACACCAGGACTACACAGAGAAACCTTGTCTTTAAAAACCAAACAAACAAAAAAGATGCCAGGCACAGTGGCACACACCTTTATTCAGGGACTCCAAAGGTAGAGAGAGATAAATGTGTTTTTAGGTCAGCCTGGTCTGTATAGGGAGCGTCAGGCCTCTCAAGGCTTCATGGTAAAACTTTGTGCAAAATAAGTGAATTAACTAATTAGTATTAGTAAATTTCAAAAGTCACATAACTACTGTGGATGATACTTTGAATGGTCCATATCCAAGCACAGGACTGTGTTTGTGGTACTGGGGCTGCATTCTACAACCAAGCTGTCTACAGCCCCATCCCTTCAGAGACAGTTTTGCGGAGCCCAAGCTGACCTAAACTCACGAACCTCCTGCCTCTGTCCTCTATCACAAGACTACTCATGACACCCTGTGCTAATGTGTATGGGTGCTCTGTCTGCACATATGTCTGTCCTTTCTGAGGTCAGATGGCATCAGATCTCCTGGAACTGGAGTTACAGATGCTTGTGAACCACCTTACGTGGGTGTTGGAAATAGAACCTTGGGAGAAAAACATTCCTAACTGCTGAGCTGTATCAGTCTAGGCCTCCACCTTTCCCACTTTGAGACAGGGTCTCTGTAGTGGTATGAATAAGAATGCCCCCCCCCCAAAAAAAGCTGGGTGTGGTGGCGCACGCCTTTAATCCCAGCACTCGGGAGGCAGAGGCAGGTGGATCACTGTGAGTTCGAGGCCAGCCTGGTCTACAAAGCGAGTCTAGGGCAGCCAAGGCTACATAGGGAGACCCTGTCTAAAGAAAAAAAAAACCCAAAAACAAAAAAAACAAAACAAACAAACAAACAAAAAAGAATGGCCCCCATAAGTTGATATATTTGAATGCTTAGTCCCCAGGGAATGGATTTTTAAAAAAAAGATTTATTATATATACAGTGCTCTGCCTGCATGTACACCTGCAGGCCAGAAGAGGGCATCACATTCTAGATGGTTGTGAGCCACCATGTGGTTGCTGAGAATTGAACTGGACATCTGGAAGAGCAGTCTTAACTTCTGAGCCAACACTCCAGGCCCCCCCCCCTTTTTTTTAAGTTTTTTTTAGGACTTTGTGTAGTTCCGGCTGTCCTGGATTCACTTTGTAGACCAGGCTGTCCTGGAACTCACAGTGATCCACCTGCCTCTGCCTCCTGAGCGCAAATGTTGAGGGATTAGGAGGTATGGCCTTGGTGGGGGTGTTCCTGGGGGTAGGCTCTGAGGCTCTCAGTTGCTGGTCTAGCATCATGCCTGTCTGCCTCCCACCATGATAACAATAGACTAACCTAAAACTATAAGCAAGGCCCCCAATTAAATACTTTCTTTTGTAAGAGTTGCCTTCTGGTCACTGGGGTAGGGACTAAGGCAGTCTCACTGCGTACCCTGCTGGCCTCTGATTTACTGTTCTATAAACAAGGCTGGCCTGGAACTCTGAACCTCCCACTTCTACCTTCCAAGTTACAGGTGTATGCTACCATTCCCAGCTCAAAAATCCCAACCTTTTCCTTTTTTTTTTTTTTTTAAATTATGTATACAGTGTTATGCTTGTAGGCAAGAAGAAGGCACCAGATTTTATTATAGATGGTTATGAGCTACCATGTGGTTGCTGGGAATTAAACTCAGGACCTCTGGAAGAGCAGCCACTACTCTTAACCGCTGAGCCATCTCTCCAGCCCCCGCTTTTTCCCTTTTGAGACAGGGTCTCACTGTGTAACTTGCTCTGTACACCAAACTAGCTGTTCAGCCTGCCTTGGCCTTCCAAGTGCTGTGATTAAGTATGCATCATCTTGGCTGGCTAAGTGAGCATTGGTGCACTGGTGTTTTGCCTACGTGTGTCTGTATGAGGGTATCGGATTCCCTGGAACTCAAGTGGAGGTTGAGAATTGAACCCCGGTCCTCTGGAAGGACAGCCAGTGCTCTTAACTGCTGAACCACTCGATTTACTTTTGTTTTAGGGGTAGGCAAGATGGGTCAGTGGTTCATAGCTGCCTGCTCTTGCAGAGGCCCGGGGTTTCACTCCTAGTGCTCACAAGGAAGCTCACAACTGTCTGTAACCTCAGTACCAAGGGATCTGGCACACTTTTCTTGTCTCCCCTGAAACCAAGCGTGTGTGGTACACATACATACATGCAAAGCAAACACTCGTATACAGGGAATAAGACTTTGTTGTGAGCCAGGGTTTATCTGTGTGTCCCTGAACTCACTCTGTAGACCAGGTTGGCCTTGAACTCACAAAAATCTGCCTGCCTCGCCGGGCGTGGTGGCGCACGCCTTTAGTCCCAGCACTCGGGAGGCAGAGGTGGGCGGATCGCTGTGAGTTCGAGGCCTGCCTGGTCTACAAAGTGAGTCCAGGACAGCCAAGGCTAACACAGAGAGACCCTGTCTCGAAAAACCAAAAAAAAAAAAAAAAAAAAAAAAAAAAAAAAAAAATCTGCCTGCCTCTGCTTCCCTGAATGGTGAGGTTAAAGGAGTGTGCCACTCCCACCTGGGGACTAAGACTTTCAAAAGTATTTTTTAATTTTGTGTGTTTTGCTTCTGTATGAGTATGTACCACATACATGGCTAGGTGTCCAGAGGTCAGATGACAACACTGGATCAGTGGGCCTGAGTTACAATTGCCATACATACATGTCTCCTAGGACATACACAATTTTTTTTGAAAACCCATTGTGCTCACATTTGTTAACTCTTAATTTTGTTAATTTCTTTGTTGTCAATGTTTCCCTGCAACAAGCCCTTGACACCACCACCAGCGCCCCCACCTCCCCCACCCCAAGTGCTGGGGACTGAATTTAGGAAGCATTCCACCACTTAGCTATATCCCTGGTCCACTCTTCACTGAAATCAGACCTGTTAAAACTATACTAAAACAAAAATATCTTTGCTTAGCTTTGGTTGAGACAGGCCTGTATTTCTTGGTTGATACCCAAATTGTACAAGAGATACTGCTGAGCCATCTCTCCAGCCCTGAAATCCAACTTTTACCAAAGGCTGTGAAACAAAGAGCTGGTGGTTATAACCCAGAAGTAGGGTGCTTGCTGAGTACACAGGAGACCACAGAATGCACCTCAATGCCACAAAGAGCTGACCATACTGGGGCCATGCCTATAATTCCAGCACTCGGTGGGAGCAGGACTGCTAAATCAAGACCCATTTAAGCTTCCCAGCAGGAACCAATCAAAAAGCAGAAACATGGGCCTGGAGAGATGCTCAGAGCCTTGGACTTCCAGAGGACCCAGATTCAATTCCCAGTACTCCCAAGGGACACACAGGGTATACAGAACAGACAGACATATAGTCAAAATACCTACGAACAAATCAGGCGGTGGGCGGGGGGGGGGGAGGATCATCTCTCAAACACATGCAATATCCCCTTTAGACTATGGCTTGGATATGTCCATCGTACTATTAGCACAATAGTATAGGAACGTGCTCTCAAGTTAACATTCTCAACCTGTGCACAGGTCATGGCCTCTTGGGGTCTTAAGACTATTGGAAAACTGATATGATTTATAACAGCAGCAGGGTAGCAATGAATATAATTTCATGGTGAGGTCAGCACATGAACAACTAAACGCATTAGGGGTCACAGCATTAGGAAGGTTGCGAACCACTGCCACCTGTTATGAATCATAATGTAAATATCTGAAATGTGACCTATGAAAGGGTTGCAGCCTACAGGCTGAGAGCGGCTAAGGGGTAGAGGATGGAGAAGGCTCAGGTTGAATGCTTGCAGAGGATCAGGGTTCAGTTCTCAGCTCATGCCACTTGTAACTCCAGTTCTGGAAAGCTGACACCCTTTCGGACTCCACAGGCACTGCATACACATGGTACATAAATGCACATCACTCAGAAAATACCTTATAGCCAGGCGGTGGTGGCGCACGCCTTTAATCCCAGCACTCGGGAGGCAGAGGCAGGTAGATCGCTGTGAGTTCGAAGCCAGCCTGGTCTACAAAGTGAGTCCAGGACAGCCAAGGCTACACAGAGAAACCCTGTCTCAAAACAAAAACAAAACAAAAAACAAACAAAAAAACAAAAAGAAAAATACCTTATAGATTATATTGTTGCCTAAATATCACTTCCTTGCTCAGAAATAACTAAGTGTATTATAATAGGCCTAAGTGTAGCTCAGGGGTAGAGCGCTTTCCTGTTGTATGGGAGTACCTAGAGTCAATGTCCAGTTCTAAAACTAAATGTTTCCTATGCTTCTATTCGCACCCTTTCTGCCCCCATTTCTGAGACAGGGTCTGTGCAGCCCAGGTCTACCAAACCAGCCATGAATACCAGGCTGGCCTCAATATGCTTGCCTGTCTCCCAACTGCTGGGACAAAAGGACTGCACATGCTTAGCCTAGCAGAATTTCTGTAAGGACAAAGTGCGTAACACTTTCCCAAGCCCCAACCTATCTGTGACTAATGTTCCCTCTGCTTTAACAGGAAGCATTGTTCTGAACCCAGGCTCACACTAAAACAGACTTAGACTAGCCTTTTAGGCCAGCCTTGTTTAAATATTATGTAGCCAAGGATGAAGGACCGCCGTGTGCCTAAGTGCTAGGACCACAGGTGTGAGTGGCCAGGCTGTACCGTTTTTTGCTGTAAATGTACTAATTTTTTACAACTAGGGTCATATGTGGACCAGGCTGGCTTGTCCCGAGTGTTGGGCTCGAAGGCGTATGTCCAAACCCCAGCTAGATTGGTAACATTTAGATGTGGTGGAGTGTGCCTTCACTCCCAACTGTTTGTGTTTTGTTTTTTGAGACAGGGTTTCTCTGTGTAGCCTTGGCTGTCCTCAAACTCACAGCAATTCACCTGCCTCTGCCTCCCAAGTGCTGGGATTATAGGCATGTGCCACCACGCCCGGCTCACTCCCAACTCTGGAGGCAGAGGCAGCCTGTTGTGAATTCCAGGCCAGCCAGGACTCCACAGTGAGATCCTGTCTTTTATGTTCCTATCTGCAGGTACACACCATAGTATGTGCACAGGTTAACTTGTTCTAAACTCCCTTTTTAGTTTACTTATATAGCCTAGGCTGCCCTCAAACACTTGATCCTGGCTCAGCAGTTAGAACATGTGACACTCCCGAGGACTGGAGTTCTAGTTTAGGTTTATAATCAACATGAATGAAGTGTCCAGGGCCTGAGATGGTCTTCTACCCTTGCTGGGCAACCCCTCTTGCCCATTTAAGATAGCTCAACAGGAAAAGGCACATACTAACTGCTCAGAGGGCCTGGGTTCAAATTCCCAGACACATATGGAGCAACCTGTTAACTGCAAAGGCTTAGTCTTCTTGCATCCGAGGAGACCTGCATAAACCTGGTGCACCATGTGGTATGTGTCAAGGTTTCTCTGTGTGGCCCTGGCCATCTTGGAACCTAGCAGAGTTGGTCGTTTTTCCCACCATGTGGGTCCTGGAGGTCAAACTCAGGTTGGCAGGCTGAACTGTAAGCATCCTTTTGTTTCTGCTAGGTTGTCCTGAAACCTATGCTAGTGTGCTGCCACACTGCCAGAGTTAAGTCTCACTTTGTAACCTTGACAACTACCACCTGAGCCACCTTCCCAAATCTGTCCTTTTCTGACTTAACTTCTGAGCTACACACACACAGAAATCACTAAGGAATTAACATCTTTATCTTTGGCACTTCATTCCTGCTACAGATTTCAGAAGCTGGGAAAGAGGCAACACTGCAGGAGCTGAAAGACGGTACAGGAGGACAATACATTCTGTTTTATTTCAATCGAGTCACAACACGGTCCAGCTGCTGCATGGTGCGCCCACAGCCTCCCTTTACAGTCCCACGTTACAGGGTTTCCTGTGACAGTACAGCAAGCCTCTATTCCAACAGGAGCGGCCCCAAATTTCCCCTCAGAAATAAACTCCATTCCAATAAGGGATAAATACATCAAATTACAGCAAAAAGACACTTAAAAGGACAGCCAAGAAATCTTCCAACAGTTTATTAGAAAGAATGTAGACATTTAAAAAATCCCCACTGTCATGAACATAAATTGAGGTTTTCCAGCCAGGGCATAAGCTGAAATCAAAACAGGAAATTAAAAAAAAAAAAAATCCAATAGTGTATTAACATGTTCCACTCATTTGCCATACTGACAGTGCAAATACAAATCTGTTCTAAAATGTACATACTCTCAAGCAACAATGTACAGCTTTCTTAGTCCTCCATGCTAAGAGATGTAAAAGCTTAAGGGCCACACAATACCAAATGTATAGGCTTCAAAACCATCTAAGTTAGGGCATTCACTAGTTTTAGCTAAAATACACCTGAACACTGACAAGTGATCACTTACAATGATGTATATATTTTTGAAAAATAAACTTTAGTGGAATAATTCTGAAGGGTGCACTGGAAGAATGGCAAGCTATCATTTTAGGATATCAGCAAATTTGTCTCAGCCTCCTTCAAGTGATGGTCTAGGATCTACACCTGTGTCTTTCCCTAAGCCGAGACCCTCCTAAGATGCCAATAACTGTGTTATGAAGAGAGAAGACTTAGGTGAACATGTTTATTCATCAGAGCTGCTGTATCAGTTGCCTGGGATCTCAACTGCTTTATAGAATCCTGGGAAATGTTCATGCATAAGGATATTGCCTTAGCTGACTTAAATTGCCCCATACAATGGTACGTTATCAACCCTTAGTGAAGCCTTTAAAAAAAAAAAAAAAAAAAAAAAGAATCCAGGTTGAAAAACGGGTTAAAGGAGGCAAGTACAGCATCTGCCTTTAGAGCTACCATTAACTCAGGGATTTTCTCAGTATGAAATCTTGCAGAAGTTATTTTTCTTTCTCAAAATCCAGGCGATGACAACATTCCTTACTCCAGATCTGGCATTTCTGAAAGTATTTTTAGAAACAATTAGCAAGGTCTACAAGAGAACTACGAAGACTCTAACACTTACAAGACAGAGCTCCCTAACAGCCATCTCTGAGCACTTGTAAAAGATGCAACCACATCTTAAAGAGGAAAAGAGGTGTCTAAGAACTGTGACAGGTGTTTTAGGCTCTTTCCTTAGTTCACTAGCCCATCTTCATTCTTGGGAATGCTTCTCCTTTCTTTCTTTCCTTTTTTGAGACAGGGTCTCTCTGTGTAGCCTTGGCTGTGCTGAAACTAGCTTCGTAGACCAGGCTGGCCTCTAACTCAAGAGATCTGTGTGCCTCTGCCTCCTGAGTGCTTGTATTAAAGGCATATACCAACATGTCTGGCTTCTGAGAGCCTCTTTTATTCTCTCCAGACACCATGTATACACATAGTGCAGACACAAGTAGGTAAAACACAGAACATAAAATAGTTATAAACCGGGCGGTTGTGGCAAGCCTTTAATTCCAGCACTCGGGAGGCAGAAGCAGGCGGATCTCTGTGAGCTCGAGGCCAGCCTGGTCTACAGAGTGAGCTGCACAGAGAAACCCTGTCTTGAAAAACAAAACAAACAAACAAATAAAATAGTTACTTTTGGAAAGTGTAATCTTTCCTTTCACTTTTCCTGGTGCCTGCTCAGACTTTCATGTTATCTACCCCACTGTTCTTTTAAACTAAATTGTCCTTTAGCTTAAACAATCAAGCCACAGATGGTGTCTGCTCTAAAACTCTGGTCCCAGTGCAGACAACCAATGCACTAGAAAAATTTAAAAAACAAAAAAACAAAAACAAACAAACAAACAAACAAAAAAACAAAACAAAACCCAAGACACTCACTTTCATCATCACTGTCTTGCGAATCCTGAAGAAGAAAATTTAAAAGGTTACCAAGCTGATCATATATACGTTAACAGAATAACTTATCCTAAAAATTCTAAGCATTTTTTTTTATTTTACTACAGCAGCAGAGTATAGTTACATGGAACTTAGGAATTTAATGATAAACTCAAGACTTCAATGTCCCAAAGCGCACAGCCATGCAGCAGCAGCACCATCTTTCTGTGAAAAATGCTGTGTGCTTCTTGATGGAGCTGAGCTCACTCCACTCTCCTACAGCTTTGTCCTCTTGGCAGTGGATGAAAGGAAAAATGACAATACAAAGAAGACAATAAATTCTAATTCTACGGACTGAAGCTGAGAATTCTCCCATTACATAAACTCTGTGTCAAGATATTAACAGACTGTTGAGGAAATAATGTCTAAAGTAGTTGAATACACCCTCGTCTTAACGCGTTGACATTTCTTTATTACTAGTGTCACTGACCTGGCTTTAAAACCTACCTCCTTGGTAATGATAATCTCTTAACTCTTACCTTTATATAATGACTTGTTAAAAATATGACCCCTACGCAGGCGTGGTGGCGCATGCCTTTAATCCCAGCACTGGGAGGCAGAGGCAGGTGGATCGCTGTGAGTTCGAGGCCAACCTGGTCTACAAAGCGAGTCTAGGACAGCCAAGGCTACACAGAGAAACCCTGTCTCGAAAAACCAAAAAACCAAAAACAAAACAACAACAACAAAAAAACCAACCCCCCAAAAACCAAAACAAACAAACAAAAAAACAAAAAACCAACCAACCAACCAAACAAACGATCCCCAATGAGCTACAAAAATACAATTTCTCTAGTAGGTAAAAATCCCTAAAAACTGGATAGATCAACACACACACAAAACCTAGCATTTTTTTAAGATGTTGAGAAACGAGACAAGGAGAGAGAGTAGGGCTCAACGAACACTTGCAGGAGAGCTACTGAGCATACAAGACCATGTAAATTAACTGCCTTTTACTATTTAAAAAAGGCCTCATATACTTACATCATCTGCTCCATCTACTTCTGGTAAATCTACATCCTCATCACCACCCATGTGATCCATCATCTATTTGAAAGAGAAAAAACAAACAAACAAAAAACCAGCTTTACTAAGCTACACACTGCAGAATAAGTTTTTAATTCAGCATCAAGGAATGCAGCAAAAGAAATTTAAGTACTTTGATTTCCGTAAGGGAAACTGCTTTTTGAAGACAAGAGAAGGTACAAGTAGGTAGGTGTGGTGGTGTGAGACTTCAGAAGTTCAAGACCATCCTCAACTACATATTAAGAAGCCAGCATAGCATGCTACATGAGACCTTGTCTCAAAAAAAAAAAAAAAAAAAAAAAAAAAAAAAAAAAAAAAAAAAAAAAAACTGAATTAGAGCAAGATACCTACATATGGCAGAAAATTAAACTGTTAAAATTCTAACAATGTACATTCTAACAATGTACAGCTCTTCCAATCCAGAGGAATTTCACATTTTTATGGCCCACACAGGGACCAAGAGAGAACAGGGGCGAAAAATCCCTCTGTATAACTGTTACCCCTGGAGGTAAAGGGAAAACTAAAACACCAGAGGGAACACCAACAGATTTATTTGCAGTTACAGATTCTCCATCTTGGCCTGGAGAGACTGCTCAGTAGCTGAAAGCGCTTGCTGTTCGTTCCCAGAGCCCACATGGTGAGTCACAACGGCTGGTAAGGTGGTAACTCTAGTTCCAGGGAAACAACATGCCCTCTTCTGGTCTCTTCAAGGGACCAGACAGGCATGTGGTGTATACCACAGTACACGGTGTGAGGCGGGGTCATAAACAGGTTACAAGGTTTGGCTCCAAGCTCCTCAATAGCCTCTCTGGAGATGGGATGTGATTCTGAAGCCCAGGCAGGGCGGCCAAGCAACTCTGCTGCCTTGGCGAAGATAGGAGAAAGCTTTTATCTTTTTTGTTTTGTTTTTTGTTTTTAGAGACAGGGTTTCTCTGTGTAGCCTTGACTGTCCTGGATTTACTTTTGTAGACCAGGCTGGCCTCGAACTCACATCGATCCACCTGCCTCTGCCTCCCAAGTGCTGGGATTAAAGGCCTGTGCCACGACCACCCAGCAACAGGAAAAAGCTTTATACCTAGATTTAAGGGAAATAAACTGTTTACATGCCACCTTGTAAACAAAACTAATAACTTAATCCTTGATTTCAGGACTGAAGAAGACAGTTTAAAAAGACACATCAGGGTGAAAGTGGGACTGGAGAGATGGTTCAATATTTAAAGGCACCGGCTGCTTTTCCAGAGAACCTGGCTGGGATCAGTCCCAAGCACCCACACGAAGGAGGACCACAACCACCTGTAATTCCAGTACCAGAGGATCCCATGGTCTCTTCTGGCTTCCACGTACACAAAAGTACTTAGCCAGACAAGCAACAAGAATAACATGCTCAGCCTTAAAATTATGGACTATTCATATTCAGTCTCTTGAAGGAAGACTAGGAAGGAAGGTGCCATCGTGACGCACACCTTTAAGCCCAGCACTTGGGAGGCAGAGGCAGGTGGATCGCTGTGAGTTCGAGGCCAGCCTGGTCTACAAAGTTAGTCCAGGACAGCCAAGGCTACACAGAGAAACCCTGTCTCAAAAAACAAACAAACAAACAAAAACAACAACAACAACAACAACAACAACAAAAAAAAAAAAAAAAAAAAAAAAAAAAAAAAAAAAAAAAAAAAAAAAGAAAAAAGAAAAAGAAAAAGAGAAAAAAGAAAAAAACAGACCATTAAGGCTGGCAGATCTGGACCCAGGCAGGTCAGCTCAAACTACTGTACCAAACAAGAACAATGCATACAGTAAACCTAACACCCCTTTTCAGATCTAGCCAATGGACACCATATTCTCCACAATTGTGTGCAGAGCAGGGACTGACTCAGACATGAACTCTGTTGCCCCCTATTTGACCACTTCCCTTTGGTGAGGAGACCTGGTAACACTAAGAGAAAGAGTAAGCAGGCTACCAGGAAGAGACCTAATAGGCTGTGATTGTAATAGTGGGGGACAAGGTCCCCTTCTGTCACAGACCTAGGGGAGGGGAATAGGATGAAAGAGGAAGGGAGTGAGGTGTTAACAAATGAGATGTAATCTGAATAAATTACTTTAATAAAAATTTTTTAAAAAGAAAGAAGAAAGTAGGGGGCTGGAGAGATGGCTCAGAGGTTAAGAGCACTGGCTGCTCTTTCAGAGGTCCTGAGTTCAATTCCCAGCAACCACATGGTGGCTCACAGCCATCTATAATGAGAATTGGTGCCCTCCTCTGCCATACAGGCATACATGTAGTCAGAACACTGTATATATAACTAATCAATCAATTAAAAACACACACACGCGCGTGTGCACACACACACAATAAAACAACAACCACAAAAACAGCATTATGGGGCAGGTAGAGAACTTACCTCAGAGAAACGGTCAAAATTAGACATGTCTTCATCTGAGTCATCTTCCCAGTCTTTCCAGTTATTGAAGTCCACACTAAGCCAATTAAGCTACAGATCAACAAAAACATCACCTCTGTTACTTGTAATCACTAATGGGACACAGAATTAGCACAAAAGATAAAAATCCATGAGAGCTGGGTGTGGTGGCACACACCTTTAATCCCAGCACCCGGAGGCAGAGGCAGGCGGATCGATTCGAGTTCAAGGCCAGCTTGGTCTACAAAGCAAGTTCAGGACAACCAAGACTACACAAAGAAACCCTGTCTCGGAAGGGGGGGGGGGATATCAGGCTATAGGACATTATCAATGAGCAAGGGACCAGCCCATCGTGGGTGGTGCCACTCCTAGGCTGGTGAGTCCAGAATAATCAGGGCTACACAGAGAAACTCTGTCTCAAAAAACAAAACAAAACCCAAAAATACTATGGTATCAACTAGGGACTGATTTTGTGACATTTATTGAGATCCAAGAATAGAACACCATCTTTTATACTATTATAAAGATGCCATATTGCAAATACATATTTATTAATTCTTATTAAAAGGTTAAATGACAAATACAGAAAACAAAAACCTACCTTTGCCCTTTCCTTTGTTAACCTAGGCCACGACTGGCCAGACTCTCCTTTTCGCAAACAACATAAGATCGATCTGTCCGTTCTTTTATGCTTGGAATCCTAAAACAAAAGCATCACACCATTTTCTCTCTACTATCATGATAAAAAAATAGCCTGTTCCTAATCCCAGCACTCAGGAGGCAGAGGCAGGTGGACTGCTGTAAGTTCAAGGCCAGCCTGGTCTACAAAAGTGAGTCTAGGACAGCCAAGCCTAAACAGAGAAACCCTGTCTCAAAAAAACCAAAACCAAAACAAACAAACCGTTCCATTGTTTTTGGGGTGGTAGTGGTTTCAGGTTTCTCTGTGTAGCCCTAGCTGTCCTGATTCTTTGCAGATCAGGCTGGTCTCACTGAGCTCTGCCTCTCAGACTGCTAAGATTATAGGTAGGTGCCCTGCTGCCCATCTCTTTCTGCTGTTAAGGTTATTTGTATAAAACTGTGTTTCTCAGCTTCTCCCTTAACCCGGCTATCACACAAATATTTGAGACTGTATTATATTAACAAGCTTCACAGCACAAGAACTAAACAGTTTTAACAGTATTCTTAACCCTCTAAGCTAATTTGGCTTCCTCACAGAGATAACTACTGTATTTTGTGGCTTTCCTTGTTGAACTCCTCTTTCCCAATGTCTCCTAGACCTCCTAGGGCTGAATCCCCTATTTCCTCTTTAACTCCTCCTCCAAAGTCCTGCCCCTGCCCAGAGGTTGGCTGTAAGCTGCTTTATTGACATATCAGAAGGCAATTAGGGAATAGTGTTTACACAGCATGGAGGCAGGAGATTCTCAGAATAAGGATTGTGACTAGATAAGGGAAGGTATAGAAATAAGCATTTGAATTATGCCATATCCTACTTTCCCATTTCACAGGGAAACAACTCCACCACTGAGCTTTATTTCCATAATTTGGCCATTACTGCATATCCCTGCTGGTCTTGAACTCAGGGTCCTCTTAGTATGTGAGGGACCAGCTACACTAAGTTTTGTCTCTTTCCTTTGGCTGGTTTTTCTATGTAGGCAAAAGCGGTCTTGCCCCAACTTTCTGAAAGTTCGACTTACAGGTACAACTCGCCTAACTGGTTCTTTTTTCAATTCTTTCCCTATATTTTCTAAAAACTTCTGATTTTTTGAGAAGACACACTTCAAAGTTACTGTCATCTGTCTAGTGACAAAAAAAAAAAAAAAAAAAAACATGTAGAAAGGGACGTTGCACAACAGAGCTGTCTCTAAACTCTTAGACTACGCAGATTTAATGTTTACTATTGTGTTCATTTGAATGGCAGGCTCATAGGGACTGGCATTATTGGGAAGTGCCTCTTCCTAGTCATGCAGGTGTAGAGCTCTCAGCTTCCTCTCCAGCAGGTCTGTCTGCACGTCTGTCTACACGCGTGCCAGTTTTCCCTCCATGAAATGGATTAGCCCTGAACTGTAAGCCAGCTCCAAGTCTAAGAGTTGCAGTGGCCATGGTGTCTCTTGGGGTTGGGGTGGAAGGAGATAAGACAACGAACAACATACTCATTTCCTCATAATTTAAGTCAGATTAAAGCATCAATACTACTTACATTTGGATCAATACAATGGAAGAGATCAATTTCATTTAAATGTTTAAAATTATCACTTCCTCCAAGACAACTAAAAAAAGAAGAGAGTGGAATTAAAATAAGCCTATCTAAACAGAGGATCAGATATAACTTCAGCAAAAGAAAACAAGTTATGGCATTCCATTATCTTTTAATTTTTTTGGACAGTCAAGGTTACACAGAGGAAACCCTGTCTCAAAAAATAAAACAACAAAAAAGTAAGCAGGCTGTATTGCTCAGCCCTCCATGGCCTCTGCATCAGCCTCCAAGTTTGTGCCCTGACTTCCTTTGATGATTAACAGTGGCTGGGTAAGCCCAATCAATCCCTTTCACCCCAAGGTCATGGTATTTCATCACAGTAAGTCACTTTAGCTAAGACAAAAGGCAAATTACCTGAAGGTAAGTTTGGATTTTTCAAAGTTTACGTTAACATCTTTACTGTCTTCAACACAAAATTCAATGAATACATAGTCCCTTCGATCGTACCACTTTGCAGAAGCAGGCTGCCTATAGAGAAAATGATAAATTCAAGCAAGAATTCATTACATTAAACTTCACAGTAATTTTTCTCTTCATCACAGTTCAGGTTTTACTTTACACGCATCCTACATTCCAAGGGCTCAGACCAATTTCTGGAGGACTTAAAACTCCATGTTAGGGATTTTATTTTGGGAGGTTTGGGGCAGGGTACTCATGTAGCCCATGTTGGCCTTCAACACTTGATGCTCCCTTGCCTACCTACAGAAAGCAATCTTTAAAAACAAACAAGCCCGGAGGCAGAGGGATCTTTTGAGGCCAGTCTAGTCTACAGTGTGAGTTCTAAGACAGCCAAATCTATGTAGAAAAATGCTCTCAAAAAACAAACAAACAAAAAAACAGAACCCCAAACCAAACACAACCAAAAACCCTCTTTTTTATAGCTGCTGTACTCAACAGTGTTAACAGGAACTTTTAAAGCCAAAATCTAACATTTAACTCTATCCAATCACAAGATGATGTTTTAAACCATTACTACTGAAACCAAGATACATACATTTAATTATAAAGAGAACTAAGCCACTTTCAAAGTAATGTACTATTTTTATAGTCCTGCTTTCAACATTAGAAATTTAGAACAAAAAGTTGGGCATGGTGGTGTACGCGTTTAACCTGAGCACTCAGGACAGAAGAGGATCTCTGTGAGTTCAAGGCCAGCCTGGTCTACAAAGGGAGTCCAGGGCAGCCAAGGCTACACAGAGAAACCCCTGTATCAAAGGGGGAAAAAAACAGAAAGAAAGGAAAGTTAGAATTAGCAGGAATGCAGTGCAGCTTTCCCAACATGTGCAGCATCTGGGTCTGATGCACCAAAGCCTGGAACAGAAATACCGAGCAAGGTACACCATGTGTCACCTCAGAACTCAGGAGACTTAACAAGAGCTGAGAGAGACTGGCTACTCTTGTAGAGGAGCGGGAGGAACACTTGTAGCCAATCTCTACTACTTGAAGTGCTAACCCAGACCCACCTGGTGGTGAATGCCCTTAACCCCGGGCACGGGAGGTAGAGGCTGGTGGATCTGTGTCCATCCTCATCTACAGAGAAGCTGTCTTGAAAAACTGAACCCAAACCAAACCATGACATATGGCAGCTTCCCAACTTGAAATGCTAATAGCTGGCCAGAATAAAAGCCATCTCTTTCGTACCTACTGGCAGATGCCTCGAGCTCATTGTTTACTGTACCTCACGGCCTTGGCCTTTTCTTTCCATTTTTTAAAACAGGGTCTCACTGTTTAAGTGTGGGCTGGCCTGCAGTGAAAGAGTTGTCCCACCTCTTGAATACTGTAATTACAGGCGTATCTCACCCACTCAGTTTGATTTGGTATCAGAGATTTCAAATACCTCTTTCCCTTATAAAACTTATGAATTTAAGTTATTACTGGTCTATTTTATAGTTTTTGTGTGTACACACACAGGTATCCATCCACAAATGTGCCTGTAGAAAGTCAGAGAACTACTTGCAGTTAGTTGGTTCTTTTAGTCTTGTGGGTTCTGGAAACCAAACTGATCTCCTGCACCCTCCTCCCCAGACAGGGTTTCTCTGCATAGCCCTGGCTGTCCTAGAACTCACATATCTGTCTGTCTCCCAAGTGCTGGGATTAAAGGCATGTGCCACCACTGCCAGGCTAAGAACTGCTCTAAAAGAAGTGCACATTTATAGTGACAAAGTTAAACAATATAACCAATCAACTTTTCTTTTGTTGTTCACTCATCATTTAAGACAGAGAAATCAGCCTGGTGTGGTGGCACCGGCCTTTAGTCCCAGCACTCAGGAGGCAGAGGCAGGTGGATCACTATGATTTAGAGGCCAGCCTGGTCTACAAAGTGACAGGCCAGGACAGCCAGGGCTACACCAAGAAACCCTGTCTTGAAAAATCAAAAACAAAATAAACACCCCTTCCCCCCAAAAAAACAGAAAGAGAAGAAAAGAGAAGCAGTGGAAAGTCAGCCTCTCTTCTCAGAGTCACACCAAGTAACCAATGTTATGGGTTGACTTGTTTCCTGCCCATTTTTTTTCCGCTCGTCTGAATAGCACCTCAGAATGAGACTTTTAGTTGGAAACAGGTTTTAGAAGATAATTGAGTCAAAGCACGATCTTTTTTATTTTTAAGGATTTATTATTCACATATAGTGCACTGCCTGCATGTGAGCCAGCAAGCCAGAAGAGGGCATCAGATCTCATTATAGATAGTTGTGAGCCACCACCTGGTGCTGGGAATTGAACTCAGGACCTTTGCAAGAACAGTCAGTGCTCTTAACCTTTGAGCCATCTCTTCAGCCCCAAAGCGCAAACCTTAAACCTCCAATATGGCTGGAGCCCTTGTAGGGGAGATGAGGCCACAGATGAGAAGACAAAGAGAGCATCTCTATTAGAACCATTTCCTAGACAAGACCAGATGTGAGTCCTCTAGTTTAGGAAAGACCTTTTAGCTGGGTAACACTGTACGTTCCAATGAGACTCAACCTGCCCTCTCATAGCAGGCTAGACTAGAATAGCCTCTTTACAAACCAAGTCTCTGCATATACCAATGTGACAAATTCTTGTTTTTACTTGAAATAATTGGGGGAAAATAGGATGATGGGGTAGAGATGGCTCAGCATTTCAACGACCTTAAATAAAGTCAGGCAGTGGCAGGAGGATCTGAGTTCAAGGCCAGGATGGTCTACAGAGTGAGTTCCAGTACAGCCAGAGCTACAGAGAAACTGTTTTGAAAAAAGCAAAATAGAACCTACC
Organism: Acomys percivali; assembly: GCA_907169655.1. Taxonomy (NCBI): domain Eukaryota; kingdom Metazoa; phylum Chordata; class Mammalia; order Rodentia; family Muridae; genus Acomys; species Acomys percivali. The sequence continues at coordinate 6,977,177 of OU015756.1, forward strand.
AACCACTACCAAAGACTTGTGTTCAGTTCTCAGCACTGCCATCTACATAAGGACACCTACATGCTCATACATAAACAAAATCTTTACTATCTAGTTACAAAACATAATAATCGCAACAGAGATGTGTTTGATCTTCTTGAACTGGAATTATGGAAGACTGTGAGTCTCCACTTGGATGCTGGGAACCATCCTGGTCATCTTCAAGAGCAACTGAGTTCTAGTAGTTTGAGACAGGGTCTCTCTAGATAGCCCTGGCTGTCCTGGGACTGTGTAGGCCAAGCTGGCCTCCAACTCCAGAGCATTGCCTGGCTCTGCTTCCTAGGCACTGGGATTAAAGGCATGCACCACCACACCCAACTTTTAAGTGCTGGACCATCTCTGAGCCTTGCTATTTTTTCCATCACCACCACCCCAATTTGTTTCCTAATCTGCTCAACTCGGGACATAGTGGAATTCAATTGAAGACATGCTCAGAGTAACCATCAAAAGCATCTCATGCGATCATGCTATAAAAAGCTCATTAAAGCCTGGAATCATTAAATTTTACTGCAAGTTTGTGCTGGGAATTGTGCAGGATTTAACAAGAGAGTGAATTCCCAGCTTCCCTTGAGCCAGCTGTGTTGCCTTGGGGAATCTAAGGTAGGACAATCACTGCAAGTTCCAAGACAGCCTGGTCTATGTTCTCTGTGCCACTTAAGGGCCATGGCGCCAATGAACATGGTATACGGTTATGCAGGAAAACTGCTCAGGCCTCAGCTTCAGGCCTACACACACACACACACACACACACAGCTACATATATAAACCATACAAATTGATTGTATGTTTGCATGTAGTACATATGAACATGTGCAGATGGCTCGAAAACCCCAATAGCCGCAGTGTCCTGCCCATGCAGCAGAGTACCCAGCTTTTATGCGGATGAAGGAAATGTGAACCCAGATCCTCAGGCTTGCTCAGCTACTGCTCTTCCTGGCTAAACACATTCCCAGAGAAAAGTCCCCTTTCAGGTTTGTTTCTTTTTAAAGGAAAATCTTGTTACAAGAGTCTTAACTACAGTCAGGATGGCCTAAAACTGCAACAAACCCACCCTTACCTTTCCAGTGCTGGTATTCCTTGGATAGGCAGAAGGATGAGGAATTCACAAAAGAATGAAAACAAAACCATTCTTGTTTGTTTTTCGAGACAGGGCTTCTCTGTGTAGCCCTGGCTGTCCTGGACTCACTCTGTAGACCAGGCTGGCCTCGAACTCAGAGATCTGCCTGCCTCTGCCTCCTGAGTGCTGGGATTAAAGGTGTGCGCCACCAACCCAGCAACAAAACTGTTCTTTATATGCCAAAATAACAGGTCACCATGGAAAAAATTCACAAGACCCTGGATTCTATTAAGTTTTAGATTCTCAAAGCTGGATTTCCAGTAGTTCTTGTGATCTATTTTTAAAGGGGGTTAGCTTAGAAGTGGTGGTACATACCTTTAATCCCAGGACCCAGAAGGGAATGTTTAGAATCTCTGTTGAGTTCAGGGCTAGTACGGTTTACATAGTAAGACTCTGTCCCATTTCCCTCCTTGGCTAGGGTTATAGCGCAGTGGAAGGGCGAGTGAAACCCCAGGTTTTACCTTGGTAGCAAAAGATTTGAAAGACAACAATTCTGCTTTTGAGAATTCATAGAAAGGTGGGCATGGTGGCATATGTTTGTAATCTCACGGTTTGGATGGTGGCAAGACTCATTACAGGTTCCATGTCAACCTGGCACACATAGGGGGACTTGCCTAAAACCCCCAAAACCTGGCATGGAGGAGGGAAAGTCAGTAACTATTTAATGGCCCCTAAGCGAGGTTTTACCTTCTAATTTTTTAAAACAGAAAATACAATTCAACAGAAATGTTAAATTAGCAATAGGAGTAACCCTACACCCAGCAATTTTCATCACTTTGTCTCTATGCCTTCTAGTTAAAGTCTAACTCAGCAAGAAAAAAAGGAATAATCAGTTGCCAGGTTACAGTGGTTAGGAAATCAACATTGAACAACGGCCATCATCAGTTACTCTTCCCAAGTTTAGAAGGCTCAAGATTTTGGATTTCTGGAAAGTAAAAATATAGCAAAAATAGGCCAGGTAGATCTACATAGTAAGACCCTGTCTCAAATTATAAAAAGTGTATTTACAGCAAACATCAAATTGAACAACCTTAGGCTGATTCTTCCAATTTTTCCCTTTAGAATTCTAAGTCATTAGTTAATAAATACCTTAACTTCTTTTTGGTTTGTTTTTGAGACAGGGTTTCCCTGTGTAGCCCAGGCTAGCCTCAAACGCTGAGAGCTCCACCTGCCTTTACATCCCAGAGCTCTGGGATTAAAGGCCTGCCCCACCACACCTGCCCCTTGAGTGCCAGCCTGGTGTGCATAGAGAAACCTTGTCCTCAAAACAAAACAGGCAGGTATGCACACTGAGCCTCACTATGTAGATCTGACTGGCCTTGATCTTGAAGGTATGCACCACCTCTAATTCCAACACTTGGGAGGTGGAGGGAGAAAGATTCAAAATTCAAGGGGAGCCTTTTGTATGTAGAGACTATAGGCTACCTCGGCAGCATAGACCCTGACACACACACACACACACACACACACACACACACACACACACACTTTAATGGGGGCTGGAGTGGTGGTGCACACTCTTAATCCTAGCACTCTGGGAGGCAGAAGCAGGTAGATTTCCAGCCTGGTCTACATAGTGAGTTCCAAGGCAGCTAGGGTTACACAGTGAGGACTCACTCAAAAACCCAAAACTTAATAGAAGTTAGAGAGATGGCTAAGAGTATTGGCTGCTCTTCCGAAGGAAGAAGGGTTCTATCCTCAGCACCCACGGGGACCAGATACCTCTTTTGGCCTCTGAAGAACTGCAAGCGGGTGATACACAGACAAACGCAAGCAAACATCCACATCCACTGCTCTTACAGAAAACCCAGGTCCCACACTGGGTGGCTCACAACTGTCACAAACTCTACATTCAGCTCCAACGCCTGTGCTCTCTGCAGGCACCTGCTCAGAGTGTACATACCCACAAAGACTAATATAACTTAAAAAGATTCTATTTTACACACACACGCTTGCCTGGTACCCATAAAAGTCAGAAGAGGGCCCTGGATCCCTGAAACTAGAGTTATAGATGGTTATGCGCCACCATGTGGGTGCTGGGAACTGAACCTGGGTCCTCTGCAAGAACAGCAAGCATTCTCAATCTGAGCTACTTCTCCAAGCCCAATAAAAACAAATCTTAAAAAGATTAAGCTGTAATAAAAAACATTAGTTTTGAAGATAATAGTATTGCCATTAGAAGACGGTTAGACTATACTGCCTACGATTTCCATCTGTTACCCACAGAACTATTTCAAACGTCATTTTAAACATACTACTTGTGTTTTTTGATTTATTACGTGCAGGAAAGTTTGCCTGAACACCATCCCCTAAAACTAGAGTTACAGGTGGCGAGCCACTGTGTGGGACTGGTAACAGAACCCAGGTCCTCTACCGTTTACCACTGATGTTTTGTTTGAATATGTTCATCTACCAAATTGTTACCTAGCAATTCATTTTTCTCCTTACAGATGTCCAAATCCATGTAATAAATTAAATATCAAAGAGGAAATAAAGGTTGTTTTATGTAAGTTTGTTTTCAGAAGGCAAGTCTGACCCTGGAATACAGCCCAGTTGATAGAGCCTTTTCCTAGCACGGGGCTGGGTCCAGAACACCTCAAAGGTAAAATCTGTATCAGTGCTGGTGAGAGGGCTGAGCAAGGGATGGCTCCTGCCTGCCCCTGACAACTTTAGTTCCATCCCCACAGACCCCCGTACAGGGTGTCCTCTCACCTCCAGGAGCACACAGAATAAATATAATTAAAAAAGTAGAAATTAAACCTGTTAAATATCGGGTTTTATGGGGGAGCGGCTCCAAATTTCTTTACACTTTTCTAGCACTACATGCCTTCTTCTAGAACCTGTTCTCACCCCATAACTAGTATTAGGGTGTCGTTAAGGTCGTGCATAGCACCCACCTATTACCACTCCTAAATCCTGTACTTCAACTTTTTTTCAGAAAAGTTTTCCTGATAAGGCCTAGAAAAATAAGACCAAAAATACTTAATAGGTTAAAAAAAAAATCAAGCCCTCTTTACCAAAGAGCTAAGATTGTTAATAGAATCTGTAACCAGCTCCGTACAAACAAATTAAAGTCTTCGGACCGATGTCCGTTCCGTGCTCCATCCACCCGAAGTTTACGGAGGAACACAGAAAAGGTCCACCAGTATCTTGTGACTAGACACGTGCAGGGCGACTGGCTCCACAGTTAACTACTACTGGCCGCCGCGGCAGAGCAAACGTTCCCCCTTTTCAGGAGACCCGAGTTAGGAAGGTGCGGAAGGGCGCTAGGGAACTTCGCCGTGGTGACGGCATGGCCCCTCCAGTTGCCTAGCAGTGCGTGCCGCCGAGGGCGGAGGGCCGCGTGGTGGCCTGCCTCCCGGTCGCACCAGCACGCCGGCACCCACGAGTGCTCCGAGCCCGGGGACTGGTCGGGGAGCGAGCACCGATGGCTGGGCTCCGGGCGCCCTCCCGGCAGGAAGCTCCCGGACGAGTTGGGGGCCTAAGTTCCCGGAGTCGCGAGCGCGCCAGGCCGCCCAGGGAGGAAAAGTGGGATCTGGGGGGACGGACCGGGGATGGGGGGGTGGGGGAAGCAAACATCTGGAGGAAGAAAATGTCCTCCAACGGTAACCGGACCGAGAATGCAGGACCTCGCAGCCCACGGCAGCGCTGCCCCCGGCCACGGAGGAGAAAGGCGGCGGGCGGCGGGGGGGTGGGGAGGGCGGGCGAGGGAGCCGTTTCCCGGCAGCCGCCGAGGTCCCGGCGCGGCCTCGCTCCGGGACGACCTTCCCACGGCGGGATGTCGCACTCACATGGTGACCGGGGCAGGGGGCCAGGCGAACGGGTGGGCGGGCTTCACAGGCGGCGGCTGGCGAGCGGACTCCTCTCCTGTGGCAGCGGCGGCGGCGACTCCGGCGTCCTGTGCCCGGTCGCGGCCTCTTCTCGCTCCCGTAAGGCGACGGGCTCGACCTCGATGCCCAGAATGCACCGCGCGGAGAGCGGCCGCCTCAGCCCAGGGGAAGAGGGAAGTGTAGGAAAAGGAGCGCGAGGACGGAGAAGGAGCGAGCGGGCGAGCGTGCGTGCGTGCGAGCGAGCGGGGGGTGGTGAGGCCGGGCGGCGGCTGGTGACGCAGCAAAATGCCCGGGCCCGACCGCCGCGCATGCGCAGTCCGAGGCCCCGGGCTCGGCGCGGCTTTCTAGAGATCTCTACGGAAAGGGCGGGGCCTCCGGGTTCCTTCGCGACGCTTCCGAGCCCGCCCGCCCGCCCGCTCCCAGCTTTCCCATCGGCCCTCGCGGCCTCGGTGGTGTGCGGCTTCCCGGGCTCCTGTCTCGCGTTACTCGGCCGTTGGCCGCTAACCGCCCCAGCACGCGGCGCGGGCTGCCCGGGGAGGCGGCGGGAGGCACCGCTAGTGCAGGAATCTGGCTCCGGAAGGATGTGGTGGTGGACATTTTTGATTGAGGCAGGGCCTGGCCTCGAGCTCGCGGCAATGAACGGCTTCGGCCCCGCGAGTGTTAGATCACAGCCCTGTGCAGCCATGCGTCCCCGGCTGGCAGCACCCATTAGCGTCTGTGGAAAAACTGCTCCTTTCTCAGAGCCCGGGCTCGCTTTTTTCTGAGTGTTGGAATCCCGCTCTGGGTAGTGGAAAAGCGCGGCCTCTAGCTCAGGACCTGCTTTTACCAATTTGCCTTTCCCCTGCCTTGAGACGTAGTGCCATGGGTGAGACCAGGAGGAAAGACTTTGTAGACATTCTGTCTCCACGCGGCTCCATGCATATGGGCTGGTTCTGCGAATAATGCACTTGGGTTTTAGATTAGTAACCAAAACAGTATTTGTTCGTCAGAATTAGGACAGAGGTAGATCAACGAACCACTCTTTAGGGCACGACACAGGTTTTAAAGTATAAAACGTTTGGGGAGGGAGGTAGCTTGAAGGGGAGCTGTGCTGTGCAATGAAAGCTGTATTCAGATCTGCAAAATGGAGGCTCTGGGCTCAAATATGGCTAAAGAGGATGTAAAAACTTACTATTTTTTGCTTTTTCGAGATAGGGTTTCTCTGTGTAGCCTTGGCTGTCCTGGACTCACTTTGTAGACCAGGCTGGCCTCGAACTCACAGCGATCCGCCTGCCTCTGCCTCCCGAGTGCTGGGATTAAAGGCGTGCACCACCACACCCGGCTTGACATTTTTTTTAAAGATATATTATTAATATGTATACAGTGCTCTGCCTGCACATACACCTGCATGCCAGAAGAGGGCAACAGATCACATTATAGGTGGTTGTGAGCCACCATGTAGTTGCTGGGAATTGAACTCAGGACCTTTGGAAGAGCAGTCAGTGCTCTTAACCTCTGAGTCATCTTTCCAGCCCATTGGGCCAGACTCTTAACTGATGATGTTGACCCTGTAGTTTAGATCCTCCTGCCTGCTTCCTAAGTGCCAGGTAAATGAAATACTATGATTCTAAGAACTTGACCACCTGTCAGGGTAAAGAAATTAGCCCTTTATAGTGGCACAGGCTTGTAATCTCAGCTGAGGCCTATATGGGCAGCATATTATAGTCTGGGCAACTTCCCTGCTTCAAAATTTCAATTCTTAATTTTTTCCCTGAAGTTTATATGTAAGTATTCTCCCAGTATGTATGTGTACCACGTGTGTTCCTGATGCCCACATGGGGGTCAAAAGGGCATGAGATCCTCTGGAACTGGATTGTGTGAGACCTGTGCATCCTGGAGATAGAACCTGGGTCTTCAAGAAGAGCTGTTTGTCCAGAGGTGGTGGCTCACCATCTGTATGCCCTCTTCTGGCCTGCAGCTGTACATGCAGGCAGAACATTATATACGTAATAACTAAATCTTAAAAAAAAAAAAAAAAAAAAAAAAATGGACTCTCTGTCTACAAAGAGAGTCCAGGACAGCCGAGGCTACACAGATAACCCTGTCTAGAAAAACAAACCCACCCCCACCCCCAGCGTTCTAAGTTCTGAGCCATCTCTTCAGCTCAAATTTTCAAGAGAACTGGCAGTCATGGCCCATGCAGAGGCAGCCTGGTCTACAGGGTGAGTTCCAGGAAAGCCAGGGCTACATAGTTGTAGCTTAGTGGTAAAGCCTATCATGAGTGAGGCCTGGGTTCACTCCATGGCACTCCCACTTTCCATCCTAACACACCAACTGTTAGGATAGCAATAAAAAGTCAAAAGTGTTGGAAGCAAAAGCACAAAAGGGGGCCATCTTAGCTGCGTTCAGTTCCATTAGTCCCAGATCTGACTTCTGGCCTCAAATGGCACCAGGCATGGACACTGTGCACAGACAATACATGCAGGCAAACACCTACACACATATACACAAACTTAAACAAGGCTAGGTGTGGTATATACCTTTAACCCCAGCATTATTCAATCCAGGCCAGCATAGTGGGTTCCAGGACATCCAGGGCTATGTAATGATTGATACTCTGCCTCAAAAGAAAAGCAAAGGGTCTGGAGAGATGATGTACAAGTTGAGAGCACTTACTGCTCTTCCAGAGGACTCTCCCGTTATCAGCACCCACATGGTGACTCACAACTGTAACATGGCACACTGGCACACATACAGGCAAAACACCAGTGCACATAAAATGAGTGGAAAGCTAACTAAGATGTTTAGCTTGCCCTTTTCTTTGTTGTAGCGCTAGGCGCTGAGCCCCAGTGCCTCTGTGTCTTCAGCTCTGAGGTATACTCGGGGTTGTTCTCTGGAGCTCAGTTTTTTTGTTTTAAAGGTTTATTATGTATACAGTATGCATCAGATCACATTATAGATGGTCGTGAGCCACCATGTGGTTGCTGGGAATTGAACTCATGACCTCTGGAAGAGTAGTCAGTGCTCTTAAGTGCTGAGCTATCTCTCCAGCCCTGGAGCTCAGTTTCTTAAAGATTTATTATTTATACAGTATTTTCAGCATGCCAAAAGAGGGCACCAGATCTGATTATAGATTATAGATGGCTGTGAGCCACCAGAACCTCTGGAAGAGGAGACAGTGCTCTTAACCACTGAGCTATCTCTTCAGCCCAAGTTTTCAGTTCTTATATTGGCTTAATTATGAAAAACAACTTTCCTACCACGAGAAAACATACCTAACAAATTTATGCTTGGGTTGTACTATTAGAATATTCAAATATTAAAATGGCAATTTCAGCCAGGCATGGTGGAATGTGCCTATAATCCCACCACTTAAGGAGGCAGAGGCAGGCAGATCTCTGAGTTCCGGGCCAGCCTAGTCTACAAAGTAAGTCCAGGACAGCCAGGGCTACACAGAGAAACCCTGTCTTAAAAAACAACCTGCCATTTGAGGGGTCTGGAGACATGGCTTTAGTACTGCTTTTCTAAAGGTCCTGAATACAGTTCCTAACTGTGAAGATAGAAAAAAACATAGTAAGTGGGAGATAGACATAAAGGATGATAGCTAGACTATTGATAAATAGGGAGTAGACAGATAATTGATATGTACATAACAAGATAAATGATTGATAGGCAGGTGATAGGTAGATAATTGCTGTCGATAATTAATAGGTGTAGGTGTCAAGCACTTCATCACCACCTATAACTCCAGCTCCAGGTCTGATGCCTGTGTACACACATGTACACTCATATATACACAGACCCACATGCATATAATCATAGTCCAAAATGTGTATGGGTGATTTGCCTGGATTTATGTATGTACGTGTACCATGTGAAAATGCAGTGCCTGTGGAGGCCAGAAGAGGGCGTAGGATCCCCCGGACCTGGAGTTACAGAAGGTTAGGAGTAGCCATGTGCGTGTTGGGAACTGACTCTGGATCCTCTGCAAAGGCAGCATGTGCTTAACTACTGAGCTATCTCTCTAGCCACATAACATTGTTTAAAATTAATTCTGCTAGGTGTGGTGGCAGGACCTTTAATCCCAGCACTTGGAAGGCAGAAACAGCTGGGTCTCTCTCTCTGCGTTCAAGGCCACTCTGGTCTACAAAGAGTTTTGCAGGACAGCCAGGGCTATGTAGAGACCCTGTCTCTACTAGTGCCCCAAACAAAGAATTTGTGTGAGCGTACATATACATGAGTACAGTTCCCTACAGAGTCCAGTGTGTTACATGCCCTAAGTTGGAGTTGCAGGCAATTATGCCCTCTCCAGCAGTATGCAGGTTTCTTTTTTTGGGAGGGGTGCTTTTGGAGATAAAGCTTCTCCTGCAGTATCTTAATGCATAAGCAATCCCTACAGCGCCCCGAGATTTCTTCATGCAACATAAGCATCACTGTCTCATTAGTATGCAAGATTGCTTTAATCTTTGTAACAAGTTACATGTGTACCAAAGAATTGTTTCAAAAAATTAGGATTCATCAGTAAATGTTTAATACTTATGACTATTTTATATACCTACATACATACCTAGGCTGTACAGAATTCTGCTCTTGCTGTATGTGTAGTGGCACACGCCTATCATCTCAGCGTTCAAGAAGAGGACGTTCAGAATCAACCTGTGGCTGGAGAGATGGCTCAGAGATTAAGAGCACTGACTACTTCCAAAGGTGCTGAGTTCAATTCCCAGCAGCCACATGATGGCTCACAACCATCTATAATGAGATCTGGCGCCCTCTTCTGGCCTGCAGGCAAAACACTGTTTAAAAAAACAAAAAACTCAGCAGGGCACTGTGGCGCCTTTAATCCTAGCACTTGGGAGGCAGAAGCAATCAGATCACGGTGAGTTCGAGGCCAGCCTGGTCTACAAAGTGAGTCCAGGACAGCCAAGGCTACACAGAGAAAGCCTGTCTCGAAAACCAAACCCAAAACTTCTTGGGTTCACTCCTCAATATCAGCAGAGATAAAAACTGGCTAAACAATGGTGTTATTGAATGTTAGGCTAGTTGTATTCATTTTCTCTGACAATGGTATGTTACTTAAGTTTGAAAAATGTTGTAGAAAGTCTTAGTAACAAAGTATAAGATGAACTGAAAATAAAGGAACAGACTACAAGATAACATTTAGACTTCAACCCCAATTATTGGGGATTTCCCTCATCAAAAGTTCTTTTCATCCCAGCACTCGGGAGGCAGAGGCAGGCAGATCGCTGTGAGTTCGAGGCCAGCGAGTTCGAGGCCAGCCTGGTCTACAAAGTGAGTCCAGGACAGTCAAGGCTACACAGAGAAACCTTGTCTCGAAAAACCAAAAAAAAAAAAAAAAAAAAAGGTCTTTTCAAACAGCCATCTTTCATAGACACCGCATTGCAGCTCATAACCCACTACTCTACTCTATTCCTTTAGTGTCAGGGAGGCAGAGTTCAAGACCAGCCTGGTCTCCAGTGATCCCAGGGCTACACAGAGAAACCCTGTCTCGGAAAAGAAAAACCAAAATATAAATTAAAAAACTGACGTTTCACATAACCAAAAAGTTGTTATGCCAGAAACAAGTATGGACATGCTTTTGTCTCTGTATGTTTGCTAACTAGCAAGCTCAAGAGCTGTGTGAAATTAGTGTGCTGCCATGTGCTCTGATTTCCTTGCTAAATGGCAAGAAAGCAACACTTACACCCCTCCCGCCCCCCAGCTTCTCTGCATAGGCCCACTGTTCTGGAATTCAGCCTCATAAGACCAAAAGAAAAGAGCACTGGGTATGTGTAAGGAAACTTAATGGTATTTTCAAGAAATTGCAAGGGCTAGACAGATGGCTCCGTAACTAAAAGCATTGACTTCTCTTTCAGAGGACTCAGGTTCGAATCCCAGCAACCACACCACCTAAGTTAACCATCTGTAACTCCAGTTCCAGTGGATCAGCCACCTCTTATGATCTCTCCAGGCACAGCTTTCAAGTGGTGCATGCATACATGCAGGCAAAACACACATATAAAACTGATAAATGCAGGGCGGGAGAGATGGCTCATCTGTAATGAGATCTAGTGCCCTCTTCTGGTGTGTAGGCACATGCAGATAGAATACTGTATAAATAATAAATCTTTTTAAAAAATTGATAAATGTAAACAAATTTCTAGGTGGTGAGGGCTTATGAGACTGTTAAACGGAGGGTGGGGAGAGGTAAGAGATCCATTCAGGACTGACAAGCACCACACTTATTACAACACCCTTTAAATGAGACTGAGCCAAGAGATTTTACTTGTTCTGAAGACAGTCTGTGTAGCTCTGGCTAACCTGGAACTTGCTATGTAGAGCAGGCTAGTTTCAAAATCAGGAGCTCCTGACTCCCACCACGGTGCTTTGATCAATCCTGACTGTCCTCTAACAGCTCACATGTAGAAGGCTTAGTCCCTTATGAAATGTATCAGGGTGCACGCCTTTAATCCCAGCACTAGGGAGGCAGAGGTAGGCGGATCTCTGTGAGTTCGAGGCCAGCCTGGTCTACAAAGCGAGTCCAGGACAGCCAAGGCTACACAGAGAGACCCTGTCTCGAAAAACCAAAAGGAAGAAATGTATCAGGGTTCCTCTCCTGTTTTCTAGTGTCAATTAGGTGAGCAGTTTTGTTGTCCCACTTGCTCCTGGCAAGTTCAGCCTCACAACAGTGAATTTTAAGCTTGTAAAACAAAATCAATTTTGTTGCCCGCCTTTGTTTTTGAGTCTCCTGTAACTCAGGTGCTCTCAGACTTGCTATGTAGTTGAGGGTAACCTCCAACCTCCAACACTCCTGCTTTGTCATCTCAGTGCTACCTCAGCGTGTGGCACCCTGTCGGCCATAAGCTCATCTTTTCCTCAGCTATTTTGTTACAGCAACAGAATGCTGACCAGCTTACTTATTTTTACAGACTTTTTGAGTGAGACAGGCTACTTTGTAGCCTAGGTTGGCTTGAAACTATGTAATCTAGGCTGGCCTTGAACTCATGATACCATACACAGCAAGGAATAGTTCCTACCATGAGTGGATGGAAAGCCTCTTGAGCATGAGGACTGGTATTGCCAGTGTCCCCCACATTTTAGGTCTCAAAAACAGTGAGAGGTCGTGCACACCTTAATCCAGTGCCTGGAAGCAAATGCTTGTCAATTTGAAGGCAGTCTGGTCTACCTAGTGACTTTCACACCACTCAGGATGTGTAGAGACAAAAGTTAGGTGGCTGGCAAAATGGCTCAGGTGATGAATAACCCTGCTACGAAGCCTGACAACCTGAGCTCTGTTCTCAGCTATCATGTGGGGTGTGTGTGGGGCAGGGGGGAGATGGCTTCCTGCAAGTTGTCTTTTTACTTTTATGGTAATCTGTGGCCTGCACCACCCTCCCCCAACACGCATAAATAATTAACAGTATTTCCTTAAAAGACTTGTGCGTATCTGTTTATTGCATGCGTGCTTGATACCCAGAGTTTAGAAGAGGTCCTTGGATCCCTTGGGACTCAACCAGACAGCAGTGAACAACCATGTGGTTGCTGGAAATTGAAGGAGAGCAGATAAGCCATCTTAACAGCCCCCAAAGTAACAAAACTCAAAAACAGGAATGGTAGTTTAACCTACAGGAAGTTGAGGCAGTAGACTAGCCAACAGTCCAAATTCTCCTGGGCTACAGGAGAAACTTGACAAGAAAGATTACTGATTATATTGCGTCACCTAGAGTCAAAAAACTTTTTTCTGAAATAAGGCTTATGACATAGGTCTGGAACTCACTATGCAGACAAAGCTGGCCTCTGCCTCCCAAGTGCTGGGATTAAAGGCATGGGCAAGACCAATACTTTTTAAAGGGGGCTGGAGAGATGGCTCAGCGATTAAAGAGCACTGACTGCTCTTCCAAAGGACCCAGGTTCAATTCCCAGCACTCACATACCAGCTCACAACTGTCTGTAACTCCAAGATCTGACACCCTCACACAAACATACATGCAGGCAAAATAGCATCGAACATAAAATAAAAATGAAAAAAAAGAGCACTGATTGCTCTTTCAAGAGTCCTCAGTTCAATTCCCAGCAACCTCTCCCCATATAGTGTGTACACACACACACACACACACACACACAAACACACACACAAACACACACACGTGTATGTGCGAAGGTGGTCTTAAAATTAAGCACCTTCAGTTTACTTTCTGGGCAAAGATGAAACACCCACTGAGATCATCCAACAAGAAGCCATAACTTTATTAGTGATAGAAACAGTACAAATTTCAAACCAAGCTGCAGGTCCACTTTTCAAACACCAAAGGGAGGGTAGGGAGGGTTGTCTTGATGTCAAATAGTTACATTGTTAATTCCTGTGAAGGGAAAAAGATAATTAGGCATTTACCAGCAGAGGTAGAGCTCTGCAGAGGCTCAGACCCTGGAATGGGGCGGGGCCTCCTGACCGAGGCTGGTGTCTACTCACCATAATAGCATTTACAATATCGTTACTGTTGTTTTTCAGGGCTCGAACTGCTTTTGCTCTCGAGACATTTGCTTGTGACATGACCAACTCTATGTCCTTAACTTCCACGCCTGTTTCATCAACCTACAAAGGGGGGCGGGGGAGGAGAGTCTTAATACATCAAAGGGAAGATTAACTTCAGCAATGTTTTGGAGCAAAACTGCCAGCAGAGATGAAATAAAATTCACAAGATTTTGTGGTATACCTCTTCCTCTTCACTCTCCTCTTGTACAGTTGGAGTCTGGGTGTTTTCTTGAATGTTTGAAATACCTTCACTCTGAACTTTAAACTTCTCAGCAGCTGCTAACTGTGCTTGCTGAGACAAATCTTCAATCTACAGGGCAGAGACAGATAGAGTAAGGCTCGGCACCCCAGGCAGTGCATGGTTCTGCTAACTGGGCATTTGCCCTCACTGTAGAAACAAGTAGCAAGCAGAAGAAACACCTGCAGCTGCAGAAAGAACTGTCTGACCCCAAATATAACAATACTGGCCTGCAGCAACTCACCTTGGCTTCCCCAAAAACTATGTAGGTATCTGAAGCTGGGCTCTTGTAGACGTCTGGTTTTGTGATGACAAAGAGGATATTTTTAGATTTCCGGATAGTGACTCTGGTCACCCCCGTGACCTGTCGAAGACCCAGTTTGGACATTGCCTGAAGGAGAGAGATGAACATTAAAAAATTAACCCGGTACCAAATTCAACATCCACAGCAAGTCTCTCCTGAGCTAAGTTTATATAAGGAAGGGACAGCTGAGTGCTTTCAGCTCTAGTAGTTCACCAAGAGTTGTGCCACAGGTGCCTTTGGGGGAGACAGTCTCAAACACCCTAAGTTAGCTCTGAACCTGCCACATACCTAGCTAGCCCTAACTCCCAACTCTTCTGTCTGGGGTCCCAAGTGCTGGGGTCCCAGCACACACCCTAGAGCCCCACTCCGCCTTACCTTCCTGGCCTTCTTTTCACTCCGACTCTGTTTTGCTTTACTGACTGGTTCTTCATCGATTTCAGCAGCTGCCGCCAGCTAAAAGAAACAAAAAGGATTTTCTTTTCTGTGCGTAGCCCTGGCTGTCGTGGAAGTTGCTCTGTCCATACACCACACTCAGAGATCCTCCTGCCTCTTTGAGTTGAACATATTCAAAGCTCTGGATGTTTCCATGTGGTTTTGCTTCACAGAGATTCACAGTTCAAATAGCCATGTCCATTACAATCAATCTTGGTTCGCTAGACCCTTAACCAATATCTTATTTTGGAGGCATGGTCTCACTGTGACCCAGGCTGGCCTTGAACTTTCAACATTATTGCCTCAGCTTCCAGGGGTTAAGATTATAGGTACTGGCCGGGCATGGTGGTACACACCTTTAACCCCAGCACTCGGGAGGCAAAGGCAGGCGGATCGCTCTGAGTTCGAGGCCAGCCTGGTCTACAAAAGAGTCCAGGACAGCCAAGGATACACAGAGAGGCTGTCTCGAAAAGCAAACAAAAAAAGATTATAGGTACTGGCAGCACACCTGCCTTCCAGCGTTTCCCTGACCGTTATTGAGGGGACACATACCTGGGCTTGTTGTGTGGTTGTCTGTGTGGAGTCTTGTTCCTCAAGCTCTGGCACTGACTCGTCACTGTCAGATTCTGTCCCCGACCCTAAGACAACAAATAACTTTCGTTCAATAGTACAATTTAAAGAGGTGGCACCTCATCATGGCTTGCCTTAACTAGTTGTCACTGCTTTGTGCAAGGCCTTACCAGGCTAAATGTAAGTTAATTGGCTTCTGTGACCCAGCCCAAGGAATCCATTAAAGACCCATCCTCGAGAGATGTGGGACAGTTGTAAGATTCAGCTAAGCAGCTTATGTGCCATAACTGCCTTCTCTCTCTTAAGGTTGTCAGCTCTTGGCACAAACACCAAGCATCCATGAGATTCCAAATTTTATCCCCAGCCCACTCATCCCAGAAATTTTCAGACAACAGGCATCTTTGAAACCCTTTAAATGGGGTTGAAAGGTCAGAAGCAGTTGTGCACACACATTCTGCCTTTCAAACCACTCCCTGTCACTGGAAAGCCTCCACAAGTATGCTCTAACAGTTCTCATTTCTACTAGATACAGACCCACGATTCCCCCCACTTCTAAATGTAAGTGACATCTTAATTCCCCTTCAATTAAAAGGCCAAGCACCAGGAGAGTCTACTGAAAGAGGAAAGCATACACCCACACCAATCTTAGGCCAGGAAAAACAGGTCTCTATATTTTCAAAAGGAAGTCCCTGGGCAACTGGTAGTCTAAGAAGTAGAGAAAATAAATAACTTCAACTTTTCTTTGCTTTTGTTTTTTAAAGCAAACTCCAGGCCCAGGGACAAGGTTAGTGATATGGTAAGAATTAGAGTAATAAAGGCCCGGCAGGTCTTGGTTTTCCATATCAGCTCAGTCAGGCTAAAAAGGAAGGTCAGATCCAGAGCGAAGCCTGGGTCACTTTACTCAAGACACAAAGTATATCTGAGATGACAGAAACCAAGACTTTGTTTCATTTTCCTAGAGCCGCTACAGTTCAAGTCACCATTTTGCGAACTATGAGAAATCAAGCAGACACACTGTACAGAGCGGCGCATCCTAGTTAGTACAGGTGGGCAGCCCCAGGGGGTGCGGGCAACACACCATGCACACAGCAAACCCAGGCAAGTACCCTTGTTGTTCTTCACAACAGGCTGCTTGGCAGAGGGGGCTGGGGCAGGGATCCCAGCAGGTTTAGGGGTGGGCATGTTGACCAGGATCGGCTCGAAAGGCACCATCCCAGAGTCTGCTTCCGCTTCCGGGGGAATCAGAGGCGGCAGCTCATCCTCATCAGCATGGGCTGGGAGCTTAGAGGATTCCAGCACTGACCCAGGCGAGGACTCAAGCAATGGCTGTTTAGGAGGCAGAAGGGGAACTGGGGAGGGAGCAAGAGTCAGGGAAGCTGCTGGGGTAGGCTTTGGAGCCACAGAGGCAGACCCAGCTTCAGAAAGGACTTTGTCAGAGGTGACTGCATCCAGGGGACCCGTTGGGGAGTGAAGACAATTGTCATCTTTTGCAGGGCAAACAGGCAGAGCTTCTGTAGTTTTTGAGGAGTCTTTCTCTCCAGGGACGGTCAGAGGGGCTAGAGCTACTGCAGAAAGGAGGCCCTTTGTATCTTTCTTAGCAGAGGGATCTGGGCGCTTAGGAGGTGAAGCAGAACTCCTCTTGGTTCTTGGGCCTGTCTGAGTGGGAGCAGTGACGGCCTGTGTGCCTTCTGGAGCAGGTGCGGCAGGCACTTCTTTGAGAGCTGTAAGATCTTTCTTTGCTGGGAGCTTTTCAGACCCTGTGCCACAAGTGCCTGACAGCAGGGAAGTTGGGGAGTCTTTTGGGGAAGGGAGAGTGACGGATGAGGGACTGGGAACCTCTTTAAGAGAGGGAAGAGCCCCAGCTGGGAGAGTGGAGACCTTTTTGGAGGATGCACCCTTTTTAGGAAGGGCAGGAGAGCTGACTGTGGAGCTGAGAACCCCTTTGGAGGCTGAAGTTTCTGAGGTTTCCTTGGGGGCCCCTTTGGGAGATGGAGTTGGTAAAGTCTCTTTGGAGGTGGCCTCGTTCGGAGTTGCTGCAGCTGTTTGGAGAGCTGCTGCAGCCGGGGCCTTGCCTGAGGGAGAAACCTTGGCTGTAGGAGTTGAACAAAGGGAAGCTGCAGGCAGGGGAGTGGAAGCGCGTGCAGGAGATGGGGCTGCTGGGGCCTTGCTGGAGCCAGGAGCAACAACAGCTGGGGCAGTGGCTGCTGTGCTCTCCTTGGGGACCCCAGTTGGTGGGGCCTTCTGAAGAGGGGGAACGATTTGTGGCGGGGAGCTGACAGCTTCAAGAGAAGGGTCTGCTGAAAACTCCTTAGGGCCTGGTGTTCTTGATGCCTTTTTAGATGATGGAGTTTTGGGGCTCTTTGTGGGGGAGGGAGCAATTATAGCTGGGGCAGCATTGGGAAACAGGGCTGCTGGAGCATCTTTGAGAGCTGCGGTCTTGGGGGCCTTTTTACGGGAGGAGGAAGTCTTAACTGGGGCTGCAGCTGGAGTTACTAGAGTCTCCCCAGGGCAGATAGCCATCTCCTGTATCTCTGCAGGCACGGGTGCTTGGGAGGTGGCAGCTGCCGAGGCCTTCTGTGGAGTGGGAGGGTGCTGCAGTGCTGCGGTGCTGGCCCCTTCAGAAGATGGAGCTGGAGTTTCTTTGGAGGCCCTTTTTGGGGGAGGAGAAATCTCAAGTGGCACAGCTGTGACCCCTTTAAATGGAGTTTCCTTGGGGGCTGCAGTTTGAGGGAGCTTTTTTGAAGATGGGGTTACTAGCGTTTCTTTGGGACCTGCCATTTTGGGGGTCTTTTTGTGAGATAAGGGAATTTCTAGTGGAACAGCCGTGACCCCTTCAGGAGATGGGGGTGTGGGTGTTTCTTTGGGTCCTGCAGTCTTAGGTGCCTTTCTAGGGGAGGGAGGAATCTGCACTGGTGTTGTGGTAACCCCTTCAGAAGATGGAGCTGGAGTTTCTTTGGAGGCTGTGGTTTTGGGGGTCTTTTTGGAAGGTGGGATTGCTGGAGCTTCTTTGGGGGCTGCCGTTTTGGAGGCTCTCTGGGGGGGTATGGTTGCTGGAGCTTCTTTAGGGGCTGCAGTTTTGGAGGCCTTTCTTTGGGAAGGAGGAATCTCTAGTGGCACAGCTGTGACCCCCTCAGGAGGTGGGGGTGGAGCTTCTTTGGGGACTGTAGCTTTGGGGGTCTGTTTGGAAGGTGGGATTGCTGGAGTTTCTTTGGGATTTGCCATTTTGGCAATCTTTTGGGGGGGTGGAATTGCTGAGGTTTCTTTAGGGTTTGCAGTTTTGGGGGTCTTTTTAGGGGAGGCAGGACTCTCAGCTAGGGTATTAGGGGCACCTTTGGGAGATGGAATAGGAACCTGTTTGGGGGCTGCAGGTGGAGGGGAGGAAGGACCCTCTAGTGGCACAGCTGTGTCTCCCTCAGAAGATGTGGTTGGAGTTTCCTTGGGGACTGTTTTGAGAGCCTTCTTGGAGGGAGAAATCTCCAGTGGTGCAGTGGTAAACCCCCCTTCAGTAGGTGGGGTTAGAGTTTCTTTGGGGGCTGCAGTTTTGGGGGACTTTTTGGGGGATGAGGCTGATGAATTTTCTTTAGCTTTTGGGGTCTTTTTGGGGGAGGGAGAAATCTCTGACACAGCTGTGACTCCCACAGATGGGGTTGCTAGAGTTTCTTTGGGGGCCTTTTTGGGAGAGGTAGGACTTTCAGCTAGGGTAGTAGGGGCACCTTTGGGAGATACGGTCACAGGAACTTGTTTGGGGACTACAGTCACGGGAGCCTTTTTGGGGGAGGGAGAAATCTCCAGGGGCACAGCTGTGACCCCTTCGGGGGAAGTTCCTTTGGGGGCTGTAGTTTTGGGGATCTTCTTTGGGGAAGGAAAAATCTCCAGTGGCACAGCTGTGACCCCTTCAGGTGGAGTTCCTTTGGGGGCTTCAGTTTGGGGGGTCCTTTTTGGGGATGAAGCTGCTACATTTTCATTGGGGACTGCAGTTTGGGGGGTCTTTTTTGGGGAAGAAGTCTCCAGCGGCACAGCTGTGACCCCTTCAGGTGGAGTTCCTTTGGGGGCTGCAGTTTTGGGGCCCCTTTTGGAAGATGG
>OU015756.1:6996311-7021079 GCA_907169655.1 Acomys percivali
CAGTTTTGGGGGCCCTGGCTCTAGGAGCTTCTTTAGGAGCTGCAGTTGTGGGGGTCTTTTGCGGGGAGGGAGAAATCTCCACTGACACAGGTGTGTCCCCTTCAGGAGATAGGATTGCTGCTCCTTTGGGGACTAACGTTTTGGGGGCCTTTTTATGACAGATAGGACTCTCTGCTGGAGCAGTAGGGGCACTTTTAGGGGATAACCCTGTTAGAGCCTCACTGAGTGCCTCCGCTGCTGGGGACTTTGGTGAGGAGGTGGGAGCCACAGGTTGTACAAGGGGGGTCTCTATGGGAAATTGGGGTGGTAAGACTTCTTTGGAGGCTGCAATTTCTGGCGCCTTTTTGGAGGGTACTAGGGTCATAGCTGAGGCACCCTCAGGGGACAGTGATTTTGGAGCCTTCTGTGGGGGAGGAGAAGCCACAGCTGAGGCAGTAGAGGCAACTTTAGGAGCTGAGGGCGCTGAAGTCTCTTTGGGGGTTGCAGCTGCCGGGGAGGAGGGAATCTCATTCGGAGAAACAGGGGCTCCACTAGGAGATGTGTCTGCAGGGGTCTTCGGGGGAAACAGAGACGTCACAGCTGGGACACTTTTGAGAGACAGGGTTGCTGAAGCATCTTTGGGGACTGCAGTTGCTGGAGTATTTGGGGGAGAGGTAGGAGTGACATCTGACACAACTGGGGCCACTTTGGGGGACTGGATTGCTGAGACCAGTTTGGAAGCTGTAACTTCTGGGGTCTTTTGGGGGGAAGGAAGAATCTCTGCTGGGGCAATGGGGGCTCCCTTGGAGCACAGAGGGATGGGAGAAAACTGACTGGGTGAGCCTTTAGGACTTTGGAAAGAAAGACTGGCCTCTGGAAGGAAGGGCGCCTCAAGTGGAGGAAGAGGAGAGGCCGCTGGGGGAGCAGATCCCTTCTTGGACGCAGGCCTTTTAGTCTGAGGACCCACACTAGTCTCTAAAGGTGGGGCGTCAGCTAGATGAAGCGGGGTTCCTTTGGAAGACACGGAAGCATCTGGGTGCCCTTCAGGAGAAAAGGTCAAAGACGATGAACAAGAAACACCAGCTTTCCCAGCTGACGGAGCAGCAGGGACAGGCATAGCCTTGGGAATTTCAGGGGCCAATGCCAAAGGACTCATAGAAACAGTGACACTCTGGGGGGACAAAGCCATAGCAGGAGCCATAGGACAGCCTCCAGAGACTGGAGGGACCAGAGGTGAAGTGGCAGAAATGGGTGTTTTACAGGTAGAGGTACCTTCGGCAGTTCTAGGAACTAGCTCTTTAGAACCAGAAGTTTCTAAGAGAAATGGAGCCATTGCCGGGGCAGTGGTGGAACTTTGGAGAGGCAGACTGCCAGGGTCTGGCCCAACATAAGAATCTGCCCTAACAACAGTTGGGAATTCAGCACCCAGGGAAGAAGTCGAGGCAGTCCCTGGCCTCACTACAGGGGCAGGGGCCCCCACGGCCCTCCCTGTCACAGTGTCTTCTGAAGACACTCCCAGAGACAATGCACTTTGAGAAGAGGGAGGCTCTTTTCTGGTAGGGAGTCCTGCCTGGGCTGGAGAAACAGGGGCCCCTGCATTAACCAATACTGAAGTGGGGGGACTGTTAAGGCCTTCAGTGGCTGGCAGAGGAGAAACTGGCGCCCCTAGAGCAGTTGGTACCGGAGGAGCCGGACACTGCTTCTGAGCAGCAGGTGCGCCAAGAGAGGCAGCAGGCAAACTTGGGCCTTTATCACTTCCATGGCCTGATGAAACTGGAGCAGACAGGTAAGTGACAGGTGCTTCAGAAATGGTAGAAGGGCTGTCCGTCACAGGGCGCGCAGTTCCAACATGGAAGACAGGAGTGTCTTTTGAGCCAGCTTTTTGAGAAGCAGGAAGCTGACTTAGCAGAGGCTGCGGAGCAGCATTAGAAGGACCTCTGGGGATGAGAGACGCTAAAGGAGACAAGGTGGCAGCAGCTAAGTCTGAGGAGCCAAGAGGGCTGCAGATTACATTAGTAACAACAGAGGAACCTTTGTCAACAGATGGAGCTGCCGCCGCAGCGGCAGTAGCCAGCTCAGGTCTGGAAGCAAGGGGAGGAACCACAGACTTCTCAGGTGGATAAGATGGCGCAACGGTAGAATGACCTACAGGACCAGCAGGATCTGACACCACACCCGGCCCTGGCTGACTGCAAGGCTGGGTACGGGAATCCCAGGAGCTGTGAGGTGAACTTGGGAGATGAGAGGCCAGAGAAGTAGAGGGTGCTGCGGGGGTGCTGGGGGCTACAGTGTTGTGAGCAGGTGAGCTAACAGGTCCCTTTTGTGGCAAAGCCGGGGAAATGGGGACACCTTTGACTGGAGAAGTGATGGCTAGGGGAGCGGTGGACAGCATTTGGGGACGGCATGCTGATCCAGGCTGAACAGAACCCAGCGGGCCTTCAAGGTGGGAAGGAAAAATGGGGGCTGCATCTGGAGGGCTTGGGGTAGAGCCTTTCAGACTCGGGGCTACCTGAGGGGGAACCTGACTAGGCGAGGCCTTTGGTGCTAAGGGCGCCATGGAGGCTGCCACAGCTGTCAGTGCCCCTGCCTCTGCTACAGCAGCTGAGGAAGGAGAGGTGAGAGGGCAAGGTGGCAACACTGAGGTTTTCTGAATTGAGTGAGGAGCCAAAGCAACCAGAGACAAGGGAGCTGAAGAGGAGCGGGCGCCTTTCTGAGCTGGACCTAACATGGGAGAGGCCAAAGCCAAGGCAGCTGGGGAGATGGGAGGCCCTATCAGGTGTGGGAGGAAAGTTGGAGTGTGAGGGGCAGTTCCCAAAGGCACAGCTGTTTCGGGAGATGGGGCTGAGGAGATACTGGGAGACGGGACCGGGGAAGGCTGGCTAGCAGTTACTAGAGGGCTTTGTTGGGGGGCCAGGGAGCAAGGAGGGGGAGGTCCAGGCTGCCCTAAAGCAGCAGTAACATTCAAGGCTGAAGACATAGGAAGCACAGTGGGAGAAAAGCAATAATAAAACAAAAAGCAAGACAAAAAAAACAGGGGGGGGGGGAGAGATAAAAGGGAGGGAAAAGGGTGAGTTGTGCAGCCCAAGTTGGCAACATGCCCCACAGGAAACAACAGCCTTTAACATCTGAGAACGAAGGTCACCACAGGGTCACAAACAGGTGGTGAGCAGCATTGACTGTGCCTGCACACAATTCAGTGACAAGGTGGAGTACATCCTTCTCATTCCCCACGCTTCCCAAGTTCTACAAAAATAAACCAACTATTTTAAGGTGGGGCAAATAGTCTAAAGCTAGCTCATCTCTAAATGAGGAGCCCAGGCCTACACCCTCCCTGTTACCAGGGATTAAGCCTAGAGCTTCACCCATACTATGCAAGAACTCTACTGAGATTATGTAACCTCAGCCCTTTTTTGAGACAGCCCACCAATTCAAGGCTGGCCTTGTACTTATTGCAATCCTGCCTCAGCTTCCTAAACAGCTGAGACTACAGCCGGTGCCACTGGTGGACTGAGAACATGCCTTCCCTCTCCTCCCTCCACAAAACTGGCACTATTCCCAATGATTTGTTTTATAGACAAGAGTCTCCCCATGTGGCCTGGAAAGCAGGTCTACCAGGTCTCTATCTCTGACGGGGTTAAAGCTGGATCACCAAGCGGTGGTGCACACCTTAATTCCAGCACTCGGGAGGCAGAGGCAGGCGGATCGCTGTGAGTTCAAGGCCAGCCTGGTCTACAAAGTGAGTCCAGGACAGCCCAGGCTACACAGAGAAACCCTGTCTGGAAGAACAAAAACAGGTGTGCCACCACACCTGGCACAAATCTTTTCTGAGCAATGCTAACGATGGGGTGTCTGAATAAAGGGGGAAAATGCATCAATACTTTTGGGCTTCTACTAGTGCACGGGGGAGGGAATCTCATTATGTTGAAATACATTTTGGAAACGGTAACCCTGGCTCAACCCAGTTCTACTAAAGCTGTAACTTCTCGACATTTAATACCAAACACCAGTGCCGAGCAGTGCTGGGCCACACACAGGCCCTTCTTCAACTTTACTGCTTCCCACATCTTAATTCTCAAGTCAATGAGGCCCCAAGGAGGGCAAGGTGGGTATTATGCCCCTGAGTAAACCCAGAGTAAGCCATACTTTAGGAAAGAATTATAATAAAGCAGACAACACAAGCTCCATACCCTTCAATCTAGGTAGGAAGGTCTTCTCATCTAAATAGTTCACTTTCTGACACTGCAAAGATTTCTGAGCAGGTAGGCTCTACCACTCAAGGCGACGCCAGAGGAAACAGTAAAGGCACGAAGACACTCAACCTCACAAGCCACTCAACCAGTCTATTACCAGATCATGGGACAGAGAGGTGGTTGAACCAGTCAGTCTTCCTGGGAGAATTAGTAGGCCAAAGCCTCTAATGATAATGCAAATGCTCCTAAACAAGTTAACCAGAATTTAAAGCACTGGAGCATGGCTTACTGTTAGGATAGGAGCCACATTACTTGCTTTTATATTATAACCAAAACCTCACTGTTTTCATTCTCTCTAGTAAGACTAGTCAGTCACAAGTGTCACCCTGTGCCCTCAATAGACGTGCAACTCCAGACTAACGAGGGCTGTCCTAAACAACACTGACTGCTTCCTTCAGAAGTAATTTCAAAAGCTGGGAGTAGAATATTCTAAATCCGTTTGCAGCCTCAACACTTGTAAAGTTTCGCTTAACCCTTGGTTAGCTTTGAGGCTGCAGATCCACGGGAGCCCTCCTCCTCCACTGCCCCTTCTGCAGCTCAGGCCCCAACTCCTTTCTAACTGCTGGATTTTAATCCCTTCAGCTGCTACAGTAGGACAGGTGGTGGAGGAGGCTTCGAATGCCTTTAAGTATAACTAACTTTAATTCCAAAAGAAAACAGAAACTGCCACAAGTAACACATTTTTAAATTCTATTACAATCAAAACAGAGGGCACACCCGTAAGATACCCCCTCCATTTGGGTCTGCAGAACTGACTCAGCAAAACCATTCCCGTTCTTTCCAGTCTCTTCCTACATTTCATGTCACAGTGTGCTGACCAGCGAGCACTCTAGCCTATCTTCTTCACTCGACATCCTATTCCAGTCTTGACTCCCACACAATACAACTATGCTAGCACAGGGCAGCTATCCTAGCACTATCAGGCCCTACAAGGTAACTAACTCAGGCTGAGGCTTACGGTAGGACGTGCTTACAAGCTGCACATGTGACGAAGACTTGGTGCCAATCCCAGCTATATAAAACGCAGAGGCAACTTGCTGGCCATAACCCCACCAAAGCTCAGGTCTCCTTGGCCCGCCTGTGCCAGCTTTTACAGACCAGAACCACCCGCCCCTTCCATGCCCAGGGTTCCTCTATGATGTCTAGATTCCACACAGGAGTTTTTCAAGCAGCTGGTGTAACTCGAAAAAGCCAGCAAAGGAATCTATAAACCCCACTCTTACTTCTACTCTGCCCCGGCAAGAAAGCAATTAAAAATTTGTACTAAAACCACAGTTCCCATTTTAAAAAACCTCTTTAAATGGCAGTTAACTCCAAAAGTCAGGAAGTTTATTTGTCACCTTACCCACCAAATAGATGGCTTTAGGATCAATTTTAATTAACAGTAAGAGCTATGGGGACCTACCTGTCTCAGCCTGAGGCTGTGGCAACTCCTGCTCCGTAGCAGGGACGGTTTCTGTGGCTTCCCCAGGCATTTCTGAAGGGAACAAAACGGAAGCCCGAATTAACCGGGGCGAATTCACTTGCCCGGCTCAGAGTCAAGCATTCGGAAAAACTCGCGTCGTGAGGCCGGTAGGAAAACGGATCCTGGAGGTCCCCGAAGCGACTCGAAGGCAGGTGAGGACCTGGCCTCCTCTCCGCTTCCCTAGCAGACAGCTGACTCTGCACTGCCCGGGTCCCGGGTACGCACAAGGACGGCGATCCTCGCTCGCTGCGTTCCCCAAGGTCTGGCTCCCGGTCACATGACTCCACGCGCTACCCCGATCCCCTTCTCGTCCGAACATCCTCGCCAACTGGCCTGGGACCCCCTCCCCAACTCCATGGGGACCACTTCCGAGCAACTAGAGTCCAAGATGCCCGAAGTCCCGGCCAAGCCGCAGGGCGATCGGAGCTGCGCGCGACCCCGTATGCGCCCCCGGACCCCCGCATGCCGACACCCCAGCTGTCTCCACGTCCCCACGCCTAAGATCCGAGCCCGGATCCCAGACCGCAGGCCCGTCCTGTCGGCAGTCGCGGGGGCGAGGAGGAGCTCGGAGCCCCACACAGCCGCCGACGCCGCCCCCCCAACGAGACCCCCAGGCCGCTGAGCTCGCCGCGGACGAGGATGGTTACGGATGGAAAGCAGAGGCGCGGGCAGCACTTACCGAGCGGAGGACGCGGAACCAAGATGGCGGTAGAAAGAGAGCGAGCAAGAGCGTGACCCACGCCTGTTGCAGAAGGAAGCCCGGAGCGCCGATGGGGCGGGACCAATATGCGCTTCCGGGTCAGGTGCACGTGCCTCCTCTTCCGGTGGCGAGCAGAGCAGCTGCTGTCCGAGCGACGGGGCGGGGAGGTGACGCGTTCTAAATAAGGCTGCGAATTCCCTAGAGGACGCCCGGGCCTGGCTGGAGCGGTAGGGCCCGCCCAGCCGCGGCCTTGACCCCGAGAGACGCTTAACTGCGACAGCTGTTACCATGGCGTCCGAGTTTCCTCTTGTTTGATAGAAGGTGACGCGAAGGAAAGCGAATGTCGCGGAGCCTGTGTGTGCATGGTTGGAGAGAAGTGACCTAGGGTTGCGAAAGCTCTGTTCTCTCCTGGAAAAGAACACACACAGAGAGCATACACTACAATTTGCTTCGCCTGATCTTTTGGGCACTGCTCAGATACTATAAAGCTCACCCTTTCTTAGGGTCCCAGGACTAAATATTAAAAACCTACTGGTCAGTGTGGGAATGTAGCTTAGTTGGTGGAGTGACTGCCTAATCGTGCAACAAGTCCGGGGTGCCATCCCCAGCACCATGTAAAATCGGAAGTGGTGAGGCAAGCCTGCAACCCAGCCAGCACTTGGGAGGCAGAGGCAGGATCAAAAGTTCAAAGTCATCCTCTGCAAAACCAACACAGTGGGTTTTGTGTGTAAGGTTTTTGTTTTATTGAGACAAAGTCTCTTTTTGTAGCTCTGGCTGGCCTCTTATCTCCATCCGACTCTGCTGGAATTAAAAGGCACTCAAACCTGGCCTTGTTTTGTTTTTGTGACAAGGTCTTATTATGTAGATGAGGCTGACCTCGAACTCTCAAAGTTACCCTCCTGAACCTAGCAAATTTGGAGCCAGCCTGGGCTAGATATTGAGAGCCTGTCTCAAAACAAAACCTCATACTCTTTGAAAGTAGAATATACTATAAAACCAGTATTTTGTGAAATAGTCACTGACTTAACACAGCATTTCTTAGTTCTACAAAAGGACTCAACAAATTTGAAACTGGATCACTTAGATCACCTGAAGGTGGTTGTAGTTTGGATTGGCTTTTCCAGATAGGGTTTCTCTGTGTTCTAGGCTCTTTGTAAACCATGCTGACCTTGACTCAGAGATCCACCTGCCTCTGCCTCCCCAAGGCTGGAATTAAAGGCATGCGCCACCACGCCCCAGCTAGAACAAAAGTTTCTTATAGCTATGTAGGCGAGCAATAGCCACAGGCAGGACATCTGGGAGAGTCACAGTGGACAGGACCAGACTGAACTGGGCCATGTGGGGTAAGGGAAAGGGAATCAAGTGTAGCAGCCAGGAAGCCAAGATTTCTGGATTATATAGGGAAGAGCCTCTGGGGGAGGGCAGTTCAGCCCTTAGGCTGGACAGTTCAAGGTGGGGCAGGGGTGTAGTTCAGCCTTACCCTGTAACAGGTAGGAACTGAGGAATGCTGGGAGAAGCTGGAGGCCAGGTTCATATATATATATATATACACACACACACATACATATATATATATATATATATATATATATATATATAGTTTGTTTGTTTGTTTTTTGAGGCAGGGTCTCTCTGTGTAGCCCTGGCTGTCCTGGACTCTCTCTGTAGACCAGGCTGGCCTCAAACTCACAGCAATCCACCTGCCTCTTTTGATATGTTAAATATGCACCTCAACAGTTTGTTCCTGGTTTGAAACTTAACAATAATAAAATCTAGGGCTGGAAATCTAGGGCTCAGTTGTTAAGAGTGCTGACTGCTCTTCCAGAGAACCAGGGTTCAATTCCCAGCAACCGCATGGCAGTTCACAACTGTCTGTAACTCCAAGATCTGACACCCTCACACAGACATACATGCAGGCAAAACATCAATGGACATAAAAGAAAAATAAATACATTAAAAAAATCTAGGCTGGAGATATAATTCAGTTAAGAGCATGAGCTGCTTTTTCAGAAGGCAGGGGTTTGATTCCCAGAACCTGCAGCACTTCTGTCTCTAACTCCTGGAAAAGTCAAAGCCCTTTTCTGGACAGGCAAAATACCTATGCTCATAAAACAGAAATAAAAATAAAAGTTTTGAATGTGTGAAAATCAGAATGAGGGGGGCTGGAGAGATGGCTCAGTGGTTAAGAGCACTGCCTGCTCTTCCAAAGGGCCCGGGTTCAATTCCCAGCACCCACATGGCAGCTCACAACTGTCTGTAACTCCAAGATCTGACACTCTCATACAAAGGCACATTAAAATTAAGTTAAAAAAAAAAAAAAAAAAGAGAATCAGAATGAGCAAATCAGGATTAATTGGGGTGTCAGGGTTTTACTAGGACTGGGAAATTCTGAAATCATCTGCATATAGGAGAGACAGTGACTATGAACAGATTTGGGGATAGGGAGAGCTCAGTTGTTACACTTCTGCAGCAAATAAGGTTGGATGCCTAGTGCTAAAGCCAGGTATGATGGTGAGAGCTTTTAAGACCAGCACTTGGGAAATGGAGATAAGCAGTTTAAGGTTGTCCTTGACTACATTAGAGTTTGAGGCCAGCCTGGGCTAAATAAGACCAAACCTCCAGCCCCATGAAAACCAATACACAATCTTCTTGAATCTCATCTGGATCACTTAGGCTATTTTTGCCTTCGTCTGTCAAGAAGGGATGATGGTTACTGCTTCACAGTGTTGCTAGGAAGATACAGGTAATATAGCACTGGCTGCTCTTCCAGAAGTCCTGAGTTCAATTCCCAGCACCCACATGGTAGCTCACAACCATCTATACCCTCTAAACCCTCTTCCAGCCTGCAGTTGTACATGCAGATAGAGCACTCATACATAAAATAAATAAATAAAATATTTAAAAAATAACTGTAGCTAAGTCAGAACCTGGAGCCCATCTGTAACCACATCTACTGGGGAAGCTGAGGCAGGAGGATGGAAATCTGGAGGTCAGTTGGAGCAACACAGCTAGAAGAAGATCTACTCACAGTAACTAATTTGGAAGACCCAATTCTTCTGAAAAACAACAAACCAAACATGAGGGAAGGGAACGAATGATGCTGGGGTACGGCTTCCTCACAGACTGAAGTGCTGGCCTTGAACTCACAGAGATCCACCTGCCTCTGCCTCCTAGGTGCAGGGATTATGGGCGTGCGCCACCTTGGATTTAGCAGCTGAGTTACTTCCCCTTGGACAGGGCTTTCAGGACTATATAGTAGATGAGCCAATTCCTCCAGGCAGCACAGTGTGGAGGCTACAGCAGCCCAAGGGCTGTCTCTAACCCGGTTGGTGAGTCTAGCCCAAGAAAAAAAAATTATGTACATACACATGAAGGTGAAAGAACAGTTGCTGGGCCTTGTTTGCGTCAGGGTCTTTTCCTCGCCTGTGGTAGACTGGCTGGTCCTGAGTTTCTGGGATTGCTCTGTCTACCACTCATCTCTCCTTAGCTGCTGGAATCACAGATTCATGCTACTGTGACCAACTTTTACATGGTTCCAGAGATCCAAACTAGTGTTACTGCTTGTGTGACAGTGCTTTACCATTTGTCCAACCTATAATTTATTCTCTGGGTTTCTTTCCACACTGACCAAAGTTTGGAACACAAATTTGGCATCAAGCTCAATGTCCTTTGATCCCCCTTTTACTCCCAGAAAGGGTCTCATATAGCCCAGGTTGTCTTGGGACTATGTAGCAAGGATGGCCTAGAAAGTCTTCTGCTTTGGCCTCCCAAGTACCAGGATTACAGGTGTGTGCAGTACCACACACAGCTTGTTTGTAGACAAGCTATATGTCTATCAGTGTCTTGCCAAGTCAGGGAAAAAGGAAATAAATGGTCTCTTGGGTGTTCTGTTGAAGAGCTATACAAGTATTACTTTAAAAAAAAATCTGAAGCCGGGCGTGGTGGCGCACGCCTTTAATCCCAGCACTCGGGAGGCAGAGGCAGGCGGATGGCTGTGAGTTCGAGGCCAGCCTGGACTACAAAGTGAGTCCTGGACAGCCAAGGCTACACAGAGAAACCCTGTCTCGAAGAACCAAAAAATAAAAAAATAAAAAATAAAACTATAAATGCATGAGGTATACAGGACGCACAGAATATCGAGGCTGGTTCGGTAGTTTGAATTCATGTACATATAGACTGACTTAAGTTAGCAGTCTCCCTTTTATCCAAGTCTGTTTTATCTTGACCTCTTTCAAAGAGGAAGTATAATTTTACCATTACCAAAGACCATACAATTATTAGTTAATTGAAATCAAAACAAGATTGCATAGTTCTAAATGTCCTTCTCTAGGCGCTATGGCACCTGATATATAGGCCAGGCCGCTACCTGTCTCCCGAGAAAATGTATCCCATTTTAGAGACAAGCCAGTTACCCTGAGCAAAAGAAGAGGCATTAAGCCTTAGATAAACTTATGCATACCCTAGGCATCTTGTACCTGGGTTTTTTGTTTTGTTTTGTTTTTGTTTTTTCGAGACAGGGTTTCTCTGTGTATCCTTGGCTGTCCTGGACCCGCTTTGTAGACCAGGCTGGTCTCGAACTCACAGCGATCCACCTGCCTCTGCCTCCCGAGTGCTAGGATTATAGGCGTGCGCCACCACGCCCGGCTCTTGTACCTGGGTTTTTACATTTAGTGAAGGTGTTTTTGTCTCACCTCTTCTCTCCATTGGGGATGGACACTTTCACCTTTTAAACTTTGTATAAACTCCCATATTAGAGTTTATGTATACCCTAGGCATCTTATACCTGGGTTTTCACACTTACATAAACTCTCATTTTAGAGTTTATGCATACCCTAGGCATTTTGTATCTGAGTTTTTACATTTGTTGCAGGTGTTTCTGTCTCACCTCTTCTCTCCATAGGAAGTGGACATATCCACCTTTTAAACTAAATGTCCTTCTCTAGGCTCTGTGGTGCCTAATGTACAGGCCAGGCCGCTACCTGTCTCCCGAGAAAATGTATCCCATTTTAGAGACAAGCCGGTTGCCTGGAGCGAAAGAAAAGGCCTTAAGGTTACCCTTTTAAGTATATGAATTTTAGCCTTAGAGTTTTTGGGATCTAACTAGGCTGACGTGTACTTTGTCACCTGTAAGTTTGTCACCTGTAAGTCCTCGGTGTCTTTTTGCATCTGGTGTGACCTTCACCTGTCTCCCATGACAGTAGCTCACCTTTAGAGGGATAAGCTGGCTGCCAGAGCAGTGACACCTCAACTCAGCATACAAAGGCTTTTTGATGTGGGAAGCATGCAGTTTGCATGCCTATTAAGGAAAAATTTGTCGGTTTAAATCCTAGGCTGTTTTTGCAAGTAACTTATCAGCAGGGGAGGTCACACCCTGTGGAGACCAGGCTGGTCTGGAACTCACAGAGATCCACCTGCCTTTTTCTTCACTGTGTTAAGACTAAGAGTGTGTGTTACCACCACCCTGCAAATATTTCACCTCAATTCCAGTCAAAATCTACAAAAATCTCAAGTAATATTCAAGAGTTAACAAAAAAAATTCTAAGTCTTGAGTCAATTGCACCATTCTTTTGAATCAGTTATTGCTAATTCCCATAGGCAGACCCTTTCCAGAGAAAGCTGACAAACACCTTGCAGCTAAGAAGTTCTGAAATTCAGCTGCTACCAACTCTATGGAAAAGAGTTTGGTTTCTTCTTCCCTTCACATTGTTGGTAACTTAGCCTGGCGTCTCTCAGCTTTCTGCCTTTCTCCCTGAACAACAAAAGCCAAGAAAAGGCCACAAGGGGCTGGAGAGATGGCTCAGTGGTTAAGAGCACCGTCTGCTCTTCCAGAGGTCCTGAGTTCAATTCCCAGCAACCACATGGTGGCTTATAACCATCTATACCTTCTTTTTTTTTTAATTTTTATTTTTGGTTTTTTGAGACAGGGTTTCTCTGTGTAGCCTTGGCTGTCCTGGACTCACTTTGTAGACCAGGCTGGCTTCGAACTCACAGCGATCCGCCTGCCTCTGACTCCCGAGTGCTGGGATTAAAGGCGTTCGCCACCACCGTCTGGCTCAGCTCATCTACACCTTCTAAAGCCTTCTTCCAGTAGATAGGTGTACATGCAGATAGAACACTCATATACATAAAATAAATAAATAAAATCTTAAAAAAAAAAAAAAAAAGAAAGAAAGAAAAGAAAAGGCCAAAAAGGACCCAGGAGCCTTTGCCATAGTGTGTTGGAGAGGAACCATAGCAGTGTATTCCTCCCACCAAACTATAACAAAGTATCTTTTTCAAGGGTGTGGATACAAGAAATACGTTGGGCGCCATTTTGTTACAATAAGTTGTATCTGTTTGGCCTAGGAAGCCGATGACTGACACAGAGAAACTGAAATGTACTTTAAAGCTGCAGGCACTGCAGCCGGGCAGAATCTAAATGGATTCTAATCCACTCATAAACTAAAACAAGCTACTCTAAACCTCATAACATACATATAGCTCAAGCACTTGCCAATCTGATCCTCGGACACTTCTTCTTCCTTCCTTGTCCATCAACTGCCATCAGTCCTCTTTCCCCTCTCAACTGTCAATCCTTGGCTCCGCCCCCTCTCCAGTAAGTCCTGCCTTCCATTTCCTGTCCTTCGGCCCACTGATTGGCTAAACAGAGGTTTATTGACAGTTGCTATATCCACTCAAGACATTCCTCCACAGTTGGAGGCCAGTGTAGGTCTATAAAATGAGTTATAGGACAGCCAGGATTACAGAGAAAGAAATCCTATCTTGACCCCTCCCCTAAAATCCTACTGAGTCTTTATTAATTATTTTTACTTATTTTCTATATTTTATTTTATATGCATGGGTGTTTTGCCTGAATGTATGTCAACCACATTTGTGCAGTGCCCAAGGAAGCCTGAAACTTTGTGCTATCTCTGTAGCGTCAATAACTACTATAATATTAAATTATGATTCTATATTATAAAAATTTTAATTGACTATTTTTTAGAAGCTGAATACTAAATAATCCATAGTATACAGAAATGTAAATAAGGAATTTTATAAAATGGCCTTTAATAGTTTTTATTGACAGGAAGATGAGCAGGTTTAAGTATTTTGACAATTTTTTTTTTTTTTTTTTTTTTTTGGTTTTTTTCTGTGTAGTCTTGGCTGTCCTAGATTCACTTTGTAGACCAGGCTGGCCTCGAACTCACAGCGATCCACCTGCCTCTGCCTCTCGAGTGCTGGGATTAAAGGCGTGCGCCACCACGCCCAGCTCTTGACAATTTTTTTTAACTTGAATTTTTTTTTTTAAAGATTTATTTATTGGACTAGATGGCTCAGAGGTTAAGAGCACTGCCTGCTCTTCCAAAGGTCTAGGGTTCAATTCTCAGCAACCACATGGCAGCTCACAATTGTCTGTAACTCCGGCTACTCTGATACCTTCATACTGAGGCACATAAAATGAAATTAAATTATTAAAAAAAAGATTTATTATTTATACAGTATACTGCCTGCATGTGTACCCGCCCACAAGAAGGCAACAGATCGTTATAGATGGTTGTGAGCCACATTTGGTTGCTGGGAATTGAACTCGGGACCTGACAATTCTTTTTTTTTTTTTTTTTGAGACAAGGTCTCTCTGTGTAGTCTTGGCCGTTCTGGACTCCCTTTGTAGACCAGGCTGGCCTTGAACTCACAGCCATCCGCCTGCCTCTGCCTCCCGAGTGCTGGGATTAAAGGCGTGCGCCACCAACCCGGGCTCACAATGTAACTCTTAACTCCACTGGCCGGAGACTTGATATGTAGACCAGGCTGCCTCAAACAATGTAACTTTTTTTTCCTTAACCTTGATTTTATGTGCATTGGTGTTTTACAGGCATGTGTGTCTATGAGCATCAGATCTTGAAGTTATGGACAGTTGTGAGCTGCCATGTGGGTGCTAGGATTTGAACCAGGGTCCGGAAGAGCAGTCAGTGCCCCTTACTGCTAGACATCGCTCCAGCCCCACAACAGATGTTTTGTTTTGGTTAAATTGGTTACACCTTTTTTTTTTTTTTTTTTTTTTTGAGACAGGGTTTCTCTGTGTAGCCTTGATAGTCCTGACTTACCAGGCTGGCCTCCGACTCACAGCTATCCGCCTGCCTCTGCCTCCCAAGTGCTGGGATTAAAGGTGTGCACCACCACTGCCTGGCCAAGTTGGTTACATTTTTAAACTGCTTGTTTGTGGTAAACTCACCCAGTTTCTGAGGGGAAAAATGAACTAAAACTGAAAATATTTGAAAAAGAACATTCTATTAAGCCCTAATATTGTTCATCTTTGTAAATTTTGTCTCTTTTCCTTTTTTGTTTTTCAAAACAGAGACTCTCTGTGTAGCCCTGGCTGTCTTGAACTCACTCTGTAGACCAGGCTGGCCTCGAATTCACAGATATCCACCTGCCTCTGCCTCCCAAGTGCTAGGATTAAAGGCATGTGCCACTACTGCCTGGCTTCATCTTTGTAATTTTGGTAGGTTTAGTTATCCATTTAAAAATATTTTTAAGGGCGTGGTGGCGCACGCCTATAATCCCAGCACTCTGGGAGGCAGAGGCAGGTGGATCGCCGTGAGTTCCTGAGGCCAGCCTAGTCTACAGAGTGAGTCCAGGACAGCCAGGGCTACACAGAGAAACCCTGTCTTGAAAAACAAAAACGAAAAAAAGATTAAGCCGGGCGTGGTGGCCCATGCCTTTAATCCCAGCACTTGGGAGGCAGAGGCAGGTGGATCGATGTGAGTTCAAGGCCAGCCTGGTCTACAAAGTGAGTCCAGGACAGCCAAGGCAACACAGAGAGACCCTGTCTCAAAAAACCAAAAAAACAAAACAACAACAACAACAACAACAACAAAAATATTTTAAAAAAATTATTTATTTTGCATATTAATGCTCTGTCTACATGTACACCTGCATACCAGGAGAGGGCATCAGATCCCAGTATAGATGGTTGTGAGCCACCATGTGGTTGGCAGAAACTGAACTCAGGAGCAAAAAGTGCTCTTAACTGCTGAGCCATCTCTCCAGGCCCATAAAAATAATTTTAAGGAAGAACAAATGAGCAAAAAGATATACATGACATGAAAGCCAAAGGGAGGGCTGTTGAGGTGATAAGAAAAAAAAGTATAATGATATAAATGTATATATGAGATGTCACAATAAAAAGAATAAAAGGAAAATGGTTCTATGAAACTCATAATCTTTTTTTTTTTTTTTTGAGACAGGGTTTCTCTGTGTAGCCTTGGCTGTCCTGCACTCACTCTGTAGACCACACTGGCCTTGAACTCACTTAAACTCACAGCAATCCATCTGCCTCTGTTTCCTGAGTGCTGGGATTACAGGTATGCCCTACTGAGCATGGCAGATCTTTTTATTATATTAAATTTTACAAACTTTCTCAGCTTACTTATCCCTGATTTATTTATTATTTCTTTCAAGATCTTTGACATTCTTTTTGGTTTCGGGAAATTTCTTCAATATAATAAATTATTTCTTTTCTTTTTTTTTCTTTTTTTTGAGACAAGGTTTCTCTGTGTAGTGCTGGCTGTCCTGGACTTGCTTTGTAGACCAGGCTGGCCTCGAATTCACAGCGATCCACCTGCCTCTACCTCCCAAGTGCTGGGATTAAAGGCGTGCACCACCACCGCCCGGCTCATAAATTATTTCTTGAGAAAAGCAAATTCTGCTTTAAGGACTAAGGCACATGGACAATTCTGCTGTGTTTATTAAAGCATCTGGTCCATGGTTGAAGAGAAAGGTGTTCACGTTGGTTTCATGGGAGTTGTTTTCTTCAGAAATCTTTTTGTAAATCTAAAACAAAATAGAAAACAAAAATGTATTTATTCGGTTTTTTTTTTTTTTTGAGACAGGATCTCTCTGTATTAGCCTTGGCTGTCCTGGTCTCGCTTTGTGGACCAGGTTGGCCTTGAAATCACAACGATCCACCTGCCTCTGCCTCCCGAGTGAGGTTTGTTTGTTTGTTTGTTTGTGTTTTTGTTTTTCTTCAAGACAGGGTTTCTCTGTGTAGCTTTGGCTGTCCTGGACTCATTCTGTAGACCAGGCTAGCCTCGAATTCACAGCAATCTGCCTGCCTCTGCCTCCCAAGTGCTAGGATTAAAGGCATGCATCACCACCAGAAACAAAAGAAAACAAAAAATTTTTTTTTAAAAATTTATTTACTTATTATTATGTATATAGTGTTCTGCCTATATGTACACCTGTAGGCCAGAAAAGGGCATCGGATCACATTACAGATGGTTGTGAACCACCATGTGGTTTCTGGGAATTGAACTCAGGACCTCTGGAAGAGCAGTCAGTGGGTGCTCTTAACCACTGAGCCATCTCTCTAGTCCCCAGAAAACAAAAATTTTAAACTAAAAATATTGATTTTTAAGTGAAAGAATTAGTAAATGAAAGTAAAACCACATTTACATAATCAGATTTGTTTAATGCGTCTATTAAATGCACATCATGTATAGACTTGTTTTCATACTAGTTGAAGCCCAGTACAGAATGAGAATACAGAGGACTTGGCTGGCAAGATGGCTCAGTGGGTAAGGGCGCTTAATGACAAGCCTGAAGATCTGAGTTCACTCCCCAGGACCTGCATGGGTGGACGGAGAGAACTAACTGCCACAAGTTGTCTTCTGAGGCAAATGTGTATGCAAACACACACACACACACACACACACACACACACACACACACAGTGGTTAAAAGAAATCAAAGAACTTGATATGGCTAGTTGGAATACCAGCAATGAGGAGGCCTTTAAAGTTCATCCAATAAAGACATCTGAGTTTTCACTATAAGCACTTTGGAATTCAACACAAATGAAATTAAAAAATGAAGTGGGGGGCTTGAGAGATGGCTCAGTGGTTAAGAGCACTGCCTGCTCTTCCAAAGGACCCGAGTTCAATTTCCAGCACCCACATGGCAGCTCACAACTGTCTGTAACTCTAAGATCTGACACTCTCACACCAATGCACATAAATTACAAAAAAAAAACCCGAAGTGGGAGGGCAGGAGAGATGGCTCTGGGGTTAAGAGCAGTGTCTGCTCTTCCAAAGGTCCTGAGTTCAATTTCCAGCAATCACAGAGTGGCTCACAACCATCTATAATGAGATCTGGTGCCCTCTTCTGGCCTGCAGGCATACATGCAGGCAGAATAGTGTATACTTAATAAATCTTTTTTAAAAATGAAGTGGGAGTGCTGTTGGTATTTCTATAATATTACTACTACTTTCCAGAATATTTATCAGTTTTTTGGGAAAATTGTTCACTCTAGCTGGGCATGGTGGCACACGTCTTTAATCCCAGCACTCAGGAGACAAAGGCAGGTGGATCGCTGTGAGTTCAAGGCCAGCCTGGTCTACAAAATGAGTCCAGGACAGCCAAGGCTACACAGAGAAACCCTGTCTCGAAAAACCAAACCAACCAACCAAACAAACAAACAGAGGCTGAAAGAGGGTCCTGGGGCCCCTAGAACTGGAGTCACGAATGGTTGAGCCGCCCAGTGTGGGTGCTGGGAACTGAGCTCCACTCTTAACTGCTGAGGTGTGGGAAAGACTAAGCTTTGTCACAGGTGGAAGCAGTCTTGGCGGGCTTTACTCTTGGGCACCCCATAAATACCTTGTGACAGACTGAGTGGAGCCATCCTGGGCCTGGAATTCAGGAAGTAGACCTAGGGACCCCACCTGGACTATTGTTTTTTTAATTGACCCTCAACGGGAGAAGGAGATCGCCCTTTGCTCGTGACTCAGGCAGGTGGGGAGGAGAGAGCTGCAGCAGGTTCAGACCAGGCTTGAGCGCATGTGGCTCAGTGAACAGGCTGGACCAGCACGCAGGCCAGAGACACCGAAGGACCCGTCCCGTGGAACGGATACCGGAAGGTTGACTCTTTTTTCCCTTTAACCTTTTTTCCTTCTCGTGTAAGCTAGTTGGGTTGTATAATAAAGTTTGATTGTTAAGAAACAGCGCCTACAGTGAGGTGTCACTCCGGCCTCGCCTGCTTGAGCTGATTCCCACTGACTTGCTTATCTTGTGTGTGGAGGAACCGGCTCCCACAGGAGTGGGGGACACACGCGGAGGTGAGAGGATGACTTGCTAATGTGGCTCTTTCCTTCGACCGACCGTGTGAGTTCTGGGGACTGAACTCAGGCTGGCAGGCCACCCCAGGGCCTGGCCCAGCGTGCCATCTTCCTGCTCTCACCGCTCAAGGGTGAGTGGTGCTGTGCAGTGAACTCAAGTTTCGGCCATGTTAGACAAGGGTGCTGCCAATACAGGGGGCGCCTAGCCCGCTTTGCTCTTAGTGAGAGAACGATCATGGCATTTTTTTCTTCAAAGGCCTTACTATTTTCCTGTCCCTGTGCAGACCTGGACTCCTACACCTGGAATTTAAGATCGCCTGTATTTTGGCTTCAGCATGCTTCTTCAGACATGTCCTGTCACTTTCTGACACCTGTCCCCCGTTGGCTATGCTATTTGATAACCTCGAGAATGTATCCTAGTTTCCTGCCTCTGCCTGTTCTGTTTCTTCAGGATAAACAAGCCTGGGCTCAGCTGTAACTCAGGAGCATTTGCTTGGTGTGTATGTACAAGGCCTGGCTTTGATCCAGAGAGGGGGAAGTGTATTTCTCCCTTTTCCAACGCTGTGTGCTCTTAGCAAAATCTCTCGTTATGAAAATCCTTCCTCCTGGGCCACTAAAGAGTACCCTGACATGGGGAATTAGAACTCTTTTTGGAAGGGGTCTCACTGTTTACGTAGGTTGGCCTTGAACTTAGGCCCCTCTTGTCTCCGTCCCCCTGAGAGTAGAAGTGTGTGTCATCTGCTGAGACTAAGTTCCCAGCCCTCGTCGTGCAGCCTTGGCTGTCCTAGAACTTGCTCTATAGACCAGGCTGGCCTCTAACTCATAGCAGTCGGCCTGCCTCTGCCTCCTGAGTGCTGGGATTAAAGGCCTTGAACTCTTGACCCCCTTGCCTCTCGTCCTGGGATTGCAGGCCCGTGCCTGTGTTGAAGCAATACCTTTTGTTTGTTTGTTTTCTTTCTTTCTTTAAAGATTTGTTTATTTATTAAGTATACAGTGTTTTGCCTGCATGTACTCCCGCAGGCCAGAAGAGGGCACCATCTCATTATAGATGGTTGTGAGCCACCATGTGGGTGCTGGGAATTGAACTCAGGACCTCTGAAATAGTCAGTGTTCTTAACCTCTGTGCCATCTCTCTGGCCCATCAGTAAACTTTCCTTTGCTTTTTTCTTTTAAGTTTTCAAGACAGGGTTTCTCTGTGTAGCCCTGGCTGTTCTGGACTCGCTTTGTAGACCAGGCTGACCTTGAACTCACAGAGATCCGACTGCTTCTGCTTCCCAAACGCTGGGATTAAAGGCATGCACCACCATGCTGGGCTCATTCTTTAATAAATAAATAAATAAACAAACAAACAAATAAATAAAAACTAAATTAGACAGAGAGTAGTTTTACAAAGACTAGAAATAAACAGTGGCTCATTTCCTGGAGCTTTAAACTATTTGGACTAAGAAGCTCCTGCAGACACAGGAGAGCACCGGGCTCTTACCGCTCTTCCTGAGAAGCTCCCCTTGCCGGGACTTATCCAGGTTGTCGAGAAACTGCTCAAAGACTTTCACGTAGGGTGCCAGACTGGTCTTCTTATAATCTAAATGATAACACATGCCCATTACAACTAGCACACTGGCAGGAAGAACAGGAATACTCTAAAACAAACAGAGCTGGTTCTTGAGAGAGTTGGTAAGATTGACAAACCCTTAGCCAACCCGATACAAAGGAAGCGCAAAGGAAGGGGCTGGTCAGAGAACAAAAGGGCTCGCTGCAGCAGAGTCCAGGGGAGACAGGGGCCTTAGGAGAGATCACACTCAGAAGAAACGGGAGGATTTCTAAATGCAGACAAACCACCTACCACAATGAAGTCCAGAAGACGTAAGCAACTTTAGACAGACCCACCACACAACGGAAGCTGGACAAAGCCACTGCTGCTCGCTGCCCCCCCTCTCCCCAGGTTTGTGATACAGACAGGGTTGCTCTGTGTAGCCCTGGCTGTCTTGGAACTTACTCTATAGACCAGGCTGGCCGCAAACACAGAGACTTTCCTGCCTCTGCCTCCCGAGTGCTGGGATTAAAGGCGTGCGCCACCACGCCCGGCTTTTAGGCTTTATTTTTATATCATGTATATGAGTGTTTGCCTGAATGTGTCTGTGAGCAGCATGCATGCAGTGCCCATGGGAGCCAGAAGAGGGCAATGAACCCGCCCTGGGACTTGAGTTGCACCTGGCTGCTACAGTGCAGCATGTTGTCTTAAAAGCTGACCTCAAAAGAGAGAGAGAGAGAGAGAGAGAGAGAGAGAGAGAGAGAGAGAGAGAAAGAAAGACAGAGAGACAGAGAGAGAAAGAAAGAAACCTCCCCAACCCTTTGTTTGGCACAGTGCTCAAAGTCTTAGCTCTGGCAGATAGAAAACATAGGCCTAAAAGGGATAAAATAGGAAAGGAGGCTGGGCTTGGTGGTGCGAACTTTTAATCCCAGCACTCGGGAGGCAGAGGCAGGCGGATCTCTGTGAGTTCGAGGCCAGCCTGGTCTACACAGAGAAACCTTGTCTTGAAAAACTAAAGCAAAAACTAAAACCAAAAATAAAAAATCTGTGTTAGAGTGCGGCTTCAGCACATCAGCTCACCTCTGACTCTACGTTTGCCGTCAGATTCAGCTTCAGTCTCATTTTCCTTTTCATTAGTGGAAACCACATCCAATTCTCGGCAGATGGCACTACAGGGAATAGAATAAGGGAACTTTACAGTTGGCACCTGACCCCACTGACATACTAGCATATGAAACTCAAAGTCTGTGAAAAACCACCTGCCTGAGGTATGGCTTAGCTGTAGAGCGATTGTCTTAGTGTGCAAACAGCCCTGGGTACCTACCACTCCTGGCCCTGAACAACAAACAAGCCGACAGCCTAGCTGAATTCGAGGCGGAACAAGTTTCAGAGTTTTTCACGCTCCTATGATAGTACAGACTGGGGGGTGCAGTGATGGAGACTGACCTCAGGGCCTGGCACATGCTGCGCCAGTGCTCTGCCACTCAGCCAACCCTGCCAGGTTGCATGTCTTCTCAGTCGGCCTCAGACCTGCTATATAGTCGAGGACGACCTTGAGCTCCTGCTTGTTTTACTCCCGCTCCCTGAGGCCCGAGATTACAGGTGTGGACTACAATATTATGTCCCCACCAGTGGAGCTACACTCCCATTCCCACACATAGAGCCTGTCATCCCCCTGCCTCTGCATCATGGTATGTGCACACTTCTCTATCCAGGGATCGAGTACAATCCACTGAAAATTCAGAAAAGATAGTCACAAATAAAGGATGACCAGTGACCTGGAGCATACCTGATGGTTGGAACAGTGAACGGATCAAACTGATCCACTTTCTGGAAATCAATAGGCACAGAAATGCGACCTGTAAGAACCAAAGTTATAAATGCTCGATTGTAGGTTGTTGTGTCTCTGAATTATGCTTGGTTAAAACTTTACAAAGTGCTGAGGATATAATTTAGTGACCTCCTTAGCATTACATATGTGCTTGTACATGTGCACACACACACATTTCTCTCCCACTGCCCACATCACACACATTTTTTCCCCAAAGATTTTGCTTTTTTTTTCCTTTTTCTTCTTTTCTTTCTTTCTTTCTTTCTTTCTTTTTTTTTTTGAGACAGGTTTTCTCTGTGTAGCCTTGGTTGTCCTGGACTTTGTAGACCAGGCTGGCCTCGAACTCACAGAGATCCACCTGCCTCTGCCTCCCGAATGCTGGGATTAAAGGTGCGCACGACCAGCCTCCGTTCCTATTTTATCCCTTTTAGGCCTGTGTTTTCACTAAAATAACAATTCAAGATTAAATATTAATAATCATTCAACATACTATCATGTGTCCATGATATTTTGGTCAATGGGCTACACAGGCAATGGTGATATTATAAGATATTTTCCAGCACAAGCAGCTTAATTTGTATAAAAAATATACTCTGATAGCCAGGCTCAGTGTCGCACACCTTTAACCCCAGCACTTGGGAGGCAGAGGCAGGTGGATCTCTGTGAGTTCAAGGTCAGCCTGGTTTACAAAGTGAGTCCAGGACAGCCAAGGCTACACAGAGAAACCCTGCCTCAAAAACAACAACAACAACACAAACAAACAACAACAACAACACACACACAAACA
The DNA here is from genome assembly GCA_907169655.1 of Acomys percivali. Taxonomy (NCBI): domain Eukaryota; kingdom Metazoa; phylum Chordata; class Mammalia; order Rodentia; family Muridae; genus Acomys; species Acomys percivali. Next base: position 7,018,950 of record OU015756.1, read on the forward strand.
CTCTGATGTTTGCTCAATAATAAAGTAAATGATATTCCTCTAAATGTATCTTTGTTCCTAAGGGACATTGTATAAATCTATCTGGGACAATACATAGCGATTCACATGTAGGAGCTGAGCATACAGTGATTTCTATTGAATCGGGATGCCCTATGGAGCCCTGGCTGGCCTGGAGCTTCCTATGCAGCCAAGGATGACTGCGCCTCCTTCGCCCACCTCCGACTTCTCACTCTCTTGCTTCTACCTTCTGAGTGCTGAAATTGCAGATAGATACTAGGCTTCAGTTTGTTTTTTCCTAACAGTTTTTTTCCTTTTCCTTTTTTGGGGGGTGGGGGTGGGTGAGATAAGGCTCTCATATAGCCTAGGCTGGCCTCAAACTCCATGTTGCTGATGACTTTTATCTTCTGATCCTCCTGTGTCCACCTCCTAATTAGCGGGACTATAGGCCTGTGCCATCACACAGTTTATGGTGCTGGGGATGGAAGCCCGGGCTGTGCGTGCCAGGCAGGTACTCTACAAAGCCAGAGCTACCCAGTGAGACCCCATGTGAAAACAAATGCTTCCCTTTGGTTCCCCTCACCGGCTCAAGCACTGTACCTGTTTTAGGGTGGACACTGAAAGGGCTCTTCAGTAAATGATTGATGCCCTTGCTCACGTTGATGTCCAGGCGTGGAAAGCAGTACTGGAGCACAATCTCCCACTCCAGCCAGGGGCCACACTTCTCGTTCTTCGTGTTCTATAAGCAGACGTAAGGCCACCATGAGGATCAGAAGCAGCTCTCCAAAGACGGTTAAAGAGAAAGGTCAGGACCAAGTAAAACCAGTCACGACTCAATTAGGGGTTGTACTGTGACACTCGTAAAAGCAGGTCCCAGTGGTGCTTACCTGAGATGAGCTGACCACTTTCTTCAAGTGCTCCCAGCGCTGAGACGAACTGTGGAACTTCTGAAAGCCTCTCTGAAGCTCATGGTGAAGAGGTGACGCATCATTAAGGAGCATATTCATTTGGGGGTGACTCAACAAATAAGTCTCTGGCTGGGCGCGGTGGCGCACGCCTTTAATCCCAGCACTCGGGAGGCAGAGGCAGGCGGATCGCTGTGAGTTCAGGGCCAGCCTGGTCTACAGAGTGAGTTCAGAATAGCCAAGGCTACACAGAGAAACCCTGTCTTGAAAAAAAAAAAAAAACCAAACCAAACAAAAACAAAAACAAAAAACCAACCCAAATAAGTCTGTAGAATGTATTATTACAAGGATGGTGATGCTCCACACATTCAGAAGCTATTAATGATCCCTAAAACATAACAGTAGGCACTTACAGCATTGTAAGGCTAGAGAGATGGCTCAGTGGCTAAGAGCACTGGCTGCTCCTCCAGAGGTCCTGAGTTCAATTCCCAGCAACCACATGGTGCCTCACAACCATCTAAAGTGAGATCTGATGTTCTCTTCTGATGAGCAGGTGTGCTTGTGGATATAGCACTCAAATACATAAAATAAATCAATAAATCTTCAAAAAAATTCCCTTGTAAAACTGTAGCAGTGATATGAAAAGAAAGAATACTAAAATAATTGTAAGCTACTACAACATAAGAAAGTCTTCCTGACTTGTACATATCTAGACAAAATGACTCCTCATTCTTTACCCATTAATTCTAGGAACAACTGGTAAAACGTGAAAACTATTTTACAAAATGGCCCCTTTTAGTGTATTTTTAAAGAAAGATTTATTTATTTATTTTATGTATGAGTGCTCTATTTGCATGTGCACTTACATGCCAGCAGAAGGCATCAGATCACTTTATAGATGGCCTGAGCCATGATGTGGTTGCCGGGAATTGAACGTAGGTCCTTTGGAAGAAACGGTGCTCCTAACCTCTGAGCCATCCCTTCAAGCCCCCTTCTTACTGTAGCCCAGCGATACCAAAATGCAGAAGATAACTGTGTAAAGCAAAAGATTAAATATCTAGGACATATGAGACCATATACGCAGCACACGTCTATGATGTCAGAGACCATACAGGCAGCACACGTCTATGATGTCAGAGACCATACAGGCAGCACACGTCTATGATGTCAGAGACCGCCTGTGATGTCAGAGACCATACAAGCAGCACACGTCTATGATGTCAGAGAC
>OU015756.1:7021089-7047725 GCA_907169655.1 Acomys percivali
GCAGCACACGTCTATGATGTCAGAGACCATACAAGCAGCACACGTCTGTGATGTCACAGACCATGCAAGCAGCACACGTCTGTGATGTCACAGACCATGCAAGCAGCACACGCCTGTGATGTCACAGACAGACACGACTGGCTCACAAAGTAAGCACAACAAAGGATATTCTCAGGAACAAGGGCTAAAATCTTATCCCAGTTTTCTTTATTTTCAAGAATATCTTGGCCAACTAGAGCATATTCTTCAAAGTATTTTTTAATTATGTTTATAGATCTTCTGTAAGAAAAAAGTAAGGACAAAGTCCCAACATCATTAACAACACAGGACACACGGGCAGTCTTACTGGAGGACACTGTTTATATTTCCTGAACTTTTTGAACCAGATAAACAGAATGAGACCCTTTTGTCAGTTAATTGTGTTAAAATTAGACACTGAAAAAGGAAAGAGCCCAGCGCATACCTGCCACGGGGTAGGTAGGTATTTGGGAAATGTTTGCTTCTTTAAAGCATTTTTATTTTATTTTGAGACAGGGTCTCACTGTATAACTCTGGCTACCCTGGAACCGTCTATGTACCAGGCTTGCCTCTGCCTCCCCAGTGCTGGGATTAAATAAAGGTGTGTGCTACCATGCCTGGCCTAAATGATCGCTTCCTAAATCTAGAATCTATAAAGTTACTAACATCATACATCATGCAGCAGCGGTAGAAATAACCAACTAACTCATCAATACTAGCGTAAAGGTAGTTCCTTGTTTTAAAAATCACAACAGCTGCCTGGCATGGTAGCGCTCACCTTTAATACCAGTGCTCAGGAGGCAGAGGTGGAAGATCTCTACAGAAATCCTGTCATAAAACAAAACAAAATACGGCAACAGCTGGGCAGTGGTTGCAAACATGTAGTTCGAGGCCAGCCTGGTCTACAGAGAGAGGGAGTTCCAGGACAGCCAAGGCTACACAGAGAAACCCTGTCTTGAAAAACCAAAAAATTCTTAAAAATTAAAAAAAAAAAAGGAAATTCTGTGTTTCTCATGAAGTCCGAAAGATCATGGAAAACGATAGTAGAACACACTGGAATAGGACAGTGTCAAATAGGGGGCTGTTCACCACAACTGTTACTAAAAACACTCTTCGGCGGTGAAAACAAACATCGGGACCCTTCTAGAAGCACACATAGCAAACCAGAGGGCCTGGGGGGTGGGGTGGGGTTCTTTCCAAACAGACCTGACAAAAGGGTGAAGCTTCTCACTTAGGTGAACTTTCTTTTTAACATCTTGACCACCCTGAAAAAGAAACCACCAAACAAAACAAAACAAACAAACAAACAAACAAAAACTTTTATGTATATTATAGAGCATAAATTAAGAAAAAAAATTTTAAAAAATACAGCATAAATTATCTTAAAACATTTTTAATGTTATTATCCCACTTAAAGCTATATAAAACCAGAGATAGTGGCTAAATTAAGAAGTACAGAAACTTGGGTGCTATTTTGCTATCTAAAAAAATGTACTTTATTTTTTTGTGTATGTGTGCACCGCAAGAGTGTAGCTGAAAAGGCTCTAAGGCAGAGTCAGACCGCCAGGAACTGGACCTCTGCAACAGAAGTGAGTGTTTTTAAACACCGAGCCCATCTCTCCAGCACAGAAAAAAGCACCTCCAACTTTTTTTGACAAAATGAACTAGAAGAGCAAATTAATGTTCTCTTTGCTACAAAGGAGGGCACTTAGCAACAAGATGCTTAGCGTTTTCTTGTTGTTGCTGGAGACAGGGTCTCATACCATAGCCCAGGCTGGGACTGTAGGCATGAGATACCTTACACAATGGATCTTAGTTAGCTAACCGCCCCCCCCCCCGAAACCCCTCTTCCCAACAGTCCCTTGTCCCACTTTCAGGTTATTTCTTTTTTTGAGACAGGGTTTCTCTGTGTAGCCTTGCCTGTCCTGGAACTCACTCTGTAGATCAGGCTGGCCCTGAACTCAGAGATCCGCCTGCCTCTGCTTCTGCTAAGATTACAGGTGTGTGCTGCCGCACCTGACAACTTTCAGGTGTCTGTGAATATGACTCACTGAGTTTAGCCACTGATGAAAATGACAGGCCCTGCCCCAAGTAGCTCTACAGGAAGGAGTGGGGCCCCAGGGGAGCCCTTTCTCCATCCATGAGAAATGAATTTTTAAAAAAGATTGATTTATTATTTATACAGCATTCTGCCTGCATGAGGAGGGCACCAGATCTTATTATAGATGGCTGTGAGCCACCACAGATGCCTGAGCCTGCACATTCTCTCTCTCTTTCTCTGTGTGTGTGTGTGTGTGCGTGCGTGCGTATCTTTTAAAAAGTAGCTACTATGACTTTAAGTAATCATTTCTAAGATCACTTACTCTAAGATATGAATTCTATAAAAGATAATTTTCTTTTTTCTTTCTTTTTTTTTAAAAATATTTTATTTAATTTTAATTCACGTGTGTTGGTGTGAGGGTGTCAGATCTTGGAGTTACAGACAGTTGTCAGCTGCCATGTGGGTGCTGGGAATTGAACTTGGGTCCTTTGGAAGAGCAGGCAGTGCTCTTAACCACTGAGCCATCTCTCCAGCCCATAAAAGATAATTTTCTGTGTTTCTAAAAGTTCCAGGCTGGAAGCCGGGCGTGGTGGCGCACGCCTTTAATCCCAGCACTCGGGAGGCAGAGGCTTGCGGATCACTGTGAGTTTGAGGCCAGCCTGGACTACAAAGTGAGTCCAGGACAGTCAAGGCTACACAGAGAAACCCTGTCTCAAAAAAACAAAAACAAAACAAAACAAAAAAAGTTCCAGGCTGGGTAATAATACCTACTAGAGAAAGACATGAAAACTGTTAATTAAGAGAAGCTCACCTTCACAAGACTCAAGTACTCTACTATCCCAGAGCGTACGGCAGAGGACAGTTTTCGGACGGACTCATCACAGACCCAGCAATGGACACCTCTCCTTCCGGAATACACCCAGAGGCGGTGCTTAAATCCAAAGTCCTCTGAGGAGGCCAGAAATCATAAGTTGGTTTTTGTTGGTTTGGTTTTTTGAGACAGGGTTTCTCTATATAGCTCTGGCTGTCCTGGAACTTCTCTGTAGACCAGGCTAGCCTCAAACTCATAGATCCACTTGCTTCTGCCTCTCAAGTACTGGGATTAAAGGTGTGCGTTATCACTGCCCAGCCAGAAATAATAAGCTTTTTTTTTAAACATGTGCTTCAGAATTTGTTTATTTTATTTTATTTATTATGTATACAATATTCTGCCTGTATGTATACCTGCAGGCCAGATGAGGGCATCAGGTCACATTATAGGTGGTGGTGAGCCATCATGTAGTTGCTGGGAATTGAACTCAGGACCTCTAAAAGAACAGTCACTTCTCTTAACCTGTGAGCTGTCTCTCCAGCCCAGAAATAATAAGTTTTAAGATAATTCTACAACCTAGTTTTTGCTTACCCAGAGCTCATGTTTCCCCCAAGCGCTCTCATCGTCCGCTCCCAGGTTCATGGAGGGTATTTTTTGAGACAGGGTCTTATGTTAACCCAGGATGGTTTTGGGTTGTTTTTGTTACTGTTTTTCAAGACAGGGTTTCTCTGTGGAGCCCTAGTTGTCTATAGACTAGGCTCTACAGAGCTCGGTCTAGCTGCCTGCCTCTGTCTCCTCTGCTGGGTGTGCATCACCGCCACCCAGCTGTGTGTGTTTGTGTGTGTGAGCACGTGTGAAGGCGCCTGCAGAAGCCAGAGGACTCGACGGGATCCCTTAGAGCTAGCGTCACAGACAGCTGTGAGCCAATCTACACAGCTGCTGGGAACCAGTTCAGGGCAGGGCCAGGGTAGGAGGAATAGGAAGTTCAAGGTCATCCTTGGCAACACAGCAAGTTCAAAACCAGCCTGGGTTATGACTGTTCTTTTTATTTTCTCCCTTCTCTTATGGAGAATAGTACCTAGCACACAGAGTTGCTTCACCGTGGACTGTACTGGGGGAATATACACTGGTTTGTTCAACAGCTGTACTAATGTTTTCTTTTTTGTTGTTGTTTTTTTGTTTTTTCGGGACAGGGTCTCTCTGTGTAGTCTTGGCTGTCCTGGACTCCCTTTGTAGACCCGGCTGGCCTCGAACTCACAGCGATCCGCCTGCTTCTGCCTCCTGAGTGCTGAGATTAAATACGTACGCCACCATGCCCAGCCCCTAATGTTTTCAATACAGTTTTTTTTCTCTTTTTTTTTCCCTCTTATGTTTCAGGGGAAAATACTAGAGACGTGTGAGATGTGATAGTGAAAGCCGGAGGCTGAGGGGAAGCCCACTTTCTGACACGTACCCTTCAGTGCTCGGTCTATGATGCGCATGGCCATTGTCATGAGGGTCCAGCACTTGGAACATATGTCTGCAGAACTGAGCACAGCCATCGTTACTCACTGTCGGTGACAGTCACCTACCCCAGCGGTCCAGCGCTTACCTGCAGCATCTCCTTACGTCATCGTAGTCTGTCATGTCAATGTCAAAGACAAGCTCCTTCTCCTGAGCCTGGAAAGCCCCCAGCTTCACTGTGTTGTGCTGACTGGGCTATGGACACAAAACACACCAGTTTCTGTCAGAGCTGCCCATGCCTACTCACATGGGGAAAGACACGAGTTAAAGAAGCTGTGGAATACCATGTCTATGACACTTTGAGCACTCTGGACCTCACACACTCTGAACCAATGACAGTTGTTTTTTTTTAATCTACTTAGAAGAAGGTGTAGGGCTGGAGAGACGAGACGGCTCAAAGGTTAAGAACAGTGGCTCCTCTTTCAAAGGACCTGAGTTCAATTCCCAGGAACCACATGGTGGCTCACAACCATCTATAATGAGATCTGGTGCCCTCTTCTGGCCTGCAGGTGGAAATGCAGGTGAAGGACTGTAAGCATAATAAATAAATAAATAAATAATAAATAAATAAATAAAAAAGATTTAAAAGAATGTGTAATGAATTCACTTGATAGAAATAATAAAGGTATTTTAGGTTTCTTTTTTTATGTTTTTTTCTTTCTTTATTTCTTTCTTTTAAGATTTATTTAGTTATTATGTATATAACATTCTGCCTGCATGTGTGCCTGCCTATCAGAAGAGGACATTAGATCCCATTATAGATGGCTATGAGCCACATGTGGTTGCTGGGAATTGAACTCAGGACCTCTGGAAGAGCAGACAGTGCTCTTAACCTTTGAGCCATCTCTTCAGCCCCGTATTTTAGGTTTCTAATAAAGAATCATCCCCTGTTGCAGGCTGTTTTCAAAATCTTTCCTTGCTACTGTAGATACAAACAACAAATATATACTTATTTTAGATCCCTTCAACAGATTAAAAATTATCTCAAGTGAGTCTTTGTTGTTGTTTTGAGACAGGGTCTCATGTAGCCCACACCGCCCTTGATTGCCAGCTACCCCCAGTGACCCTCCTGCCTCTACCCCATACATCTGAGGTGCACATGATCGACTCTTATGTGGACGCTGGAGGTGTGAACTCAGGTCCAGAGTAAGTGCTGGAGCTATTGGTTCCACCAGAGACCCAGCCCTCTCTCCTCACAGCTGTTGTGAGATTAGGTTCCTTTCAGAAGAATCTGACAAGACACGCTGGGCACTGTTCTAGGCTCTGAGATAGACCAGTGACTGAACAAAAGTCTCTGCTAGTGGAGATTTTATTCTAACAAAATCTAGAGAGTCCCTAAGAATATGGTCAGCGAACCACTTCTTGGTAAAAACATCATGGCCATGTGCTTGACACACACCTATCCTGTGGGGTGGGGGTGGGGGTGGGGGCGGTTAAGACTGCAAAAGAAGCCAGGCGTGGTGGCGCACGCCTTTAATCCCAGCACTCGGGAGGCAGAGGCAGGCGGATCGCTGTGAGTTCGAGGCCAGCCTGGTCTACAAAGTGAGTCCAAGACAGTCAAGGCTACACAGAGAAACCCTGTCTCGAAAAACCAAAAAAAAAAAAAAAAAAAGACTGCAAAGAAGCCAGGCACGGTGGAGCCCACCTTTAATCCCAGCAGAGGCAGGTGGATCTCTGTGAGCTCAAGGCCAGCCTGGTCTACAAAGCAAGTCTTGGACAGCCAGGACTACAAGAGAAACCCTGTCTGGGAAAACAAAACAAAAACAAACAAACAAAGACTGCAAAAGAAAAGAGTTTAATAACCTAGCATTGAGATCCCCAGAAATAACATATTTCAAAGGAAAAGGGCAGGATATTTAGAAAAAATATATCTCCACCCACTTTTGAAGACTGAGTTCTGTAAGAGTCCCTCGGTATCTATCGGAGCAGACAAGGAAGGGTATATACTGTTCAGCTTTAGAAGCAGGGAGAGAAGAGAGTGACAGAAAATCTGAAGAGCTTCCAGGTCTCAGGCATTAGGGAGAGAGTCAGAGTGGTGCTAGTCTCCCATGCTTGGGGCAACAAACGCAGGGTCTCACACAACGCTGCTCCACGACCGTCCACGGCCTAGCTCCTTTTCTGAGTAACTTAACAAAAATGTCTCTACTTATTGTTTAGTGTTTGTGTGCAGCTGCGTGTGTGTGTGTGTGCAGGTGCATATGTGTGTGTGTGCAGGTGCATGTGTGTGTATGCAGGTGCCTGTGTGTGTGTAGGTGCCTGTGTGTATGCAGGTGCATATGTGTGTGTGTGTGCAGGTGCACGTGTGTGTGCAGGTGCATATGTGTGTGTGTGTGTGCACAGGTGCATATGTGTGTGTGTGCAGGTGCATATGTGTGTATGTGTGTAGGTGCATGTGTATGTATGCAGGTGCATGTGTGTGTGTGTGTGTGTGTGTGTGTGCAGGTGCATATGTGTGTGTGTGTGTGTGCAGGTGCATGTGTCTGTCTGTCCATGCCTGTGTCTGTGTGTGTATGCCGAAGGTGGAGGTCTGGTGTTTTCTTCAGCCACTCGCCATCTTCCTGAGACAAGGTCTCTCCCTGACCCTGGAGCTCCTGATTCAGCTAGTCTGCCTGGCCAGCCAACTCCAGGGATCTTTTCGTCCCGGCCTGAAGTACTTTTTACAGGGATGCTAGGGACCCCCAACTCTAGCTTCAAGTTCCTTACCAACTGAATTATCTCTCCTGCCTTACTGTTTTTTATTTGTTTGTTTTTTGAGACAGGGGCTTTACTGTTTTTGAATATAAATTTATTTTATAACCAAATCAAAGTTGTCAGCCTCTACCCCAACACACACAGGGTTTCTCTTGCAGCCCTGGCTGTCCTGGAACTTACTCTGTAGTCAAGGCTAGCCTCAAACTCGGAGATCCACCTGCCTCTGTGAGTAATGGAGTGTGCCACTCCCTCAGCAAGAATGTTTTTCTTTTTAAGACATGGCCTTACATATTTCAGACTGGCCTCTCCTCCTTTATGCTGTGACTTTCAATCAAAGTAAGTCCAGGACAGCCAAGGCTACACAGAGAAACCCTGTCTTGAAAAAACCAAAAGAACAAAATAAAACAACAACAAAACCGCCCTGTGTTTCATTAACTATAATAAGCTCTAAAACATTACCTTCAAAACATGGGGGCCCCAACCCACTCTGGATCATTACAGAAAATACACAGATAGGATTCCTTACTCTGGGGCTGGAGAGATGGCTCAGTAGTCAAGAGCACTGTCTGCTCTTCCAAAGGACCCAGGTTCAATTTCCAGCACCCACATAGCTCACAACTGTGTATAACTCCAGTTCCAAGGGATCTGATATCCCCATACCAATGCACCAAATAAAATTAAATACATTTAAAAAAAAAAGATACCTTACTCTGTGAGAATAGACGGCGCCTATATCAATCTTATATGGATTCATTTTCTGCATCTCCTTCTCCAGATCACTCTGGTTGTTGAAGGACTGGTAGCGAATGTAAATATCATCTTTCAGGGTGAATGAAAATTCACGGTGTTGAAAGTAATTCTTTGTCACTGCAAAGGAATTTTAAGTTCAGTTTAGGGCATTATATAACCTTAACTAACAGGAAGACACAGATACTTTAAAAACGACAGGGCCTTACTGTGTAGCCTAGGCTGCCCTAGAATTTACCAGGTAGTTCAGGCTGGCCTTGAACTCATGAAAATTCAACTGCCTCAGCCCCCGCCCCCAAATGTAAGGATTACATATGTGAGTCACTAGACTCTCTAGAATGTTTTTAATGAGTGTCCTTGTGCCCAACACTGTTCTAAATAGGCTGTGTTATTCCACATGCGCTAGGGAACCGTGCCTGTCATCCGTGAGGAAGGCGCCTTTCTTCCAAGCACGGAGGTGTGACCTGCAACCAGGTCCCAGGAAGAAGAGAGGCACTTTCTCCACCGATGAGGCAGTATGGTCCTTTGGTCCGTCTGTCTTTGTATCTTAGAAGTGGCGGGGGAGGGATGGAGATAATACAGGAAGGGACTCCACATCAGGACCATTACAGTCCCTCAAGGACACCCCGCCCAGAATATGCTCACACACCGCTCCCGGCCGCACTACCATCCCGTTCCCAGCCTCCATCACCTCCGCCATAGTTGAGCCAGCGATAGTACTGGGCGTAGGGAAAGAGCCTTCGGTAATAAAGCTTGAGTAGCTCCGGCAGCTCCGTGGGATCAAACGACTCCATGAAGCAAGGAACTAGACCCGGACAAGACTGACAGAAAAATTGGCGGGAACAGCACAGGACGCTACCGGATACACACTGAAGGCGCGCCGCCGCAGGGCCCGCTGGGAATTGTAGTTCCAGCAAGCCTCCGACAGCTCTTTCTGAAGGCATCTTAGTCCCTCTAGCAACATGGCTTCCCCGCCTCCCCACCCACCCCCACCCCATCCCACCCCCGCCGAAAAGGAGAGCCCGTTAGCATATTGACTTAGATTAGTAAGGGTAGGATTTTTAAAGGTCCTGTGCAAAACACTGTTTTTAGAAATAATTTCAATGTCTCTTAAAGAGATTTTGGAAAGTTGTCATAGAATTACTAGATTCGAAATGAAGACCAAATGAGAAACACCAAAGACTATTTAGTCCGAGCTTTCTATGGCAAGTAAGTCAGCCACCATCATACACTTTTGGTAGAAACACAAAAATTCAGAGGAATGCGGGAGCTTCATAGAAAATAAAATAAATAATAAAAATAATCCCAGCACCCTGGGAGGCAGAGGCAGGTGGATAGCTGTGAGTTCGAAGCCAGCCTGGTCTACAAAGCGAGTCCAGGACAGCCAAAGCGACATAGAGGAACCTTGTATAAATAAATAAATAAATAAATAAATAAATAAATAAATAAATAAATAGCGATGTCTGTTCTTCCAAAGGTCCTGGATTCAATTCCCAGAAACCACATGGTAGCTCACAACCACCTATAATAAGATCTGGTGCCCTCTTCTGGCCTGCAGGTGTACATGCACATAGAGCACTCATATACACCACACCCGGCTATTTTAAAATTTTTTGATTTTTTAAAAATTAAAAATAAATACAAAGGCGGGAGAAGGCTTAAAGGAAACGAGATGGCATATGATTGGAGGCTGTTGGTTTGTGAGAGATGTAGTAAGAGGGCTCCATGTAACTAGAAGTCGGGAGACATGTTTTATTTTCTCTTGTTGGACCCAAATTGGACTTAGGAACAAAATTAGAGAAGTTGTTGGCACTTAGGGAATTGCTGTTTTGGACCCATTGTTACAGGGTTTGTTATTTGGACCAGACCATCACTGGAGAGAACAGTTTGGTTTCCTGCAAGTTTGACAGCGGGTTTTTTTCTTGCACTATTTGTAAAATTAAACCTAAGAACTTAGTTTTCAGCCTGGTGGTGGTGGCACCTGCCTTTAATCCCAGCACTTAGGAGGCAGAGGCAGGTGGATCTCTGAGAGCTGGAGGCCAGCCTGGTCTACAGAGCAAGTTCTGAGACCCTGTCTAGAAAAACAAAACAAAACAAAAAAAAGGAACTTAGTTTTCTGAGCAATGGTTACAGGCGTTGGTCAGAGTTCTTTTGTTTGTTTGTTTGTTTAATTTTGCACTGACACTATTGTGTTTTGATATTTTTATTTATTTATTTTTGGTGTTTTGAGACAGGGTTTCTATGTGTAGCCTTGGCTGTCCTGGACTCACTCTGTAGACCAGGCTGGCCTCGAACTCACAGTGATCCACCTGCCTCTGCCTCCCGAGTGCTAGGATTACAGGCGTGTGCCACTGCACCTGGTTCTTCTGTTTTATTTTAAATACGTATTTTAAAAAGACAGGGTCTTGGGGCTGGAGAGATGGCTCAGAGGTCTAGGGCACTGACTGCTCTTCCAGAGGTCCTGAGTTCAATTACCAGGACCACATGGTGGCTCACAACCATCTGTAATGTGTTCCGATGCCCTTTTCTGGCCTGCAGGTGTACATATAGGCAGAACACTGTATACATAATAATAAGTAAATAAATCTTGAAGAAAAAAAAAAAGACAGGGTCTTGCTTTGTTGCCCAGGTTGTTCTCAAATTGGGGGTTCTCCTGCCTCTGTGTTTCAGGTGCAGAGATCATTCATTACCGTATGCCACCAGGCCGGTTATTATTTTTACTTTTAATTAATATACAACATTGTGCATATTTCTGGGCCATAGAATGTTTTAAAAATGATTTTTTAGGATTTATTTATTTACTTTATGTCTGTGTATCACATGCACGCAGTGCCCACGGAAGTCCAAAGAGGATATCAGAGCCCCTCGAACTAGAGTTACAGATGGCTGTGAGCCACCATGTGGGCGGTGGGACTCAAACTGGGGTCCTGGAAGAGCAGCCAGTGCTTTTAGCTGCTGAGCTATTTCTCCTCCACAATTTTTATTAGAATATCTTTTGTTTATTCTTTGTCAATGTCATACATGTAAATGACATAGCTTTTTTTTTAGAGTTTTATTTTATTTATTATTTATACAGTATTCTGCCCACATGTGTGCCTGCACACCAGAGAGAGGGCACCAGATCTCATTGTAGATGGTTGTGAGCCACCGTGATGTTGCTGGGAATTGAACTCAGGACCTTTGGAAGAACAGACAGTGCTCTTTTCCTCTGAGCCATCTCTCCAGCTCCCAGTGACATAGCTTTTAAAAAACGTATTTGGGGCTGGAGAGGTGGCTCAGCGGTTAACAGCACTGTCTGTTCTTCCAGAGGTCCTGAGTTCAATTCCCAGCAACTACATGGTGGCTCATAACCATCTATACTGGGGTCTGATGTCCTCTTCTGGCATGCAGATGTACATGCAGATAGAGCAATCATATACATAAAATAAACATCAATAAATAAAATATTTATAAAATAAAATAAAAATAAAAAACGTATTGTATGTTTGTGGATGTTTTTCCTCTGTGTGTGTGTGTGTGTGTTTGTGTATCACTGCATGCCTGGTGCCTATGGACACCAGAAGAGGGCATCAGATCCCCTGTGATTATATCTTTTTTTTTTTTTTTTTTTTTTTTTTTTTTTTTTTTTTTTTTTTTTTTGGTTTTTCGAGACAGGGTTTCTCTGTGTAGCCTTGACTGTCCTGGACTCACTTTGTAGTCCAAGCTGGCCTTGAACTCACAGCGATCCGCCTGCCTCTGCTGCCTGAGTGCTGGGATTAAAGGCGTGCCACCACGCCCGGCTTTTCCCCTGTGATTATATCTTAGTTGGCTTACAACGTAGTAGGTTTCCGTAAGGGTACTTGGTACATTCTTAGCTTGGCTAGTCCAGCCTCACCAGCTCCTCGCCTGTTTTACCCCTATTTAAAATTGTTAATCCCCCATAACACTCCCCATTTCTCACGCCTTAACGTCCCCCACAGATTCTTTCTTCCTGAGATCCCAAACTAAACACACACATGTATAAATTCAAAGCGAGAAGCCACGTGTGGCGGCGCACGCCTTTAATCCTAGCACTTGGGAGGCAGAGGCAGGCGGATCACTGTGAGTTTGAGGCCAGCCTGGTCTACAAAGTGAGTCTAGGACAGCCAAGGCTACACAGAGAAACCCTGTTTCAAAAAAAAAAAAATTCAAAGCCAGGATCTGTATAGGAGACAGAGCATGTGGTATTTGTCTTTCTGGGCCTGGGTTACCTTACTTATTATAATACTTTTCAGTTCTACCCACTCAATGGGATTTTAAAACAATATTCATATATTCTTGTGTGTGCTCAGGCACACACGTATATGATACTAGATGACAATTTTTGTTGAGTTGGTCTCCTCTTTACGCTTTTGTGTAGTTTCTAGGGATGGAATACAGATGAATGGGTTTGGGTGACAAACACTGTTACACACCAAGGAATATTTTGATACTGTGTAATGTGTTGATACTATAGAACACTGGAACTTAAGCAAGAGTACTTAGATTTTATTTATTTATCTTTATGCCTATGGGGGTTTTGTTTGCAAGTGTGTGTGCACCTGGTGGCCTCAGAGGACAGAAGAGGATGTTGAATTCCCAGGAGTTGGAGTTATAAGTGTGATGCTGGGAACTAAACTTGAGTTCTCTAGAAACTAAACTTGAGTTCTCTGCAAGAGCAGCAAGTGCTCTTAGTGGCTGAACACCTCTCCAGCCCCACTTTCTTTTCTTTTCTTTTGGTTTTTTTCAAGACAGGGTTTCTCTGTGTATCCTTAGATGTCCTGGACTCACTTTGTAGACCAGGCTGGCCTCGAACTCACAGAGATCTGCCTGCCTCTGCCTCCCGAGTGCTGGGATTAAAGGTGTGTGCCACCACGCCCAGCTTCCAACCCCTCTTTCTTTTTTCCTCTCTCTTCCTCCTTCCTTTCTTCCTTCTTTCTTTACTTTCTTCTTTTCTTTCTTTCTTGGTCCCTTTCTCTCTTTCAGAGACACGGTTTCTCTGTGTAGCCTTGGTTGTCCTGGACTTATTCTGTAGACCAGGCTGGCCTCAAACTCACAGAGATCTGTCTACCTCTGCCTCCTGAGTGCTGGGATTAAAGGCGTGCGCCACCACCACATGGCCTAGAATTCTATTTTCATATATTCTTTGGTCACAGCCTGTATATTCAGTTTCTCAAACAGAAGTTGCAAGAATACTAAAATATGAATTAGAAGGAACTTGAAGAATCATAGAGGTCTTTAAAAATATATAAAGGAAAGCCAGGTGTGGTGGCTCACGTCTTTGATCCCAGCACTTGGGAAGCAGAGGCAGGTAGGTGGCTCAATGTGAGTTCAAGACCATCCTGGTGTACACACAAGAAAAAAGAAGAAGGAAGAGGAGGAGGAGGAGGAGGAGGAGGAGGAGGAGGAGGAGGAGGAGGAGGAGGAGGAGGAGAAAGCCCGTTTGCTACTGCTGTGTTAATATGCCAGTCAGTCTTACTGTGACAAGATGTATCTTCTTGCAGTTATGGACTAGACGGGCAGTCTGATAATCACATCAGTATTGTGTTACTTGAAAACCATATTTTACTGTAATCCTAGCACTTGAGAGGCAGAGGCAGGCAGATCGCTGTGAGTTCAAGGCCAGCCTGCCTACAAAGCAAGTCCAAGACAGCCAAGACTTCACAGGGAAATCCTGGAGGGGGGGGGGGGGAAGGAAAGAGAGAGAACCATATTTTAATTTAATTAATTTTTATTTAAAATTAAACTTTTATTTTTATCTAATTTAAAGACAATTTTTGATAGTCACGTTATTTTATTAAGTTTAAAAAATATATTAATTTTTCTTTCTTTTTCTGTTTTTAATTTTCATTGGTTCTTTGTGAGTGTGACATCATGTGCCCCAATCCCACCCATCTCTCTGTCCCCTTCCACCCTACTCCCCAAAAGCAAAGAAAATCCCGTGTGGAAGCTGAAGTCTGTCACAGTGTGTCCCACAGTATACCCTTCTGTCCACATCTCTTTGCTTGCAATGCTCACTGCAATGAATATTTGGTCTGGGAGCTTCTGTTACTCCATCAGTCCTGGCTCCTCACTGGGACTCCTCTCTGATATCCCGTTGTTGCCCTGTGTCATGACACCTTGCAGCTTAGGATCTGTAGAACCAGCCCCTTCCCATACACCAGCAGGTCACAGAGGGGGCAGATGTTGGATCTGGGCCTGGGGGGGGTATCTGAGCTCCTCAGCCTCCCAGCTCTCCCATACTCACACCACTGAGGTGAGCTCTCCAGCCCTGTCCCGGCTAGGCCATCCAATGCCGCAGCCAGCAAACGGAAGAGCCAGCTCTCTGGGTCTCATGCCCTTGGGCTGGCTCATCCGTGGCCACGCTAGCAGGGCCAGCACCCAGGAGGGGGATTCAGAAGGATTCCTATGAGTTCAAGTTCAGCCTGGTCTGTATATCAAGTTCCAAGCCCAGCAAGGGTTACACAGGGACACCCTGTCTCCAAACAAGCAAAAAAAAAAACCAAAAAGCCTACAAATAACAACAAAACATACAATAAAAAGCAAGTAACAAGATCATGTTAAGACTCTGGGGTGTGTCTAGTGGAGTGAAAATGATCAGAAGAGTGTCCCCAGCTGATTGCAGACTCAGCAGAAAGAGAATATCTTGGGAGCCAGGACTCACTCCTCTCTCTCTCTCTCTCTCTCTCTCTCTCTCTCTCTCTCTCTCTCTCTCTCTCTCCCCTCACCTGTTGCATATGTGTCAACCACCTAAGCAAGGGCTTTTGCAAGAGGATTTATTCAAGAGACAGTCACTATCAAGAGGTCTTAAGTTTCAAATCTTCCTCCCCAAGGGACGCAATGAAGGCCTGAAACACGCAGTTCATAGGCCATTTCCCCACTGCACACAGAAGCTATTTTATCTTACAGGACCCTGGGGTTGAGGCCTTTATGTCAAACGCCACTAGGAGGCAGTATTGTCTTTTTGTTTGTTCGTTCCTGCTGTGATTTCATGCACACAAGTAGCGAAGTCTCCATCCCTCGCGCCCCCCCCCACGCCTCTTGCAGTGAATGTCTGATTATATCACCCTCTACCCTTTTGGAGCTAATATCTAGCCAGTCCTAGGCTATTTCTCCAAGCTAAGCAGACCGGGGCACATATCGTTTGGAATTTTTTTAGTTCAATTTGTAGCATTATTTTTTGCATGTTTTAGCAGCTGAAAGAGTAATTGATTTTGAGGAGTATGGCTTTCCCCTCCCCTCTACCATCCTCCCCCTCCCCCAGACAGGGTTTCTCTGTGTAGCCTTGGGTGTCCTGGACTAACATTGTAGACGAAGCTGCCCTCGAACTCATAGGGATCCACTTACCTCTGCCTCCCGAGTGCTGGGATTAAATGCGTGCGCCACCACCGCCCGGAGAGGAATATGGCATTTAAAAATTTTTTATTTTACTTCTTACATTGTTTAAGAATTATTACTATTTTAGCCGGGCGTGGTGGTGCATGCCTTTAATCTTAGCACTCGGGAGGGAGAGGTGGGCAGATCACTGTGAGTTCCAGGCCAGCCTGGTCTACAAAGTGAGTCCAGGACAGTCAAGGCTACACAGAGAAACCCTGTCTTGAAAAAAAAAAAAAGAGTTATTACTATTTTGGAGGTTATGGGAGGGAGACTCTGTCCCCTAAGCCTGACATTTCAGGAGTGGAGTTCACTATGTCAAATTACGCTTTCATTTATTCTCTTAGTCTGCAAATAATGAATGAATAAATGTATAATAATTAGATTGGCATGTGACCTAGACTCAGTTAAGGCATGCCTAGAACACTGGCTGGTAAAACACTGCTTCTGGGTGTGTGTGTGCCCATGAGGGTGTTTGAAGAGAACACTGGTGAATGAACTGCTAATCTGAACGGGAAGATCCGCCTTCCCTGTGGGCAGGCACCTGCCAATCAGCTAGGGGGCCGGAAAGAACAAATAAGGCAGAAGAAAGGTGATTTCCTCCTTTCTAAGCCTAGAACACTTTAGTCCTGCCCCTAAAGGCAGAGTGATAGATTCCCTGCACTGCAGGACTCCACTGGTGTCTGGCTGGCTGCATCCTCTGGCTTCACCCCGAGGGTATGTGATCAATTTCCCTGGACTTGAAGACCAGGACCTGGACTGAGCCTCCCTATTGGCTGCACAGAGACCTCAGGTAGAGATGGCCTGCTGTGAGACTCAGCAACCTCTGCAACTGTGTGAGCCAATGCCCCCAGTATTCCCTCTTCATGTATTGATACCTGTTTAACTTGTAGGTTCTGCCTCTCTGGATAATACTGACACAATCCATGTTGGGCATTGAAGGCAGACTCTAGGGAGAAAGAAAATAATAAATAAATAAACAACAGCATTTCTTCTCCCAAGGAAGTGAAGGTCTACTATGGGCAACAGGCACAAACAAGGGGGAAAAAAAAAGTGTTATAGGTGTAGTTAGAAACTTTAAGACCTTTGTTAAGTTTGTGTGTATGGATTTTTTGTGTGTGTCTGTCACATATGTCCTGGTATCTACAGAGGCCTGAAGATGGCATCAGATCCTCTGGAACCCAAGTTCTAGGCAGTTGTGAGCTGCCCAACACGGGCGCTGGGATCTGAACTTGGGTCCTCTAGAGGAACAGGAAGGACTCCTAACCCCGGAGCCGTACCCCAGCCCTCTATGGAGGAAGTTCCTTAAGATATAATAAGACCAGACCCAGAAGTGCAGACACAAAAGTATAAAGAGCAGGGCATGCTCAGGGACCTGCCGCTAGGTCTCCCTGCAGACAGCTCAAGTTAAGGCAGAGTGAGAAGTGGGTCTAAAGAACACGCGAGGCCAAGGGATGTGGCGTTAAAAGGCTTTCCTCTTTCACTCTCAGTCAGCTTCATCAAAATGAAGTGAAGATGCCAATCATGCCAATATCTGATGAGAAATGTTGGCAGGGAAATGCTATTGAAATGAGCAAGTTCTTCGAAAACTTGAAGTACTCTCATGTCAGTTAACTTCCTTTGGGGTGAGATAAGGATGAGAAAATAGGAAAATATGTTCTACTGACATGGATGACAATACCTAGGTGCTTCAAGGCCGTCTTTCAGCTTAAATTAGGTAATTTTATAAAAACTACAGCAAAGCAGCAGAGCTTATTGATAAACACTGAATTCGGTTTGTTTGTTTTCTGGGTTTTTTTTTTTTTTCCCCTGAAACTGGGTTTCTCTGGGTATCTCAGCCTGTCCTAAATTCACTTTGTAGACCAGGCTGGCCTCGAACTCACAGAGATCTGCCTTCTTCTACCACCCAGAGTGCTGGTATTACAGGGGTGTGCCACTGCGCCTGGCTACACTGAATTTGTTTAATGAGAGTATTTTAGTTTAGCCCCACAGTAATAATTCCTTTAAGCCCAAAACAAGTGATGACAGCAAATAAAACGTTCATCATAAAACATTGCAAGTGTTCTTTAATCTATGTTATGGGTTTGCTAATGAAAATTGAAAATTTTAAGTTTTACTTATAAATTAACCTACTGGGCTGTTATTATCTTCTTGTGTACACTTCCTTGTTAGTCATAAACTACATAAGCTTTGAATCCAAGCCTCTCCCTGCGGGCTGCCTAAAGTAAAGGATTATCAGACTTAAACCAGAACATAAAATCAAATTCTGCTCTTTCATAAAAAATTTGGACTTATCCGAAGATAGTGGAGGAGCCACGCTGTTTTCTCACTGTGTTGCTTATGGCTGCCTCCAACTCAGGACTCACAGCCTCCTGAGAATCTAGGATGCTACATATCACCTCACTGCTGGGTTTAATCACTGGAGAAACACAAGCACAATTGTGTTTCATAAAAACTCTGGAGCCACAAGGCTGGCAAGTGGGAGAGAAGGAAGAAAATAGGCAATTTTAGACGCTGTGGCTGGAAGCAGGTGACAAATACTCAGGACTTGAACTAAGGTGGTAACAGGGGATGGAGCTGGTGGGATGGGGATGAATGGGAAAGCAGAATTAACACTGTCTCCATGTGGGGAGGAGGAGAGGGGTTACAATGTTTGCTGCATTGTGGACTTGGACAACAGGGCAAAGGGGGGTTTGTTTGTTTGTTGGTTTTTTGAAATAGCGTTTCTCTGCATAGCCTTGGCTGTTCTGGACTTGCTTTGTAGACCTGGCTGGCCTCGAACTCACAGAGATCCGTCTGTCTCTGCTTCCCAGAGTGCTGGGATTACAGGTGAGCCATTGCATCCAGCAGAAGGGGATTTTTTTTTTAAAAGATTTTATTTATTTATTACTTATACAGTATTTAGCCTGCAGACCAGAAGAGGGCACTAGATCTCATTATAGACAGATGGTTGTGAGCCACCATGTGGTGCTGGAATTGAATTCATGACCTTTGGAAGAACAATCAGTGTTCATAACCTCTGTGCCAGCCAGGTGGTGGTGGCGGCGCACGCCTTTAATCCCAGCACTCGGGAGGCAGAGGCAGGTGGATCGCTGTGAGTTCCAGGCCAGCCTGGTCTACAAAGTGAGTCCAGGACAGCCAAGGCTACACAGAGAAACCCTGTCTCGAAAAACCAAAACAAAAAACCTCTGAGCCATCTCTCCAGCCCCAAAAGGGGATTTTTTAAAGTTTCGCACTGATAAGTGTGTTAACTATCTATTGAGCAGATGTAGATTGGAAATCCATGTCCAAGAGGAAGGCCAGAGTGCCACAAATCACGATTATTTTACTTTGAACAGGTTGGAGTTAGACGTATTGCTGCAATTGCCCCTTAAAGTGCCCTTTGTGTTTTTTCTTAGCCTTCACACAGTGTGCGTGGTATAATGTATTAGTGTATTTTGGGGGCACACTATATGTTTACTCTCTGTTTTCTGTATTAAGACCATGAATTCTAGGGTATGGAGTCCAGTGGTAAGGCTTAGCATGTGTAATGACTTACATCTGAGCCCAGGACTTAAACAAATAACAAACACCCAGAAAACAAAGACTTAAATCCCAAAGGTCCAAATAGCATGCCTACCTGATGCCTCTGCTATTTGCGGTAGCTTACAAAGCAAGGCCTCTGAGTTCACAGAATGTTAGGCAGACCCCGCAGGCAGGTCTTACGCAGGCAGTGGGAAGTGAGAGGCTAGGTGCCAGGAGGAAGATCTGGGCTGACATCAGAGATTTGGTGTCAGTTGAATTGAGGTCAGGATGGTGACCTAGATCACCAAATGAGAATATGTATAGTGAGGAGAGATGGGGGACCGACCGGGACAGATCTGTTGTAGATATTCACTTTAAAAACTGAGCAAAGGACGTGGTGGCACACGCCTTTAATCCCAGTGTTCGGGAGGCAGAGGCAGGTGAATTGCTGTGAGTCGGAGACCAGCCTGGTCTACAGAGTGAGTCCAGGGCAGCCAAGGCTACACAGAGAAACCCTGTCTCGAAAAACCAAACGGGGGAAAAAATAATGATGATAAAAGCTAACAGCCAACAGCACAACGTCATTGCTTTGTCTTGGGGGTACACCAGTTCTCCAGCCCTGTTTGTAGGCCCTCAATTACCCATTTCTTTCACGAGGTCTCACAACTGCCAATTATATTGATAACATTATGCTGTTTGTACCAAGTGGACAAGATTTAGCAACCACTTTGGAGTTATTGGTAATTTATATATAAGAGGATGGGAAATAATGCAACCAAAATCCAAGGGCTGTAGTAAAATTCCTAGGAGTCCAGTAATGGGGGCATGCGGAGATATTTCTTTTAAGGTGAAGGATAAGTGATTGCCCCCGGCCCGTCCTGACACAAAGAAAGAAGCTCAATGCTCAGTGGGCCTATTTGGATGTTGTAGGCAACTCATTCCTCACTTGGGCATGTCACCCTGGCTCAGATGCCAAGTGACTCAAAACGCTGCTGGTTTTGAATGGGGCCTGCAACAGGAGAAGGCTCTTCAGCAGGACCAGGTTGCTGTGCTGATCTTCTTTTTTTTTTCTTTTCTAGATAGGGTTTCTCTGTGTAACCTTAGCTGTCTTGGAACTTGTTCTGTAGAACAGGTTGTCCTTGAACGCAGAAGTCTACCTGTCTTTAATCCAGGAAGAGAGGATTAAAGTCTCTCTCTCTCTCTCTCTCTCTCTCTCTCTCTCTCTCTCTCTCTCTCTCTCTCTCTTTCTGAGACAGGGTCTCTCTGTGTTAGCCTTGGCTCTCCTGGAGTTGCTTTGTAGACCATACTGGCCTTGAACTCACAGCGATCCACCTGCCTCTGCCTCCCGAGTGCTGGGATTATAGGCATGCGCCACCACGTCCAGCTTTTTTGTTGTTGTTGTTTTTCGAGACAAGGTTTCTCTATGTGGCCTTGGCTGTCCTAGGCTCACTTTGTAGACCAGGCTGGCCTCGAACCCACAGCAATCTGCCTGCCTCTGCCTCCCGAGTGCTGGGATTAAAGGCGGGCGCCACTGAGGATTAAAGTCTTAAGCAAGCACACCTGGCAATTATTCTCCTTTTGAGAGACACCTTTCTTGGTCTGCTCTTGGACCTTAATAGAAATTGAACTTTTGATAATGGGCTACCAAGCCACCAGGCAAGCTGAGCTGCTCAGTGTGAACTGGAGTGCTGCCTGACACACCCGATGTGTGGGAACAGCAACCGTCCTTTGTCACATGGATATGGCATATGTGCAGTTGGGCCTGAACAGGTGCTGAGGGCACAGGCCACTTATACAAAGAAGCTGCCCAAGTGTACCTGGGTCTTGAACGTGTTATAATGTCATCTGTCCCAAACATGTGTGTTTGGCTTCACGGGGCTGTGATTGATTGGCCTAGTTTATGGGTGGTTCCACACGTGGTGGAAGCATCACCCATAAGTGGACAGCTCCCTGCTGAGACAATCCTCAAGGACACCAGTGATGATGGATGTCCACAGTGGGCAGAACTCGAGGCAGTACATATGGCTGTGCATTTTGCTTTGAAGGAAAAATGGCTGGATGTGGAATTATATACTGCACGGTAGCCAGTGGTGTGGCTAAATGGTTAGGGACATGAAAAAAGCATGATTGGAAAAATGATGAGAAAGGCATTTGTGGAAGGAGTTTGTGGGTGGATGCGGAGTGCTGAAGATGCTTTTTTTTTTTTATAAAAGATTTATTTATTTATTTATTTATTTATTTATTTATTTATTATGTATACAGTGCTCTGCCTGCCTGTACACCTGCAGGTCAGAAGAGGGCACAAGATCTCATTATAAATGGTTGTGAGCCACTGTGTGGGTGCTGGGAATTGAACTCAGGACCTTTGGAAGAGCATCTTTCTAGCACCGTGCTGAGGCTTCTTGAGGGCATCTCTTGGTGTTACCACATTCTGTAAGTGGTTAAAGTCAGTGGAAAACCACAACAACATCCAGGCAGGATGATAAATGGTCCAAACATTTGAGAAATGAAGATATGAGCTCCCCCTTTAGGTAAAGAGCTGAGACCTGCTGAGGTGCTTGCCGAGGGCACAGGAAACACGGAATGAGTATCACAAATGCCAGCTGAGGCTGCATGACCGATTATAGAAATGAGGCTTGTCACCACCATGAATACATCTGTCCTGTTTTGTTAAGAATAACACATTTTTGCTGGCTGTGGTGGCGCATGCCTTTAATTCCAGCACTCCAGAGGCAGAGGCAGGCAGATCGAGGTGAGTTCAAGGCCAGCCTGGTCTAAAAAGTGACTCCAGTCCAGCTAAGACTACACAGAGAAACCCTGTCTTGAAAAACAAACAAACAAACAAACAAACAAAAAAAGAATAACACATTTTCAGAAACCCACAGCTGGTCAGAGTGCAGAGAACACAGTGTCTGTGGAGTTCTCAGCCATAATCAAGGCATCTATACCAGACCTTCTTCCTCCTCCAAGATCCAGGGAGTATCTTTGAAGAAGTAAGAGCAAGTGTTGGTAACACCGCAGGCAAAATGGTGTCCTCTGGAGGTGACAGGATGTCTGCACTGGTGAACTTACAGCATCTGTGGTTGCTTGAATGAAACATCCAAGCTCACGGTTGTCAGCATTCCAGCATGGAGCCACGGAGGGGCTCACAAGCCTGTACCCCTAGCTTAGGAGCTGTTGGTACTATTGGTACTTGAGGGTTGCTGGAGGAGAAAGAGTCACTGCCCTTAAGGGTGTGGCTCCTGGCCAGCTGACCGTCCTCCAGCGATGGCTCTACACTGTATGTATACAGGTAGCACTAATTGGATTCCGTGGGTTACTTAGAAAACAAAAGAGGGAGCTGGAGAGAGATGCCTTAGCAGCCAAGAGTGCTTGCTGCATTCAAGAGGACCTGAGTTTGATTCCCGTTTCTGATGTCTGCAGGTACCAGGCATATCCACACACAGTAAGTATATATATACATATATATATATATATATATATTTTTTTTTTTTTTTTTAAAGGGTGACTTCAAAAGTCTGATTCTCCTGCCTTTACCTCCAGAGTGCTACTGTCCCACACTTGGTTTTTGGGCCATTGGGCATCTGACTCAGGGCCTAATGCATGCTAAGTAGGTACTGCCAAGTGAGAAAGATCGTGGCCAATGATATTGATTTCCACCACTCTTCAGGCTGGTCTATATTTACAAATTGCTTTGTTTGTGACACTTCACACAAGTTGACCTCCCCATCAAATAAATCCCGGTTTAATTTACCCTCGATGCCACTGTAAGATCCTTAAATTTGTTTAACCTTTATGTTATATGTATAGATGTTTTGTCTGGTGGGTACATCTGCGCACCGTATGATGCAGTGCTCTCAGAGATCAGAAGAGGTCGTCAGATCCCTTGCTAATGGTTGTGAGCTGATGTGTGGGTGCTGGGCATTAAATCTGGGTCCACTGGACTAACCAAAAGGGACCTCTCTAAGCTCCCTTCATGTGCTTTTTTGAGACAAAGCTAGGAGTCTTTCTTTGTAGTATATGTAATGTTTCTTCTTCTTTTTTAAAAAAGATTTATTTATTTATTATGTATACAGTGCTCTGACTTCATGTACACCTGCACACCAGAAAAGGGCATCAGATCTCATTATATATGGCTGTGATTCACCATGTAATTGCTGGGAACTGAACTCTGGACCTCTGGAAGAGCAGTCAGTGCTCTTAACCTCTAAGCCATCTCTCCAGCCCCTCTCTGCTTTTCAAGACCAGGGCTGGTGCAAGTGCTCTTTCACCAAACCATAACCAAAACCTATTCTCTTTCTATTCAAGGATATTTTTTCATCATGTGGCTCTACCTGGTGGCCCTCGTGGGCCTTTATCACCTTCTGCGTTGGTACCGTGAGAGGCAGGTGGTGAGCCATCTCCAAGACAAGTATGTCTTCATCACGGGCTGTGACTCGGGCTTTGGGAACCTGCTGGCCAGACAGCTGGACAGGAGAGGCATGAGGGTGCTGGCTGCATGTCTGACGGAAACGGGAGCCGAGCAGCTGAGGAGCAAGACGTCAGAGCGGCTGGAGACAGTGGTGCTTGATGTCACCAAGACAGAGAGTGTTGTGGCAGCCACCCAGTGGGTGAAGGAGCACGTTGGGAACAGAGGTACAAAGAAATATTTTCACTTCCAATTTGTTTATGTGGGAATATGTAGAGTTGTATAATATGTACATACATGCCAAAAGCAGAGTTTAAAACACTGGCTTTGGCCGGATGTGGTGGCGCACGTCTTTAATCCCAGCACTAGGGAGGCAGAGGCAGAGGCAGGCGGATCTCTGTGAGTTCGAGGCCAGCCCGGTCTACAAAGTGAGTCCAGGACAGCCGGGGCTACACATAGAAACCCTGTCTTGAAAAGCAAAAACAAAAACAACAACAACAAAAATTGAGACAAGATCTCCCTCCATAGCCCAGACCAACCTGCAGATAACGATCTTCTTCCTTCAACCTCTCAGTTTCTAGGACTACAAGCGTGAACTACCATGTCTGGAGATACAGAGGAGTTTTTGGTTTCTGTCCTAGCTAGTTTTACGTCAACTTGACACAAAAGAGGGAACCTCAATTGAGACTATGCTTCCATAAGATCGGGCTTTAGGACATTTTCAGTGAGGGAGAGCCCATCCCATAATGAGTGATGCCATCCCTGGGCAGGTGGTCCTGGGTTCTTCTATAAGAAAGCAGGCTGAGCAAGCCATGAGGAGCAAGCCAGTAAACAGCATCCCTCCATGGTCTCTGCATCAGTTCCTGCCTCCAGGCTCCTCACCCTTTTTGAGTTGCTGCGCTGACTTCCTCCCGTGATAAACAGTGATGTGGAAGTGTAAGCCAAATAAACCCTTTCCTCCCCACTTGCTGGCCTCATACCCACAGTGATCCACCTGCCTCTGCCTCCCGAGTGCTGGGATCAAAGTCGTGCACCCACCAACACCTGGCTCAGAAAACTGTCATTTTAAAACAGAAATCCAGGTATGGCTTTATGTTTTGTTGTTGTTTTAGGACTCTGGGGTTTGGTCAACAATGCAGGTGTGTTCCAACCATTTGCCTACCTTGAGTGGCAGAGACCCGAGGACTACATGGCCATGTTCCAAGTGAACCTCATTGGTATGGTCCAAGTGACTTTGAGTATGCTTTCCCTGGTGAAGAAGGCTCGGGGTCGGATTGTCAATGTCTCCAGTGTTTTGGGAAGAGTCGCTTTGTGTGGAGGATTCTACAGTTGCTCCAAGCATGGGGTTGAGGGATTTTCAGACGTACTAAGGTAACTGGAAGGATTAAAAATCCACGCGCTTCATTGGTGCTCACGCACCACCTTGTTTCCTCACGCCTGTAGCTTTTCTGTTGCCGTCCGACACAAGATCTCACCCTGTAACCCAGGCTGGCCTGGGTCTCACTCTAGATAGAGCTCTTGTTGGCTTCAGTCATAGGCATTCCTCCGGTCCTGCCTTCCTGCATGACGAGGCCACAGATGTGAACCACCTAAAAGTCCTTTGTTTGTTTTCAAAGGGTCGTAGGTAGAGCAGGCTGGCCTCCACCTTACCTTCAGGTAGCTGAGGTTGACCTTGAACTCACAAGAATCCTGCTGTAATTTCCCAGTGCTGGGGTTACAGGTGTGTGCTGTCATCCAACTAAAAAATTCTTTTTCAGGCAGAATTTTGTTACGTACCCCTGGCTGACCTCTAACTCAGAGATCTGTAGGCCTCGGATCCCAAGTGTGGGATTAAAAGTGTGCACTACCACACTGGTCTGGTTCAAAAATCCTTTACGTGGATATGGTTAGTAGTTCTTGGAAACAGAGTCCAAAATTCAAAAAAAGATTTTGCCCCTCAAATTCATCTGTCAGTCAAGACTTGACTGGATGGTGCTGTGAGCTGAGGCCCTAAGTCTCTGCAGCCACATCACACTTAGTTCTCAGGACTCGCCCCTTACAAGGTTCCCCTTGCGAGGAGAGGGTGGCTTTTGTTTTTCTTCCTGGAAGACAACTTGTCTCTCCATGTGACACTGTACTCTGTATCTTTTTTTCTTGATAGCTTGATTTCTTTCTTATGGTTTCACTGTGTCCTGGGGCCTCTAGGTCCTTCCTTAATCTAATGCTCACAATGCTCCAGCCTCCTGTCCCTCTAGCACTTGGCTTGCTTTCCTTTGCAATGTCCTTCTGTTTTAATTCTCGGGGGAAATCCTATTGGCTGGATTCCGGTTGGCTTGTGTGTGTGTGTGTGTGTGTGTGTGTGTGTGTGTGTGTGTGTGTGTGTATGTGTAAGTATGTATGTGAGAGTGTGAATGTGTATGTGTGCTTGAGTGTGTGAGTGTATGTGTGCGTGTGCGTGTGCGTGTGCGTGTGTGTGTGTGTGTGTGTGTGTGTGTGTGTTCTGGGCCTTATACACACTAGGCAATCACTTGACCATTAAGGCACATGCCATGTCCTGAATTCGTACATCTCATGTGCCACTGACACCACATTGTGGGACAATGTTACGTACGTACTTATTGTTCATTAGGCGACACGGTAACTATTTTACAGCTATTCAACCATTTCTTTTTTCTTTTCTTTTCTTTTTTTTGAGACAGGGTTTCTCTGTGTAGCCTTGGCTGTCCTGGACTCCCTTTGTAGACCAGGCTGGCTTCGAACTCACAGCGATCCGCCTGCCTCTGCCTCCCGAGTGCTGGGATTAAAGGCGTGCGCCACCACCGCCCGGCTCTATTCAACCATTTCTTTACTTATGGTTCTGGAGTTTAAGCTTGGGGCTGTTGGCTCTTACATATTAGGTGAGCACCCAGTCACTGAGCTCTGTCTCCAACCCCCATCCCACTTAAGGTATTGCCCTCACTCTGCATCTTTGGGAACTGCAGAGAGGACATTAAATATTTGCCTGTGTCACATAGGTAACAGCAGCCAGACACTGTCTAGACGAGTGCCCTGTCTGTCAGCTAAGGACAGAACATGTGTAGTCACCAGGTACAAAATAGTTCGGTGCCAGCTCCCTGTCGCAGGGGTTGGGGGTGAGAATTGAACACAGCCCTGCCATAGTCATTAGCTTGCCGGGCATGTAACCACGGTAACACGAAGAGTTTAAAGGGCGTAGTGTGTTAAAAGAACACGCTTATCCCCTTGGTGTTCTTCAGTGTGGAGAATCGGAAGCCAGGGTTGTTGACTGAAGCTCGTTCTTTCTGAGGGCCCTGGGGGAGGCTCTGTCACTCGCCTCTTCCAGGTTGCCTGCTATCTTCCTTCTTGTGGTGTAGGCAGACCTCACCACTGTGAGACTTCTGAGGTGAAGAACTCAGTTTTAACACGCTCCGTCTGAGCATACAAAGCGCTTGGCACAGCACCCCCATAACAGCGCTGTCCTCACTTGTCTTCTTTCCCTCCTGGGCACTCTAAAGGCTAATTATTATTATTATTATTATTATTATTATTATTATTATTATTATTAT
>OU015756.1:7048780-7065361 GCA_907169655.1 Acomys percivali
AGAGAGAGAGAGAGAGAGAGAGAGAGAGAGAGAGAGAGAGAGAGAGAAGAGGGAAAAATAAAATACTGAAATAGTGATTATTTTTATCAAAGGAGATAACTTAAATAGTTTTTTGTTTCAGGCGTGAGATTCAAGATTTTGGGGTGAAAGTCAGCATAATCGAACCTGGGAGCTTCAAAACTCGGATGACAGATGCAGAGTTAAACATTGAGAGTAGCAAGAAAGCCTGGGAAGCAACCCCCGAGCATATTAAGGAATCCTACGGACAGCAGTTTTTTGACAATTGTAAGTTTGTGTGTGTGTGTGTGTGTGTGTGTGTGTGTGTGTGTGTGTGTAGTGTGCTTGCACCTGTGGAGAGCAGAGGTGGACTTTGGGTGTCATTGATCACTCAACACCTTAGCCCCCGCCCCCCACCAGACAGGTTTCTCTCTGTAGTCCTGGCTGTATTGGACTCTGCAGACCAGGCTGGCCTTGAACTCTCAGAGCTCTGCCTGCCTCTGCCTCCCGAGTGCTGGGATTAAAGGTGTGTGCCACCACCCAGCTCCCCACCTTACCCTTTGAGATAAAGTTTCTGAATGAACTTGGGGTACATCATTTCAGTTTGACTGGCTATCCAGGAAGACCCAGGATCTATCTACTCTCTCCATCCTGGGGTTTACAGACGTGGCCTGGCTTCTATGTGCGTTCTGGGAGTCTGAGTGCAATGAGTGTCAAGTAGTTTACCTGCAGTGTTGCCAGCCCCAGATCATAGAGACCATGGGTATGCTTCTGTTAGAAGGCAGGCAGCTTCTATGAGCACTCTCTCACATGTACCACATACTACACACAAAACACACATACAAGGAATTTGTGATTCTATTTATATGAAATGCCCAGGCCATAGACAGACAGAGTAGATGTTGCCTTGGGTTCATTGGAGAGAAAAGAGTAGCTTTAGTGTTATGTGTTTGTATACTTATGTATTTGTGTGTGTGTGTGTATGTGTTTCATGTTTGCGTGTAGATGTGTGTTTATGTCTTAACTGTGTGTACATATGTATGTGTATATGTTTTATATGTATATGGATGTTTGTGTGTATATGCACGTGGTGTCATGTGGTGATGAATCCCAGGGTCACGTATGTTCTAGGCAAGAATACTACCATTGAGCCACATGCCCATCCTACAGGGTTTATTTTAAGAATGAAGAAAATGTTCTAAAGTTCAAATGTGATGGTCGCAGGACTCTAAATACACTAAAAACCAATGGTTTGTATACTTTAATTGGCTAGATTTGATGATACGTAAATACGCACCAATTTACAGGTGAGGGCCAGCAAGAGAGCTTAGCTGGTGGAGGTGTTTGCTACATAGGCCTGGTGACCTGAGTTTAATCCTCAGAACCCATATGAAGGTGTGGGAGACAACTGGCCCCACAAAGCTGTCCTCTGACCTCCATACACGTGATGCGTCATGTGCAGACATGTATAAATATACACACAGTAAATAAATAATAAAATTTCCAATTCACAGGATGCAGAGGCAGGCAGATCTCTGTGAGTTCGAGGCCAGGCTGGTCTACAGTGCAAGTCCCGGACAGCCAAGGCTACACAGAGAGACCCTGTCTCGAAAAACAAAACAAAAAACAAAACAAAAATTCCCAATTGAAAAAGGAGATTTGTGTACCTATATTGAACCAGTCATGGAGTTGACTTTTAAAAATAAAGTTTACGGGGCGCTGGCGAGATGGTTCAGTAGTTAAGAGCACTGCCAGCTCTTCCAGAGGTCCAGAGTTCAATTCCCGGCAACCACATGGTGCCTCATAGCCATCTATAATGTGATATGATGCCTTCTTCTGGCCTGCAGGTGTGCGTGCAGGTAGAGCACTGTATACATAATAATAAATAAGAAAAATTTTCTAGAACTAAATAAAAGCAAAGGTTTGGTCTTTACGTATGTGGCTGGTAATTATCATATCAGGAAGCACAGGTCTGGCCTTCCAACGTGTCCACAGACGTTGCATGACCACATACTGACCACATGCAGCAAAGCCTTAAAGACAAGCCAGAGGAGGAAGGACTGCTGACCTTCTTTTCTTCAGTTTGCAGTGTCACCAGACGGGAGCTGATGAAGTGTAGCACAGACCTGACCATAGTCACGGACTGCATGGAACACGCCCTGACCTCCATGTATCCACGCACGCGATACTCCGCCGGCTGGGACGCCCGGTTTTTCTTCATCCCTCTGTCTTATTTGCCTACATCATTGGGAGACTACCTATGGGGCAGATCGACAGGCAAGCCAGCTCTGGCAGCCTGAAGGAACCTGGTTCAGCCATCCTTGGAAATCTTTTGTGTTTTAGGGGTTGTTATTTCCAACTCAAGCTATCTGTACCAACCAGCTTTCTTGCCTAAACCATTTATCTGGTATTTTTTCCCTTCCATCCCCACCCCCTCAGAAGCCTGGTCTCTCTATAAACTCTTCCTGGCCTGGAACTCACAGCCATCCACCTGCCTCTGCCTCCTGAGTGCTGGGATTAAAGGCGTGCGCCACCACACCTGGTCCTATCTCACAGTCAAGATGTTCACATTCCAGGCATATGAAATTTATTAATGTTAATTAATCATTTTTTTCTCTTGAGAATATTTTCAGAGTGTGTCAATCATTCTTTTTCATCCTATTAAACAGAGCCATGTAAGAACAATTTAGCCTTTTTTTTTCCCCCTCTTAGATTTATTTTTAACGATGTGTACTTATGCATGTCTATGTGTGGGTATGTTTGTGGGAGAGCTGGTGCCCGAGGAGGTCAAATGTGATAGAATAGAGGCAGGTATGAGCCTCCCTATGTGAGTGCTGGGAATTGAACCCAGCTCTTCTGGAAGAGCAGGTAATGTTCTTAGCCACTGAGCCATTTCTCCAGTCTCTCCAGCCCTCCACTGAGCCTGTTTTGATGTCTTTTTTTTTTTTTTTTTTTTTTTTTTGAGACAGGGTTTCTCTGTGTAGCCCTGGCTGTCCTGGACTCGATTTGTAGACCAGGCTGGCCTTGAACTCACAGTGATCTACCTGCCTCTGCCTCCTAAGTGCTGGGATTAAAGGATTGCACCACCATGCCTGGCGCTTGTCAGAGTTTTATCTCCATTCTGTGGGAGCTTTTAAAATCTTTTTTTTTTCACATCTCTAAAATTTCCCATTTAGAATTTAAAGGTAAATTAAATCTTTTGTTTGTTTGTTTATTTTTAAATATCTATTATTACACATACAGTGTTCTGCCTGCATATACACCTGAACACCAGAAGAGTGCACCAGATCTCAGTTTAGATGGTTGCGAGCCACCATGTGGTTGATTGGAATTGAACTCAGAACCTCTGGAAAAGCAACCAGTGCTCTTAACCTCTGAGCCGTCTCTCCAGCCCTTGGGTTTTTTTTGGGGGGGGGGCAGCGAAGGGAAGGGTGCAAGTTTCTCTGGGTAGTCCAGGCTGTACTGGTACTCACTGTATAGACCAGGCTGGCCTTGAACTCAGAGATCCACCTGCCTCTGCCTCCTGAGTGCTGGGATTAAAGAGGTGCACCACTACCAGCCAGCAAATCTTTTATTCATTTATTGTGTGGGGGACTCAGCACAAATCATACTTTAGGAGAGAAGTCAGAGAGTTCCTGAAACAACAGTCAGATGAGAGGAGTGAGTTGAACAAGAGAGAGATTTGCTTCAGGAAGCGGCATGACCTAATGAAAAACCCACGTTCTTATGAACGTATGTATGTGTTATGTACATTGGTGTTTTGACAGGATGTCTGTGTGAGGGTGTCACATTCCCTGGAATAGGAACTACAGACAGTTGTGAGCTGCCATGTGGATGCTGGGAATTGAATCCGGGTCCTCTGGAAGAACAGCCAGTGCTCCCAACTGCTGAGCCCGAAAAACCTGTTTTCTTTCTTTCTTTAAAAAATTTTTCTTTTGGTTTTTCAAAACAAGGTTTCTCTGGGTAGCCTTGGCTGTCCTGGACTCACTTTGTAGACCAGGCTGGCCTTGAACTCACAGCAATTCGCCTGCCTCTGCCTCCCGAGTGCTGGGATTAAAGGCACGCACCACCACACCTGGCTTCAAAACCTGTTTTCTTTTTTCTTTTTCAAAACCTGTTTTCTTAAGATTGGCCTGATGGTGCCAGAACATAGAAGTCTGAAACC
This sequence comes from Acomys percivali, assembly GCA_907169655.1. Taxonomy (NCBI): domain Eukaryota; kingdom Metazoa; phylum Chordata; class Mammalia; order Rodentia; family Muridae; genus Acomys; species Acomys percivali. Next base: position 7,052,943 of record OU015756.1, read on the forward strand.
GGACAGTCAATTTCAGGCCAACCTGGGCTACACAGTGAGTCTCTGTCTCAAAAACAAACACAAACAAACAAACAAACAAACATCAGATTCACTACCACAAACAAGAGTTTGCTTCCATAGGTGACAGTACACCTGTGGATGGTTTATCCATGTCAGGGTTCATGTGTGTGTGTGTGTGTGTGTGTGTGTGTGCTCGTGTGTGTGTGTTCTAGCCCTTTCGTCAGCACACCACCTCAGTGTCTCGAGACACTGCAGGCATTTTCAAGGCATTAGCAGTGTACTAGCTGGTTTTTATATCAACTTGACATAAGCTGTAGTCATCTGAGAGGAGGCAACCCCAACTGAGAAAATTACTCCATGAGATCCAGCATTTTGAGTAAGGCATTTTCTTAATGAGTACAGCCCCAGCCCTGTGTGCTGCAAAGCTTGGGTATGACACTTATCTCATACCCTCATCTGAGGAAATTAAAACAACATTTACACCTAGTAGAGTTCCATAGTCATTTGCAATTCTGATATTAGACAAAAATAGTCAAAATACTTCTTCTGAAGGTCAACTGTTTTTTCTTCCCAATCATTGTGTTTTAGGTTGTTCTTTTTGAACACAGCCAGGTTCATTTTTTTTTTTCTTTTCTTTTAGTGGTTTGTTCCTCACTCCACAGGCCATTGATTTAACTTTTTGAGTATCTCAAACATCATCATGGCTCTGAAATCCAAGCTAGAATATTTTGGAGTGAGCTTAGACCTCATCTATCCTACGTCACAGATTCACAAGAATAGTGCTTAGCAATGAATCTGACAGACAAGCAAAATTTCCCCCTAGAATGCCTTAAGGTTTTATTATTATTATTATTTATTTTATTAATTTATTCTTGTTACATCTCTATGGTTATCCCATCCCTTGTATCCTCCCATTCTTCCCTCCCTTCCATTTCCCACTTATTCCCCTCTGCTATGACTGTTCCTGAGTGGGATTACCTCCCCCTGTATATGCTCATAGGGTATCAAGTCTCTTCTCGGTGACCTGCTGTCCTTCCTCTGAGTGCCACTAGGTCTCCCCCTCCAGGGGACATAAGGTTTTATTATTGAAAGAGCTTGAAGAGAAAGAATCCATCAATGTAAACCGGCACAATTCTCAGGCATACAGGTCCCAGAGTCAGACAGCAACACACAGCATCCGTTCCTCCCAAGTAACTCATAAATTCAATCAGATTCCAGTTCAATCAAAAGCCCAGCAACCTTTGAGCAGAGGGTCTAGGTCCACATCATACATAGTCCTTGGTTGGTGCATCAGTCTCTGTGTTGTAGTGTAGTTATCCTGTATTAAGTGGCTGATATTCCACTTATGAGTGAGTACATACCATGTGCATCTTTCTGGGTCTGGGTTAACTCACTCAAGATGATCTTTTCTTTTTTGACAGCCTTGGCTGTCCTGGATTTGCTTTGTAGACCAGGGTGGCCTCGAACTCATAGCGATCCACCTGCCTCTGCCTCCCGAGTGCTATGATTAAAGGCATGTGCCACCACGCCCAGCAGGATGATCATTTCTAGTTCCACCCATTTGCCTGCAAATTTCAAGATTTCCTTATTTTTAATAGCTCTGTAGTATTCCATTGTGTAAATGTGACACATTTTCTTTATCCATTCTTCAGTTGAAGGACATCTAGGTTGATTCCAGATTCTGGCTATTATAAATAAAGTTGCTATGAACATAGTTGAACAAACATTCTTGTTGGATGGTGGCGCATCCTTTGGGTATATGTCCAGGAATGGTATAGCTGGGTCTTGAGGTAGAATTACTCCCAATTTCCTGGGAAAACACCAGATTGATTTCCAAAGTGGTTGTACAGTTTGCACTCCCACCAGCAATGGAGGAGTGTTCCCTTTTCTCCACCGGCATGTGCTGTCACTTGAGAGTTTGATCTTAGCCATTCAGATAGGTGTAAGATGGAATCTCACTTTTGATTTGCATTTCCTTGATGACTAAGGACGTTGAGCATTTCTTTAAGTGTTTCTCAGCCATTTGATATTCCTCTGCTGAGAATTTTCTGTTTATTTCTGTACCCCATTTTTAAATTGGGTTATTATTTGGTTTGGTGGTGGTGAATTTCTTGAGTTCTTTATATATTTTGGATATGAGCCCTTTGTCAGATGTAGGGTTGGTGAAGATCTTCTCCCAGTCTGTAAACTGTCTGTTTTGTTCTGTTGACAGTGTCTCCTGCCTTACAGAAGCTTCTCAGTTTCATGAGGTCTCATTTACTAACTGTTGATCTTAGAGCCTGAGCTGCTGGTGTTCTGTTCAGGAAGTTGTCTCCTGTACCAATGAGCTCAAGGCTCTTCTCCACCTTTTCTTCTAACAGATTTACTGTGTCAGGGGTGTCAGGTTTTTTTGTTTGTTTGTTTTGTTTTGTTTTGCTTTGCTGAGACAGGGTTTCTCTGTGTAGCCTTGGCTGTCCTGTGTTGGACTTCAGACCACACCAAAGTGGACCAGCCTCCCAGCATCCCTTGGTCCCTAGCTGCTGTAGGGTGTGGCTGGCACACACAGCCTCTCCCCTGAACTTTCCATCCCAGGGGCATGCAGGGGCATCCCAGGCAGGCATCCTCCTGCCTCATCATATCGTCCAGACATTTTGGTTCCCCTTGCTCTCTCTTCTCTCTTTCCGTATCTCTTCTCCTTTTCTTCTTCTCCCCTCTCCCTCTCCCTCCCTCCTTCACTTCCTCCTCCCTCTTTCTTACTCCCCCCTCCCTTCCTCTGAGTGGTGGTCGAGAGCTGCTCCAGATAAACCTGCATTTATATATTATAACTTCAACTTACAATCAGCTCATTCTGCCATTTCAATCACCCTGGGCTTGCTTTGTAGACCAGGCTGGCCTCGAACTCACAGAGATCCACCTGCCTCTGCCTCCCTGCGTGCTGGGGTTAAAGGTGTGCGACACCATGCCCGGCCCTCAGCCAGATTTTTCTGTGGGTTCTGGGGTTCTAAACGCAGGACCTCATGCTAGTTCAGTAAACTCTTTGCTGACTGAGCCATCTCTCTAGCCCCTCATACATACGCGAACATGGCTCCTAACACCACATCTTTCTAAGTGTCTTCAAGGAGGGTGCCTACAGTGTGTTCCCAGGCTCCCCCACTTCACTCTCACCCTATTATCCACACAAAACCAACTCTGTAAACATGTTTGTCAAGTTTGAAGCAAACTCCCACTTCTGCGCAGTTCAGTTTTAGGAGGAAAAACAATATACTTTGTTAAAAAGAACAAAGCCTTCTGGGCTCTGAGAACACACTTCACCCTCACATGCTGTGATCACTTCTCATCAGGTGGAGGAGCTGTCAAGACGAACAAAGTTTTCCTTAACTTTAGCGACTTGATTTTTAAACGTTGTTTCTAGACGCTGTGTACGATGGTGATGGCTCAAGTTGTAAAAGTTTAAAGGACGCGAGGAAGGCTGGGACAGGACATAATGATTTTGGAAGCACAAGTTACAGAAGTAAAATCGGATTACGCCGCCCCTTCCCCCCCCCCCCCCCCCCCCCCCCATCCCCCAGTCTTCATTACTCAGCGTCTGGCTGTGCCGTGACAATGGTGCCATTACTTGTCTCCTGCAAGTGGCTCTCAAGGGGGCTCCAGAAGCGATTGTTTCTGGAACGGAATAGCTGCTTAATAAATATTCATTGGATTTGAAAAGCCGAGGTCCTCATTTAAGATTCTTGCCCACACAAGGAGCTGCTCGTTGGGATGCGCTGCTGGTTTCTCGCGTGGGCGGAGGCGGTGAAGGTGAAAGGAAGATGGGTTTGTGTGTCCGGGACTCGGCAGCAACTGGAGAAAAAGTTCCTCCGAACAACTTCGGATGTGATTATATAATGAAGTTCCCCAGAGCTGAGGCGTCTTCAGTCTAGACCTAAGGAAATATGATGTCTCCTAAACACTTTTGGTTTTATTTTAAAATTAACAGTACATTTTGCTGCAGAGAAAGATTAACTGAAGGGGGGGGGCTTGGTTTTTGTGGCTACAGGGAAAGTGTCACCTATGGGTTACTCACACTTCTGTAAGTAACCCTCACACACAGGCATGCACACCTTCACTCTCAGAAAGGAAGCAAGCAAGCACGCGACAGATAGACAGGAAAGAGAAAATGAATTCAGGATGGTGTGGTTGCTATGTGGTGGAAAACAGCTCAGGCTGTCAAGGGCACAGGGAGCATCAGTAATGTCTGCTCTGCTCTGGATCTCTGGCTGGTAGAAAGTTTGTGGCTACTTAGAAAATGTGCCTTAAAAAAAAAAAAGAAAGAAAAAAAAGAAGAAAAAAGAAAATGTGCCTCATAACTTACACATGTATGCTACACACATCTTTTGTAAACATGGATGATTCTAATTTCGAAGCTGGAATAAGTTCCTGGCAGCAGTTGACCTGTTTCTGCCTGCCTAAGACTTGATGCAGCAATGGCAGCTACAGTCCTAGAGGCTGACGCTGATCCCAAACATCGGGGCTTGGCACAGGTGTAGGTAAGGTGAGGACGGCGTTAAGCTGCCAAACTAAACAAGAGGCCTGTAGCTTAAAAAGGGGCTTGGGGGGCAGGTGTTTGTCTCTTTTCTGAACTCCCTGACTGTGCTCCATAGGAACCTGACACATACCCAGCTTTCTTCTACGCTCAGCAAAAGCTGGCCCGTTCTTCCCCGGAACGTGTTTGTGCCAGACCAATTGAACAGACTTTACTTTTTAATTTTGCTGTTCATTTTTTTTTTTTCTGGAGAGAAGGCCTATGTGTCTACACACATGGTGTGAGGCTGAAGACAATCCTGAGCTTCTGAGCCTCTTCCTTTACCTCCGGGCCAGGGTGACAGCCGTGGGCCACCTCACCAGTGGTAGGGATCTGACCCAGGGCTTCATACTTGCTGGGCAGGTGGTCTACAGATTGAGTGAGCATCACTCCTAGCTCCACTCTAAAGCCTTATTTACCTCTTCTTTTTTTTTTTTTTTTTTTTGGTTTTTCGAGACAGGGTCTCTTTTTGTTGCCTTGGCTGTCCTGGACTCACTTTGTAGACCAGGCTGGCCTTGAACTCACATCAATCCACCTGCCTCTGCCTCCCAAGTGCTGGGATTAATTACCTCTTCTAAGCCAAACATCTTTCTTATTTGCTTCTCATGGTACTCGGTCTGTACCACACGTCTTGACATTGGAGTAGAGTTAAAGCCGCGTAAGGATTATTGGAGGAACCCCTGGCCCAGTAGCTCCACTCTCCTATGTAGTCTACTCTTTTTCCCCCCTTCGGTTTTTCGAGACAGGGTTTCTCTGTGTAGCCTTGTTGCTTTGTAGACCAGGCTGGCCTCGAACTCACAGCGATCTGCCTACCTCTGCCTCCCGAGTGGAGTGCTGGGATTAAAGGCGTGTGTCACCATGCCCAGCCCTTGTAGTCTACTCTTAGAGAGTTGAATTTGTAATCTACATAGAGATTTTCTATATGCTGGTTCTGGTAGCCATGTCTATTGCTGTTCCTGCCTGTGTCCCCCCAACATCCCCCCAACCCCCCTAACCCCCCGCTGGGACCGGCTCCAACCCTAGGCACTCAGCTCTTTCTGCCTAGGGCTTCCACAGTGCAAGTTCTTTTGGTCTTTATTCATGCTGTTCGGAATTCATACCTGTTTAGTGTGGCTAAAGCTCACATTTCACTTGAGGCTTTGGGACCTGAATTCTAAGTATCAGGGGAAGAAAATCTTAATTGGAAGATTATTATGAGTTAGCATAGACTCTGTGTGTGTGAGTGTGTGTGTGTGTGTGTGTGTGTGTGTGTGTGTGTGTGTGTGTGATCTGTTGGTTCCCTGTGAGGCAAAGGTTAAATTCTCTGAGTTAGCTTTGGATCCACTTTTAAAAATTGGTCTCTTCCCCCTTAAGAATTTAAGGGTCTCTAGGCTGCAGGAGGAGGCAGAGGGAAGTGGATTACTGTTAGTTCGAAGCCAGCCTGGTTCACAGAGAGAATTCCAAAACAGATAGGGCTACACAGAGAAGCCCTGTCTGGAAAAACCAAAAAACCAAAACCAAAAGCAAAACCAACAAACAGAATTTAAGAGTCTTACAAAGCCGCACAGTTCTGCTGCCCACAACGCATTGTGAACGCTGGTCCCAGCTCTTACCAGAGTTTTCTATAAGTGCAAACATGGACAAACCAAAGAAACTCATCCTAGTTGAACCCGAAGTTGCCTGGACAGGCAATAAATTCAGAGACAGGATGACTTTTTGGGCAGGCGTTGAACAGAACTGTGGTTGTGTTTCTTTGACAAAAAACAAAACTTAGCTGGGCGGTGGTGGCGCACACCTTTAATCCCAGCACTTGGGAGGCAGAGGCAGGCAGATCACTGTGAGTTCGAGGCCAGCCTGGTCTACAGAGTGAGTCTGGGACAGTCAAGGCCACACAGAGAGGCCCTGTCTCAAAAACCCAAAACCAATCCAAACCAAATCAAAACAAAACTTGATAGCAGGTTGGGGAACATTTTGCCTACTCTTGAAAATAAATGCATAGTCATAATCCTTTTCTTGTTTAAATGAAACACGGGAGACTGGGTTACAGGAGAATGAACCGAAGGGTGCAAAGATCTCCCCCTGCCACATGGGAAGACAGGCCAGGCGTTTGACAACAAGAATATTGATGGATATGCTTTAGCTACACCCTCATCAATTAACTTCTTTTGAGAGAAATAGAATTTTCCTAGAGTATTGGGTAAGTATAAAAAAAATAGATCATTTCTTCTTTTCCCTCTCTCTCTCTCTCTCTCTTTCTTTTTGGGTTTTCGAGACAGGGGTTCTTTGTGTCACCTTGGCTGACCTCTTGTGTCACCTTTGCAGACCAGGCTGACCTCGAACTCACAGAGATCCACCTGCCTCTGCCTCCCAGAGTGTTGGGACTAAAGATGTGCGCCACTACTGCCCAGCTCTAAAGAGATGGTTTTTCAGAGGAAGGGTTTGGATAGCCAACTACATCTGATCTTAGCGGCAAGGAGACCACGTATGTGGGTGAAGAGAGGGAGGGGCACATACAGGAGTCTTCCTTATGGCGGCTAAGACTGAGCACACACTAGGTAGTTGGAGAGAAGAACTTTTTTGGTTTTGTGAGACAGGGTTTCTCTGTGTAGCCTTGGCTGTCCTGGAGAAGAACTTCTTGAATTGGGGCTAAACAGACAAAGGGAAGCAAGAAGAGGAAGCTGAGCAGGGGAATTAATTTCTTGCTGTCAATCAAAGCGGACTGCAGCTGCAGTGGTGTGAAGTCTGGGTTCCCTCTGCAGCCAACTGTCCGTGGGATCCAGCAGAGCAGGGATCTCAATACTTGGCCTTTGTTGCCAAAGAGAGATGTACGAGAGAGTTCTCCACCTCAGAATGTGACGTGCGTGCGGCGCTGGAGGCAGCAGGGACCCAGGGAAGGAGTAGTCTCACCTGGTTGTTTTGTTTTATATAGGAGTTTGAGGTCCCTAGGAAGTCCGGGGGCGAGGTAGGTTGTGGAAAGACCCTCTGGGACTGGATAGAGTTGAGTCCTGCCTGGATTAAGTGTGAGGCATGCTGTCTCTGCTGATTTAACCTGGAAAAATGAGTCCAAGAGCAGAGATCTTAGTGGGGGTGGAGGTGGTAGGAGGACCAGGTGGGTTTGAAGGTTGGGGTTTAATTAGACTCACTTCCTGGTAGGTTCACTTCCTGGTGGGTTTCAAGAGGAGCAACTCAGAGGAAGACGTTGGTAGGAGCTTATTTACAGTTTGATGAAATTGAAGTGCAGGGGGATGCCAAAATATAATATAGGATCCGAGGAAGCAGGGGGAAAAAAACTGCCTAAAGGGCTGCTTTACTCCCTCTTCTATTGCTGTGAGGAGACTCCATGTCCAAGTCAACTTTTATAAAAGAAAACATTTCATTGGGGCTGGCTTGCCGTTTCAAGGTTTAGTCCTTTGTCATCACGATGGAGAGTGTGGCGGCACACGTGGTGCTAAATCAGTAGGTGAGGGAGAGAGTGAGGTGTAGCGTGGGCTTTTTTTTTTCCCCCCTGAGACAAGGTTTCTCTATGTAGCCTTGGCTGTCCTGGACTCACTTTGTAGACCAGGCTGGCCTCGAACTCACAGCGATCCACCTGCCTCTGCCTCCCAAGTGCTGGGATTAAAGGTGTGGGCTGCCACCGCCTGGCCTAGCATGGGCCTTTGAAACCTCCAGGCCCACCTCTAGTATGCACACTTCCTCTAATAAGGCCACACCTCCTAATCCTCCTCAAACAGTGCCACTCTCTGATCGTATGTGAGCCTATGGTGTGTGTATGAGGGGGCATTCTTTATTTAAACCACGAGGGCCTCCCATGTTTTACTTCAAAAGGACTTTGAGTGGAGTCTCTTGAGTGCAATGGGGAGATTGTTGCATGGGCTTTGATTAAGATGAGACTTGAGGGTGTAGGGTACCAGGCATTCAAGTTACCAGAAATGGACCTGGGATAGTAGCTCAGAGTTCATTGTCTCAGGCCAGTGAAGATTCAAGCTGTAGGCACTTGGCGGCCTATGCAAAGCCAAAGCAAGCTTTATTAAGGAGAACTACAGCTGGGCATGGTGGCACACACCTTTAATCCCAGCACTCGGGAGGTAGAGGCAGGCAGATGGCTGTGCGTTCGAGGCCAGCCTGGTCTACAAAGTGAGTCTAGGACAGTCAAGGTTGCACAGAGAAACCCTGTCTCAAAAAACCCAAACCAAACCAACCAACCAAACAAACAAAAATCTGGTCCTAAGCATGACTGAAAACAAATTTATTTGTTATGGCTTTAAGTGAAGTTTGAACCTGTAAGATGGAAGTTATAATAACTACTAGTTTAAGTGACTTAATAGCAAACAAATAATTTTCAATGAACTAATAGTTTTAAGTTTTTGGGTTTTATTTTTAAAACTCTAACCTAGTTCTTTCTGTGATATTGTTAAGATTTCCAGGTGTCTGAAAGATGCGGCCAGTGAGACAGGAGGGACTTCATTTTTTTGGGGGTCTGGATATCTTGTCAAGTAGCTTAAAGATAAATATTAAAAGTCTCTGGTTCATAAGTTTGAACTACTGACCTATGCTGCTATGAGAGGTCATGAAAAGGTTTTGCTTGAGCAAATCCTTACAGGACAAAATTTCACTCTCTACAAACAGAAATAGCCCAGGGCTAAAATACTCTCTTTAGTCACACCTGCGGCCCAGGGGTGTGGGAGACGGGAGGCCTGCAAAGAACAGCAAATAATATTAATTCCATTCGGATTTTGAAACTGGCCACAGGAGGGATATGGGTTTCAGCAAGCTGGGCAGGTTGAATTAGAGAGGAGATTACAACTGAGCCAAATCCCAGGGCTGAAGCCAGCTAGGAGAAACAAAACTGCTTTGTCACTTAATGACCTGGCTGGTGTCTGAACACAGAGGGCAGTTTTAAGCAGTTTTAAACACAAGCAGGCTCTTCCTCCTCCTCCTCCTCCTCCTCCTCCACTTCTCTGTGTGGTGAGGAGGGCGCGGCTTTGCATATCACTCCGGGGGCGTGTTGATTCTGGTTGTCCCTTTCTCAGCACAGGGTATGGGACTTGCCTCTCGGTTTCACATTGTGTTTATTTTAAAGCTTATGGGGCACAGGATTTTGTAGGCAAGAGTGACTACTCTAAATTTCTAGTTTGGGTGGGTGGGGTAAATTAGCAGGTTTTGGGTCTCAGTGTGTGTTGGAAGAAACAGGCTGGCAGGCTTTCTTAGCACTTTCTGTCCAACTGTTGCTGGCTCAAGTTCCCTTTCAAATGAGCCACTGGAATTTATTTCTTTAGAGTAATCACACGCTTGTCCTTGCCTGTGGCATGCCTTGTTTTGTTCTTCAGAAAGTAAATATTAATTTCAAATGGAGAATTAAAACGTCCCCCCCCTCCCCCCCAGTCAAAGGCCTGTCTTATCTTTCTGGAACACACCTGCTGGGGATCAAATCCAGGTCGGGGAGGTAATCTACCACTGAGCTGCACGTCCAACTCCTGAAGCTCCTAAGATCTAAAAACTAAAGTGCGTAACAGTATATGTATGGATTTTATTAATTTTTTGAGAATTTCATACAGTGTGTTCTCATATCAACATACCCTGCCCCCAATCCTGACTTCTCTCAACTGCACTCTTACCTCCTTACCCTGCCAGTTTCAACTTTGAGTTCCTTAAAAGAAAAAAAAAATTATTTATTTATTTTTTAAAAAATAGCCATTGAGTCCAGTTGTGTTATTCAGTGGGGCCATCCCCGGGAGCCTGATGGCTTTACTAGGAGCCACACCCTTCAAGAAAACCAACTCTTCTCCCTAAAGCCATCAAATGTCATAGTGTCTCAGTTACTGAAGGCTTAAGATAAAACAGGGAATGAACAGCCTAATCTTTCTTTTGGGGTGCTGTGCTCCCCAACTCCTGTGCTGAGCTCCAACAAAGGGACACCAGGAGCGTTCACCTTGTTCTCATGGATTCCAAAGGAGCAGGGGGGCCCAAGACCTGTTTGCAGTCTAAGCCTGAGCTTAGTGTTACACAGCCCCAGGCCTATCACATTGCTGGTGCCTAGAGCCTGTGTGATCCTTTCCTTCCCTTTGCTGAGTGAGATGTCTCTTGGCTCCTCAGTGCGCGCCCTCCATCCTAGCAGTGAGACAGAAACACGTGACTTTGCTAGGCATGGCCTCTTGTCTGGTGGGCTCAGAATAACAGAGATAGGAGGCCCTTGGGGCTGCCTCAGATCTGAGAAGATCAATTAAAGGAGGAGGGTTCATTTTGGCTCCAGGTTCCAGCAGTCTACAGTCTACAATCATTTGGGTCTGCTGCCTTACTTCTCAGCCTTACGCTTTTGAGAAATAACATCTTCTAGACTGCAGAGTTAGAAGCCCCGCTCCTTTAGTGTCACCTGATCTACCATTTAGCTACTAAATTTAGTGTGACTTCTTCCCAAATGATCTGTAGTAGGTAAAAATTGTAGCTCAAGCTGTCAAATTTTAAATATATAAATTTTAGATATAGAATATATCTATATATAAATTTTAAATATAGAAATATAGATTATTTTAAATATAGAAATGGAAAAGAGTTCTGTCTTAAGTTGACTATGGGAAGTAATTTTTCTGGTTGGTTTGGCCCAAGAGTGAAACTCGCATGTGTCTCTGTGTGTCTCTGAGACAAGATCTTGCTGTGTAGAATAGTCTGGGCTTGAACTAGAGATCCTCCTGCGTCTGCCTCCTGTGTGCTAGATTAACCATATGCATCTCTGGACTTGTTATTGTCCACTTGATAAACTACAGACATGAGGCAGGAGGGGCCCTCAGTTGGGCAATCGCCTTGATCAGATGTCTGTTATTCTGAGCCTGCCTTGAACCTGGTCCGCTGGCCAGGCCGTGTCTGCTTCTGCACTGGCATGATCTTGAGAACCTTATCCTTTAGGGATGTGCCCAGGAAAAAGCCAATAATCTTGGATTTCTTAATGGGCAGGGAGAACAGATTAATCTCCTCCAAGGACTTTATCTTCATGTCCTTAACCAGGTGGCCCAGCTTGGTGACGGGGATCCACGGGGATCCACTCCTTGTCTTTGGCTTTACTTCCAGAGCCCCGCAGCCTCGACTACAGCCATGACCACTGCCAAATCCTCCATGGAAGCCGCCTAATCCTAAGCCCTTGTCCTCCGGGCCCTCTGGCTGCACTGGAGTCACCCCTACCCCCTACCCTAAACCTCTTCAGCCATTGAGCTTTGCTGCCCTTCCCTCAGCTCTCTTTTCCCTGTATAATCCAGCCATTTTGGCCATATGCTGTCTTGGTGTCTTGGTGTCTGTCTGTCTGTCTGTCTGTCTGTCTGTCTGTCTGTGTCTGTCTGTCTCTCCTGACTCCTGCTACTTTTCTTCCTCCTAACTCCACTGAGTTTAATCAATATGTTCACCATCAGCCACACCAGTAGAAAATGTTTCTTCCCGTCCTCCCAATCATAAACTGCATATAAATCCTCAGGGACAGATAGGGGTCCCCTGAGCCCCTAACCCTTATGCAGCAGAGTATCACTCAGCCTCGTATCACAGCTGCTGAGAATTCAAGAGTGCAACAGCCACAGCATGGCCAGCAGTCACTGTTCCTCTCCCTCCCACACTTCCTTTGGCCTTTGTATTCTTTGGTAAGCCCTCTGCAGTATTCCCTGGGCCTTGGAGGGGGTGTGTCTTAGTTTCCATTGCTGTGGCAGAACACTATGACCATAAGCAACTTGGGAAGGAAAAGGCTTATTTCCCACACACGCTTCCATGGCACACCATCCCTGAGGGAAGAAGTCAGGGCAGGAACCTGGAGGCAGAGTGGATGCAGAAGCCATGGGGCAGGCTGCTTACTGGCTTGCTCTTTGTGGATTGCCTAGCTTCTTCTTCTTCTTCTTCTTCTTCTTCTTCTTCTTCTTCTTCTTCT
>OU015756.1:7069422-7094552 GCA_907169655.1 Acomys percivali
TGTCTGTCTGTCTGTCTGTCTGTCTGTCCGTCCGTATTCATGTCCCCCTCAAACCAGCACTGCGAGCTTCGTCTTCCATGAACCTCTGGAAGGGGACACTGTGAGCTCCCGTCCTTACCCATCTCAAAAACAGATATAGATAGATAGATAGCTAGATAGGTAGATAGATAGATACATAGAAGATAAAAAGATCAGGTACGAAGATTCCAGGTTTGGAAGTGTATCTTCTGGGCATCTCTTCTAAACAACATCTTATAGAGGCTAATCTTGGCTCACCACTTTCTTTCTTTACCTAATACATGATTTTGCTGAATACACTTTGGTTAAAATAAGTCTAAAACACAGACTTCCGTGTATTTTCCTAAGCCAGATGGGATGTATTCTTTATTTAGTTTTTGGGACAGGGTTTCTCTGTGTAGCCCTGGCTGTCCTGGACTCACTTTGTAGACCAGGCTGCCTTCAAACTCAGAGACCCACCTGCCTCTGCCTCCCGAGTGCAGGGATGAAAGGCGTGCGCCGCCTCACCCGGCTGGCATACCCAGCTCTTCTGGGGCTCAAACTTGCAAGGCAAGCACTTTGCTAACTGAGGCATCTTCCAAGCTCTTTTCCCTGGAGTCCTGACAATTCCATCTAGTAGATGCAGGACAAAGATGACAAGTAGGCAAGAGCATAACCTGGCTTTAGTAAGTCTGAAAGAGTCTCTCTTCAAGGTGATATGAATGGGACAGAGCTGCTGGAGGCACAGCTGCCTCTCATAGGCCAGTTGCTGTGTCCTCTTGTCAGAACAAAGCCTCTTCTGGCTTCTGCTGGTACCTGCATGTATGTGGCTTATATAGGCACTCAGACACAGACACATAAATAAAAGATAAAAATAAAATCTACTTGGGCCGGGCAGTGGTGGAGCACACCTCGAATCCTAGCACCCAGGAGGCAGAGGCAGGTGGATCGATCGATGTGAGTTTAAGGCCAGCCTGGTCTACAAAGTGAGTCCAGGACAGCCAAGGGTACATACACAGAGAAACCCTGTCTCAGGAAAAAAAAAACTATTTGGAATAAAATAATCCCAGAGTCTGTTGAGCATGGACTATTGGCTTATGCAGCACCCCTTTGATGGTACTGTTGTTATCCAAGAGGTCCAGGTACTTCCTGGAGAAGATGTGGAAGATGCATAGTCAGCAGGAAATTAAAAGCACAAGGAAGAGGAGGTTTGGATGATGGCTACCTGGGGTCCATGAGTTCTGTCCTGCAGAAAGACTGAAGCCAAGAGGTGGATGAAAAGGAGGAGGAAACACCAGGGATCCGGAAGTTCAGACCCAGCTGAACTGGTGGTGTGTTGGACGACTGGAATCCGAAGCCAGGACGTGGGGGTTTTGTCAGGTTCCAGCTGCTCAGAGAGTCCATGGCCAGGCTGGGTGTGGAAGAGAGTGCTGTTTCCCCTCCATTTAGGGCCTCTGAGTCACACCAAAGGGGATGGTCTCGGCCTTGTATGGTCAGAGGTCAGAGGGCAAGAGAGACCAAGCAGGGAGGGGACTAATTATTATTTTTCTGTCATTAGTCTTAGCAATTTGTGCGGGAATTTGCTCCGGGAGATTGCCCAATGTGGTTGTGGAGTGAGGAGGGCGGTGGAGAGGGTCAGGTCGGGCCTCTTTCACCTGTGGTAGTCATTGCACGGGCTTGAGATGAGTGAAAAGTGGCCCCACAGCTGAGGCACCTAAGCTGGGTCACTGGGAAGGCCCTTGGAAGGGACCCCTGGTAAGCGTGTATGGAAAGGTAGTTACGTAAGGAGCAAGCCTGGCGTCGCGCTCAGTCAGGCTTCCTGTTTGATGATGTCATCTCTTGCTTCCGTGTATGTTCTGGTACCATAACATCCACCTGCCTCTGTACCACCACCACGGATAAGCTAATAAGGGTTCCCCATCTTTTGTTTTTTTTCAAGACAGGGTTTCTCTGTGTATCCTTGGCTGTCATGGACTCACTTTGTAGACCAGGCTGGCCTCGAACTCACAGAGATCCACCTGCCTCTGCCTCCCGAATGCTGGGACTAAAGGCGTGCGCCACCACCGCCTGGTGGGTTCCCCATCTTTTATTGGTAACATCCAAAATTGTAAGCTAAATAAATCCCTTTTCTTTATAAAATTGTACAGCTTCAACTGTTCTATCACAGTATTGAAAAATAGACTACATGGAACTTATCAGAGATCTTGACACAACAGTTGCCCCAAACTGTCCTTATTAGGGGGTCTTGGTTTTTGTGACTAGCTAGGGGCTGAACTCAGACAAAATCATTCTTCTTCATATTCCCTCTCATTCCTGACTTTCTGGTGCTTTTTTAAAAAAAAAATTAATTAATTTATTTCCCACCTAATGCTTTAGGTCACACTACCTTTTCTGTGTTTTCTTCCCCTTTCTTGCCAGCTTCAGGCTTCCTAAAGGCTCTGGAACTGCGTAGGCTACACTAGGAAGAGAGATCAGGAAGATGGAGAAGGGCCTGGCCATCATTTCAGAAGAGTCACCATGGAAACAATGCTGAGCATGTTTGTGAGGGTTTTAAATTAGGATAATCAAGGTTAAGATTTACCCGCAGAGGCTGGGTGGTGGTGGCACACACCTTTAATCCCAGGACGCAGGAGGCAGAGGCAGGCAGATTGCTGTGAGTTCGAGGCCAGCCTGGTCTACAAAGTTAGTCCAGGACAGCCAAGGCTAACATGGAGAAACCCTGTCTCAAAAAACCAACCAACCAAACAAACAAACAACAAGAACACAAAAAACCCCTGACTTACCCGCAGTGTGGACAGTGCTGTTCCATGTGCTGGGGTCCTGAACAAAAGGGAAAAGCAGGCTGGGAGCACCCCAGGAAGATGGTTTTGCTCATGATGCCGGCAGGGAGTGTAGCTCTGTGGTTGGCTGTGCTCCTCCGGTGCCCGTGTGACTGGTGAGAGTGAAGTGGCCAAGGCTGGAAAAGCAATGCTGACCATCTTCCCTCGGATCCTGGACCAAAGGCCTCCCAGCCGGCATTTCGGATGAAGACCAGCAACTTGTCTCATTCCTTGCTCGTTAGCAGCCAGTTCCCGTTCCCACAAACATCAAGCTCAAGAAGGCAGGCAGTTTCTAAGACAGACAGCAAAGTCTGACCGACGGAGACTGACTTACAGTAACTTGGCATCGGTGGTGGGAAGACGGGGACAGTTGTGCCTCACCCACATATCTGTCTTGGAGGTGGGAGGCTGACAGGTCTCCTTCGACTGTGCCTGTCAATTGACAGAGGCCCCCAGGCTGCAGGCCTGGAACGGTTAGGAGGAAACGATCGTGAGAGTCAATGTGGGATAAAGTGAGCGGAGTCCAAGGATTTATCATCCACCATTCTCCTCCTAAAGCCTCCCACAAGTGAAGGGCTGTGTCCCCAGGAACAGTGAGACGAAACGATGCTCTCCCTGTTTAATTGCCTTTGCAGATATTTTGTCTCAGGAACTACACAAGTACCGAATACACCCTAAGTCAAGAGAGTTTACTGGGGTTGCCTATAAAAAACAAAAACAAAACCGAAAAAAAAAAACGGGCGACTCTTGCCACCGTACCAAAGCCAGGCCCGGTGTGAGCGATAACTCAAAAGAGCTCTGCCACCTGCATCCGCGAGCACCTCCCCAAATCTCGTGCATCCTGGGCAGGATTACACGCAGCTGGGAAGTTGAGGGGACGGTGACTCCCTCCACTCCTCCTCTGAGGGGAATGCAGCTGGCCTGGTCTTGGGAAGGTCTTCTGAGAATGCTCAAGGCAACTATGGGTTTAGCGCAGTGACTGCTGTGCTGTCCCTGGATCGCAGTGTTCCGCAACGGGGAACTGTACCGCTGACTGTGTGCTTCCAACTACGTTGTCCCGTATGTTCCCCACAGCGCTGCGGCCTAACAAGCCTCATCTCTGAGAAGCTAACTGATCCTTTACGCAGGTTAGCTTACTCAACCGCTGATGGTGGATCAAGAAATTCCACCTTCTTTGAGAGCCCTGCTCCACTTTACTCCACACCGCCACCTAGTGGGAAACTCGCCGGTGGCTGGAACCGAGGTCCTGCGGCTCGTTTTGTTTACATTGCTGCTCTCCCTGAGCCCCCAGAACCCCCCACCATAACCCCCGACCCCCCGGAACTCACGGATAACCCTTGCAAAGCTGAGGGTTAAGTAGTCAGGAGATTACTGCCGAGCAGGGAAAGGATAAAATTGGGACCCAGTACCCACTTTCCTTCTGGAGACAAGAGTCCGTTATTCATGGTCACAAATAATAGGACTTTAGAAGTTAATGAAGCTCTCTATTGTTTCAATCTCCTTTAGAATATTTAAATTATCACGCAATACAGTTAACAGTTGGTGTTTATTCTATGAATTTGAACACACCGGCTGATATAATTAATAACCATCACAACCAAGATATGGTTCCGTCGTATGCTTCCTCTTCCACGCCTTTAAAGTTGCACCCTCACCCACTTACACCTAGCCCTGTTTCTCATCACTGTTATTTTGCACCCATCGAACACGCCAAACCCATTTAGTCTCACGCAACTTGCCAAAGTAGTATTACAATACAGAGTTGGCTCAAAGCATGCAAGTCCTATCCACAACCCGTCAATACCAAGATCCCAGCTCGGTCACGTAGTCTAAAGCAGGAGCGGCCCCTGCTGGGGCCCCGTGAGACTTACGTGTTCCCACGTACAGCCACAGGGCTGTAATTCTAGACAACCCAGTTCCAAGTCAGGAAAAGGTCCTAGAGCAGAGGTTAAGAAGGACTCTCCAGGCTGGGGTGTGGTGGTGCATGCCTGTAATCCCAGCAGTCAGGAGGCAGGCATATCTCTGAGGCCAGCCTGGTCTACAAAGCGAGTGCAGGACAGCCAGGACTATAAGAGAAACCCTGTTTCAAAAGATCAAAAATAAATAAATAATAAATAAAAAGGAAGGGGACCTTGCATCAGCAGCTGACCCTGTGTTACTTTTCTCTTGGCTGTTACAGAATACCTGATAAAGGCAATTTAAGAGAGCCAGGCAGGCATGGTGGCGCATGCCTTTAATCCCCACCCTTGGGAGGCAGAAGCAGGTAGATCACTGTCAGTTCAAGTTGAGGCCAGCCTGGTCTACAGAGCAAGTCAGGGCTCTGTTACACAGCGAACCCTGTCTCAGAAAAACCAAAAAACCCAAACCAAACCAAATACCAACCCTGCCCCCCCAAAAAAAGGGGGGGGTCAGGCCTGGGTATTATAAGTTCAAAGGCAACTTGGGCTACTTAAAACTCTTCTCTATAAAAGCAAATAAGCGAAACCCCACTTACTGAAGGGAGGTGTCACCTTGACTTACAGATTGAGAGCTGGGGTGGGTGCGTTTCACACTCAGATCGTAACGGTGAAGGTTTTCGTCTCTGCTTGTTTTGAGACAGGGTTGACACTATCCTGTTTCTGGGCTCAAGGGATAATCTGACTGGAGCCACCGGCTGAGTGGCTAGAAGTACAGGTCTTAGAGTCCATAGCAGCTCAGAGCTGTCCTTCAGTTATGTCTCCTCCTTTGGCCCAAACAGGCCCTGAGTGAATGGTCGTGTCTGCCACCGGTTAAGGACCAAGGCCTTGGACCCATGGAAATAGCCCAGACTTGCTCAGAGTGTGAGTGTTGACTGCTGCCTACAGACACACTCTGAGCTAACCCCTGCCTTCCGCTGTTGCCCTCCACTCGAGTGAATACAGCTCACTTGACCCCAAGTTTTCTATACATGTGTCTGTGTGTCTGTCTTTTCTTTGTATGCTCAACAGCCCAGAGAGGTTTCTGGGACCCGGGCTGTGCTGGTCAGGGTAAAGAAACTGTAGGCTTTGATCAATTTTACCTCTGGGCCAATTAACTGGGACCAGAAGGATGAAATCATGTGACACATAACTCCCTCACCCAGGACAAGCACATGTTGAGTAGAGAAAGCGAATCTTCCAAGAGTGGGTCTGTGAAATGAGTTTTAACACAGGATGGGGGGTGGGGGGAGGGAGGAGGAAGGGGAGGGGGGAGGGGGATTGCTAAACTCAGGTCGTCTGAGTTTATCCCTAGAAGCTCAATTGAGAGACAGAGTCCAGAGTTGATGCAAAAGCCAAGGAATTTATTAAGCCGACACATCCGGGTCCACTAAACTCCGTGGAGATGGAAGACCTCGCTCTGCCAAAGTCAGGGATTAATGTACCATGTACAGAAGAGGAACTTAACTGCAAGGTTAATTAATGAGTGATAGGCTAACAATAGGTGACTGAGGTAGTAAATTCCTAGTAGGGTGAGGTAGGGGCAGTAAATTCAGAGGGCAGGGAGAATTTTTAACTTGTCCTTCCCAGTTTATCTCATATTGCTCAGCTAACAACGTGATGGCTATTTCCAAGCCACCTGGAATCTAACAATATAATTTTACTGTCCTTTCTTCCTTCCTTCCTTCCTTCCTTCCTTCCTTCCTTCCTTCCTTCCTTTCTTCCCTCCTTTCTTTTTAAAGATTTATTGTGCATACAGTGCTCTGCCTGCATATACACCCACAGACCAGAAGAGGGCACTAGATCTCATTATAGATGGTTGTGAGCCACCATGTGGTTGCTGGGAATTGAACTCAGAACCTCTGGAGGAGCAGTCAGTGCTCTTAACCGCTGAGCTATCTCTCCAGCCCTTACTGTTTTGTTTTGTTTTGTTTTTTGAGACAGGATTTCTGTGTAGCCTTGGCTGCCCTGGACTTTCTCTGTAGACCAGACTGGCCTCGAACTCACAGCGATCCGCCTGCCTCTGCCTCCCAAGTGCTGGGATTAAAGGCGTGCGCCACCACTCCCAGCTCTACTGTCCTTTCTTAAAAGTTCTATTTTCTCTTAAAATAATTTTTTCAGATTATATAGTTTATAAATGCATTTCTTTTATGGCTGTTGTTAAGGCAGCCACAGCTGTAACTGGAGCTTTGTTTGCTGGTCACAAAAAATCCAACTCAAAGTGGCTTAGGCAAATGGGAATGGGCTGGCTCAGATATTAAGTAGGTAAAGGGTACAGGATAGGCAGGAAAGGACATGCACACATGTCTCACAACACACGGGGAGGCTGGCTGCCATCCAGTCTACCCAGAGCCACAAAGTGAACAACAGCACCAGCTACCACTCACCTCCACTTTGCAATCCTGTGGAGAAAGATTTCACATTACCTGGCGTCACTCAGGACAGGTTTTCAGCTCACTAAGTCGCATATTACACAGTGTCTAGGTAGCAATTCAAACCACATTCCCAGCTCTGTCCGGGGATGGGGGGTGGGGGCGGGGGTCATTCCAGTAGAGCCTGGAGAGAGAACCCAGGAAGAGACCAGAGTCAGAGGTTCAACATCTCAGGGTACAACTTTATTTCCAGAGACAAAATACTTAAAGAAGAAAACATCCAAAGTGATTGAGGACATCAGGACAGTCGGTATGATATAGAGTGATGTGGCGGTGAGGGGTACCACGGTGGGCCCATGCCAAAGGGTACCCACGCAACAGATCTGGCGTAAGGGAGTTTATTGGGGGAAAGGGTAGAAGCTGTGAGTGAGCCGTGAGGGTAAAGAAGGGGTCAGGGAGGGAGAGAAAAGGGAGTGCTTAGAACACAGAGGGGGGGAGGGGGAGGGGGATAGGAGGGGAGGGGGAGGGGGAGAGGAGAGAGAGCAAGAGCTGGACTCCTGGCAGTGGCAGGTGATGACAAAGACTCCGCTTGGTCCCTGAAGACAAGCTAGCAGAATGGCCTGTAGGCTAACAACAGTGTCCCCTTTTCTTGCGTCTCTATCACTCAGAGTTTAACCCCTGTCCGGCAGGCCAGCAGTGAGGCCCCAGACATCCAAGCCCAGAGCCCAGAGTTGACTCCCATTGGTCTGGTTTGGCCAGCACCCAAGCCTGAACTAATCACACTGCTTCAGGGGCAGGACAGACATTAATATCTATTTTCTTTTGTTTTTTTTTCCACAATAAAAGGACTTCTTAGTATTGACTGTGTCGTGCTTCGGGTAAAGGAATAGATTTCTCTTTGCTCTTCACCCAGGTGCGGCCCATTGCCTAAATGCTGCTAAACTGCCTGCTAAACAAAACCAACGGCAGCATTTATTCCACGGGCCTGTCTTCCCTCGTGGTCAGAACGGGGGCAGGGCAACGGGCGTGAGCCTGCAGCCTGAGGAGCTGGGGCCTGACAGCGTCCATTCGTTCCATCCTGGATGGCTTTGTCAAGCTGCTGCTGTAACAGGCTCCTAGACCTTAGCACAACTGACGTCATGACGGAAGTAGCACGCAGGCCTTGGAAGACTGGATTCGGCCAAGTTCATGTTTCTAGGAAAGCGCCTAAATGTGCTGACTTCTGCGGTTTCTTTCCTGGCTAACTGTGCTTGTTAAACTGAGGAGTGCCAACCCAGGACACAGTGTTCGTGTTTAAAAGCTCACCCCGAGAAAGGCTCAGGGTCGCACTCGGCCCCAGCACGCAGTGCAGTCACCCGCTGGCTAGTAAAGACCTCCTGTTGGTTTGATCCCGTGTCTGAGTGGTCTCTTCTGGGGACAGTGGAATTATGGTTGTATTTAAAATGCACACATGTACTGAAAATGTCTGTTTTAACGCCATCTCCTCTATACAGCTGCCAAGAGTTACAGCAGGCATTTACCCCATGTATTCAAATAGATCATTACATTTATTGCTGTGGTACATACCTCAAAATCAAGCCACTTCCCCTTGAAAATTTGGAATTTCATAATGTTAAGAGATTTGGAGCTGGGTAGAGTGGCACATACCTGAAATCCCAGCACTCAGGGAGGCAGAAGCAGGCAGATCTCTGTGAGTTCAAGGCTAGCCTGGTCTACAAAATGAGTTCAGGACGGTTGGGGCTACACAGAAAAACCCTGTCATAGGCAAAAAAAAAAAAAAAAAAAAAAAAGGCATGAATTTCCTTTGTTTTATTTATTTAGGTTTTTCGAGACAGGGTTTCTCTGTGTAGCCTTGACTCACTCTGTAGACCAGGCTGGCCTTGACCTCAGAGATCCACCTGCCTCTACCTCCCTGAGTGCTGGGATTAAAGGTGTGTGCCACCACTGCCCAGCTGTTTCCTATTTATTTATTTATTTATTTAGATGTGTTTATTTCTTATTATTTATACAGTCTGCCTGCATGTACACCTGCAGGCCAGAAGAGGGCATCATATCACATTACAGATGCTTGAGAGCCACCATGTGGTTGCTGGGAATTGAACTCAGGACCTCTGGAAGAGCAGCCAGTGCTCTTAACCACTGAGCCATCTCTCCAGCCCCTTCCTTTTATTTTTAATTGGTGCTGGGGATTTAGTTTAGAGTTACATTTGTGATGAACAAGTGCTTTATCTGGGTCGCATCGACAGCCCAATTTTTTTAAAACTTCTTAAAATTGAGATTTATTTCACATTCCATAAAATCTGCCCTTTAAGGTATGTAATTCGCTCTTTCAGCAAATCTGAAAGGCTATGGAATTCTCATTTCTAGCTCCAGAACCCATCACCATGCCTCCAGGAACTGAGGCAGTGAAAGGAATTTATTTCCTTCCTTCTTTCTTCCTTCCTTCCTGCTTTGAAACAGGGTCTCACTGTGTAGCCCTAACTGTCCTGAAGCCCTCTGTGTAGACCAGGTTGGCCTTGAACACACAGAGACCTGCCTGCCTCTGCCCCAGAGTGCCAGGATTAAAAGCATGTGCCCCTATGCCAGGCTTAAAGGAGGACTTCCTGGTCACAGCCAGGTGATGCTTTTATACCCCGGCGATGCTTTTATACCCCGGCCATCTCTCAGACGAGGAGAAGGCAGAGACACTGAAGCAGCCCCTTCCTCCTGGTTTGGCTATGAGGGAGCTGAGATGAACCAGACATCCTCCTCTGGACTGGACTGTATTGAAATTCTGAAAAGTGAGACTAAGAACTCTGCACCCATCAGCAGTTGCTTCTGTCAGCTCTAGGCAACAGCGAATCTAGTTTCTGTGACTGTGCGTTGCCTGGTATGTGTACCTCGTATAACTGGGGTCACAGTGTCACAAACAGGTAGCTGGGATTCTTTGCTGGACAGAAGCCTTGGATTAGCAAGGTGCGTGCACCCCTGGTGCTGACGGCCCTGAGTCACAGAGACACGCACATTGGCTTTTCTTTCTTTCTTTCTTTCTTTCTTTCTTTCTTTCTTTCTTTCTTTCGTTCTTTCTTTCTTTCCTTTAAGTTTTTTGAGACAGGGTCTCTCTGTGTAGCCCTGGCTGTCCTGGACTCACTTTGTAGACCAGGCTGGACTTGAACTCACAGCAATCCACCTGCCTCTGGCTCCCGAGTGCTGGGATTAAAGGCGTGCGCCACCACGGCCGGCTTGCACATTGGCTTTTCAAACCTGTCTAATGTCTCAAGCTTTCAAAGCCACTCAAGGCGGAAGTTTATTGCTCCCGGCTTTTAGTGGAGGTATCGGGGGAGGGGGGCGGGGGACGAGGGTTGGAGTTCCAGCGCCTAAGCTTTGGGTGTCGGGCCCCGTGGCCTCCATAACCCTTGTCAGCCAGCTCAAACATTTCTAGCACTGGGGCTTTTTAGTCTCTGTGCTTTGAGCTCCCACCTTCTGCTTTTCCCCTTCTTAATGTTCAATCACACTTCGTGTTTTTAACCTTCTTTCAGTGTTTTGTTTTGTTTTTAAGACAGTGTCTCACTCTGGAGCTCTGGCTGTCCTGGAACTCCATGTGTGGACAAGGCCTCAGACTCACTGAGATCCTCTTGCCAAGTGCTGGGGTTATAGGAGTTGGTCACCAAGTGTGTCTATTCTTGGTGGCAATCTAGAGTCGTAATGCTTTGGGGGGAGATGGGACAGGACCTCAT
The DNA here is from genome assembly GCA_907169655.1 of Acomys percivali. Taxonomy (NCBI): domain Eukaryota; kingdom Metazoa; phylum Chordata; class Mammalia; order Rodentia; family Muridae; genus Acomys; species Acomys percivali. The sequence goes on from OU015756.1 coordinate 7,080,261, forward strand.
ATAACACGGGTTGGCCTTGAGCCCGCCGTATAGCCAAACATGACCTTGAAGTCCTGACCGCCCCCCCAATCTTTCAAATGCTTGGTGGGCTGCTGGTGTCACAGTCCTGAGACTTCAGTGTAGAGACCTTAGCCCTTGGTAGCTCCCTGTAACTCAGCTACTTCTTCAGTGGCAACATTGTTATCACCACCAGAACGGGATGCGAGAGTCTTGTGTGTCTTCTGCCCCCCCCCACTCCCCCATCCCACCCCTCCAACCCCCACCCCCTCGTCAATCCATAAACAAAGAGACCATCATCTGGGAGGCTTCTGAGCCTCATGTCGCCACACAGGGGCGGAGGTACAAATACGTGAGGATCCTCCCAGACCAACCTGGAAACAGTGGAGAACAGCCAGCTGCGAGAGGGAGCCAGCGTGTGTGGATTCGCAGCCATGCATGTGCACAGCTGTCTTTTCTCCCAGGTACCGGCTTCGCACGTGCACCAGTCACAGATCAAATGCACCAGTCACAGATCAAATGCACCAATTATTCCTAAGCCTGACACTGTGCCAATCATAGGCCTTTTTTTTTTTTTTTTCTTTTTTCCTTCAGAGTTACAGGGGAAGTGCACCACCTTCTGTCATGAGTGAGAACAGCTGCAGGTGCACAGGGCCGCCTAAAGTACCCTAAAGGAAGGGTCTAATCGCCGCCTGCCCATCTTGCTTGAGGGAAAAGTAAACATTAAAGGTGCCTTACAATAAAGACCTAATGTTGACCTTTCCTCCCCTTTTCAGACAAGGTCTTACTATGCAACCTCGGCTGGCCAGGAAGTCACTCTGTAGATCAGGCTGGCCTTGAGTTCACAGATACCTACCCCCACTAGCTTCTCAAGCGCTGGATTAAAGGCAAACGTCACCACATACACTCCTCTGTTTGCACGGCTGTGTTGCACACACTGTATAGACAGACACTCCACATTTTGCTTATCATTAGCTGAAAGAGGGTTTGGTCGCTTTTATTTTTATTTTTTTTACTTTTATTTTTTAGCTGTTATGAACGTGTAGCTGCCAACAGTCCTGTACAAGCTTTGTGGAACATGTTTTCAATTCTCTATCGGCACCCATAACGGAGGTGCTGAGTCATGGTGAATCTAAGCTTACTGTTTTAGGAAATTATCAGAAAGTTTTCTAAAGCAGTGGTCCCATTGGGCTTTACTGTAAGTCATACTTGGGCCAATTTTCATGTGTTTGCAGTATTTAATTTTCTTGGCAGTTGTTTGTTTTGGATTTCACTCTTGACTAGATAGTTTATATAATATTTTAATATTTTCTAGCCAGGTATGTTGGCACACACTACAATCTTAGTGCTCAAGAGGCAGAAGGATCATGCGTTCAAGGTCAGTCTCAGCTACCTAGTATGTTGGAGGCTAGCCTGGACTACATGAGAATTTGTCCTAAAACAATAACAACAACAACAACAAAACAAAACAAAACAAAAACCCAAAAAGCCCCCTACAAAGTCTGGGTGTAGTTGTTAGTAGACACGTGCTTCACACAGACAAAGCTCTAGGTTTGATACTTGATTTGTAAGACACCCAGATTTGGAAGAATAGACATCATTTTAAAGGCAGTAAATGCTGTGTGTGTGTGTGTCTGTCTGTCTGTCTGTCTGTCTGTGTCTCTGTGTGTGTATGGGCACATATTCACATGAGTATGGGTTCATTTGCAAATGTGTGTGTGTCTCTCTGTGTGTACATGTTCACATGGGTATGGGTACATTTGCAAATGGGTGTGTGTAGCCTGGTCAACAAAATGAGTCCAGGACAGCCAAGGCTACACAGAGAAACCCTGTCTCAAAAAACCAAAAACCAGCCAGACATGGTGGCGCACACCTTTAATCCCAGCACTCAGGAGGCAGAGACAGGCAGATTGCTGTGAGTTCAAGGCCAGGACAGCTAAGGCTAACATGGAGAAACTCTGAATCAGGGGGGAAAAAAAAAAAAAAGGAAAAAAAAAAACCCCACAACCAAAACCAAAAACCAAAACAAAAGCAAATGTGTGTGTGTGTGTGTGTGTGTGTGTGTGTCTGTCTGTCTGTCTGTCTGTCTGTCTGTCTGTCTGTCTCTGTCTCTGTGTATGTACATGTTCATACAGGCATGGGTACATTCACAGATGTGTGTGTGAAGGCCACAGGACAGTCTTGAACGTCGTCCTCAGGAACACTGTCCATCTAATTTGAGACAAGATTTCTCACTGGCCTGGCTCTCACCAATTAGGCTGGGCTGACAGTCAGGAACCCTCCTGCCTCTGCCTTCCCAGCACTGGGATCACCAACACCTGCTACCACATCCAGCGCTTCTTTGTGGCTTCTGGATTAAATGCAAGTCATTGAGTTTGCAAGGCAAGTGGTTTGCTGATTGAGCTACCTTCCCAGCCCAATGGATGCTTCTTGTTCAACGAAAAAAAAAAATAAAGAGATGTATCTAATTTTGTTCTATGTGTATGAGTCATGAGTGTTTTCTCTGCAGGTTTGTCTTTAATCCCGTAGTTGGGAGCCTGAGGCAGATCTGTCTTTGTGAGTTTGATGTTAGCCAATTAAGTTCTAGGCCGGCAAAGGCTAGTGAGGTCTTATCTCCAAAAAGAAATACTAACATTCTTAGCAGTGTTATGGAGTTTGTGACCTGGGGAAAGACCAGGCCATACATTTAATGATGATAATGATGATGAGGATGTTTTTTTTTTTTTTAAAAAAAGGTTTATTTATTTACTATTTATACAGCATTCTGCCTCAATATATGCTTGCACACCAGAAGAAAGCACCAGGTCTCATTATAGATGGTTGTGAGCCATCATGTGGTTTCTGGGAATTGAACTCAGGGCCTTTAGAAGAACAGACAGTGCTCTTAACCTCTGAGCCATTTCTCCAGCCCCGATGGTGAGTTTTTCTAGTCAGGGTTTCTCTGTGTGGCCCTGGCTGTCTTGGACTCACCCTGTAGACCAGGCTGGCCTTGAACTCACAGAGATCCACCTGCTTCTGCCTCCCCAAGTGCTGAGATTACAGACGTGAGCCACCACTGCCTGGTGACTCAATCCAATTGTAATTAAAAGACATATTTCTTAGCTGCTAGCAGGACAAACGATCTCTAAGCCAAATTTGAGATTGCCATGAGAAGGGGGCTGCGTGAAGAATCTTTACAGGTAAAAACCACAAGAAGAACTTCAGTATGTACGAAAGCAAGGGGGAAAAAAAAAAGATCTGTTGGGAGGCAGAGGCAGGCAGATTGCTGTGAGTTCAAGGCCAACCTCATCTACAAATAGAGTCCAGGACAGTCAAGGCTACACAGAGAGACCCTGTCTCAAAAGAAAGAAAGAAAGAAAGAAAGAAAGAAAGAAAGAAAGAATAAAAAGGTCTGTTCTGCCAAGTTAAGTGGTTAAGACAACTCAAAACAATCTTTGGGTATCTTTACAGAAGCAGAAGAACCGTTAGTCATAGCATTACAAGCACACAGTCACTCATCTCCTAGGGCCTGGAGGCACAGACAAATGGCTAGTGGCTACCAAGACGGACATCTAGTATAAAACGGAGTTTCTTTTTCTTTTTTTTTTTTTTTTTAAGGATTTACTTATTTATTTTATGTTGACTGATCTTATCTGCATGTACACCTGCAGGCCAGAAGGAGGCATCAGATTCCAGTACAGATGGTTGTGAGCCACCATGTGGTTGCTGGGAATTGAACTCAGGACCTCTGGAAGAGCAGACAGTGCTCTAAACCACTGAGCCATCTCTCCAGCCCTAAAACGGAGTTTCTTTAGCCATAACAAACAGTGCTCTACTCCTAGACAAATATCCTTAGAGAGAGTTATGCCTTCTTAGCTACTAAAACTGACACATGGCCTTTGTGCTTAGCTCTGCAAGGTCCACCCATGTTGTAGCATGTACCATTTACTCTCTTCCTTTTTGTCTGTATGTTTGCACATGAGATGCTTGAAGCGGCCAGAAAAAGGCATCAGAGTCCCTGGAATTGGAGCCAGGGACAGTTTTTGAGCCCCTCTTTGGTTTCTGGGAACTGAACCCTGGTCCTCTGTGGGAGCAGCGAGCACTCCTAACTGCTGGGCCAGCTCTCCAGCCCCTTCCTTTTAATCTGTTGAGGTCACAGTGTTAGCAAAGGCAAGAAATTAGACTGTCGGAATTTCTGTTAATGCCACGAGTTTACCAGGCTTTCATTTCCTTGTGGTCTTGGAGCTTATACTAGGAAGCAGTTATTTCTCTTCTGATTGGGTTTTCAGTATGATGGCTAAGATATTCTTCGTCCTCAATGTAGCAACAAGCAATGACAGGAAAGTCAATTTAAGTGACAAGGACACCAAAACTGAACAAATAAAAACAATTATTAACTCTCTCTCTCTATATATATATATTTAAAAAAACACCCAAAATTTGTGGCTCTGGGGAATGATTGCATAATCAGTATGCTGCAACACTTCAAATCACTCTGTCCATCTTTCAGGCTCAATACTTTGCAAGGGGAGAGGTCAGTCAATGAAACAGATTGACGTCTCATAGTCCACAGGAAGAATCGATAGAAAATGATACCCCAATCAAAAACAAGCCACACAAATATGTTGCTTAGATTGTGGCAGTAAATAAAAACAGTGCATTGGAAGGCACTTGCTTGGTTGCCTCAGTGTCTTGATAGAGCCGCAGATGCTCTTAATTACGGAGACACATTTCAGAGAAGCGTGTCAGCGAGATGCCATCCTTGCGCTAAAATCATGGGGCATAGTATACAAGCTTAGATGGCCATGGCATCATTAAGTGATGTAATCTCATGGAGCACAGTCAAACACATGGCCCATTGCCAATGGAAGCCTTGTCACTTGGCATTTAACAGTGTTTGGCTATCTGGCCCTGTGACGTGTGTAAAAGCCACACTTTCAAGTAGAATGAGACCGAGAAGGGTTCTGTCATTTCTAGAAGCAATCTTGTGCTCCAACACTTTAAGTTGTGGTTTGGGGGAAAAATACCAGAAGTATAAAGGAGAAAAGAACAGCAAGTACCCAAGTCCTCAAAGAAAATTGCTTTTAAGATTGCCGCTAAGAATGCTTCCTCCCACTCCCGTACTTAACCCAGCACATTTCTTCTGCAGCTTTGAGAGTGAATTGGACTTAATCAGCCTGCGCCGGGCGTTATGCCCAGCTACAGCGTTAGGTCTAAGAAGGGGACTCAGCCCACGCCCTTTCATCCTGTTGTAGGCTAGACTTATCACAAGAGAAGCAGCAGCAACATTTTTGATTACCTCGAGACATCTTTGCATTAATTTTTACATGTGTTCATTCATTGGGAGAACAGGGGTACCACGGTGTGCGTGTAGAGACCAGAGGACAGCTTGTGGAAGTTGGATCTCTCCTTCCACCGTGTGGGTTCAGGTCGTTGGACCAGGTTGTCTGGCTTGGCTGCAAGTGACAAGCCCCTTTACTCAAGGAGCCATCTCTCCAGGCCACCTCCAATTCTTATTAACAAACCAGTGTTGTATCCTTTGAGGCCCAGAAGTAGTGGGAAACTTTGCCAAGGCAAGTAATATTCTTTCAAGAATAAAATAAAATAAAATATAAACAGAGCCTAATCAGTAGTCTGCTAAGTTTGATTCTTGGTGTATATTTACCACAAGAGATTCCAGGCCTTGACATGGGCTGGTAAGAATGCAGCTTGGTTATTTTAGTCATGGCTTTAGAATAAAGGCAAAGGGCAGCTTAGTTGCCCAGTAATTGACTACCAGATGACTGATTTCTTGCAACTTTATGATCCTAATAATAAAAATCAAATTATAGGCTGAGCAAGGTGGTGCATGCCTGAGATTTCATCACTTTGAAAACTGAGGCAGGAGGGCCGTAAGTCTGAGGCCAAACTTGGCTTACATACCAGGGCCTTTATCTTTGAAGAATTAAAATGAAAACAAAAATTAAATTATGCACATTTTAAGAGCAATTTGAATCAGTAAAGCTATGGTTTGTTCTTTTTATAGAAATCTGATGAAGGATATAAAATTAGAGAAAGCAAATGAGTAGGGGGAAAGAAACAAGCACCTGAGCTGCTTGCTGGGCTCTTTGGTCCTCTTAGTGCTGTGGCTGCAAGATGCCATGAAGGACACATGGCACAGTGGCTTGGCACGGGTCCCTGGAGATGACTACTCAGGTCTTCTCCTGCTCAAGTCCTTGGTCGTAGAAGGTGGTTGCTAGTATTGGTGGGGCAGGTTTAGAGTCATAGGAGTCAGGTGTTTCAAAATACTGTGTCCTTAGAGTTCCTGGGTGAACTGTCTTGTCCCACTCTGCAGGTTGACAGCGTCTCTCTTGGGCAGGGCAGACGGTCACCAGGCAGGCCCCTCTCTCTGGCAGCAAGTCCACTCTCCATCTCCTCCCCACTTACCTCAGTGTGTTGCACACACGTTTGTTCCAGGCCTGCTTGCTTGCAGATTTGCCTTGCCCTGGTAAATGCAGCGTTCACGACACTTGTCTGTGACATTTATCTCAGGTTGGATGGCTTGTCATCTCATAAATGAGCGTGAAAGGCTGCCCGAAGCCTCAGTGTGTGAGTGTGTGCAACACGTGTGAGTGAAGTGATAATGTGTGTGGTTGGCAAGAGGGGAGAGAAAGGAGCAAATCTCTCAAGGCTTGGCCAAGCCTAACCTGATCGCCAGATGACTTCTATTCAGCTCACCTCAAAGCTTTCTACTTATTGTACTGTATTTGCAATGGTACCAAGTAATTCTTAAAAATGACCCCTCTCTAGAAAAACTCCAGAATTATAACCCTAGAACCAGACTTGGCAGAATTCAAATGCGTATCTTTTGAATGTAAGAACTGCAGTATTACAGCCAGGCATGGTAGGTCCTGTCTGTAGTCCCAAGTGCTTAGAAAGTGGAGGCAGGAGAATCATTGGAAGTCCTAGGCCAGCCTTATCTCAAACACACACACACACACACACACACACACACACACACACACACACACAGAGAGAGAGAGAGAGAGAGAGAGAGAGAGAGAGAGAGAGAGAGAGAAACACTCTAAGTCTAAGTTCCTGTCTGAGTGAAAGCTAAGTCTTTCCTTCCGTTGAGTTCCTCACTCAGGAAAGACAAGCTTTTCCTATCAGCATCCTCATTTGCATGCGGTAGGTCAATCAGTATGAAACTTAAATAGCAACATCCATTTCACATCCCGTCAGCATTTAAGTACCATCTTATTTTTTCTGCCACTTCCCAATTGTATAACGGCTGCTAGTGTACAGGTCTGAGTCTTATGAAATAAGAATGTGCTTTGCCTTTACTCTAGAGACCAGAAAAAAATGTAAATTACAAAAACATATTTTTACAGTCACTAGTGAGTATTTGGCAGTTGGGAGCAATGCCTCCAGATGCCATAGCAAGCGACCGGGAGAGTGTTCAGCCTTACGCAAGAAGGTCCAAGGAGAGTCAGTTTGGAAAGAAAGACAGCAGTGGTCGTTGGTTAATAAAGTCGCAATCTTGTGATGGCATTTCACTTTTCTGTGAGGAGAATCAATCTTTATAAAACCTTTTAGACCCCTCCCTGCCACTGCTTAATTTAGAAAAATAAACAAGGCTAGTATATTCACTATACAAAAGAGAGAAATATCAGTAAATAAATGAAATGTAGTCTCTCCACTGATTAAGAAAATGCCAAGTAAAACAAGGACAGCTTTGTAATAACCAAGGGGCTGTTTGCTATGTCAGCGCAAGTGTCCAGGCCTGGCAAGACCTCAAAGATCCCTGGCGCTCACACACTGCGGGCGGGCGGGCAGGCAGGGTCGTCCTCAGCTGCCTGTGGGGTAGCTGTGTGTCTCCAGGGGGCTGCAGCTGTGTGCTGGTCCTTAGCTCATCTTTTGCTGGTAGAGTCTTACAGGGTTTGTAGTTGTTACTGTTATGGGACATGGTGCCACTTTCTTTGCAGCCCAGGCTGTCCCCAACTCAGCCTTCTCCTTCTTCATGCTCCCAAATGGTCAGATCACAGGCATGTGCCATGATGCCCAGCTTCTTACAAGTTTCGGTTCTCAATCATTTCGTGAGTACCTTTGTTAAGAAAGGGGAAAAAAATCCCAGCGCTGAGGTGGCAGAGGCAGGCAGATCTCTGTGAATTTGAGGCCAGCCTGGTCTACAAAGAGAGTTCAGGACAGCTAGGGCTACATAGAGAAACCCCGTCTCAAAAAATCAAAACCAAAACCAAAACAAAACAAAACAAAAAACAAGAAAGGAAAGAAAACCCCAGGAAATGATTTGAAATCTTGGTTATTTCATCTTTCAAATAGCTTTAGAGTCAGCATTTAGCTTTATTAACAGATACTATATACTGGTTTATTTTCTTTTTTTTCTTTTTTTATTTTATTTTTATTTTTATTTTATTTTTGGTTTTTTTGGTTTTTTTGGTTTTTTTTTTTTTTTTTTTTTTTTTTTTTTTTTTTTTTTTTTTTTTTTGGTTTATTTTCTTAAAGCCTTATCTGTTCCTTTGGTGTTTACTCCTCCACCCCTGACCCCCATGAACACTTCTCAGTCAGCTCAAACGCTTTTTTTTTTCTTCTAGTATCTGCCAACTCCATGCTCAACCCCTTTGTTGGCTTCCTTTCTTGTTGACATGATTTTGCCAAAGATAATATGGCCTCTTTGAAAAAGCTAAAATCTCCCTCCCCAAACTGGCCACCTTGGACCCAATCTTTCCACTTAATTCTGATCTTTTGTGAGCCAGATACCCTTAGAAGAGCCACAGACCCCCTTCTCGGGTTCAGAGTGGCAAGGATGTATGTGTTGGGGCTCCTTTTGGGGTTCAGAGTGGCAAGGCTGTACGTGTTGGGGCTCCTTTTAGATCGGATCTCCACTCTGTTTTGAACTGAGCTCCAGGCTCCGCCTGATGTTCCTTTTACACTCTTCTGTATCTTTGGGGTAGCAGGGATCCAGTGCTACTGGCAACAGTTGCAATTTATTTTTAAGGTAAAAGTAATAGAGTAGCCGGGAGTGGTGGCACACGCCTTTAATTCCAGCACTCAGGAGGCAGGGGCAGGCATATCACTGTGAGTTCGAGGCCAGTCTGGTCTACAAAGGGAGTCCAGGACAGCCAGGGCTACACAGAGAAACCCTTTCTCAAAAAAACCAAAGAGTGAAAAAAGCCTCTTGGAATGATCTAGAATGAGCACCTGTGTTCTATCATTTATTCTTCTATTTCTTTGCGCATTTAGACGAGGGAGCTGCGGCAGGTGTTTGCCTGGGTTAGACAAAAAGTGGCAAAAAGTGGTAACTTGGGTTAGTTGGTCAAGGGGATCGGAAAAGAAGTAAAGGCACAACCCAATCCAGGATGTGATTCCAACATTGTAAAGAGCCTGTCTTCTTAAACTATGTGTTAATGACCCCACTGAGATCACGGAACAGTCGGCAACAGTCAGGGTCTGCCCAAATGCTAACTAACAGTTAACTGAAGATCAAATGTGTACTCAGGTCAAGGTGTGCCTGGCTGGGATTGGCATACAGTCTTTGCCCTGAACACACAGCCTATGTCCCTTGCACAATGCCTGCTATCACAACACACATTCCACACAACAGCTCAGTTCAGATTCAAGAGTTTCTTGGTAGCACAAGAGAAAACTTTATTGCTGAGTTATATGATCAATAAAACACACACACAGTTATACAGTTACATATGCCTAAGTAAAATCATCAAATTAACCCTTGCATCGAATTCAGAGAATTTAATGGTACAAAAATGATACCTCAAGAAGATTGTTAGAAGAAGAAGAAGAAGAAGAAGAAGAAGAAGAAGAAGAAGAAGAAGAGGAGGAGGAGGAGGAGGAGGAGGAGGAGGAGGAGGAGGAGGAGGAGGAACAAGAAGAACAAGAAGAACAAGAAAAAGATGAACAGGAACAAGAAAAAGAAGAGGAGAAATTACCCAGGTGTGGTGGCGCACGCCTTTAGTCCCAGCACTTGGGAGGTAGAGGCAGGTGGATTTCTGTGAGTTCGAGCCCAGCCTGAAAGGCCTGAACTACTCTCTGGGGCAGAGACAGACACATCCTCTTCCCTGCAATGATGCAACTTGTAGTTGAGGACAGGGCTGCCTAGGATTGCCAACCAGTTTTAGCCTTTCTCAAGGCATGACTCTGTTCTGGGCAGGGCACATAAGTACAAGAGAGTTGTGCAAAACATACCATACCCTAAGAGGGAAGAAGCCTGTCCTCCGTCTCCTGATGCTGTCTTGGACCATGGAATGGCAGAGCAAAAAGACACAAGACGTCAGGGCCTCTGACAAATTAATAGACAGAAAATAGAATGTTTGTAGGTGAAAGAAAAAGCAAATGTCATATTTATTATCCACTAGTCGTTTCGGTGTCGTGGCATGCAGCTTGGGGACTTCTAGCTTTGCGTTGTGAGCCTTAAACAGCATCCATGTCGCTGTCTGTCTGTCTATCTGTCTGTCTGTCTGTCTGTCTGTGAAATTCTTCTACCACATGGTCTAAAGGGTAAGATGCTTGGTACTAATGAGGGCAAGTCTGGGCTCCAGTGTGGTGAGGTATGAGCCAGAAACTACTGTGGCTTGTCCAGCCCTGGAGCTCATGTTGAATTGAAGTCTCTCACTGTGAGATGTTAAGAGGTCAGACAAGGGAATTTTCACCTGGTGACTAGGGCTGTTGCCCTCACAAATGGGTTGATCCACCCAGTGACTAATGGGCTACCTGGAAAGTGGGCCTGCTGCTAGAACCAGTTTGGTTAGTCTCTTGCCATCAGCAGCGCTGCACTTTGGCCTTGATTGGAACTATGAACCAAAATAAACTTCTTTCTTTGTAACTTCTCTGGCCTTCGATTGTCTTCCTTGGGGTTTCTGTTGCTGTGCTAAAACACCATGACCCAAAGCAACTCCAGGAGGAAAGGGTTGGTTTCAGCTCACACTTCCGCATGAGTCGATCACCCAGAGAAGTCAGGGCAGGAACCTGGAGGCAGGCACTGAAATAGAAGCCATGGAGAGGTGCTGCTAAAGGCTTGCTCGGTTTGCACCCCAGAGGTGGTGCCACTCACAGTGGGTGGGGCCCTCCCAGAGTAATCATTAATCAAGAAAATGTCCTACTGATTTGCCTACAGGCAGTTTGTTTTTTTCCCCCCCTCTCAATTAAGGTTCCTTTTCCTAAATAACTCTAGCTCGTGCCAAGTTGATAAAAACAAAAACACTTCCCCCAATGCCGCCCTTCCACAAAAAAAACCAAACCAAACAACCCAACTAGGACAACGATTTTGTTATTAGAAACAGAAAACGGCTAAAGACAGAACCTGCTGGCTGGTGCCAGGTTAAGAGGCAATCAGTCTTAGAGGGAAGGGTGGATAGGCACCCAAGTCCCCACTTGTGGTCTTTTTTTTTCTACTCAAATAATCTCCCCATCTTTACAATTAATGAACTCTGTCTCTCTGTCCATCTGTCTGTCTGCTTCTTTCTCAATCTCTCACGTGTCTTTCTGTATCTTTGTGTGCACACATGCATGGAGACCAGAGGACAATGTTAGGAGCTGTTCCTCAGGGGTCATCCACCTTGGCTTTTGGAACCACCTGCCTGTCTCTTACTGGCCTGGAACTCAGCAAGTATACAGGCCAGCAAGCCCCAGGGACCCACCTGTCACCTCCTCCCTAGCACTGGGGTGACAGGTGTGAGCCATCATGCCTAGGTTTTGTTTGTTTGTTTGTTTGTTTGTTTTGCAATAGGGTCTGCCTTCATAGCCCAGGCTCTGTCACCCTGAGTCACCATAAACGTCAGTGAACGGTAAGAGCAATAATTACATAAAACCACGGTGTAGACGGACCGCAGGCTATGCCCTGTCCTGTGTGCTTTACTTATTAACTCCTTTAATCTTCATAATAACCCCGTGAAATTGATACTACTATTACCCATGACTTGCTTGAGAGAAAAATGAACCACAGAGTGGTTAATGCTTTGCTCAAGGTCACAGTGAGTAAACAGCAGAGGGACCTTTAATCCCAGGATGGTACCTTGAAAAGGTAAACATGGCTTGCTCTGCCAAAAGTGGCTCCAAAACAAGTGCTCAGTCATGTGACCCTTCCTGATGACCTGCTCCGAGGACAGTCTGGGGCCCACCAACACTGCTCACAGCTTTCCTCCTCTTCCAGTTCCTGTGTGACACGCTGGATGCCGATCCTGGGCAGAGGACCAGGTACTAGGTGACCTTAGGGTGATGGACAAATGGGCACTGGGGTGTGCAAGGAAGACAGTTTTCTCTGGGCATACACGGTGGCTCCCTATTGCACAGAAGACAGGGTGCTGGTCTTCTAGGTTGGCTGGGAGTTCCAGTGCCTCCCCTGCCCCCATCCTCCTCCTCCTGTCTGTGTGGGACTCTACCACATACATGTGGACTCCAAAGGCTGATGGCCAGTGTCCTCCTTGATTACTCATTTGGGGACAGAGACACTCACTCACCCCCTGGGAGCTCTGGAGAGCTGTCTGTTTCTGCCCGCCCCTGTGTTTAGGCTATAGACACTTGCAGCCATATCCAGCTTTTATGTGGGTGTGGAGAATCTGAACTCAGGTTTACACACTTGCCCAGACTGAGCAATCTCCCCCTATCTCCCCCAACCCCCCCACCCACTGGTTCTTTTACACAACTTTCTGTAAGTGTGTTATGGGCTCTCCCATAGCCCCCTGGGGAGACATTGGTATTCCCACTTCACTGGGAGAGGCCCTGACTCAGGAGGAGGAAATAGCTTGACCAAGAGCACACAGCATGTGATGCAGGCATCTGGATTTCAACTCTCATATACCATTGCAACAGCGTGTGTCAGAGCTATGAGCAAAGACCTGGGACCCATTCAAAAAACGTTCAAATTAACTGCGTCTATTAACTTACGCCTATAATCTAGGGGGCCCAAAACAGGAGGTTTGTCATAAGGTTGAGGCCAGCCTGGGTTACACAGTGCTACAGAGTGAGGTTCTTCTGTCTCATAAAAACAACCAACCATAGAGCGCTAAAATGATCTAGCATGAAATCAAGTTTCCTTCCTTCTTTCTTTCTTTTCTTTTCTTTTTTTGGTTTTTTGAGACAGGGTTTCTCTGTGTAACCTTGACTGTCCTGGACTCGCTTTGTAGACCAGGCTGGCCTCAAACTCACAGTGATCTGCCTCCCAAGTGCTGGGATTAAAGGCAAGCACCACCACCGCCTGGCAAGTTTCTTTCAATAGGACATGGATGCTGTGTGTATAAAGGAACTTGATTAAATCCTGATGTGCTGTAGAAAGACCGTGTAATTCTGAATAGCTTGTACTTACATAAAGCACACACTTGTGGCCACATTGCACAGAGTATGACTAAGTGGAATCAGATGATGTCAGTTTCAAAGAGAAACTCCTGGGCAGGATTATAGCCCAATGATAGGTGTTGGTGTGCTTTTAAAATCTATTTATATTTTCCTTTCTTATATCTCTTTTCTCCTTCTCCACCCAATCCCTTCCAACACCCCAGCACCAGGTAGGAGAGAAAGAAGGTTAGTGGGGAGAGGGGCTTAGTTTTCCTTAGCTGCTTTCTATTGTTTAGGGCTGTCAGGCTCCTTGGGGGCAAGTCAGGATATCGCCAGCATCTTTATTTATTTATTTATTATTTTTTTATGTTTTGGTTTTTCGAGACAGGGTTCCTCTATGTAGCCTTGGCTGTCCTGGACTCATTTTGTAGACCAGGCTGGCTTCGAACTCACAGCAATCTGCCTGCCTCTGCCTCCCGAGTGCTGGGATTAAAGGCATGCGTCACCACTGCACAGCTATCTCCAATATCTTAATGCTAGTCAAACTTCATCAACAGCACCAGGATCAGGGGTGGTGGGTGGGTGGGTAAGCACCAGCAACTTTCATCTTTCTTGGAGCCCCTAATCATGCTCTGGGTCTGGCATTTATTCCCACTGGGAAAGACTGTAGGAACCAGGCCCGACTGGGCTGCCTGCCTGTCTTGCTGTTTCATTTCCCGTTTCTAGCAGCTTCCATGTCTGTGTTTATCTTGGTTAGCTAGTCATGTTTACTGCTCTGAGAATGCACCCTTCCCATCCTCAAGACTTTTCCTCGTGTGTGCGATCACCTCTTGAGGGATTTCACCTGGGAGGAGGAGTTCTGTTTTGCTGCCTATAAGAAGGCTCTTTGGAACTCTGGAGGGGAACAAAAGGAGAATAATAAACCGTTGCCGTGGCTGCTGCTGCGGGCTGCTGCTCTCTTAGCACGAAGGACCCGCTGTGTTATTGTGTGTGTGTGTGTGTGTGTGTGTGTGTGTGTGTGTGTGTGTGTGT
>OU015756.1:7094562-7122778 GCA_907169655.1 Acomys percivali
TGTGTGTGTGTGTGTGTGTGTGTGTGTGTGTGTGTGTGTGTGTGTGTGTATGAGTTAAATCCGCAGTCCCTCGCCCTCGACTCGGTACCGCGGTGGCGTGGGCGTCACAGAAGACCACGCTCCTATATGAGGCAGCTCCCAGCTGACAAATATCACACACCCTCAGGTGCTTATCAGCTGTAGACAAACTGGAGCAAAACCCACACCTGCGATTAAAACAAAATCATGTTTACATATCAAAAAGCAAAACTTCCACAACAGGTAGGGAACCTGCATACCCTGTGTGAGCCCACAGTTCAACACTGAGTGTGGGATAGGGAACACATTAATATTTTGATGCCTTTTTCTTATTTGGAACATTGGTGCTGTCTTCTTGAGGGGCTACCATTGAATCATCTGTGTCTCCGAGGTGGCTCACCAGCACCTGCCTTGCTACCCAAGGTGCTAGAGCACCGTGCTGGGCTCTTCTCCTTCAGTACCGAGATCCGCAAATGGGCCTGTGAGGTGGCTCAGCAGGTAAATGCATCTGAGTTTTAATAGCTGGGGCTGACATAGTGGAAGGAGAAAACTCACTCCTGCAAGTTGTTCTCTGACCCCTATGTGTGCCCCAGCACGTGCGTGTATGTGTGCATGTGTGTGTGCAAATACACAATAAATAAATATTCTTAAAACATTTTAATGAAATAAAGCCTTTTTGTTGTTGTTGTTTTGTTTTTAAATCGGCCAGGCGGTGGGTGGCGCACGCCTTTAATCCCAGCACTCGGGAGGCAGAGGCAGGTGGATCGCTGAGAGTTCGAGGCCGGCCTGGTCTACAGAGCGAGTCCAGGACAGTTAAGGCTAACACAGAGAAACCCTGTCTTGAAAAACCAAGAATAAATAAATAAATAAATAAATAAATAAATAAATAAATAAAATAAAATAAATAAAATTTAAAAAAATTAAATTAAAGGGCTGGAGAGATGGGCTCAGAGGTTAAGGGCGCTGGCTGCTCTTCCAGAGGTTCTGAGTTGAATTCCCAGCAACCACATGGGGGTTCACAACCATCTATAATGTGATCTGATGCCCTCCTCTGGCATGCTGGTGTACATGCAGGCAGAGCACTGAATACATAATAAATAAATAAATCTTTAAAAAAAAAAATCAAAACACAAAAAAACCCAAGCATTAAAAAAATTAAATTAAAAAAAAAATTGGATTGTTCCTTCTCCTAAATTAGAAAGAAGAGTTATCAGAGAGATTTGCCATCACTCCCCATGTACAAAGCCATCTGACATGTTGTCAGTGGGGTCTCCATTCTGCCTCTGAAATCATTTACTTCCAACTCATTTTCATTTCTTGCATCACATCACAAATTCCAAAAAGGAACATTTTGCTCCCTATTCTGAGTTTTCCATTAACACCCTGTATGTGTTTGGTGGAGTGTAGAGGCAGTGGGCACACAGTGCTTGCATAAACTGTCTCTAACAGGCTGGCTAGGCAAGAGCACCCGCTTGGGGCACCTGGGCTCTTATTCTTCCTTCCACCTACCTTTGGGGTTGGGGGGAGCGTGCACTGGATGTCTGGGAACCCGCTGAAGTTCCAAGGGAGAGCAACCATATTCCACAGGAAAGAAATGCCCCTGGAGGGCCTGGGGCTCCTGAAGAATGGGCTGGAAGAAAGGCTAAAGCTATCAGGGAAGGAAGGTGTCGTGCAACTTGAAGGAAGCCTGGACAGTCCCTGCTGTTCCCAAGCGGGCAGCTGGAGCAGAAGTAAAGCCAGGTGTTGTGGAGAGCGGTGTTCTAGAACTCAGTTTGGTGACCCTCTCTGGGCTTGGTCTCTTCCTCACTAAAACTAGAACAGTGACCCCCTCTGGCATGAGGTGAGCACTGTGGGGGATTTGCTGTTGTCCTGCTGGAAACTTCAAGTGAGGGTGAGAGGTCTGACTGTACTTACCGGCTCTGTGGCCATGTGCAGGGTCGCCCGGTCTGCCTGAGCCCCAGCTTCCTCCTATAAAGTAGGAGCACCATCTGGGTACTTGCTGCAGAGGCTAAACGCAGTTAAATGGCTCGTGTGGAAGACAGCCCAGTGCTTGAGACTGTCTTGTGTCCAGTAAGTGCTGATCATTATCTGTTTTTCTTAGCATTAGCTCTGGACTTGCTTCTCTCTCTGGTTCATTCCAGCTCACCCACGCTGCGTAGAAAGTGACCTCCCTAATGATGAGCAGGCGCAAAGCTACCTGGGAGGACTCAGGAGGGGAGGAGGGGGGTCAGTGCCCAAGGTGGACACGAGGATTTGCAGGAGCGAAGGAAACATCCTGCGTTGTTTCTCATAGGTGCTGCCCTTAGGTGTATTTACAGTGCAAGACTTGGATGCTGGGATGCAGCATGAGTACAAGGCTCTGGGTTTGGTACCCAGCACTGAAACAAACAAACAGACAAAACAACAACAGCAGCCCAAACAACCCTCATCAAACCATACACTTAAATGAATACATTTGTTTTTATATAAGTTTTTTTCCTGTATGAAATTTTTTTTTTGTATGACAGCGTCACAATGAAACCCATTGTGTTGTACAACAGACCAATGGCAATAAATAATTTAGACACAGAAGGTGAGTCAGCTCACGCCGCTGCCTGCTTTAGAAGCTTGGGAGGTGCACACTGTGAAAGCTGAATGAATGAGAGTCTAAGACTGGAACACGGGGAAGGGGATTTGTAGGGACGGGTGAGGCGAACATGTGAGAGCGATGTGAACGCATTTTATACATGGATGAAAATGTCAAGGAACAGATTTAATTGGTGAAGATAAGTGAGAAGGGGGTAACTAGCTCTAAGGACCCTTTGAAAAGGCCATATGGGATCCTGCTGCTGTAACTGCTTCTTAATATATATTTATGTTATTATATATATAATAGCAAGTTTAGCTAGAGTTACACCATAAAGGGAGGGCAATACCTCAACTAGACACTTTACATTACCAAATAAAACCTCCAGTGCCCAGTGTAAGTTACCTCATTTTGAGGTTCCATAGAACCCCACCCCACACATTACAGGATATTGCCAATGCTATTGGTCACCCTCCAGAACCTGATGGTTAAGATCTTATTGCTGAAGACACCACACACTTGAGTCATGGAGAAATCTAGCTGGTACCAGTTGGAAGTGTCATACCTATTGGCTAGCATTCACAGCTGGAGAGAGCTGTGCAAGAGACTGGGGGAGAAAAGTCAGCATCAATTTCACCTGGCTGTGAACCCTACTACTTACAAAAGCATCCTGCCTGGTAAGATATGCCCCCCAATGTTATAGTGGCACACACGTCTTTTAAAAATGGGCTGGAGAGGCTGGCTCAGGGGTTAAGAGCACTGGCTGCTCTTCCAGAGGACCTGGGTTCAATTCCCAGCACCCATATTCATAAAATTAAAATCAATAAATTATTCTTTAAAAAGGGCTTGAAGACCCGCTCTACAATATGTAGCCTCTATCTGATACTGTCCATGAGGCCAGGAACTTGTGGCTACATAGGTCACGGTCCCTATGGGAAAAACTACTTACTATTATTCTGCTAAGTGGACATAGAAAATAAAACAACTCTTAATAACTCACTGTACTAACCTCAAATCAGTGTGTCATTCAACCCTCATCTTCCTACAGGAGGTACCAGCTGACAGAAACTCACAACCGGTCTACCTACAGAGAGTGAGAGATATGGGAACTCTCAGGACTAATCTAACCTGTCAGATCAGATGTATCTTCATATCTCCCCCTCAAGGCTTGGGGATCTCCGAGGAAGAGGAGGCAGAAAGGTTTAACAGGTAGTAGCCGACTTCAGGGAAACTTCCGGGCACAGCAGGGCAGCTCCACGGAAGAGCTAACAGATTGCCACGGCATGTACAAGACCTGCCCAAGCTCAAGGCAGACAAGATGCTAGCGTGGAGGAGGGAGTCTGCGTGGGGGTACCTCTTCTCTAGATGAGGATGACCCCGGCTGGGGCTGGCTCCCCGGACGGACAAGCCATGCGACCTCTATGGGTCTCTGAGGAGACAGCTTTCTGTGCCTGGAATGCCAAGGAAAGCAAGCCGTTTCCTCTGTGAGTGAGGGGCAGAGAAGCAATGACAGTTCCTGCAGCTGGCACTGAAGGAGCCGAAGCCGCAAGTGCAGAGCCAAGCAAGTGCAGAGCCAAGCAAGTGCAGAGCCAAGCAAGCAGGACCTGGGTCCTTGAGGCTGTCAGTCAGCCGCTGGCTCATGCTCTCCAAGACTTAAGTCAAGTGGGAAGGCGTCTCCTTTACTTCTAGCTCAGTTCTTTTTATCAGAATCAGAATTTAGTGCTAGGAGCAAAAGCAATAGACTGTAGTGGATCGCGCAGTGTGTCCTCCTCCCTGCCAAGGTGTGTCTTCCTGCTTATCTCTCGAAACTGTGACGGTCGCCTTATTTGGGAAGAGTTTTGGGAAACGACCAAGTCATATATATCCTCAACCTCAGCCAGAAGTTGATGAAACATAAAGACGTTTTTATTTTAAATAATCATATTTGACCTTTATTGCATGGACAGTCATCAACATTTTAAAACATTTTTATTTAGTTATTCAGTTGTTGTATTGTTGGGACTGGTGGCACATATCTGTGATTGCAGCACTCTGGAAGCAGAGGTAGAGTATTGTGAATTTGAGGCAATACTAAAAGTTATAGAAGCAGAGTGCGGTGGTGCACGCCATTAATCCCAGCCCTAGGGAGACAGAGACAGGTGGTTCTCTGAGTTCGAAGCCAGCCAGGTTTACAAAGTGAGCCCAGCACAGCCAGGGCTACACAGAGAAACCCTGTCTCAAAAAACCAACCAACCAACCAACCAATCAACCAACCAACCAACCAATCAACCAACCAACCAACCAAGTTCAAGGCCAGCCTTAGTTCCTTAGTAAGGTTCTAACTGAAAACTCGAGGGCTGCAGATGTAGCTCGGTGGTGGAGTGCTTGCCTAGGAGGCTTAGGCTCTGGGTGTATTCCTCAGTATCTCAAAAAAAATTTTTTTTTTCTTTTCAGCAAAAGCTCATATAACCCAGAAGTTTACAGCCATGTCTAAAGATATGTGTTACTTAGTCCATTGGCTTATTTGAAGATGCTACAGTCAATCGCCATACGGTGGCTGGGAACAGGAATCTGTTTGTTTGCCCACTAGTCTCAGGGTGGGTGGGGGCTTTGGGTGAACGAGTCCCACTCTGAGCGCGTTCGCTGCTTCCCCTGTGGAACTCTCGGGAGCTCTCAGGCGCACAGATGTATTAGGTCCTTGGTGCACAGTTCAGAGTTCTGGGCTCTGCCTGAGGTCCACTGAGTCAGGTTTTCTAACACTGAGCTCATATGAAATCTTTCTTTGTTTCCTGTGGCTTATTTCTTTCTTTTTAAGATTTATTTATTATTTATGCAGTATTCTGCCCACATGTGTGCCTGCCCACCACAAGAAGGCACCAGATCTCATTACAGGTGATTGTAAGCCACCATGTGGTTGCTGGGAATTGAACTCTGGTCCTTTGGAAGAGTGGACAGACAGTGCTCTTAACCCCTGAGCCATCTCTCCAGCCCGGTTTATTTATTTCTTGAGACAGTGTCTCATTTTGTAATCTAACCTTTCCTAGACCTCACAAATATCCCCCTGTCTCAGCTCCACAAGTGTTGGGATTACAGACACGAGATGCCCAGATACCATATGTATTTTTAAAAAAATATTTACTTATCTTATTTTACGTGTGTGTGTGTTTTTGCCTGCATGCTTGGTACCTGTGGAGGTCAGGAGAGGGCATCAGATCCCCTGGAACTGGAATTGTGTACAGCTGTGAGCCACTGTGTGGATATTGGGAATCTGAGCCGGATCCTCTGTTTCCAGCTTCCATATGCATTTTAATTAACCGAGTGGTTATGATATAAACTCCTGAGTCTGGAAACTACTGCACTGTAACTCCAGTGTCCTTCAAATGTTCACATTCTGCTTTCTGTCCCTTCTGTCACTGTCCTAGCTCTGCTGCTAGCTATTGTAACAAAATAAAACAGAAGGTAAACAATAAAAAAACAAAACCAAAAAACCATGATTCCGTGCCTGGTACACCACAGTGAGTGCTCAATAAATACATAAACCGTTAATCAGTGATGACTAAAGAAGTGAGTGCTCTGTGGGGTCCCAATCACCTGCAGATAGAGAAATACAAAGAAAAGGAAACTACATGAAGCATTCTCTGGATATGTTTTGGCAGCTCTAGCTGCCGTATTACACATCTCATATACTGCCAAACCGGTGCCTATTTAGAGAGCTGTGGGGAGGGGCCGGGGATCCTCTTGTGGCGTTTTACAGAGGTGGTGACAGCTTGGTGTTCAACAGAAGCCAGTTTTCTTCCCTCTCACTTTTCCAGGGCCAGGACCACTTGTACAGATGACTGAGAGCCTATGCTGCACGTCTCTACGTCAGCAGGGGTCGCGCCAGGTTTCCGGAGGCCCCAGCAGATGGGAGGAGACGTGAGCCGGCAGTGCCCACGAGATATATAACAATGTCTCTTGTGATCCAGGAGCTTCTTGCCCACTCCCCTAGGCCCCACTGGCCACCCCTTGAGCTCCTCAGCTCAGATACTGTCTGCTGGCCTTGGCAAGTATCTGCTCAGGATGAAATCTGTCACAGGGGTGGGCAACTTAGCCAGGGTGAGATACAGGAACTTGACATCCAGGCCAGGGTTGTAGCGTATGCGGGGGCTCCTGGAGACAATGGCATGTTCCATGCTGTTGGTGACATCGCTGAGATTCGAGTATGCACTCTGCATCAAGTTAACCAGCTTTTCGGTGTCTGTTTGAGATATTGGGAGTGGAAGGAAGATAGAACAAAAGCCTTTAATCATCATCATCATCATAGTCATCACCATTTCAAGAAACGGTTTCTTTGTGTAACAACCTTGGCTGTCCTGGAACTCTCTTTGTAGACCAGGCTGGCCTTGAACTCACAGGGATCCGCCTGCCTCTGCCTCCCGAGTGCTGGGATTAAAGGCGTGCACCACCATGCCTGACTGCACCAGCCACCACTGCCCTGCTGGATTATTCTTTTTTAAAATATGTGCTTTTTTTCCCCCTGAATTCTATCCAAGCTCCCTGCCTCTCAGAAATCTGATTCAACATTTAAAGCAAGTCTTCCACACCATGCACAGGATCATTGGTACAATGCATTATTTCTCTTTCTAAGCACTAGAGCTGTGTCCTGGAATCTCATTGCTTTATTAGGTGACCGACAAGAAGAACTTGCCCAACTCTTCTACAACAAACCACTTCGTGGCTGTCCGACCTGGATCATGAGCTTCAACATCCGTAAAACAGAGGTGGTAACATGGACCTAGAGAACGGCAAAGATGGTTGCCATCTTTTCTCTCCGTCCCTGAGAGAAAAGTGGAAAGAGAAGGTTGATCTGGGCCACAATTTCAGAGCGCTGTGCTCCACGGTCACTTAGTCCTGTTGCTTTGGGCTTGCCACGAGGCCAAGTGTCAGGGGTAGCAGGAAAAGTTGCTCTCCTCATGGTATCCAAAGAGAAAGGGATGGAAGAGAGGTGGATATGGAGGGAAGGGGGGCATGGGTAGAGTACAGTCCCCAAAGGTATGCCCCTAAGAGCACAGCCACCCTTTCAACTAGGGCGCAGATAAAGTCCGCATCATCTCCCACAGGCCAGGGAAGGACGAACCGTCAGTAGATTAATCCTTAGTTTGCTTGGCTTTGTCTTGAAGTAAAAGTCTCACTCTGTAACCTAAGCTGGCCTGGAACTCACTATATAGCCCAGGCTGACCTCAAACTCATGGCAACCCCCTGCCTTAGTCTCCCAAGTACTGGAATTACAAGTGTGAGCTTTCACATCTATCTCTCCCGTCTTTCCTGGTGTGTGTGTGTAAAAGTACCCTACCACTGAACTATAGCCCAGCTGGACTGATGATCCATTGACAACCTCAGGGCCCTTGTGATCCAATCATTTCCCACAAGCCCAACTTCTGAGTATTGTTGTCTTGGGGACCCGGCCTTTAACACATGAGTCTTTGAGAGACGTTTCCAATCCAAACCATAGTTATAGCAGAGCAGATGATATGGGAGGACAGGATGGAAAAAGCATGTGATAAAAGTTTACAGAGCCAAGGACAGACAGTGATATCAGATCAATGTATGCGTGTGGCAGGAACAGGAGAAACCTTGAAGAGTCCAGCTTGACTCAAGGGCAGCCAGTTTGTGGTACAGCTTGTGTTTAAAAATGTCCACCACCCCAAAATTGTACTTACCCCTCCCCAACTAAAAAAAGTCCCAGGGCTAGTCTATTAACCAATCAAATTTCTTTGCTAAGTTCTGCTTCTGTAAAGGGTATAAAAAGCCCATGGGACTGGAGAGATGGCTCAGAGGTTAAGAGCACTGGCTGTTTTTCCAAAGGTCCTGAGTTCAATTCCCAGCAACCACATGGTGGCTCACAACCATCTATAATGGGATCTGGTGCCCTCTTCTGGCCTGTAGGTGCACATGCAGGCAGAGCACTGTATACATAATAAACATAATAAATAAAATCTTTAAAACAAACAAACAAACAAACAAAAAGCCCATGCTTCTGCGCCTCAGAGTCTCCAGCTCAAAAGAGCTTGGCAGACCCTGTTGCATCGGCTCAATAAATTCCTATGCATTTGCATAGACAACGGACTCTGTCTCTCAATGGGGACTCCGGAAATAGACTAAAGATTTCCCTCCAGAGATCTGAGTCTTGAAGTTCAAGTGGACCCTACACAAGGTGGCTGTACTTGATGGGGGTCCTTAAGGGAGAACTGGATAGGCTGACTTTTCCCGGACTTCAGCCTTAATGGGGGTCCTTAAGGAGCAGGGGCTGGTTCCTTCAAGATGCAGACACAAAACATGAAAGTAAGTAAAACTGTTGGCTGGTGAGGTGCCTAGCTACTGCATGCTTTCTACAAAAGTATGTGTGTGTGTGTGTGTGTGTGTGTGTGTGTGTGTGTGTGCGCGCGTGTTAAAAACTAGTGATTCTGCACACACGAATGGAGCACAGATGGGCGTCTAAGTAGTTCAAGTTTGTTGGGGCTCATGACAAACAGCAGACTGGCCTTGGGTACCTCACCGTGCCCCTGCTCCCCGACTTTGGAACAGATAGGTGATTAGAATGGGGAGTGGGGATTCAAATTTCATCCAGAGTGATGAGGACTCCAGAGAAAGTAAGCTACAGGGTCAGACTTTCCTGACTGGAGGCATAAGCACTGGGAAACAGTAACAAAACTGTCCTAACTTAGGGCTGCTCTTGGGAGGTAAATCATCCGTTATGCCAGGATGCTCATGGACAGTTTGTGGGGACCGCACAGTGGCATTCCAGAATCCTTGTACCAGCCTCTAAAGAGCTTCCTGAGGACAAAAATTAGAATATACCTACAAATGGTGCACCCCTCCCCCGACCAGACCTGTGCTCACGTAGAGGCAGGCTGTCTACAGTGATGGTGTTCTAGGACACCGCCAATGTTGTACCTGGCACGAGTCTCCCACAGCAAGGCCTGGGCTAGGAAGGTGAATTGAGGATGTATTAAGGGTTCTGCACACTCTCTCAGGGACATAGAACCCATGCAGGCTGAGCAGGGGTGGAGCCAAGCTGAGGAAAGATCGCTCCTGGACCTCGAGTAGAAGATCCCCAAGAGACGGTGAGGTTGGAAGGAGGGGTCCAGACACGGGGATGTGAGTTCTTAAACTGTTTCCTTAAGTATTTGCTAGCCCCAGTGTTGCAAAGAATTAGGGAGAGATCCAGCCCTTCACTCTCCTAGATGGAGAGGAAGAGTGGACAATTCACATACGGGCTTTTGAGAAAGAGTTTTTATATCCCTCAGATACAGAGACTTTCTGGTCTCTTCTGGGTGGGCTTCAAACCAACACTCCCTAAGAAGGTGGTGAATAAAACATTTTGATGCCTCTCAGCAGGTTGCAGATGAGGCTGCAGTTTATCCTGGAGCCACCAGGGTATGCCTGCTCTGGTGACTGCCTACCACCTCAATATGGTTCTACTCCACACAGGGTTAAAGGTAATGCCAAGAAATCTGGAGCCTGCGCCTGGGGTTTAAAACCAGGGACCTGTCCTGTCCCGAGACCTCACCAGGACTGCCACTTCAGCTTTCCATTATGAGTTTCAGCAGGGCTTCCCATCTGGTCTCCTTATGGTCCCCAGACATTCTGAGCTTCTTAAAAACCCGCCTAGGGCATCAGTACAGGGACCCAGGCCTCCAGAAGCTTTGGCCACCCACCTGCCCCTTCACACCGCTGCCAGGCTGGTAGTGAATAAGAGCACCACCTTTACGCCTTTTTTTTTTTTTGTTTTTGTTTTTGTTTTTTGTTCAGTTCTCCTAAAAATCTATGCGAGAATTGAACTTAGCTGAAGGGGCCTTCATTCTGAGAGCTGTGTAACATGACTGGAGGGGTCCATGGAATGGGCGGGTGCCAGAGCGCCAAGCATTCACTGCTCATGCGCATTCTGCGGGATTGACTAACACAGTCTACCGACTGGAAACTCCAGTCTCCGTCTGCAGTATGCAGTCACTTAGGACAGAGACTTGGGGAGTTTCTAGCCTGACTAATTAATTCTGCATTTCAGCAGCACCCAGCTCTTAACCCTCTAGTCACCCAGAGGAAGTACTCCTATGCCAGGACCTGGATTCAGGCTCCAACTCCTACACTTGTTCTTTATTCATAGCCTTGTTTCTCCTCAATGACACTTAACTACATCGGTCACTAACTGTGTGGGGTGTTTGTCTCCCCCACAGTGTCCTCAGCTACAGGCAGCGAGGAGCAGGCGTACCATTCTGTCCACCCCAGTGTCTGCTGTGGGACAGTCTCAGGGTAGCTGTGAAAGATGTTCCGAGTGAAGACAGAGCCTTTGGCGCCTATCTCTGTTGGCATAAAATGTCCAGGAAAACATGTCACTGAGACTAGGCGCACAGTCCTGGGCAGTTTCAGACCTGCCATGGATTTGACTGATAGCCTGACTTTCATTGCTTTAGTTTGGCAATCTCAGAACTCCAGAAAGTGAGGTAAGAGGTCTTTAGGCCTCCAGGAGGCTTTGAAGGGGACTGTGGTGGTTAGGGTTAGGCCATGGCCCTCTCTTCTTTCTCTTTTGCCTCCCAGAAATGAGATAAAGAGTTGCCACTTTGCTGTGAGAGCCTGATGTGCTGCTGCAGGGCCCAAAGCAACAATAAAGCCACCTAATCGTGGACTGATAAATCCTCAGATCTTTAGGGCCAAATAAACATTTTCTCTTTCTGGGTCAGTCATCTCAGTTATCTGTTGCAGTAACAGAAAGCTAACCTTAAGCACCTGCTGGGTATTATAATTCATAAACACATCCCTTTGGATTTCAGGTCATTTCTGTCTATTTGTTTTTGTGACAACGTTTTACTCTGTAGACCAGGGTGGCCTCAAATTCACTGTGTAGCTCAGGCTGGTCTGTTGCTTTAGCTTAGCAGGTTTGTACCATCCTGTATCTTTGAATAATGATCCTTTGTTGTTGTTGTTGTTGGCTGTCCTGGACTTTCTTTGTAGACCAGGCTGGCCTGGAACTCACAGAGATACACCTGCCTCTGGCTTCCCCAGTGCTGGGACTAAAGGCATGTGCTCTGCTTGAGTAATGATTCTTTAAGGATCTCTCTTTGTAAGGTAAAAAGTTGAGCTTGTAGGTACTAGTGTGATGGCAGCCATGTTTAATCTAAGGGAGATTGTGACAGGAAGTACAAACTTTGAATTCAGGTTGTTCTTACAGGTGCCAAGTATTTCTACAAGTGTGTATATGTGTGTGTATCTGTCTGTCTGTCTGTCTGTCTGTCTGTCTGTGTCTCTGTGTGTGTGTCTGCATGTCTGTGTGTGTGTGTCTGTGTGCGTGCATGTGTCTCTATGTGTGTATGTCTGTGTGCGTGCATGTGTCTCTATGTGTGTATGTCTGTGTGTCTGTGAACTGAATTCTCACCATAATCCATTACAGAACAACAACAGCAATAAAAAAACTTCTTTTTTTTTTTTTTTTGTCTTTTTTTGTTTTTTTTGAGATAGGGTTTCTCTGTGTAGCCTTGGCTGTCGTGGACTCGCTTTGTAGGCCAGGCTGGCCTCGAACTCACAGAGATCCACCTGCCTCTGACTCTCCAGTGCTGGGACTAAAGGCGTGTGCCACTGCGCCTGGCAACAACAAAACTCTTAAAAAGAAAATGACATCAACAAAAAGCAGGCACCATCCAAGCTCCCAAGTGTTAGAGCCTGGACTTGAAGCAGGCAGCCTGGCTCCAGCACACAGGCTATGCTCTCTCTCCTCAGTGCATTGTCACAAGATCTGCCTGCGCCTGATGTTTGGAGGACCAGGGGCAGGCAGCATCCCTCACAAGCCCCTAAGCTTTCCCACAGTCTCCTGGTGCTTGAGATCTAATCTCAGACTTCGTACAGCGCTTGGCTACTAGCTATATATACGACTTCTGGGGTTCTGTCTCATCCTCTATAAACTGAAATCCAAGGACCCGTGCCGCACCCCCCCAAACCCCCCAATCTTCCCCAGAGACTCACATTCTATGTAATAGTCCTCTCCGTAGCTATCCCGGGTCTCCTGTGGCAGCCGATCCCACAGCTTCTTCATGCGTGATTGCAGAGCTTCTTGGCCCAGAATAGATGTCTTGTAGTTCCCTGGCTCAATGATGCAGACCTTCACCCCAAAGAAATGAAGCTCGCGCCTGTGAGATTAAGAGTTGCATTTGGCTGGGCGGTGGTGGCACACGCCTTTGATCCCTGCACTTGGGAGGCAGAGGCAGGCGGATCTCTGTGAGTTCGAGGCCAGCCTGGTCTACAAAGAGAGTCTAGGACAGGCGAGGCTACATGGAGAAACCCTGTCTTGAAAAACAAAAGCAAAGACAAAAAAAAAACAAAAACAAAATAAAGGAGTTACATTTGGTCTAGCCTCGTGACAGGCATCAGAGACACCTTTGGGGGAACCTGAAAGTGGTCATTCCACTGTTGGGGCTAATCTCAGCACTGCCTTTCACAGATAAGCCTCCTTTGGGCCTTCAGTCCTTTCCCCAAGTGACCCAGTAGGCCGGGGCAATTTGCATTAGATTAAAACAAAACAAAACAGAACAGGAAGAATCTAGGCCAAAGTGCTGCCTCCTCCTGGATGCTTTCCACTCAGTCCTACACCCATCACCCATGTGAGGTAAAGGGGCAAGGGAATCTGTGAGAGGCTTGCATCTTCTGAGGGGCTCAGACACACCTGTGCTGCAGGCCTTCCTGTTTGGAGTCTCTGTCTCTGCCTCTCTCTCATCCCTCTCTCTCCATCTCTCTCTTTCTCCCTATCCCTCTTTCTGTCTCCCTCCCCGGTCCCCTCCCCCCAGTCTCTTCCTACAGGTCTCTCAGGGTTTTCCTCACTCTGGGGCCATGCAAGGGACAACCCACCTGAAGTCTTCCTCCCTCACTTCAGTCTCCTCACTTCTTCCGGTCCTTGGAGAAGGCTCTGGCTGCTTGCTTTAGCTTCCTCTCCCAAGAACTACCCTGCCACACACTGCCACTCTCAGGCCTGCGTTGCCATGGCAAAGCCCCCAAGAACCCCACCAGGACCCAGTCACCTGATGCTATCAGAGAAGGCTTCAACACCAAACTTGGAAACGCAGTAACCGCCACCGATGACAGCCACGCGACCTCCGGAACTGGACATGTTGACCACCCTGCCCCGGGCTTTCTTGATCATTGGCAGCATGTTCAGGGTGACTTCAATAAGTCCCACCAGGTTCACATTGATTACTTTCACAAAGTCTTCCTTGGTCAACCATTCATTGGGACCACTGGGCACGCCTATACCAGCGTTGTTCACTAGGGCCCAGAGGCCTAGGGTAAGAGAGAAAGGCAGAGGCGATCACACAGGGACCAGAAAAATCTCCGAGAAAGTTCCAGGGCCTGATACCCAACAGCTCAGTGCCCGAGGATGGCTGAGCTGTTGAACTACACACAAGGACAGTGCACAGATACACTCAAGGACTGCGTGGTCTGGGACCGCACGGGAGCTGTAGTGAACAAAGACCAAAGTGCTCTACGTTCCTGACAAGACACCCTGAGTCCCCATTCTACCAATTAAACCTGGTTCTGTGCCAGCTGTAACCCAAGCTGTGTGCAACCAGTGGCCCTGAAGCCACTGGATATGTGGTAAGAGAAGCCATTTCACATAGCCGGATTAATGCTGTGTCCCCTTCCCGTTCACACACACTCTTCCTGGTCCTTCCAAGTAGGAGAAAGTTCCAGTTCGCTATTACCAAATCGGTGCATCAGTTCGTTCATCTGGCAAGCTTCATTCATTCATTCATACATCTGCTCTGTGCCACTTGCTAAGAGGAGGAGACATAAAGTGTATAAGTTGGGGGTCTTACACCTCCAGGAGCTCAGCGACCAGAAAGAAAAGTGTTGCTAGAATGTTTATAGACAAATGCATAAGAGCATTTAATAAATACTTATGGAAAATGTTACTTCCTTAAATTAGGTAGATAGGACTAGAGAAAAACAATGCAGTTACCCAGGGCCTCGGGGCTGAGGAAACTCAGGCTCTAGCCTGGCTCTAGCTCCAGCCTTGAACAGATCCCTTCCCTCCCTGGGCCTCGGGTCCCTCATCAGACAATGCTAAGATAGTGTTCCCACAAGCCTGCGAAGGGAGGGGGCTGTGGGAGAAGCATTTCTTTCCTTTGTTTTATGTATTGAGCTTTTGAGTGAAAGAAATTCCACCGAGGGAGGCTATGGTAAAGAACAAAACAACAAAACAAAACAAAACAAAACAAAACACCCAGCAGAAGCCTCTTCCCTCTTCAGGGTCTCAGGAGCCCCTCTCCGCCCCTCACTTTCTTCCTACATTCTTTCCCTAGTGCAGTCTCAGTGGTTAGCACAGCTTGAAGATGCCTTTTCCAGCCACAGTGCACCCTCCCCTAAAGGCAGACCAGGATGCACCAGCTCCGGAGTCCCCTCCTAAGCCAAGCCTCTCCTCACCCTATTCCTTCTGCAGGTTAGAGAGACTCCAGGAGGACAATAGGCAGGCAGGACTTAGAGCCTTCCCAGGTGAGGGGGCTCTCTTGCTTTATAGAGGAGGCTCCTGAGCCTCCAAGACCCTAACATATCAGTAGTGGCTGCTCTAGCGAGGGCCACATACCACTGATGCCTCTGATAGTGTGCTGGGGAAGCGGGCTGTGTTGTTTTTGTTTGTTTTTCTGACTGGAGGATAGTCAGAGCAGGGCTAACAGAGGCTGGTGCCTACAGGATGCTCTTGAGCCTCCTCCCTCGGGTCCTTGAGCTCTGGGATGCAGGTGTGCATCACCGCACACAATCCCTACTGCTTCTCACATGAAAGATGTCTCCCAGTGGCACATGCAGAACAGCAGTCCTCCATAGCAGTCACCATCCCAGGAACATGGAGGTTCGTTAGGTTGCATGGGAAAGGGAGAATTAAAGTTACAGGTGGGAGGAAGGCAGCTAATCAATTGACCTTGAGCTGGGGACATTCTCCCAGATTCACTGGGTTAGCCCATATAACCACGGGGCACCCGAGTGGAAGCAAAATGCAGAAGCCAGAGAAATTAAAAGGCACAAGAAGGGCGTGGCATGCCGGGAGGTGGTGGTGCACGCCTTTAATCCCAGGACTCGGGAGGCAGAGGCAGGCGGATTGATGTGAGTTTGAGGCTAGCCTAGTCTACAAAGTGAGGCCAGGCCAGCCAAGGCTACACAGAGAAACCTTGTCTTGAAAAAAACCCCAAAAAGAAAAGAAAAAAAAAAAAAAAAAAAAAAAAAAAAAAAGGCGGGGCTCAGGTGTACTAGAAGAGGAGGTGGACCTTGAGCTAAGACACATAGGCAGCCTCTGAAGATGGAAATCCTGAAGTGAGTGCTGCCCTAGAGCCCTGCTTCCCCCTCCCCAAGAGCACAGCTCGGCAGAGACCGTGGCTAGTGAGAACCCTTTTGGACATATTTCCTCAGGAACGATGAGGTAATAAATGTGTGTTGTTAAACCCACTACATTTGCATGAATTTGTTACAGCAATGTTAGGGGCGGACACACCCAGTGAGTCATAAACACAAAGAGCTGGAGGCTGGATTCCGGGACCAGGCTGAGACAGTATGGTGGGAGAGGCTCACCCTTGCTGAATTATTCATTAACTAACTCAGCCAGGAAATATTTATTGAGCACCTTCCTAGGCACTAGATATCATCCTAAGTAATAAGGGCATGGAGTGAGTAAAAAGTCATAAAAACTTGCTCTTGGGGGCTTTATTCCAGCAGAAAAAAACACGATAAAGAAAGAGAGAGCCAACAAGATGGCTCAACAGGTAAAGGTGTCTGCAGCACAAGGCTGGATCTCCTGAGTTCAATCCCCAGCCTTTACGTGGTAGAAAGAGCGACGTGGACTTCCAAAAGTTATCTTCTGGCTTCCACACACATCTTTCCTACTCCGATTTTTCTTCGTCTGTCACTCCAAATGCACAGAACAGAATCAATGCCCTCTTTTGATCTCTTCATGCACTGTACAAACACACACACACACACACACACTCTGATAATAATAAGAACAACATATTTTGTTTGAAAGTAAAATGCGTTAGGTACTGGATAGGGCTAAATACTAGAGAAAAAAAAAATCAACCAAGAGCTTGTAGTTGTTGACCAACTCAGGCGGTGGCCTACTTTCCACTCTTTGGGAGCAAATACTTGTCCCAGTTTTTGCTCCTGTAACTAAGCAACGCTGCGTCCACACCCAAATGCTACAAGTTCATCAGGCGAGTTCCTACACATTCATGGTACAGGCTCATTTTCCCATGGGAGTAACCCCTGCTGGAGGCAGCCACATCCACGGGATGTACAGAAGAGGCCGGCATGCCCCACTCTCGGAATCCCAGCTTTTGCCCCTAGCCTGAGCCTGCAGTCTTATTGGAGCCAACAGTGGGACTCCCCAAATCTCTAAAAGGCATCACTGTCTTTAGTGATTTGGACACTCAGAACATTCCAGCTGCTGGCTCTGTCCTGCCCCTCAGAGCGAAATGCTTTCCTTGGGACATTTCTTCCTTGTGTCAACTGCCCAAACCATGCAGTGATTCCAGATTCATCTGGACCTGAGCCTCCCAACCTGTTTCCTGCTTTCCCTCTCCAACCCATGTGGACATCAGGGTCCCAGAGAGAGGCAGAGATACAGAGAGGTAGACACAGAGATGGAGACAGAGACAGACAGACAGAGACAGAGAGAGACAGACAGAGACAGAGAGAGAGACAGAGACAGGGACAAGAGGCAGAGACAGACAGACGGACAGACACACACGCACAGAGAAAGAGAGAGAGAGAGAGAGAGAGAAGGCAGGAGAGAAGAGAGAGAATGTTGAAGATTGCAGTTCACCCCACCTTGCTCGCCCACTTGGTCCCTCACCCACTGGGCCACTGCCTTGATGCTCTCAGTCTTGGTGACATCTAGTAGGATGGTCTGCAGCTGGTAGGAAGTATCCTGCTGGAGTTTCTGGGCCCCCTCCTCAGTGAGGCAAGCAGCAAGCACTTTCATGCCCCTGTCAACCAGCTGTCTGGCCAACAGGTTCCCAAAGCCAGAGTCGCAGCCAGTGATGAAGACGTACTTCTCTGAGAGGTTTCGAACCAGATTGCAATTTTTGAACCAGCGGTACATAAAAGAGAAGTCTGTGAGGGCCGCCATTGGAGCTGGTGTCCAAGGATGGGCCCAGGAAATGCTAGGACAGGCTGGTCCTCAGAGCAGAGAAGGTTGAGATGCGCAACAGATGCAGGGCCCCTGGGTGAGCTGCTCTGTAATTTTATAGGTGGATGCATTGCCGCAGCAATTAGCTCAGGTGCAAGAAATTCAAGTCCAACCTGAAGCGTGTCACCTCTGACAGAGCGACCGCCCTGGCCACATCTTCTATCTCTCCTTGACCTTTCAGGAAGGGATCAAAAAAATAGGGAAATTCATAGCAGTATGAATTCGAGTGCATTCTGGGAAATGGCGTGGGAGGCAGAGGAGGGCTCAGCTCTGACCTGAGCTCTCTCAAGAAAACCCCACCCCAGTTTTACTTCCTGCCTATCAAAACCATCTGCCAGGCATTCAGGCATGTCAACAAATATAATTTTTATTATCTGAAAAAAAGAAGATTAAAAAAAAAAAACCCACACCAATACAAAGCAAATGAAAGCAAAATCGTGACTGCCAAGTCCCAGGAGAAATGAACTGCATGCAGGTCACTGGCCCGTTGAGATCTTTAATCTGTTTATTTAGTTTAGTTTTTTGAGACCAGGGTTCTCCCTAATAGCCTTGGCTTGAACTTACCAAGTTGACTTACTACGTGTGACAGTCCTCCTGCCTCTACCAGGCTCTGAGATTGCAGGCAGGTGCCGCCGTTGACCATAGTCTTTGGAGATGTTGAGTCCCCACCATGAGAGATGATAAAAAACACAGGGTTTCCCCAGGCTGGGCGTGGCTTGTGTTGACTCCACGGGCACCTCTGTAGAGAGGCTGGACGTAGGAGTTTCAGCTTCTAAAACGTAGAAAGACTCAAGAAGCTGGGTGTGGCACCCCACCTTTGTGATTTCAGCACTCGGGAGGTAGAAATGGGAGGATCCAGAGTTCAAAGGTCCACCCACAGCTACATATCGAGCCAGATGTCAATCTGGACTACATGAGATCTTGTCTCAAACAAGCAAAACACCAAAGCCAACCAGAACATTCCTGGTGGTAGGGTGGGTGATATTCAAGTTATCAGCAAGGACCCTCCATACTGGAAACCAACCAATATGCCCACCATCCTATCCCCGGCTCCTTTAGGACAGGCTCTTGGAGAAGGCATCTCTCCTATCTCAAGGACCGGGCACATTCTAGGTGGTTTGATGAGCTAAAGAGACTGAAGGCAAGGAAGGGGCTGTGAAGCCATCGACACAGAGGCTAACTGGATATGCCAAAGGGGAGCAAAGCGGAAGTAGAAACGATTAGATTCTCTGTCTCTCTCTGTATGGCACCAAGGGCAGACAAGACAGTGGACCGCAAGAGAAGTCAGGAGGCAAGACGCAGGCAGCATCAAGAGGGAAGTGAGGGTGTGGGTAGCTCCGTTCTCTGAGAGTGACAGCTAGCCCGATGGGCGTGGCAAGAACTGGGGCAGAGTCTTAGGCCCAAGCGAGATGATTTGTAGGGAGAGCAGAGCCAAGATGTGGGGAAAAAAAAAAAAATCAGGGGCAGAACTTACAGAGGGAGAGAGAGAGAGACCCCAGATGACAGAGAGCTCACAGGTTAGGCAGGGAGGTGATGAAACACACGAGGAAGCCAGCAGGGTGTGAGTCTTGAGGGACCCCACCCAGCACTGCATAAAGTGAGGGACCCAGCAATGCTGGCTGGGTGCTCTCTTGGCTCAACATCCAGGTTCATGAGGATCGCTAGCCAATCTCTTCCCTGTTTAGAGGGTCAGATACAGAGGTTGGGTGCAAACGTTCCCTAAAGAGGGAGGAGCAGTGGGTGCACCTTTGTGCCCCACTTCCTACTGGCGATGGCCAGCTACACAGGTAAAGAGACTATCACAGCAATCGTTGATCCCACTAGGAGAGAATAAAGACCGCTTATCACAATTATTGAGCCAAATTTGACGCAAGCTTTATTAAATCCTAGCCAGCATGATACACTGGCCAGATCCATATCCTTGGTTCCCAGAGAATGGCCCCAAATTACCTCAGTCAGGTGCTTATAAAGGCAAAACCCACCAGGTGGTGGCGGTGCCGCACGCCTTTATTCCCAGCACTTGGGAGGCAGAGGCAGGTGGAATCGCTGTGAGTTCGAGGGCAGCCTGGTCTACAAAGTGAGTCCAGGACAGCCAAGGATACACAGAGAAACCCTGTCTCGAAAAACCAAATAAATAAATAAACAAACAAACAAATGAATAAATAAATAACCCACAAGGCTGCACACTTCCTGCCTTCATCTAAATGTGTGTGTGGCAGGGTAAGCATACATCCTGACACACAGCCTCCCACTTCCTGTCTCCATCCCTCCCGCCTACGTGTGATCAAGCACATCCTGTGCAGTTGGGGCAACCAACCTTGTTTAGTGAAGTCAAAACAGGTGGGCTTGTGATCTTACATGAACAAGAGACCTCGGCATTCCTGGAAGTTATCTGTCCTTGGGCATGAGGGACGTACAGGTTAGAGGCAGGTTTTTTGTTTGTTTGTTTTTGTTTGTTTGTTTTATAAATCTCTTAAGCATGGTAGTTTAAACTTACAACATTAACTTTAGGCCTCCCACAAAAAGGATGGATCTTTCTGTACCAAAGGTATAAGGTGGGAATCAGTTCGTCAGCCCATCACGGAAGGGCAGGCCCAAACCTTGTGGGCAATGGAGATGGGCAGTAGTAGATGACAAACTAGGCATTTCGTATTTCCCTCAAAGCCATGGCACATCCTGTACAGGCTTGGCAAGCATCCCTCTGCTGGCCTCCCGAGTGAGTGATCAAGGAAGTCATACTTGGGAGAAGACAGTGTTCCTCAAGGGCTGAGTAGGCCGAGGGGCAGCAGGTGTTCAGTTCTTGGAGACACAGCTTGGACTGAGGCATTTGGCCCCAGAGAAGAATAATTTCAGAACTGACCTGGAACAGGTCCATACTGGATCCAGTCACCTTCTAGGCCTCTCCGCTGACACTGGCCGAGGCAGTGGTTGCCTGAACTCAAGTGGCACACGCCTTTAATCCCAGCACTCGGGAGGCAGAGGCTGGCGGATCCCTGTGAGTTCAAGGACAGCCTGGTCTACAAAGCGAGTCCAGGATAGCCAAGGCTACACAGAGAAATCTTGTCTCAAAAAAACCAAAAAAAAAAAAAAAAAAAAAAGCACATTGAGAGCTGTAGGGCCACATACACTTACAAAGCTGGGAGGGCCCCCCACTTTCAAATGCCAGTTCTCACTTAGCTGGCACTTGAGGGCTGAGAGTTCAAGCTGCTCTGTCCGTCGGGAGCTCATTTATTCTCCAGAGGAATCTTCAGAAGTAAAATGGCCTCATTTCTTCTAGGCCATTTCCATCCTGTGGGAGGGCGAAGACCGGCCACACCAAAACTTACCCAATGGCAGCAGGAGGGAGGCAGAACAAGTAAACTGAGTCCAATTCCCCTGCCCCTGCCCCCACCCTATCTCAAAGATGAAAGTACTCAGGGGGCAGGTGAGCCATGGGCCTTCAGAGCCTTGACTAACAGACAGCTCACTATGCACGTAACTGACAATTCCTCACCTGAAAAACGCAGTTTGCTCTTCCTTGTATTGCCTGGAATAGAGACTAGTGTCTCAGGGAAAACCTGGGCTCAACATGAAGAGATGCTGAGCCCACCTGATCCTGGAGTCCTGAAAGGCTCTTCTTCCCTCTCTGTTCCCCATACACATATTACCTGCCACCAGCAACCCACTAGGGTGGACACGTGAGGATGTCTTAAAACGTTTTAAACTAATAAAATAAAAATGTAAACGTCAGGGGCGTAGGACTTGGACAAAACCATGGTCCTAATTCCGATATGCCTGGACATTTTAAAGAAGTGACTGACTATCTGGCCACAAGATGCCTAAGCATCCTTGTTTTGTGGGCACAAGCAGAGCCTGAAGGATGGACCATGGCAGTGATGAAGGTAAAAACGGGGACACGGAACTCTAGATGGAGAACTCCTTCTCTTCCTGGTATGTGCCGCTCAGCCACAAGCACCAGAACGTTCCCCCCGTGATAGGTCCCTCGGTTGCCAGGCTGGCCCTGTCCAAGGCATCCTGGAAGGACCCCACATGCCTCATAGTGTTGGTCGTGTCCTTTCTGAAGATGCTCCATTGCAGCCAACTACAACCAACTAATCTTCAGAGGGAGAGTTCTTCCCTGTGGTGTATATGAGCAGTGGGGAGCATTTTAGAGAACTTAGGAGAAAACAAAAAACAAAAGCAAAACCAAAAACCAGTTTGCATGTAAGGCGGCACCTCGGGCAGTCAGTGGCTGGGGCTGAATAATCCGAAGGGTGCTATTTGAATATTTGAATATTCAATTGAATATTGCTGCAAGCATTTGGCATGTTCCTGCTCACTGGTCTGTCCCAAGGTGCCAGTAATAGCTCTCTCCACGTCACACACATGCTCATTCCTCATGTTGGCTCCTGAGGTCTCTCTTCCTGTGCCCACCTGCCTAGCTGCCCCCCCCCCCCCTCGTGTCCTAGGCTGTGGTTGTTTTTACTTTTTGTTCTTCTGTTCGCCCCTACACCTTGCCTCCCAGATCTTTGAGGAATCTGGGTTGTACCTCTGACTGCTCCCCAATCCCACACATAGTCCTTCACCCTTTAGAGACTGCAGCGGCGCTTTCTGGCTTGTTGCTTTCCAGGGTCTACAGTATGCCCGAGGTCTTGTTCCTTGGCTCCCCGGCTCCCTCATGTGCGGTTGTCTGGCCAGTAGGATCCCAGAGCTGGAGCCCCAGCCCATGATGAAGGCACGCTTGTTTGGGTGTGGCTCCCAACCCACTTTTCCCTGTATGAGTCCCAGGGTACAGCCACCAGGTACAACCATAGGGTTCCACGGAGCCTGAGCACTGTTCCGAGAGAGTGCGACCTGTGGCAGGCAGGGCAGCCCGCAGGAGTCCTCAGCCTCCTCCCCATTTGCTGGCCTTCTGGGACAAGTCATCCCTGTCCCACCTTTGCTCTTTGAATTGCTTTTGCTATTCTAATACACAAATGTCCTTGGGTATTTCCTGTCCTTGCTGGAAAGAAAACACAACTCATTATTCGGTAAAACCTTCTTGATTTCTCGAACCTCCTACGCCCACATGAGAATCCATCCACACTTCTTTCATAACACACTCTCCACCCTAATGCAGTTCCAGGCTCAGAGTGTGGCTTCATGTCTCAGAGGCAAGCACCTTTGAACCGGGGAACTTTCTGAACATAAGCAGTTGCTATTAATAACCTGGACTTGGCATAAAAACACATTTACATCCACCTGTGCCTATTAGGGCATAGCTGCAATCTGAGCCACTTCAAAGGTGGACCCACAGATTTCTTTCCTCCCTCTCTCTCTCTCTCTCTCTCTCTCTCTCTCTCTCTCTCTCTCTCTCTCAAGAAATCTGATGACTCAGCTCACTGGTAGAGTGACATCCTCGGTTGTCCCCAGCTCCTTTCACCCTACCCCCCAAAACTCACATTTAAGAGAAACCCCCTCACTGAATCTAGATTCTCTCATCAGCCTTAAAGTCCTCACTGAGAAATCCACGTCATTTCCCCGTAGGACTTCAGGAAAGAGCCACAGGGGAGGGCAGGAAGGCTTTGGTGACCTACAAGTAGAAGAACCACATGGAGAGAGAGGAAGAGGGCTCTCCACACAGGAAGCCTGACTTCCTGAACAGGGAAAGGAGAGGCGAAGGGCAGTGAGAACTGGGAGGAGGCTTCCAGGACTCGTGGGAGCAAAGACTAGAGGGTCTTCCATCTCCTCAAGCTGCCCTCTCCCCTCCCTGCCCTGTAGATTCAGGCTGTTGTGGCTAAGCCATCTTGGGTTGTAATCACCATAAGGCAACGTTGAGTAACCTTAGTCAGATTTTCTTACAGAGATTCCCAGGAATCAAAATTATCAAGTGGAGTTTGGGGGGACTGTCCCTTTTCATGACCCTGAGCCTGAACTAGGGGAAGTGAGGGAATGGGGAAAGGATAGACATACAGACACGTGTACAGACAAGCTGTCATCCCGTGGCTTGGGCACGGGGGTGGCGGGGTGGGGGAGTGGAGGGTGGTAGTGGGGAAGTCGGGGTGGGGGGTGGGGTGGTTAGTTAGAAACCTGCAGGAGGAGGAAGCTGCAGTCACCACTATTTGCACACACTGGTTGGTCATTCACAAACACCTGAACTTGGGCCAGAGGAAGAGAAGGCTTTGCCAATTCCCATGGGTCTAAGGTCTTGGTTCTTGACATGGGGGTGCCCATGTCAACAGAGCGCATTCACTCAGGGCCTCACTCACGTGGGGCCTCCCGTGCTCTCTGCAGTTCCCTGGCTTCAGGGGTTGGTTTGACTCTTTGATATAAGTTGTAAACAGACAAGGTGACTTCCACCTACAACCAAGACACCTTTTTCTTTTTCTTTTTTTCTTTCTTTTTAAAAAAAAGATTTTATTTATTTATTTATTTGTTTATTTATTTATTTATTTATTATGTATATAGTGCTCTGCCTGCATGCGTACCTGCAGGCCAGAAGAGGGCATTAGATCACATTATAGATGGTTGTGAGCTACCATGTGGTTGCTGGGAATTGAACTCAGGACCTTTGGAAGAACAACAGAACAGTCAGTGCTCTTAACCTCTGAGCCATCTCTCCAGCCCCTTTTTCTTTTTCTTTTTAAAATTTGTGTGTGTATGTGTGTGTTTGTATACATACATATATCCTCTTTGCTATTTATTCTTGCAACATGGGATGTCAGTTTCTATTTTCTCCTGAGACAGGAACCATTGCTCAATTAAAATAGAGTCACTGATGGCAACGTGGGCCTCCATCTCTATACTTAGGGAGGCCTTAGGACATCCAGAGAGGCTCCTCACAATGGAAACTTTGGATTGAACCCAGGACTCTACCACTTTCCTCTGCTCAGCCCTCACCAGAGAGGGCTTCATCACAAACCTCCTGACATACAGAGCCAGGACAAGTCCACGAGCATCTCCGACTGTGCGCAGCAAATATTGAGCAGGAAATGAAAACCAGGACCCGGAAATGGTACCCACTTCATCCTCCCAAGGGCTATAGGAGGGGAAAGAGTCAGGAGGACAGGAGAGGAGCCACAGAGCAGAATCCCAGAGAGCTGAGCCAGCCAGTGAGTGAGTCCGCAGGGAAGTGCTGCTGAGAGAGGGAAGACCTGGGGCCTGCCAGTGCCTCTCAGACATCTCCCCGACAAGCATCATTCTGCTTTATTCTGTGGCCAGGATGCTACAAAGTCCCGGAAGAGAAGCCATGGCCACTCTCTTCCATTGCAGGAAGGGCTGTGCAATCACTTGTGCCAGCTCCCTTCCGAGTCTCCCCTTCCCTAACTCTGTCTCCACACCCCACAGCTTCTCCAGTTCAAAGCACAAGACACAAGTGATCTTTTCAACTTTTACTCTAAAGCAAAAGGAATCCAAAGAGAGCCATGGTTCCAAGACAAGTCAAAATTGGTTTTTCTGTCTTTCCCCGATTCCTTACCACCAGAGGCTCCGCCTTCTAAGCACAGCCTGTCTGTGTCGCTTAGGGAGTGCTGGGGGTGGCCCTCCCACCTGACACCGTGGACAAAGGTGATTGCCAAGTGTGTTCTTTCAATCTTTTGTAAGCAGCCAGGCCGGTGCATATGGGGACAGGAGGAGAAGCTCATCCTAGGTGTCCACATAACTCCCTCCCCTGGTTCTGTGGAGCCTCCCAAAGAGACCACGATGCTCAAAGCCTCGGGAACTTGCCTAACTCAACGGGATCTTGCCAGTATCTTTGTATCCCTATCCTTTGGCAGTATTTTTCCTTTGGCCTTTTCCTCTGGATGTCCCTAGTCTCGCGTAGTAAGAAAGAAGCATTATTTTAATGACTATGGTGAACAATGATACCCCACTGCCAGTAGCTCCCTCCCTCCACCTTACTCCCCCAATTCTGCACACAAGTGCAGACATCACAGGGCCTGGGCAGGCTTTACAGAGCCCCAGGAGACTACGGCATCCACAACAGAGGTGGGCAGGTAGCTCATGGGGAGGTAGAAGAGCTTGGCGTCCCAGCCTGCTGAGTACCGGGTGCGAGGGTGACAGGAAGTCAGCGCATGCTCCATGCAGTCCGTCACCAAGGACAGGTCGTCTGAGCAGGTGTTTATCAGTGATTTAACTGATCTCAGATCTGTGCAGAATGAGAAATTGTTTGGATAGAGTTCACATTCTACCACAGCTGCTCTGTGACCAACCAAAGGAAGGGTCTCCAGAATCCATGCTGCCCCCCTTACCCTCCCCCACACACACTCGGAAGCCGTGCCCGGGCCTAGCATGTCCTGCTTCCTCAGAAAGGGCCACAACCCAGCCTCGAGGAAGAGCAGTGCACACCCAGCTACCTGTGTACCTGTTCAGGGAGCTATCTGACAGAATAGCTGGAGGTTCTCACCCAACAGTGGGATCCCATGCTTGTGGAAAGTGGTGGCTTAACGCCTCCACCCCAGGCTTTACCTTCATCACTAAGATACTCCTTGTTAAGATAAAAATCATTAAGAGTTTAGGGAAGGGCTGGAGAGATGGCTCAGAGGTTAAGAGCACTGTCTGTTCTTCCAAAGGTCCTGAGTTCAATCCCCAGCAACCACATGGTGGCTCACAACCATCTATAATGGGATCTGGTGCCCTCTTCTGGAGTGCAGGCACACATATGGGCAGAATACTGCACAAACAATAAATATATCTTAAAAAAAAAAGGGAGGGGCGGGGGAGTTTAGGGAAAACAGCCCCAGGCTCAAGGATCCAGAACCTCTTCACGTGACTAGAATCCCACAGGCTCCCTACAAAGGGGGACTAAAGATCCCGACCATGAGGAAAAACAGCCTGGGGCAGGCCTTGTACCAGTGGCAGAAAGAGTCGGAGGGTTGGAGTTTAAGATGAGGCCTCATTTTTTAGTTCCTATAGGTCACTCACAGGAGTCCAGAAACTTCTCGCCATAGGTCTCCTTGACCTCTGAGCTGGTCTGGTCCCACAGCTTCTTTACGGTGTGTGATAGCCTCTCAACATCACAAATATTGGTTTTGAAGCCTCCAGGCTCTATAATAGCCACCTTCACCCCAAAATAGGAGAGCTCCCTCCTGTAAGACAGCAGGCAAAGGTCAAAGGCATCAGAGATCTTCGGGGTGGGGGGGGAGGCGGAGGGAATGATACAATTGACAATGCCATAGCGTGTCAACACGAGCCTGTGGTGAAGAAAGTTCAGAAGTTTTGGGGTCTGAGATGTGCAGCAGATGGGGGATGAGACCCGTGGCAAGGATGTTTGTCTCTGTGCTACTGAACGTTGCTCCAACTATTTAGCATACGCAGCTCACTGGACTAAATGTAGATACTCTGTTGTATGACACAGTGTCAGACTTGCGTCCGTGTAGTGCACACACAGGGCTCACTAGGCTTCCCTAAGTCAGCTCCCCTTCACCCCTGGGCCCTACCTTCACTCACTGCTGGCTAAGAAAATCTCTGGCCAGCTCCTTCCTGGTTCCCCCAGATGCCTTCAGGGGCTACTCGATCCCACATTTAGAGACCTTTTTGCCCTGCAGCCTGTCCCAGCAGGAAATCTGACCCACTTTGTTACAGTGCTAAGACAGCTTTAGATGGCTGACCAGCCATGAGCATGGTACATGTACTCGCCTAAAACCCGCAGGTTCTCCAAAAGTGGCCCTGTGACAGTCCGCCCAGCCCCAGTACGGCCAGGGCTGACTTGCCCTTTGCTCCAGGGTGACACAGCACAAAAGGCACTCTGCTAACGATCCTGCTGGGCCTGGGCTGTTAACATTTGCTCATGTGGTAAGGCCAGGTGACCGGGCTGCCTTCTTATGTTTAGCCTTTACCTCAGACCCCCTGCTGCAGGACCCTCCACAAATTTGCTGAATAATCTCTCAGTCTTGACACACTCTCTCTTTTCTCTCTCGGTTGCTAGGGTCTGTGTTGTTGTCGTCGTTGTTGTTGTTGGGGTTTTTGTTTGTTTATCGGGGTCAAAATCTCATTGTCATGCTAGACTGTGAGGACTGTTGACTCCAACCAGGACTTGATAACCCACCAGTTGAGTTGAGTATGATGCTCAGCCCACTTCCAGGAGGTTCCAAACCTGAGGAAGGATGTGAGGCTCTGTACTCTTGGCCAAGCCCAGTGGCACCTCAGATACTTCCCTGCTTGTGAAGGCTGGGCCTCCCGGACCGGATGAGTTTAAGTGAGCTCAGACTTCGGTCAGCTAACATAAGTGTAGAGAGAGGCTTCCCAACGAACAACCACCTCACTCAGAGAGGAGAAGGCAATAGAGCTCCCCAAAGAAGAAAGACAAGACTACACACGAGGGCTTCTCAAAGGTTGCAATTAAATAAACCACTCTGCTGAAGGTTCCCCATGGGACCCCCATAACTGTCCAATACCTGAGGGAGTCTGAGAAGGCCTCCACACCATACTTCGAGATGCAGTAGCCACCACCAACGAGAGACACTCGGCCCATGACGCTGGCAACGTTGACCACACGGCCC
>OU015756.1:7134437-7166931 GCA_907169655.1 Acomys percivali
GTTCAGTTCCCAGCACCCAGGTGATAGCTCACAATAATCCAATGCCTTTTCTGACCTCCGTGAATGCTCACGGTACACATAGGCACACTCAGGCACACATCAAATAAAGGTTTTTAAACGTCAGGGTAGGCTAGAGAGATGGCTCGGAGTTCAGAGCACTCACTGCTCCTGCAGAGGATCCAGGTTCAGTTCCCAGCACCCATGCACCAGTTCAGTGGGCCCCTGCACTTATGTGGTGCATATATACACACACATGAAATAAGACATATTTCTTAAAGGACATAGAAACACTGTCACCCACAGAGGGTGGGAGGAATTAATTCTGCCTGGAGGCAAGGAGGAGGTCCAGAAGGCAGCGCGGTCTCCCGAGGAAGGTGAGTTTGAGCCAAACCTTGCCGGGTTGAGTCTCGCTTGGCAGGGGGAGGTGACGGCGTGGGGGAGGAGGGAGCGGGGCAATCTGCTAGATGAAATCTCCACGTGCCTGGAAAGACAATCCTGGCACGCAGCACCCTCACTCCTCTCCCACCCACTTTCTCCCCTCTCCTCTGTCTCCTCCACGCTTTTCCTTAGGAAGCACACATGGGGACACTGTTTTCCTTCCTAGAACAGACCTCTGTAGACAATACAGGCAATCTTCAACTTTGGTTACATCAGTTGCCCTCTTCTGCCTTAGAGATGACTTGGGGGGGGGGGGGAGAGCAGGGGAAGACGGTAAAGATGTGGTCTTGAGAATCTGGGCACTGGGGAGAATGGAGCCAGGGCACAAAAAGAAATGAAAATCCCCTCTGGTTCCCACTCCCTTTGTCAAGCCCCAACACACACCTGTCTGTGCGAGCACACACACACCCTCCCCTTTGCTAAAGGCTGGAAATTCCTTGTTCTCAGCGGAAGAGAGTAGGCGGGGGTGTGTGGGTGGTAGCAGTGGGAGGAGAGCGAAGAACAGGCATCGCAGCAGCTCGGGCTGCGGGCTGCGGGGGCGCTCTGGGCCTCTGGTGGAGCCTGACAAGTC
Organism: Acomys percivali; assembly: GCA_907169655.1. Taxonomy (NCBI): domain Eukaryota; kingdom Metazoa; phylum Chordata; class Mammalia; order Rodentia; family Muridae; genus Acomys; species Acomys percivali. Next base: position 7,135,447 of record OU015756.1, read on the forward strand.
AATGTTGCTTTTTGTATTTTTTTTTAATGTATGTATTTTAAAATACACACATAAGGATTCGGATACAATCCTACAGGCACACAGATACACAAGTAGATATAAAGAAACAAACACGTAAACTAAGACTGTCAATAGTCTTGAATCTGACTAGCATTTTACAATTAACAGTTTCCACACACGGTCTCTACTAAAACCTCAAGGCGAGTCTTGAGAAACAAAGGTACAAATGGTATCTGGAGTTTCGCTCTCACACTCAGGTTCGCATCGGGGCCCATTCTGACTCCCAAGGGGACGGGGACAAGTGTCTTAGCGAGATCTGTCTCCCCTCTCTGGTCCCAAACCCTGGAGCCAAGGCCTTAAGATTCGGCTTCCCCATCGTCTTGTTTCCTGGACCGATGCCAGGCGCACAGCGAGTTCCAGCCCCGCAGCTTCACGCCCTATCCTCCTCCACCCCCTACCGTTCCACTCGCTGCGGTCTCTCGCCAGACCCCAGGACTCAGCGCCACCCCAAGGGAACCTGTGGGAGGGAGGGGGGCGCCTGGAGCAAAGGCAGCGTGGGCGGAGGATGTGCGTCACGGGGAGCGTGGGCAGGGGGAGGGCGGGGGCACGAGGATACCCGGGGCCAGCGGCTGGCAGCCCAGACTCCAAAATAACCGGACGGGGAAGTGGGGGAAGGGCGCTGCACACAATGAAGGGATCCGGAGTACTTCCTAGGGAGGCCGTCCAGTCGCGCCCTCCATAGCAGCGAAGGGGATTGGGAGAAGTACCCTTCTCCTCCTTACCAGCCCTACTATGCTTGGCGTTTAGTGGAACGAAGAAAAATAACCTGACCTATTGAAATCTTTCCTCCTGGATAAAGTACACACCCCTCTTCTGGAAACCGACAGATCCTCTCGCCAGTCTGGAATGAATCTGGAATGTAGAACCCGCCCTGGCCCACGCCACCTACGCCCAGCCGGGCCAAGCCACTCGCAAGTGCGGAACGGAGGGGCGGGGCCGAGACTTCCAACTAGAGGGACCATGTCTCCGGCCAGTCCGCCGCGCTTCCCACTACCACCCTCACTTTTCCCCAACGCCTACACAACCTTCGCGTGTCCAATACCCCCCCCCAGCCCTCCTAGCCGTGGGCGTGTGTAATGGGAACCAGATGGGGCTACAAGAAACGGAGAGGGCTGAGCTTCTTGAAGGCGTTCCTCCACGGGGGGCGATCGCGGAGATTACTCCAGCCTCTTGCTCGCCTTCCACTACACTGTGCAGAGAGGTCCGGTAACACGTGATCCCACAGAAGGTAGCCGCCATTTCCAGGCTTGGCTACTCAGATGTCCAAGCAATAAGGCCTGGTCATCAGAAAATAGGGTGCCACGCATAGAGGAGGGTTTGGCCACCCCATCCCTGCTCTACCTAGCAAAACCGGACGTGCCTAACCGACCCTCGAGTAAGCAGGAGAGTGTAGTATAAGCCTCCTATTTAAACTTCAACGACTAGATGCAAGGAGAGAGGGGAACCAAGGTTTCCGAGACCCAGCTCTTCAAATTACAACTTTCAGGGCCAGTGAGCGGTGCTCAGACACTAAGGAGATGCGAAGACATTCCTCCGCAGCCCTGCGCTCATAGGTTTACCTTGAGCTTACATCCTAGGGGAGCCGAGCAAGAGGAACTGCACACCCCGACTCTTCCGCAACTTTTCCCTGATCACTTCTAACATTCAAACCAACGGCACGGCGCGGTCCGAGTGTGGGCAACGAGTGTCCCCACTGTTGTTTAGACGCGTGTGCACGTACGTGCGCTTCTGTGTCTTTGCATACTAGTGCGTGGTTGTGAAACTGCGCTCTCAGCTCTCAGGGGTAGGAGTGGTGCAGGGAGAAGGAATGTAGCCGGCGGGGTGCTCACGTGGGTACGTGGGCGCAGAGAGGGCCGGCTGTGCATCCGGCGTGGGCGGCGAGGAGCGACCTGCCCCGCCCGCTGGGTCCCCAAGCTCCCCCTCCACAACCCGGCCTCGGTCACCTCGGTCCCCAACTCGGCGCCCGACTCTTGTGTCCCTGCCTCCGCCTCCTGCTCCACACCTCCCCCGCCCCCCAAGTCTCCTCCTCCCAGTCTCCGCAGCACCCTCTCCTAGGCCCAGAGGCCTCAGCTCCCACCCTCCCTTCCCCCCGCTCCCCCCCCCCCGCCTCCTGTCCCAGCCCCCGGTTCTGCCCACGCCCTCCTCCCGCCAGCCCGGCATCCAGTGCAGCGCCGGGCCTCGCTCCCCGTGCGTCCTGCGGGGGAGGAGGCGCGGAGAGGCGGCAAGCGCAGCCGAGGAGGTGGGGGCAGAGGCATAGACAGAGGCGCGGAGGCTCGGAGCGAGAAGACGTGGAGGGAGGGACGGAGCCTGGACAGCGGTGGACCCGGGTCCCGCGCGCCAGGCGAAGTGCAGCGCCCAGCAGGCGCCGGGCACGGTGAGGGGAGGCAGGGGTGATCTCTGGCCGTCCATGCACAGAGAGCCCTCTCCCACAGCGGAGCAGCCACCTGGCAGAAGGGAAAACACCCGCCGGACCCCGCAACCCAGACTCAAGTTAGTGGGCAAAAGGAGGTTGCAGGGAGTGGGGATGGGTGGAGCTGGACTCAGGAATGGGGTCCGGAGGGTGGAGGTCGAAAAGAGGACGTGGGGGGATCGGAATGGGGGTGGGAGGTGGAGACTGATTGAAAGGGGGGTGAATATTCGAATTAGGGGACACTGGGCGCAAACAAAGACCTGATGAACCTGGATAGAGTACTGCCTCGTTTTCCATTCCAGGTTTATTTACTCAGCGGGCGTGACCTGGCACGTGAGCCCCCTGCAAAGAAAGTCCTTAAACGCCAGGGGAAGGTCCAGAACTTAATCTGTCAACAGTGCGAGGGGGTAGGGGCGTTTAGCTGGCTCCGTGTGTCATTAGCAGGCAGCGCACCATCCCTAGGTCCGGTAGAAGGTGCTTCCATTGAGTTGAGGGAGCATCTGCGGGGCTTGAAGTGGGTGTGCTCAGGTCTCGTTCTCATTAAATCACCGTTTACGGCGTGGGGAGGGGGTAGTTCTGGTGTGCAGCCCTTTCCTCAAGAGGCCTTCAGCCACTCCCGCACCCCCTTTAGAAAATAAGGGTGGAAAATAAGGAAGAGTAGGCGGGAGCCCCCGGGCGGTTTTCGCCCACAGACGCTGCCACTGGGGGAGTGTGTAGGAAGTAGGGCCCCAGAGCAGAACAATCGAGGCCCTCCCCCATTGCCTGAGAAGTGAGGGGCCTGCGTAGTGGGAAGGACCACACAAAGGGAGGGGGGGCAACTGAAGGGTACTGGGAAGCCTAGAAAGTTGGGATAGATTCTCAGAAGGGTATTCCTAATCCCAGAAAGCTGAGGGCAGAGGACCCAGGGTTCTCCAGGTTCACTGAACGCTCCTCCCCGCGCCCCTAGTCTCCAAGAAGAGGCCACACCCCTCCCAGCTACCCCGGCGTGGAGTAAAACCGCCTGCAGTAGCCCCTACTGTTTTACCTTAACTTTAACATAGGATGTTACGTGAAGTAATGTTAAGGCTGCTGAGTGTTTAGTGGGAGAGGTAAGCACTGTAACAACTTGGGGGAAAGTGGGTCTAGCCATTTCAGAGAAATGTTGGTGGGCCTTGGTGCTCAAGACTGCTGCCCCAGACCCGAAAGATCAAAGTTAAAAAAAAAAAAAAAAAAAAAAAGATGAGGTAAGCGCGTTTTCTGGTAGCTGTAGATAGGGCAGCTGGCCGCCTGTGCTTCTGGGGATGAGATGGCACGGGCATAGCTGTCCCTCTGAGCAATGCGATCTCAGTGTGCTCAGGCTTGGGCACTGGGCAGAGAAAGCCTTCAAAGGAGGGAAGGGAGGAGGAAGAGGAGGAAGTAAAGAGAGGACAGTTGTTCTTGTGGGTTGGTACCCAGCGGGGCCCTTGTACTGACTGCCTCTCTCCTGTCCCTCCTCCTCAGGGCGAGTGCCCTAACCATGGCACTGCCTCGAACCCTGGGTGAGCTGCAGCTGTACCGGGTCCTACAGCGGGCCAACCTCCTTTCCTACTACGAGACCTTCATCCAGCAGGGAGGGGACGATGTGCAGCAGCTGTGTGAGGCTGGTGAGGAGGAGTTCCTGGAAATCATGGCACTCGTGGGCATGGCCACCAAACCACTCCATGTCCGCCGTCTACAGAAAGCTCTGAGAGAATGGGCCACCAACCCTGGGCTCTTCAGCCAACCAGTTCCTGCCGTACCTGTCTCCAGCATCCCACTTTTCAAGATCTCTGAGACAGCGGGTACTCGGAAAGGGAGCATGAGCAACGGGCATGGCAGCCCGGGAGAGAAAGCCGGCAGTGCCAGAAGTTTTAGCCCCAAGAGCCCCCTTGAACTTGGAGAGAAGCTATCACCACTTCCTGCAGGTCCTGGGGCAGGGGATCCTCGGCTCTGGCCCGGTCAGAGCACTCCAGAATCGGATGTTGGAGCAGGAGGCGAAGAGGAGGCTGGGTCCCCTCCTTTCTCCCCACCTGCAGGAGGAGGAGTCTCCGAGGGGACTGGGGCCATGGCTGCAGTTGGAACTGGGGGTGGTCCAGACCGCCTGGAGCCAGAGATGGTCCGCATGGTGGTGGAAAGTGTGGAGAGGATCTTCCGGAGTTTCCCCAGGGGTGATGCCGGGGAGGTCACGTCCCTGTTGAAGCTGAATAAGAAGTTGGCGCGGAGTGTGGGGCACATCTTTGAGATGGACGATAATGACAGCCAGAAAGAGGAGGAGATCCGGAAGTACAGTATCATCTATGGCCGCTTGGATTCCAAAAGGCGGGAGGGCAAGCAGCTCAGCCTGCATGAGGTGAGGACCTGTGTCCTCAGGACCACCCTTAACTCCTGGGGCTCCGGCCATTTGTCCATTTGCCTCTGAGAATTCTTGCGTTCTCCCAACTCTGTATCGTCCCTTTGACCACCTGAGATCCTTACACACACACACACACACACACACATACCCCTAGCCCCAGGTGCTGCTTTACCTCCCTCAACTAAAGGGGAAGCTGAGGTAGCAGGGAGTCCAGCTGCTCAACCCTGTGCTGCTCACAGCCTCCCAGGAGCAGAGGAGGCCTTGGTAGGGACACTGTGCTATGAGTCCCCCACCTCTGTCTTCTAACCTCAGGGAGGTTCTGGGTATTGTTTAAAGCGAGCATCCTTTGGATGGGCCTCCCTTGGTGAAGGGGTGCAGCAGTAGGAGGAACTGGCTGTTCACACAGGCTGTCCTCTTGCCACAGCTGACCATCAATGAGGCTGCTGCCCAGTTCTGCATGAGGGACAACACGCTCTTACTGCGAAGGGTAGAACTCTTCTCCCTGTCCCGCCAAGTTGCCCGAGAGAGCACCTATCTGTCCTCCTTAAAGGGATCCAGGTGAGAACCCCTTCCCCAGGGCTGCCTTTGGTTGGAATCCTGCCAAGGAGTTAGATGTCTTCCCCCCCCCCCCCCCCCCACTTACAGCATAGGCAGCTCTGGGCTTGCTTTCCACCCACCTACCTGCCTGCCTCTTGCCAAGTCAACTTGTCTGAGGCTTGCTCGTTACTCCCAGCTCCCCCCCACCCCAACAATAATAATAATGGGACTTGAGATTCCTATTCAGCTAGCTTCCTGGCCAGATTGTGTGGCCTGTATATTTCAGGGCCCTTCCTAACCCCACTTCCCTTGATCTCCGTTTCTGTAGGCTTCACTCTGAAGAATTGGGAGGCCCACCACTGAAGAAACTGAAACAAGAGGTATGATTTTGGGGGGCAGGGAAAGACAGCCTCTGCCAATCACTGCCTTGTTCCGGGCCTCATTTTCCAATTTTGGGCACCCACAGGTTGGAGAACAGAGTCATGAAATCCCACAGCCTCCTCCAGGCCCTGAGTCCTATGCACCCTCATACCGCCCCAGCCTAGAAGAGGACAGCGCCAGTCTGTCTGGGGAAAGCCTAGATGGCCACTTGCAGGGTGAGTACGTTAGTTTCCTCTGCTCTGGGGGAAGGTGGGAATGGGTGGGTGGGTTGCAAGGATGAGCCAGGAGTCAGCTGCCTGGTACAGGGTTGGGGGTCCTGGCTGGATGGGGGCAGAGGAGCCTGTGGGAATGGCAGTCGGTTGAGGGTGGGTACCGTTGGCGGCAGCCCCTGACCTGACCAGTGCCCATGCCCACAGCTGTGGGGTCGTGCCCAAGGCTGACGCCGCCCCCTGCTGACCTGCCCCTGGCATTGCCAGCCCATGGGCTATGGAGCCGCCACATCCTGCAGCAGACACTGATGGATGAGGGGCTGCGGCTCGCCCGGCTCGTCTCCCATGATCGCGTGGGCCGCCTCAGCCCCTGTGTGCCTGCGAAGCCGCCTCTCGCAGGTGAGGCAGCCAGCAGTGCTGTCCCTAAACACCCCAGCTACTCAGGCCCACAAGTGGTTCCTCGTCTAGGACCTGAGGGATACAACTGTCAGAACAGTAGAAAGGGGGTCAAGCTAGCCAGACCTTGGGGAGGAGGGGGGGAGGGGCAAGCTGCTGCTGGGTTCTTTACAATGGGGAGGGTCTGACCCAGGTGGGGAATCTTTGACCAAGGAGCAGAGAGGAAAAGGAAGGATGAAGGTGAGCAAGCTAGCCGGCAGCCAGGTTAGCCTGGCTAGAACTGCCTGATGCAGGGGGTGGAGTCACTGGGAGTTGTGGAGATAGGGTTCCCCCAGCTTCGACGCCGAGGAACCCAAAGCTAGGCGCTTTTGTGTGTGGATAGGGAAGGAGTGGGCCGGTAGAGGGCCGGGCAGCCGCTGGGCTGAGAGTGACGCAGCAGACAAAGCCACCAACCCTGGCTTGGTATTTTTAAACTGCGCGTGGGTGGGAAGTGGGGGCGGGGACTGGAGGGGGGCTTTTCTTGAGGGAGGAGCTGGGAGTCTAGCTTCCTGTGTTTCCCCTGATTTGGCTACCCAAAACGGGGGGGGGGGGGGGGGGGGGGGGGGGGGACTTGGGGGGGGGGGGGGGACTGGGAGGGGGCCGCCAGAGAGGAGGGGGGGGGGCTGGGCCGGGGGAAGGGGGAGGGGGAGAGGTCAGAGCCAAGCCGCCCCCACAGCTCCTGACAGAACCAGAAATTCCAGCAGAGCAGAGGCGGGCGAGACAGAGAAAGAGAGAGAGACACACAGAGACAGAGAGCTACACACAACCAAAATAGGAGGGGGTGCTGCATACACTCGGGTATGGAACCCCCATACACACACAGTGGGCAGGAGGCAGTTATTCAATAAATGGAGCTGCCTTAACATTCTTCTGTGCCTGACCTCACTCATAACAGCTTTTCTGCTCAGCCGGCATCCCCGTTGTTCTAACCAACCTGATCTTTTCCTACAGAATTCGAGGAAGGCTTGCTGGACCGATGCCCGGCTCCAGGACCTCACCCTGCTCTGGTGGAGGGTCGCAGGAGCAGCGTCAAAGTGGAGGCAGAGGCCAGCCGGCAGTGAAAAACGATGGTGTCTCAGACCCAGGACCCAGGCTTCCGGTTCACTTAGACCCCACCCCCCACATTCTCCGTCCTTGCACTCTTGTCACCAACCCTTGAAGGATCCTTCTGCTGCCCTTCTGCCTCCAGTCTGCTCCATGGGCACAGGACTATGGGGCTTCAAGCAATAACAAGCAGGGGCCTGGCTAGAGGACACCGGAGGGTGCAAGGTGTGCCCTCACCCGGCTCAGGGGCATGGGCTTTGTCTCCAGCCTGCTGGGGCTTTTCCTTCCGTCATACCACACACACACACACCCATTCTCCAAGTGGCTACTGTTCTGAGCAGCTGGACTCAGCGTGGACTTAGGGAATGAACTTCCCCAGGGAAGCTTACAGTAGAACCGTTTGCTCTGAGACTGGGGGGGCCTGGGAAAACTGGGTCTCCCCTCCCCATTCCCACTTTCTGTGCTTCTAGTTTGTTTTCTTTAATTTAACAAGTGCTGCAGTTTGCCCACCCACTCTCATCACTGGCCTCCCAGCAGTTCTCTCTTGCACTGTGTGTGAGGGTGCCCTTCCACCCCCACCCCCCACCCCTCCCCGCCGTTCCCTCCACCAGCCCCTCAAGAGGCCTGGGTTGGACCCTGGGTCTCCTCAGGCCGGCAGGACTGCAGCACCTGTCGACCACTTAGAGTGTCTTTCTTTTCAGATTGTGTACAGTAGATTATTTATTTTGTTATTTTGGAATAAAATTTATTTTATGGCTTAGGATCCATGACCCCCCCCCTCTCCCCGAGTAAGGGAAAAGACTGCGTGAGATGTGATAGTGGAGCTGGCAGTGGACAGAAGTACATGGGGAGGCACCAGTTGGGGCCCCCAGCACTCAGGGAGTCTACACAGTGGTCTGTAGCTAACACTGGAATCATGGAGTCGCCAAGGCTGTGGCACATGTCACAGCCACACAGCTACTCCCCAGACGACAGCGTTGGATTGTTCCGTCTTGTTCAGTGTCTCGGGCTTTCAAATACGTGAGGTTGCAGGGCAAAAGCAGAGATAAATGTTCTGTGTGGTCATACAGTGAATGTGACGTCTATAGAGTAACATGTCTCAGGTAAACATTAGTGCAGCTACACACACAAGCTTAGCTCTTGTAACACCAGTCTCAACTGTCACAAGGCCTGGGTTTTTTGGCAAGAATTTGGAACTTTGGGAGAATTTTTTTTTTTTTTTAAATCTGGGCAAAATGTGTATCAAACCATATACCCTCTCTTCCTCCCACCCAGGGTTTCCTGAACCCGTTTCGATGCCCTAGGTCTATGTCCTCTATGCGCGGCAGTGTCTATATGTTTCTGCATGTGTGTCCCAGGCCCTGGCTTAACACAGGAGCCATTGGTGTCCTAACCTGTCCTTGTGTAGGTTCCTCCTCCTGCTCAGCCTGGTGTGTGTGTGCGCTCGCGCGTGGGTGTGCGTGGTGCAGGCATGCGGGGGCCTGTATCACATTAGAACCTGAACATCCCCCTGCTCCCAGTGCTGGGAAAGGGGGCCCTGATGTGGTAGGAAGGACGGAGCCTAGTGGCTCCGTACACCTAGCGTTCTTCCAGTCAGTTCTCTCCGCCTGACCAGGGAACAGCTGGACATGAGAGGCACCTGCATGAGCAGGTGTCCAGAGCAGGTCCATAGAGACAAGAAGAGGCTGTCTCTGGGCTTCTTCAGCTGGGATCACCAACTGGGGTTGGTCCTTAGGTCCAGGTGAGACATTGAGACCCCAGATTGCCCGTAAGGAGATGGTTGCAGGAGGGGCTGGGCTCCCAGCGGTCCTCCTCCTGCATCCCCTTGGCCCTCCAGGAGAAGCTTGGTGAGGTCCTGTTCAGTGGGAGGCAGCAGGGGAGGGAACAGATCTTCACTGACCCTGCAAGGAGGAGGGTAAAGTAGTGTGGTACACAAGGCTCCCATCTCCCCAGCCCTGGCTCCCCCAGGCTGCCTGCCACTCACCAGGTGCCCTGGGGGAATGGTCCCACAGGTTGAGTCAGGCAGCTTTCTTCTGCCATGGTCACATCTGAGCAGAGCAAGGGGTCTGGGCTAGACACGGCATGCTCCTGGGACCGGCACTGCAGGAGGCCCCTGCCGGGGGTGGGCGGGCAGGGTGGGATAACAAAGAATTAGAAGGGGTGAGGTAGACAAGGGAAGAACAAGGAGGGCGGGGGGCATTGTCACTTACTGGGGGTGAGGCTGGTCAAAAGGCAGGCTTATCTGACTCATGTTGGGGGGCATTTGTAGGTGAGGCCTGGAAGCGGGAAGTGGGAGAGTTTCACAAAGTTAAGACAGGGAATAAGCTGCCAGGCCAAATCCTGACTGAGGAGCATCTCCCAACCAACTTCTCTGTGCTCTGAGATCAGATTTCTCCCCTGTAAAATGGTGTGTGTGTGTGTCCGTGTCTGTGTCCAATTTCCAATGTTCCAACGTAGTCCAAACTATGCCCTGTTTCCTAGGTCCACCCCACATCAACTCCCAGAAGGCAGACTCTCTTGTCTAAGGGCTGAGTGAACAACTGAGTGGTACTTGGGGAAGAAAAAGGTGTAGGCCATTGTGAGGATAAAAAAGATTAATAAGTAAGAGCCATGGCAGCTGCTGGGATTAGCTCAGTGGTGGAGCACATACTTGGCGTGTGCTCAGCCCCCAGCACTACAGTAAGATAGCAAATATGTTACCTTACATCTCAGAGGCGTGAGCGATTATGCTCACGGTGTTTGCGATAAGCGCTACACACACCAAGAGCTCTAAAACGTTCATAATAAGCTTTGCGCTGTAGTGGGGAATGCCATTAGCATCACTGTCACCAGGGGATAAGTAGCCTAGATGGAGTCAGCAGAGCTGGAATTCAAGCCTTGGCCCTCTGAGTCTTAGCCATCTCACTCCCACAATGAGGGATGAGGGCCAGCCTGTGCTCCTGCTCCCACATAAGCCCCGCCCCACCCCAGGGCTTGTGACCAGAGGCTGCCCCAACCCATCCTGCACAGGTTCTGACTTACTCCTGAAAGGCTGGCAGCACACTGACGGACTCCTCCAAGGGGAGGCTTTGAAATGGGTGGATGGGATGAGACTGTGAAGGGTACCTGGTAGAGAAAGCCAACTCTGATGCAAGGATCCCCCAACCCCCTCTCCCCCACCCCACCCCCACCCCCGCCATAACTCCACACCCTGCTTCCAAGAAAGGAAAATTCTCTGCTTCCATCTGAAAGGCCAGCTCTCTCAGCGAGCTATGTTGAAAGCCTCCCCGACACAGGCCAGGCCCTTCCTTGTCCCTCGAGCTCCTTACACCATATCTGAGCTGAGCTGCATAGAGGAATCGGGGGCCATTCCAAGATCATAAGGGGACACCATGGCGGGCATCTGGGGCTCTGGAGTAGGAAGGGGCTGGTCCCTGAAGGAGCAAAGGGAGCACCCGTGAGTGACAGGTACCCGTCCCCTAGTCTCCACCCACTAACCCTGATGCTTACCTTTCCACAGTCATCTTGATAGTAGTTGAGACGTAGCCTCTCAGGTCCTTCCCCATCTGTTCAGCTGTGGTGGGAAGGAAAAGAGGGCTGTGGAGTATCCCACCGGCAAGGAGGAAGGCTGATGGGCAGACGGAGGTGGGGCTACAAAAGTGGGAGGGAAGATGGGGGGGGCACAACACACAGCAGGCAGAAAGGGGCGGGGTACAGCTGGGACAGGGAGGAAGTGGGTGACAGGAGGAATCAGAGCTGCCTGCTCACGCTTATAGTGGCTCCTGAAAGCCTCATCCTTGGGTTTCTTGGGGTAGAGGTTTTTTAGCTGAGACAGATCACGGATTCGGTCCCCCAGTGAGCGAATGGACAGGTCTTTGGCAGAAAATGGCTGGATGTTTTCTATCTGTGGGGAGCCTACAAGAGGAAGGAGAAGAGCCTAAGGTCTCCTCTGTCCAAACTTCTCTTCCCCCCAGCCCCATAGCCCCCCTCAGCCCCATAACCCACTCTCCATCCATCATGGCAAGTGAGAGAAAGCCTACGGTAGAAGCCTTGCATGAAGACCCACTGGTCTCTATTGCCATGGGAGTTGAAGGCTAGACCATAGGAAGATGAGAAGTCAGACCTGAGGAAGAATTTCCTGAAGATCGGGTGGACATCAAGGACAGCTAGGGCATTTCTTCTGCCCCCTCCCCCCACCCGCCAGAAACCCAAGAGATCACAGCATGGAGTCAGAGGGCCGGTTGTGGTGACTCACCATCTTGACCCCGGATGACATGGGCAATGGTGATGCCCCCAATCTCCGAGTCACTAAAGCGGAGGAGGAAGGTCCCATCTGGCTCGTTGAGGAGAAGGCTAGTGACGTACTGCTTGCTAATGAAGCCAATGATCAGCCTGGTCAGGGTGAAGGAGAAGGCATGGCTGTGGGCACTGCGTGCTTGTGGACGGACGGGGAGCCGTGGCCTCCTGGGGCAGGGACTCACCGGTCTGACCAGTAGCTACGGAGACAGCGTTTGGTGAGGTCCAGAACACCATCAAACCACTGCCAAAATGTGAAGCTACGGCCCAGCAGGATCTCCTGAAGGGTGGAGGAGTGCAGAGGTGAGTAGGGTAGGGGAGCTGGAGCCAACACAGGGCTGTGAGAGTGTGAGAGTCAATGAGGGAGGACCAAGGAGGACCTAAGGCCTACCGCCGGCTACCACTTACCGTGACCACATTTGGCACTCCCCTCAGGCTTTTCTGTATATTAATTTATTTGATCATTCTGGCTATAACGTAACAATGATAACAATGAAACACAGAAAGGTAAATAACCTCCTTAGGTCCACACTGCTGGTGAAGGACAGGGTGGAGATTTAAGTCAGTGGCCTAGCTTTGGGAGCTCCTCATCATCACTGTGTTAAAACACTGTCCTCAATGGGGACGTGGCAAAGGTCCATACCAGAGGAAGACAATCGTCCTGAGGTCCTGTTCTCTTCAGTAATGCATCCTCTGGTCATGGGAGCTTCTCCCCGACATGTGTTTTGTTTGTTTGTTTGTTTGTTTGTAAGAGGAAAGACCTCAAGTGGGAGCCTTAGCATCTGGTGGCTATGCATGATGGCCAAGGGCAGACACATGAGCTCTCATTTCCCTGGCCTTATAACCGATTCAGTCCTAAGCCACCTCATTTTAGAGACCAAAAAATACAGTAGCTGATAAGTCAGAAATACAGGGCTCCTGCTGGGCATGGTGGCTCGCTCCTGTAAATTTCTGTACCTAGGAGACTAAGGTTGGAGAATCTTGAGATCTAGGCCAGCCTGGGCTATAGAGTGAGTTTGGGGACAGCCTGAGCTACATAGCAAGCCCTATCTCAAAAGCAAAATGAAATCCGAGGGTCTTAGTAGTGTCACTCCCTTGCTGTGGTACTAAAACAAACAATGGGACCTCTCTAAGCACAAGCTTGTCATCGGTGAAAGAGACACAAGTAACACCTGCTTGAAAGGGATGTCGGAAGGACTAGGGGAGGTAGCACACATAAAGTGTGAAAGCGTGCCTTGTGTGCAGTAAGCATCAGCATGCGGCGGCAGTCTGGTCCCACATGGTCTTGTGTGACTTCACCCAGATTTTGCAATAGACTATTTTCTAATGGGTCAAAGTCGATTTTTGAGTCACAGAGCTCTGTTTGCACACAGCCTGAGTAATCATAGAAACCACCTGTAAATACAAAAGGACAGGTCCCCCAGACCAAGACTGAGGGGTGCCAGAGAATGCAACAGAGTGGAAGAGCTTTCTCTCTGGGCCACGACATGATATGGGGGGGGGTTGCTGTGAAGACCCTAAAAGTCTATATCGCTGGGCAGAGGCCAGGGAGCTCTTAAGTGCTCCAAAGGAGAAGAGCTGGGGCGGGAAATCCAAAGAACACAGAAATGACCTTGTTGAACTGTGACCAGGACACGCAGCGGTGCTGGAAGGCCTCCATGCTAAGGCTGTTGTCACTAAAGATCTTCTGGGCCAGGAACAGGAAATGTTCTGGTAGCAGTCCCCGGCTGGTCCCCACCTCAGCCATGAACTTGAGATTCAGAGTTTCACACATTTTCTCCCAAGGCACTCGCTCAGCTACCACAAAGGGCACACGGTCCTGCGTGAAGAAGGAGAGAGAGCCTGGCCAGTCTTCCTCCGGTGGCTTTGGTTCTGCCCAACTCTCTGAGCTGGCTCACAAACACAGATATTTTGTGGTGCCACAGGGTATGACAACTGTTAGTACCAGCATGCACAGCCATGAGAAGCAAAGACGCAGGCTCACAAGAAAGACATTGGAACACGCCTGCCACCCACCAGCCAGGGCAGCCCCCTCCTCCATTTTCCTACATAAGAACCTACCCTGCCCCTGTCTCCCACTCTGGGTTTTTCCTTACCATCTCAGAGAAGGCATTGTCCCACAGGATCGTGGCTTTGGCATTATTGTCTTGGTTGCCATGGACGATGACCACCAAGGGCAGAGACAGGGCCTACGGGGCAAAGAGAGAAGTTCCTCCTTAGTGGAGTCAGAAGTGTCCTCAGAGAACTGGGTGTTACGCCAGCATCATCAGCTTGCATGACATGGCTAAAGGTTGGTGTTACATCACTGGACATTCTAAGGTGCAAGGAGGGTGCTGAGGTAGAGAAACTGTTACAAGTCAGTGCTCCAAAGTTGGACTTTCAGGCTCCAATTCCAGTTCCAATGCCTGGGCAAGCTACTGGGTCTATCCTACAACCCAATGCCACATCTGTAGACAAAAGGTATAAATAGTGCCTATCTTTCTATTGTTTTGTTTTTGGTTTTTTTTTTTTTTTTTTTTTTTTTTGGTTGGTTGGTTTGGTTTGGTTTTTTGAGACAGGGTTGTTCCTCTGTGTAGCCTTGGCTGTCCTGGACTCACTTTGTAGACCAGGCTGGCCTCGAACTCACAGAGATGCCCCTGTCTCTGCCTCCCGAGTGCTGGGATTAAAAGGCTTGTGCCACCACGGCGGGCAACAGGACCTGTCTTATAGTGTTATCTAGAGACATGACCTGGTTGGGTTTTTTATTGACATAAGCTAGAGAGTTATCTGAGAGGAGGGAACCACAGTTGAGAAAAATCACTGGGCTACAGACAAGCAAGCCTGTGGACCATTTTCTTGATTAGTGATTGAGGGGGAGGGGCCTAGCCCATTGTGGGTGGGGCCACCCATGGGCTGGTGGCCCTGGTGTAAGTAAGCAGGCCAGCAAGCCAAGAGGGGCGAGCCAGTAAACAGCACCCTTCCATGGCCTGTGCTTCAGCTCCTGCCCTGACTGTACACAGTGATGGACGTTACCTGGAACAGTAAGATGTAATAAACCTTCTTCTCTCCAAGTTGTGTTTGCTGTCGTCTTTATCACAGCAATAGTAACCCTAACTAAGACAAAACCATCAGACCGTGTGCGCTTGCATATCACTGGAAACAGTGCCTTGTTCTAGAAAAAGTTCTTGGTGTGCGTGCCTCTGTGTGTGTTCGCGCATGCGTGTGCGTTTGCATGTGCCCTGGTCTCCTGATGTATATGAAGCACTTGATAAGAGTTAGAGAGGTGGGGTGGTGGTATAGACCTATAATCCCTAGCACTTAGGAGCTGAGGCAAGAGCTTGAGTTTAATGCCAGCCTGGGCTACAGAAAGAAGACTCTATAGGGCTACTGCCGCTGCTGACTTTGGCCATTGCCACACTCACACTTGCACACACACACACACACTCACACTCATTTAGGGATTTCTCCCCGCCTAACACTACCAATATCACCCCAACCCTGTGTGTGACAGGATACCTTCTCCAAGCTGAGGGGAGCCCACTGCTCCCCACCTCCTTTGGCCCAGAGAGCCTAACACTATAACTAACTCCCAAGAGCTATGTAGCCCCTTAAGCATCAGCATCCCTCACTAAACTTTGAAGCAGCTCAATGCCAGTCCTCCTCCCCTCAGGTCAATCAGCCCCTCCTTCCTACGCTAGGGAGCTGTGGAGACAAAATGGCGGCTCCTTTCAGTACCTCAGCAGGAGCTGTTTATGGTGGCTATTCCTGCTTCAGCCGACTGCTCATTGAAAACTGGACACTTTCACTGCCTCAGAAAGCCTGCTGCCTGCTGCCATGGGAACTGTCCATGCTGACGGCAACCTTTCCTGCTTTAGTCTCCACAATGGACTCTTTGTAAATCTTTGACACATTGTAAACTTTATTACCCCTCAAGGTAGAAAATTGGCCCCACCCTTGCCTGAGAAAGCTCCAGCAGCCCCGCCAACACCAGACCTCTGTGACTGCCATCTCCAGCCACCTCCACCCCTCTCAGTTGGACTTATCCCTGATTATGCTAATTTGGGATGAGAAGTCTAGACAAAAACACACCAATCTCTGAGCGTCCCCCAGCTCAGGCTTGAAATCCCACCAATCCACACTCAGGAAATGCCCCCAAAAGCTCCGCCCCCTTAGAGACTCTATATATATGCTGAGTCTGCCCAGTTCTGCCCTATCTCCTCCCCGGAGCAGAGACAGCTGCTCCTAGCTTCATCCCTCTTCTCCTGGATTTGTCCTTCCACTAAATCCCTTTTAAGAGATTTATCTGCCTGCTGTGACTGTCTCATCAGGAGGAGGAGGAGGAGAAGAGATAATGAAGAAAGAGTAGAGCTCAGGCTCCTAGGCCCCTCAGCTCCTCAGGTGTTGGGGTAACCCTTGCCTGGGAGCTGCGTCATCTCTGTTGAGGGGGCCTCCTGCCAGAGCTGTGAGGTTCCTGGGCTCCCGTGCCTCAGGACACTGTCCTACCTCAGAGTTGGGATACCTTTCCAGCTCTCGGAGTTCTAGACACGCTTAAACCCGAGTACAGAAAGGCAGGCCAAACCAGCCACCCAACACACAACAACAGACTCTATATTACAGAAAGAAAGAGGAGAAGGGTGGGAGGGGAGGAGACATGAGGAGAGGAACAAAGTGAGAAAAAGAGTTTGAGGGTCAGTAAGTAAGACGGCTTTAAGTAAGACGGCTCAGTGGGGAGCAGCGCAAGCCTGGCTACCCCGAGTTAGACCTCCAGAACCGACATAAAAGTAGAAGAGTTGTCCCCTGACCGCCGCTGTGACACATGCGCTCCCTGCACAATAATGACGATCACAACATTTAAAGGAAAGGCCTTTAAAGCCAGCGTGAAATACACCGTGAGACCCCGCCTCAAACAAGGGAACAGAAACAAAGCAACAACAAACCTTGCTTGCTACACACACACATACTATTCCCTGGACCTGCCCTCCAGGCTTTGTTCCTCTCGGCTCTTCCTGGCCCCACTGTATCATCATCCCCCAGTAAGGAAGAGGGGGTTCCCTGGGCCCCCATGTGTAGCAGAGCTGGGGTCAGCACTCACCTGAAGCTGGATCACGAGTTTGTTGGGGCCCAGTGTGAAGCTGGTAGAGAAAAGCACAGCACACTTTTCCTCCGTGACGGACTCCGTGCCCTTCCGCTCACAGCGCTTGATTTTCTTCAGGAGCTGGGGGTAGGGGGGTGCGGGGGGGTCGCAGGTGAGGGAGGGGGCGAGAATGAGGGAGAGCAGGAGAGGGTGAGAGAGCAAAGATCTTGAGGGCCACTTCCTGCCCAGGGAGAGTCACACAGTCTGAGGACACCAGCACCCTACTTCCTCTCACCAGGTTCTTGAACAGAGCGGAGCAGCAGTTTCCGGGGATGCTGTTCTCCAGGGGCACAATGTTGTTAGTGATCTCCCCGGTGCTCTCCCTGCAGGGGAGTCAGAGTGAGCAACCCCCATCTGTGGTGAGGACCTTGGGTCCCCAGGGACTGGTACTGACCACTGCTGTCACTGGCCCTGGCTCTCCATGTCCCTACTAGCATCCCTCTTCCCCTCCCTGAATACGTATATATCCTGCTAGTGTTGAAGTCTTGGCATGCTAAGCACCTGAGCTACCACTGAGCTACACTGCCCTTTGTTTTTTTTTGTTGTTTTTTTTTTAATTTTTCATTGTTGCTGTTGCTGTACATAAGCATGGTAGGGTGCATTCGTATAACAGTCAAAGAACAGGTTAGGTTTTAGGAGCCAGTTCTTTCTTTCTACCTTTAGGTAGGTTCCAGGAATCAAATCTCTGTCATCAGGCTCCTGCAGCAAGCCTCACTATGCCGTTTGTTTGTTTGTTTGTTTGTTTTGGGTTTGGTTTTGATTTTTCGAGACAGAGTTTCTCTGTGTAACAGCCCTGGCTGTCCTGGATTCATTTTGTAGATCAGGCTGGCCTCGAACTCACAGAGACCTTTCACCTGCTTCTGCCTCCTGAGTGCTGGGATTAAAGGCATGGGCCACCATGCCCACGCTGTCACTGTGCCATCTTGTTGGCCTCCCTCTTCTGGAGTTTTTAAGAGAGAAGTCTCTCCATCTTGAACAAATTCCCTTCCCTTCTTCCATCTTAACTAGACAGAGGTCAGCATCTCCACACGCCACAGTCTCTTCTCCTAAGCTCCACCCCTTATGGCGGCAGCCCTGCCCCGTCCCGCCCCCTTGCTCCTCCCACTCCAAACCCCCCACCCCCGTGGGGCCTTCTCCAAGCCAGGGCCAGCCACACCCCAGTTACACACTCCACTTACACTCCGGCTCCAGGCCCCTGGGGCAGGCTTAATTCTCTGGCCTGTTTCTCTGTCACCATATCAGCCCTCACCAGCGGAGGCTTGGCTGAGGTCCCCAGGAACTGCAGACCCAGCAGGAACCGAACTCCAGCCTGGAACTTGGTCTGTGTCTTCAGAACCTGAGGGGGCTGCTTCTCCACCAGGAAAGAGCTGGAGGAGTAAGGAGGAGAGAGCAGGGTTAGGGCCTGGGTCTAGTCTTCGCGGACTCTAACCCCTTCACGCCCCTGGGGTCCGCTTATAGCAGAGCAGGACCTTGTGGCGGATACCTGGTCACAAGGGCTCGCAAGACTTCATCTAGACGGCTCATCAGCGACGCCTGGGTCTTGGGGTCAAGCTCCCCACTGGCTGCCCCAACTTCCTGCTGCAGCTGGGAGTAAACTTCCACCAGGCTTTCACACCTTGGGCAGGGATGGTTGTCAGAGAGCACAGATTGTAGGCTTTTTTTTTTTTTTTTTCCAGCCCAAACCCAGGGAGAACACAGGATATTGTGTGGCCGGTAGTGGGTGTGGCTACAAGGCACCTGGGCTGAAGCCTGTACTAGGATCTGCCTTCGCTCTGGATGAGGAGCTGTCAGGGCCCGGACTCCCTGTGGGCCCTCTCTCCCCACAGGGAGTCCCTGAGGCACCAAGGGCTTCTGGGAAAGTGTCATCACCCAACACAAAGCAGGAATGGTGACTAACACTATAATTCTAGCACTTGGGAGGCTGAGACAGGAGGATTGCAATGAGCTCGAGGCCAGTCTTGGTTTACACGGCGAGCTCTAGGACATCATACAGTGTAAGGCTGAGTCTTAAAAACAAACAAGAAAGCCAGCCACCCCATTCCTCTGGGCTTGAAGGGATGGTGACTCTCTACTCTGACCCCTCAACTGTGACACCTGTGAAGGATCTGCATGACCAGCTGTGCGTAGCCTTGCAGGAACTGCCTCACACCTGTATACCATCCTGCAGAGACTGCGGTACCCACCCCGGGCATGCTCCCTTTCCTGCAGAGACAATGGGTACCCGCTCCAGCGTGCTCCCTCCCCGGGTCCCTGATCCTCACCGATCCTGCAGCCCAGACAGGTTCTCCTCAAAGGGTGCCCCGTTCCCTGCCAGCTGTTGCTGCCGCTTCCAAATCTGAATCCTTTTGAGCAGTAGGGCCTGGGTGGCCTCTAGGTCCCCTACGGTCCCCTGCAGCATCGTGGCCAGGTCCTGAGAGCAGAAAGGAGCCTGAGCCAGGGCCAGACATTACCTTCTCCCTGGGACTCCTGGGAGCAGGCCTCTTCCCCGGGGACCCGCCATTAGTCTGTGCCTGTGAGCCCCACCTCTCCAGCTTCCTTGGAACTCAGTCACTACTCACCTCAATTGGCCCAGTGCCATTGGCAGGAGTTTTTATCAGGCTGTGCAGAGACACTGAGGGCAAGGGCAGAAACCAGGGGTGTAAAAAGAACGGCAGAGGTCCAAGAAAAGACCACTTCTAAACACTTCCCCAAAACGCGCTGGAGTCCAGGCCCCAGACCCCACCTTGTCCAGCCTTGGTCCCTTGCTGCAGAGATTCTCGGAGAAGGCGGGCCTCCCTTGTCCGGTGCTGAAGCCTTCCGAGGGCCGTAGTAAACTTTAGTTCTTCCTGCTTCCGATGGAAGGGCCCTGGCAGATGATGGAACTGCACAAGGAGGAGCAGATACCAAGAGATGAGTCGCTCCCTTTAGGGAGAGCTCAGCTCAGCCTCTCCCCACAAGGAGTCCCTGAGGCACCAAGGGCTTCTGGAAAGTGGCATCACCCAACACAAAGCAGGAATGATGACTAACACTGTTAATTCTAGCACTTGAAAGGCTGAGGCATCTTGACCTCTCCACAGAAAAGTGTGGACCAGTTTGCTTTACTGGTTCCCCAAACCTTTTGGAACCTCCTCAGCATAAGACCTTTCTCCTGGTAGGACTAGTTCCTTAACCCTCGGTCTGCCTGAAGCCTCCCTAAACGTGGTTTGAGGTCCTCTCTAACCCCAGGAACTTCTTCCAGCTACCCTGGGTCTGGACCACTGAGTTCTGGTTTTGGTTTTGGTTTTGGTTTTTTGAGACAGGGTTTCCCTGTGTAGCCTTGGCTGTCCTAGACTTGCTTTGTAGACCAGGCTGGCCTCGAACTCACAGCGATCTGCTTGCCTCTGCTTCCCGAGTGCTGAGTTTAAAGGCGAGCGCCACCACTCCCAGCGACCACTGAGTTCTAAGTTTAAATTCTTCCTAGGTTTTCATGGCTTGGGCTAGGATCCATGGGGCCAAGAATCAAGGGGTAGAAAGGGGATGGTGCCACTCAGTCTCACCCCTAGTGACCTACTAGGAAAGGTTTTGCTTCCTGTTCCTGCACCATTAAGTTCTGTTGGCCTACAAGTTTTGGTTTCAGAAAGGGGAGCGTTCCTGCCAGGAGCCACAGCAAACATTCACTGGGCCGGAAGCTCTGACTTCCCCCACCACTTTGGGCTTCTATGCCTTTGAGCCATCAGGCTAAGAGAGTGTTAGCAGGGATGGCTGATCCAGATAGCCGAAGGGGAGTCTGGATTGCTTCTCCACTATGGAGGTTATGGAGGTTACCTCTGGAGAGGAGCGATTCGTGACCATCCCAAAACACATATTTCTGACAGTCTTAGGAACCCCAACCATACATTTATTTCCATTGCTACTTCAAAACTGTAATTTTGTTCCTGAGCCAGTGTCTCATTTTCTAAGGCCACCAGAAATAATGTGTTCTCCGATGGTCACAAGCCACAGGTTGAGAACCCCTGCTTTAGGGCATCTCTCGGTGCTGCCATGTCCTGTGATTAGAGCTCAACGGGAAACCATAACAGCCTAACCCAGGCAGGAAGAAGAGGATCCCTCAGGAATGAAGGTATGGGTCAGTCCTCCAGGGGAAAATCCAAGACCTGCTGAGGTGATGGCTAAGGTGAAGGAAAGACAGTATGGGTAGCAAAGGAAGGTGGTTATAAATGCCAGCGAATGGGGCTGGAGAGAAGGCTCAGTGATTAAGAGCATTGGCTGTTCCTCCAAAGGAACAGGGTTCAGCCCCCAGCACCCACATGGTGGCTCGCAACTTTTGTAACTCCAGTGTCAGGAGAAGCAACACCCTTATGCAGTCATACATGTGGGCAAAACACCCGTGCATATAAAATAAAAATAAATTATTAGAAACAAATAAATAAATACCAGCTAAGGCCATGTGACCAAGTTGCAGAAATGAAGATTCTAATTGAAATAAATTTTTCTGTCATATTTTGTTAAAAATGTGTTTGTACAGACATTTGTGTATTCTTCCCTCAATTGCTTTATCATGTATTGTAATATAAATTAAGAGGATATCAGTGGTTATAATGTTTAAATTTGAGATACCAAAGAATGTTCCTCAAGGGACATTGCTACCTATTTTAGGCATTTATAATGTGTCTGCAATTGCACATGGCACCGTTATATCATGTTAGGCGCAGTTATGACTTAATTGTTGTTTTCATGTGGAAATTAAGCATGACCTAAGAAGATATGACGGAGTGTCAAGCCGACAAGCTGTGGACCTGTGGTGGCCATTCTTGGTGGTCAACTGGACTACATCCGGAATTAACTAAAACCCAAAAGGCTGTGGGGCACAAGTGTGAGGGACTTTTTTCTTAGTTAAATCATTTCAGGTGGGAAGACACATCTACTCCTAAATTTTGAGGTGGGAAGATACACCTTTTTGTTTGTTTGTTGGGGTTTATTGTTGTTGTTGGGGTTTTTTGTTTTGTTTGGTTTGGTTTGGTTTTTGGAGACAGGGTTTCTCTATGTATCTTTGGCTTGTTTTTGTTTTTCAAGATGAGGTTTTTCTGTCTAACCCTGGCTGTCCTGTAACTCACTCTGCAGCCAGGCTAGCCTTGAACTCAGTGATCCACCTGCCTCTGCCTCCCCACTGCTGGGATTAGGAAAGACCCACCTCTAATCTGACTGAAGCCTACTACATAAAGGGCACGGAAGGAGGAAGCGTGCCCTCTTTGTAGGCTTGCTCCCGCTAGTCAATGCATTCCTTCAGTGGAGGACTGAAGACCAGCTGAAACTCCAGCCTCATGTACCAAACAACTACTAGATTCCTGGACTCTCTGTTTAGCAGATAGCCATTGTTGGAGTGGCTGGACCACAGCCCGTAAGCCACTCTAATAAATCCCGTATATAAATATCTTCATATATATTCATTGTGCAAGTTCTGTTCCTCCACAGAGCCCTGAGTGACACAAACGGGAAGTGGGGTATCACAGTACCTCTTCTATAACAGCTTTTTTCTCCCCTTGAAGTATTTGTCTGATGGTGGCCACCAGCTTCAGGGGGTCCCTCTGACACATGCTCTGTAGAGTTGAAAGCGATCAGCAGTTAGCCTCACCCTTGCCCCTGCCCCCTCCAACTCCTTGCCCCAATTTGTGTGTACACTGTCCGAGAGCATAACCATAGATTGTCAAGTTTCATACATTTGCACACTTTAAAAACCGATTTGCATGCCAGCTAGCACCTAACCACAGGAATACCACCCGACCAATCCTCTTCTTCACCCGACCCCGGATCTTTTCCCCTCCCCCTCCATCCCCACCTCCAAGGTGTTGATATGTTGCAGGATGGGGCTTCCTTTCCCCTGCTCTCCTGCAGAGGCCTGAAGACGCTGGACGGTGGCCGAAAGCAGAGCACTAGCCATGTTGTAGCAGAAGGCATCTGAACCAACCAGGAACTCCCTGTGCAGACAGTGGGAATAAGGACACCTCAGGCCAGGGCTTCCCTAATGCTTCTGAGCCTCAACTCAGTCGACAATGGTTCTTTTCCCCTTCCTTCCTCTCTTGATGGCTCGCTGCAGCCGCTACCCTAAACGGTGCCTCCTGCTGGCTTGTAAAAGGAATTGCTTCTGTCCCAGCCTTGACCTCCCTTCTTGGCTCAGCCTTGTTAAGAAGTGGACCATCCACTTGTCAGCATGTGTGGCCTACCTAGTCTAGGCCATTGCATACACACAACAAGCCCTCAATTCTGTTTTGTTTTGTTTCTTTGGTTTTTTGAGACAGGGTTTCTCTGTGTAGCCTTGGCTGTCCTAGACTTGCTTTGTAGACCAGGCTGGCCTCGAACTCATGGTGATCTGCCTGCCTCTGCCTCCCGAGTGCTGGGGTTAAAGGCGTGCGTGGTGGCCCTCAATTCTGAATTCTACTAGCTGGAAGGGCTCCAAAAAGAGGGGCAATACATAAGGGAAGACACAGAGCAGCGAGACTCACCAGGGCTGGCTCTCCAGCCAGTCAGCCAGGAGATGCCGCAGGTGCTGGGGAAAGTCAACGTAAAGCCTTTGCAGTTTTTCTGGGGGCATCTTGGAAACCAGACCCCACAGAGACATGATCTGGGGTGTGCAGGGTGCCTAGGAAAGAAGAGCAAGATCATAAGAGAGGCTCCCGAGAAACTCTACCTAGCTTCTGGGGCAGCTGAAGTTCTTCAGCATACGTGGTCCTGCTGAGACCTTCCTTCAGTCTTGCTAGAATGTTCAATCTTTCCATAGCTTCAGATCTTTTCTAGTTTCTCATGGCTCAAGCTAAAGTCCCAGAGAGCTGTCTTACGATGCGGGGTGCCACCATTCTTCTTCCGTGACAGCTTCCTCCCCGCCCCCCCCCAATCATTTGATCGTACGCACTGCCATGGCAACCTAAGCCATAGGCTCCCTTGGCCAATGCCCAGAACAGAGCAATACCTTCAGTGGCAGACATGAGCAAGCTGAAGAGCTATAGGCAGCAAAGTGGGGTGACAAGAGGACACGAGGCAGAAGGGAAGGAGCAGCTCAGTGAAGAACAGCCATTTCCACTATGGCTCAGGACCCAGTCGGGGTCTGGGGGGTAATAAAGACTGTACTCCACAGACTTTGCTCTTCTTATCATGAAAAAGAGGGATGAAGGAATAGGGCATCTCCTACATTTTTCGTTTTAGGGCATTATGTTGGCTGTGTTGGCCAGGTTGCCCTTGAACTCCTGAGCCCAAGGGACCCACCATTTCATCTCAGCCTCTTTGTTTGTTTGTTTGGTTGGTTTTTTGGTTTTTCAAGACAGGATTTCTCTCTGTAGCCTTGACTGTCCTGGACTCGCTTTTGTCGACCAGGCTAGCCTAGAACTCATAGTGATCCACCTGCCTCTGCCTCCCAAGTGCTGGGATTAAAGGCATGCGCCACCACCACCTGGCTCATCTCAGCCTCTTAAGGAGCAGGAGCAGGTCCGTGCCACCAGGCCTTTGTTCTTTCTAAACAGTTGAAAGCACTAAACAATTTGAATTTTTAGTGGTGCTGTGAGCAGACCCAGGGGCTTTTATGTGCTAGGCAAGTGCTCTGAGTACATCAGAGATACTCCTATGTAGCTTAGGCTGGCCTCGAACTCAGAGAAATCCACCTGTGTCTGTCTCTTGCATGCTGGGATTAAAGACGTGCGCCACCACAACAGGTCAGCCTTGAACTCTTGTCTCCACTTCCCAAGTGCTACAGTCATCCACCACCACAGCAGACTACAATTTCAGTTTTCAATCCATGTGACACAGTGTCTGAAAAGGACACTCAAGACATCATTTGGAGCTGGGCATGGTGGTGCCTGCCTGTAATCCCAGCACTCAGAGAGGCAGAGGCAGGCAGATCTCTGTGAGTCTGAGGCCAGCCTGTCCTACAAAGCAACTGGAGGACAGCCAGGGCTACACAGAGAAGCCCTACCTCTAAAAACCAAAAACCAAAGCAAAGACGTCATTTGGATACCCAGGACCATGGATAGGTCCTGAAATAGCGTCCAGCATCTACCCTTGTACCTATTATATTTTCTCCCATATATATCTATGCAAAATTGAATACATAAGTTGGGCACACAAAGAGATTAACAACAACAACAACAACAACAAAATAACTTATACAACATACTGTAATAAAGTTGTTTAGAAGTCATGTGTTGCTGTTTCTGGTATTTTCCATTTCATGTTCTCAGGGTTTGGCTTACTGCAGGTAACTAAAACCATGGAGAGCCATACCTTAGGGGTGTGTGTGTGTGTGTGTGTGTGTGTGTGTGTGTGTGTAGTATATGTGTGTGTGTAGTATATGTGTGTGTATGAATGTGTGTGTATATGTGTGTATGTATGTATATGTATGTGTGTGTATGAATGTGTGTGTATATGTGTGTATGTATGTATATGTATGTGTGTGTATATATATGTGTTTGTATGTGTGTGTGCATATGTATGTGAGTGTGTGTATATGTGTGTGAGTGTGTGTACGTGTATGTATGGATGTGTGTGTATGTGTGTGTGTGTGTGTGTGTATGTGTACAAAGCTAGGAGCTGTTGAGGGCGGGCATGGATGGCAGGAATTCCACTGGATCTACATCCTCCATCCCTGCCTCCTGACCTAAAAGGTGTCAAACTTCTGAGACCCCCATGAGGCGATTTGAAAGATACTTCAGTGGCAGGTGCCTGCCTCTCTAAATCCAGTGCCCAGCACTGCAAACATCCCCAAGCTAGATAATGAGTGCTAATGTCTACTATTTATCATGCAGCATTCCATAGATATTTAATCTTCAACACATTAGCTCATTGGAACCCCACAACTGTGTGTGTGTGTGTGTGTGTGTGTGTTCGCACGCACATGTGTTGCTATAGCCAAGCCTGGGGCCTCATAAACAGTTGTGAGCTGCCAGGTATGTGTGGCGATTAAAGCCAGGTTCTTTGGGAAGAGCAGCCAGTGCCCCTAACCACTGAGCCATCGCTCCAGCCCTGTTTTAATATGCCATTTACCCCCTTTCCTGGATGAAGACACTAAGGTTCGGGAGGTTATTTATCTTGCCCATTGGCCGTTGGGCATGGAGCTGGTAACTGGTTTCTGAATCTTCATAGCGTAGCGGTCACCCTTACATACACTGTGCTGCTAGGATTCCTTCCTGAAGGAAATAGAGAGGGCAGGAGGAGAGGAGACTGGCAAAGGGAAGGGGAGGCCAGAGCAGCCGAGACTGACCAGCCCGGACTGAAAAATCACGGAAAATCATAGGCTACCTCCTTTCTCAGGGGCTGGGCAGATCAGGGGTTTCCCAGGGGGTCTCAGCTTGCATTTCCTATAACGTCCTCTCAAAGACGGGGAAGGAGAGAGTGGGGTGGAATCTCCCTGGGTGTCCCCCATCTCTCTCGACTCCCCCAGGACTCCCAGGTAGAGGAACACGAGGCCCTTTACAGCCCTGCCCCGCTAGCCATCTTGCCTTGCTCTCTCCCGGTCCCTGAGTTCTTCTTTCTCCTAAAGGCAAAGCCCTCGCCTCTTGCTCCAGGGTCCTCTAGAACTGTCTACCCCTTTGGGTGGGGCACCGTGAGGAGTCACATTCGGCTTATTTTCAAATCCTAGGGAGGATTCTTTTTCCTTCTTCCGCCCAGTCTCCAGAGTGCTCAGATTCCAGACCTTTGGCCTAATCCTTAACCCTACAAGGGACTATGGGACCTCCAAGCCACGAGCAGGTCCCATTTCCTCTAAATCTCCTTGGCAAAGTGACTCAAATCTCATCCCTCTCTCTCCCCAGACACCATAAAACCATTTTTCTACCCCAGTGCACCCGGTAACGGTGCTGGGTCGATAGGTCGGGCCAAGACGCGACATCGTTTGTGTTCAGCCCCCTGGGAAACGAAGGAGCGAAGGTGGAGCCACACTGCAAGAGGCGGGGCCAGCGCTCCCTTCCAGACTCCCCCTCCCTGCCACAGGGGAAGCCCGTCAGCCCAGAAGCTTCTTCCTAAGCTTGGTGGCTCATGTCCTACCCCCTCTTCCCCCGAATTCCGAGTGGAACCCCAATATCAAAAGTCTAGGGCTCCTATGAGTTGCCCAATGTGTTTACAAGGCTGTGGTGGTGGCAGGGCGCGGGTGGGGGGGGGTGGGGAGAGAATGGGGTGGGGGCGGGAAAGGTAGAGAGGAGGTGGAGCCAGGCCAGCACGAGGAGGGTTAACCCCCAGGCAGCCGCCCTCCCACGGGGAAATCTCAGCGTTTACAGCAGCTAAGTAAGCAAAGGGGGGAAAGTCCCCCTCCTCTGGGGCACCATGAGGTCTCTACAACTGGGTCTCGATCACGCTCCAGCCACACCCTGAACAGAATCATTTAGCGGGCAACAGCTAGGGCTTGGACAGGCTTGCGGGGGGCGGGGAGGCTGGGGGTCCTGGAACATCAACTTCTAGGGAGGGTCATCCACGTCCCCCAACCCAGAGGACCCTTCTTCCCCTCTGCCCCGCGACTTTCCAAGTCCCAGGAGGCTCAGGGCTGAGGGTTGGGGAAAGTGACGTGACGAGTTGGGAGGGGAGTCGTGGAGGCCTGCACCCACCCGAGTCTTTCGAAAGTTGTAAACTGCCAAACCCCACTGCCATCAGCTACTAACACCAGCTGAAACAGTTTTCAGGGGACCAACCAACCGCCCCGCCCAGGGGAGGATCCCGAGCGGCCCCGAAAATCCACCCCTCACATTTAGCGAAAGGCCCCCCACCTTCCTACCCGCAGACACCCCCCTCACCTCGGCAGCCCCGCTGCTATCTTCTCCCTCTGTCAGCGGGCACTGCCAGGCCCCATGGGTCTGTAGCTCTGTCCAGCGGGTTCTTGGCTGGCCCTAAAAACTCAGTGTGCGCGCACACATCACACACGTACACAAACACACCACCACACACAAACACGCACACACTCGTCTCCCGGCCTTCCTCTTCACTATAAACCCTGGCTGCCCCGGCCTGCTGTTTCCGGCTTCTCTGTCTGCCCAGGTCCCTCCCTGGAGCTCTGACGACACAAGAGAAGAGAAAGTGGGCTGGAGGAGGAAGAGGAAGAAAGTGGGGTGAACATATATGTATGCCTCCTGTGTCCGGTGGGGAAGCACGCCGCCGCGGAGAGGGCAAAGCTGGAGCTCCATTGAGCCACTCTGGACGAAGGCTGACCCTCACTTACTCCACTCCCTTTAGCAGTGATCCATTTTTCTCGGGAAAGCCATCTAATAGCTGGGAGAGACGTGCCAACCCAAGCTACCTAGCTATCACACAAACTTTCTCCTGGCCAGAGGTTGCCGTCCCCCCCATCCCGCCCCAGGGACTGTGCTCTGGGACATCTGATCCCACTGGGCTGTGCGCTCCCTCCAGTGGAGGACCCTGAAAGGCCGCTGGGAGCCTGTGGCCCCGCGGAACTAGGTTCACCTCCTTCCTAGGCGGGAACGCCTTAGAAAGGTCTCGTGATGCTGTGGGGAGGAAGTGGGGGAGGGGAAACCTTAGCTCAGAATCCTGGAAGACTGGGGGTGGGGGGATGACTTGGAGGAAGAGGGGTCCACACCGTGCCTCAGACCGTAGTGATAGTCACTGAGGGCTGCCAGAAGATTTACAGGGGGCCAAGTTTGAACCCGAGTAAGTTGCGCAATCTTGGCACCCTTCCTATCTGTTTCTGGGGTAAACACTTGAGACACACCCCAAAAACAAATATGTACAATTTCCCTAGCCACAAGACCACACACACATATCGCTCCCTCTCTCCTTCCCTCCCCCTCTCTCTGCACACACACACACACACACACACACACACACGCACACACGCACACACTCCTTGCTCAGCTTCTGAGTCAACCAACATAACAAGAGGAATTTTCTATCGTTCTTTTTTTCTGGGGAGGATAGCAAAAGAACCAAACTTGTAGTCAGGGAGTGTGTGGAAGGATGGTGGCTGAGGGTGGCTGTGTAGCGTTGGAATGTTTGGCTCTACTGTTACCGGTCGGGGCTGGGTTGAAGAGGCAAAGCCAGGCTAATGCTGCCCCCTGGTGTCTGAACTGATTCCTTCCCCAGCACATCCGTGGGCACTCACGGCGCATGCTTAGATCCAACCAGCCAGCCGATGGTAGGAACAAACTGCACATAAGTATAGCCTTGCCAAA
The DNA here is from genome assembly GCA_907169655.1 of Acomys percivali. Classification (NCBI taxonomy): domain Eukaryota; kingdom Metazoa; phylum Chordata; class Mammalia; order Rodentia; family Muridae; genus Acomys; species Acomys percivali. Next base: position 7,164,374 of record OU015756.1, read on the forward strand.
GATGCCAATTGCAAAATTAGCTGGTTCGCTATCTGTAAAATGGGGCACACGAGAGTAGCTTAGGCCGTGGGGTCGTGAGAAGAAAACGCGACAGACAACAGCTTAGAGCAACACTGCCACACAGTAAACAGCGAGCACTTTGCACTTCTGTGCTGCTGCTCCCTTATTTATTGGGGGGGGGGTGGTGGCGGGTGGAGGTGAGGGGTTGCTAATGACATTTTGAGCTCTTGTTGCCCAGACTGGCCTTGAAACTGCCTTGCAGCCAAGAACATGCCTAACTTCATCCTCCTGCCTCTACCTCCCAAGTTGCGTACAAATACGCCCCACCACACGGGGCTTATGTGGTGCTAGGCACTGAACCCAGGGTTTTTAAAATGCCAGGCAAGAGCCGGGCGTGGTGGCGCACGCCTTTAATCCCAGCACTCGGGAGGCAGAGGCAGGCGGATCGCTGTGAGTTCGAGGCCAGCCTGGTCTACAAAGTGAGTCCAGGACAGCCAAGGCTACACAGAGAAACCCTGTCTCGAAAAACCAAAAATAAAAAATAAAAAAAATAAAAAATAAAATGCCAGGCAAGCGTTTCTACCAAATGAGCCACACCCCCAGGCCATCAGATACGATGTGATTGTTTTTAATGTGTATAGATATACTGTCTGCGTGAATGTGTACCATGTGCGTGCCTGGCGCTCTCAGGGCCTGGAAGAAAGTACCATATCCCCTGGAATTGGAGTTACAGGTAGTTGTGTACTAATTAAACACGTGGGTCTTGGTAATCATTCCAGGGCCTTTGGAAAGAGCTCTTCACCACTGAGCCATCTCTCCAGTCCCAGACACTGTTTTTTATGGCCCAGAATAAATGTTATGTGGAGAAAGCAGAAGGTTCCTCATCATACCCTGGGCTTGGTAGAGGCTGGGGAGGGGTCGGGCAGGTAATCTTGTCGCCTCAAGGACAAAGCCTAGAAGAGATACATTCCCTTATAAACGTCCCAGGTCTGTAAGGCAGTGAGTGGAAGAGAAGGGAGAGTGGGGGGGGGGGGGGCCCGGGGCAGGAGGCAGGAGTGATGCTTACTCTGAGGTCTAACCGCAGGTGAGCTCATGGCACACACCTATGTACTTTCAGGTACCCACTGTACGTGCGAATGTCCACAGACAGTCGTGGGAGCCAGGCTCAGCCATCTGAAGACTTCAGGAGATCCGAGTCCAAGAACAGGCAGGAAGAGAGAGAAAAGCTGCAGTCTTTGGCTTTGGCTTTGGCTCCTTTTAGGATTAAAGTAGAGGCCGGGGTGGTGGCGCACGCCTTTAATCCCGGCACTCCGGAGGCAGAGGCAGGGGATCTCTGTGAGTTCAAGGCCACCCTGATCTACAAAGCGAGTCCAGGACAGGCAAGGCTACATTGAGAAACTCTGTCTCAAAAAGCAAAAAAAAAAAAAAAAAAAAAAAAAAAAAAAAAAAAGATTAAGTAGAAAGCAAGTACTAGAAGAAAAACAATGTATCATCTTCCTTTAGATCTGATTACACCACCAGTGGGGACACTGAGATGGCACCGGAGAACCCAGAGTTTAGAAATAAAGATTCAGCCAGGCATGGTGGCACAAGCCTTTAATCCCAGCACTCGGGAGACAGAGGCAGGCGGATCATTGTGAGTTCGAGGCCAGCCTGGTCTCCAAAAGTGAATCCAGGACAGACAGGACTGTTACACTAGAAACCCTGTCTCGAAAAACCAAAAAAAAAAAAAAAAACCAAAATAATAATAATAATAATAACAACAACAATATATAAATAAATGAAAATAAAAATAGCTGGGCGGTGGTGGTGCACGCCTTTAATCCCAGCACTCGGGAGGCAGAGGCAGGCAGATTGCTGTGAGTTCAAGGCTGGCCTGGTCTACAAAGTTATCCCAGGACAGCCAAGGCTACACAGAGAAACTCTGTCTCAAAAACCAAAAAATAAATAAATTAATAAATAAAAAATAAGAGTCTACCTTAAAGATCCAGGACTGTTAGTCCATCAGGTGGAACAATTCGGCTTATGTAGCTATGGTACTCAGTGGAGCCTGGAATACAGTGCGGTGGCTAGGGCACACTCATTTCAGATTGTGTAATTGTAGGCTCAGGCCAGCTTTCGTTGTTAATGACACCCACCTGCATGACACTTCACTGCCTCACCTTCCCCCGGGCCCTGCTGTCCCACTCAGGGTCTGCAAACAATTACAGAAGAGAAAGCATTAAGAAAAAACAAAGCAAAAAAAAAAAAAAAAAAAAAAAAAAACTTGACAGTGTGAGAACTTGAAGTTACAACCCAGTAGTGAGTCAGAAAACAAAAGCAATTGGATGGGTGTATTGGCATTGCTGTGGCTGATGTGATAAAGCACAGCAAGTGAGGCGGCTTAAACAGCAGAGATTTGACTCACAGTGTTGAAAGCTAAAGACCCAAGATCAAGGCGTTGTCAGGTTTCCTCTTTCCGAAGACCATGAAGGCTTTCAACATGTGATATTGTCAAGAAACATAGCTCACATAATAATAATAATAATAATAATAATAATAATAATAATAATAATAAT
>OU015756.1:7172540-7208586 GCA_907169655.1 Acomys percivali
GTGTGTGTGTGTGTGTGTGTGTGTGTGTGTGTGTGTGTGTGTGTGTGCATGTGCGTGCACACGTGCGCATGAGCGTGTGTGTACAGCTGTGGAAGCCAGTTCTCTTCTTCCATCTTGTGGGCCTTTGAAGATAGAACTCACACTTTCAGCTTAGCATCAACCCGCAGCTGCCTTAGAGCTTTTCATTATTCGGTTGCTCTGCCAGATGCTCTGCTACTGTTACTAAATGCAGCCCCAACTGAAACCCCATGCCCAGCTCTTCAATAAGATTTAAAAAAAAAAAAAAAATTTTTTTTTTCATTTTTGTTTTTCTTTGTGTTTTGAGACAGGACCTCAGACCACACTGGCCTCAAATTTACAGAGACCCACCTTGCTCTGCCCCCTGAGTGCTGGGATTAAGGTGTTTATTTGTTTAGTGTGTGTGTGTGTGTGTGTGTGTGTGTGTGTGTGTGTATGTTGGGGGTAGAAGTACCTGTGTACCCTGACATATAGGAAACACGGAGCCCAGAGTAACTGCCTTTCCATATTCCTACAACCACCAGCCTTGCACCCTTGGAAGAATCAAGATCTCACTAAAGGGTGCCCTCAGCGAAGCCCCAATTTCAAACAAGCAAAGCGGCAGAGTGACCCAGGGTGCCTTCCCCCCTCCCCCACAAGAAATGGGACGGGAAGTGGTGCGTTGTGGTTAGGAAGACTGGGTTAGTGTGGAAGGGCGGACACCCATCAAGGCTAGCCAAGGGTGACAGGATGTGAGCAATGATGGGGTCAGCTGAGCTCAGACTGTCAAAGACTTTGTGGTCAGCAGACCTGGTGGGTGGGCAAAGCCATGCAGCTCTGGATAAGCCAGCCGTGGTCAAGACTGAGCCTCTGCAAGGAAATTCCAGCCCTCTAATTGGTGTCTTGCCTTTCTCAATTTCCCTGTGCAGCCAGGCTTCTTGGGAAAGCTTTTCACAACTGACGTCTTCCCTTTTTCTCATCCCTACACGGCCAGCTGCCTCCCTCACCCGGCAACCCACCAAAAGCCCTCTGGGTCATGTACCGTCTGCTGCTCAAGGTATAAGGAAGGGGCCACCGGCCCCCATCCTTGTCTCAATAAGATTTCTGGAATATTCAACGTCTAGTCATGACCTATCTTAGTTACTGTTCTGTTTCTGTCATGAGACACCATGACCAAGACAATTTACAGAAGGGAGTTTCAGAGAGCGAGCCCCACAGCCGTGGGAGCATGGCTGCATGTGAGCAGGCAGGACACTGGAGCAGGGACTGGGAGCTCACACCCCGAGACAGCCACCGCACGGCAGGGAGAACATGCTGGGAATGGCATGGGCGGCTGAAACCGCAGCCGGACAACTCCTCCAACAAGGCCACTGTGGTTCCTACTTCTTCCCAGGTGGTTCTGGGGACTAAGCATTCAAAGTTGAGTCTTTTTTTTTTTTTTTTTTTAATATTTACTTTATTTATTGCATATGAGTGCTTTACAGAAGAGGGCAGCAGATCTCATTATAGATGGTTGTGAACCACCATGTGGTTGCTGGGAATTGAACTCAGGATCTCTGGAAGAGTAGGTGGCGCTCTTAACCACTGAGCCATCTCTCCAGCCCCAAAGTTGAGTCTTTAAGGGACATTTGCACTCAAATGATCAGATCATGTCATTCCCTACTTCCTGGTGCTGGGGACTGAACATGACTTTGAGCCACACTGGTCACTTTAAAGTGAGCTTCTGGGCTGGAGAGACGGTTCAGAGGTTAAGAGCACTGGCTGCTCTTCCAGAGGTCCTGAGTTCAATTCCCAGCAACCACATGGTGGCTCACAACCATCTATAGTGGGATCTGATGCCCTCTTCTGGTCTGCAGGTGTACATGCAGGCAGAGTGCTGTATACATAATAAGTAAATAAATACATCTTTTTAAAAAAGAAAGAAAGAAAAAAGGAAAGAAAGAAAGTGAGCTTCCAAGCTGGTTTTCACTATCTCTCTTTTTTCAAGTCTCTGATAATATCCTCAACTCGAATTTTTGTTTTGTTTTTGTTTTTGTTTTTCGAGACAGGGTTTCTCTGTTTAGCCTTGGCTGTTCTAGAACTCTCTTTGTAGACCAGGCTGACTTGGAACTCACAGAGACCCACCTGCCTCTGCCTCCCAAGTGCTGGGATTATAGGCGTGTGCCACCATGCCCTGCTCTTCAATAAGAATTTTTAAAAATGAATTTTGTTTTGTTTTGTTTTGCTTTGTGTTTTGAGACAGGACCTCAGACCATACTGGCCTCAAACTTACAGAGAGAGACCCACTTTGCTCTGCCCCCTGAGTGCTGGGATTAAGGTGTTTATTTGTTTAGTGTGTGTGTTTATGTTGGAGGTAGAAGTACACGTGTACCCTGACATATATGTTAGGTCAGAAGACAACTTTGAGGAATTCTGTTATTTCCTTCCATGATGTGGGTCTCAGGAGGAGAACCTGGATCCTAAACTTTGGCATCAGGCACCTCTACACACTGACCAGCTAGCTCTCCCTGCGGTCTCTCCGTGACTTTCTCCCATCTCTTCGAGTGCTATGCTTTTCTTCTGAGGCTGTCCTGATTTGATGTGCTGACTGGTTCACCGTGGCTTTTGGAGCCAAGTCATGTGGTTTAAATCCCTGTGCTTCCATGTGTCTTTATATGAGATACAAGGTCCTTAGCGGCAAAGTTCGTACTTAGCATACAGGAGGCCCCCATAATTCATCGCGGTCACCCTGTCTGAGGGAGCCTACACTGTGATCTACTAGAACTAAACAGAAGGTGTGTCTGATATCTCTTACCCAGCATGCTTTGAGACTTGTGCAGGTTGTTGCATGCACTCACAGTGAGTTTGCTTTTCCATTACAAAGACCTGCTTTTTTGCTTGTTTTCCTGCACGTGTGTGTGTGTGTGTGTGTGTGTGTGTGTGTGTGTGTGTGTGTGTATACCTAGGTGTGTGGGCACAGAGGCTGGAAGCCAACAGTAGGTGCTTCCTCAATGCCATTCCATCTTCTATTTTGAGGTTGGGGGGGGTTGTCTCTCACCTGGAGTCTGGAGTTCACTGATATGCCTGGACGGACTGGACAGCAGGCCAGCAAACCCCTGGTGGTCCCTCCCTGTCTCTGTCCCTCCAGCTCTGGGGCTACAGGTATGCGCCCAAGTTTTATGTGTGGTCTGGGGACCCAAACTACAGTCTTCACACCTGTGTGGCAAACATCCAGCCAATCGAGCCGTCCCCTCAGCCCCCTGTGTGAAGCAGGGTCTCACTCAGTGGTGGTGTGTTCTGGCTGGGCCTACAGACAGTCTTCATCCTCAGGCTCTTGAGAGCCCGGGTGACAGGTGTCAATCATACACCTACCTTCTCTTTCGGGAATGGGAGTGTTTTGCTATATTCTTGAGGCAGAGGCTTGTTATATATAGCTCAGACCCGCCCTAACTTGGGATCTTCCTGCCTCAGCCTTTCCAAATCCTGACACTATCAGCATGTAGCACCATATCCAGCCACCTGTTTTGTTGTTGTTGTTTGTTTGTTTGTTTGTTTTTGAGACAAGGTTTCTGGCTGTCCTGGACTCACTTTGTAGACCAGACTGGCCTCAAACTCACAGAGATCTGCCTGTCTCTGCCTCCGGAGTGCTGGGATTAAAGGTGTGTGCCACCATGTCCAGTTTAGACAGAAAACTTTTATGATTATTATGTATTTGAGTCTACGTGAATGCATGTTTTTATTTCTCTTTAATAAGTAGCTGAAAGTATAGTTACTTGTTGGGTCATAATAGGGTAGATGTATCCTTAACTGTGTAAAAATCGCTAGTGCTGGAGAGATGGTTCCGCAGCTGATAGCACTGGCGGATTCTCCAGATCAGGGTTTGATTCCCAGCACCCACATGGCAGCTCATAACTGTCTGTAGCTCTAGTTCCAGGGGATCCTACGCCCTCTTCTGGTTTCATTGAGTAATGCATGGACATAAATGGTGCACAGATACACCTTAAAAATAAAAATTGCTAGCTGGGTGTGGTGGTGCACACCTTTGATACCAGCACTCGGGAGGCAGAAGCAGGCGGATCGCTGTGAGTTCAAAGCCAGTTTGGTCTACAAAGCAAGTCCAGGACAGCCAGGGCTACACAGAAAAACCCTGTCTCAAAAAAACCAAAAAACAAACAAACAAAAACAAAAACCAAAACAAACAAATAAACAAAACATGGGCTAGAGAGATGGCTCAGAGGTTAAGAGCACTGTCTGTTCTTCCAAAGGTCCTGAGTTCAATTCCCAGCAACCACATGGTGGCCCATAGCCATCTATAATGAGATCTAGTTCCTTCTTCTGGTGTGCAGGCATACATTTGGGCAGAATACTGTATACATAATAAATAAATAAATCTTTAAAAAAACATTGCTGAGCTGGGTGTAGTGGCACATGCACTTGGGAGACAGAGACAGGTGGATCTTGGTGAGATTGGGGCCAGCCTGGTCTAAATAGTGATGATAGGACAGGTACGTAGTGAGACCCTGTCTCAAACAAAACAAAACAGAAAACAAAACCCAACGATATTTTAAAAATTAATTACATTCTCACCTAGGAAACTATCCAACTAATTTTCCCTGTCTGTCTGAAAAGAATCTTACTTTGTGGCCCCAACTGATAGAGATGGGCTGGACAAGGCAATCTTAAACTGGGCATTTTTAATTGGTTCAGCGCTCAGCAGAGGCAGATGGATGTGAATTCAAGGCCAGCCTAGTCTTTGCAGAGAGATTATAGGTGTGATCCCATCACATTCTACTCCTAATTTGCACTTTTAAAAAAAAAAAAAGACAGAGTCTCACTATGTAGCCTGGCTGGCCTAGAACTCACTCTGTAGACCAGGCTGACCAAAGCCACAGAGATCTAGTTGCTTACAACTCCCTAGTGCTGTGGGACTTAGGGCATGTCCTACCTTCATGCCACCGGACTCAGCCTAATCCTGATGACAAAAGATGTTTAAAACTTTCATAAGCTTGTTAGCTGTTTGTTGGATTTATCACTACATTATGGACATTTCTAACATGTCCCCACATGCCTGGCCATCCTCACACCAATGCTTTGCTTGCCAATTTTCTTTCCTCTTGACCTATTTTTGCATTTTATTTACTCTCAGTGTGTGTGTGTGTGTGTGTGTGTGTGTGTGTATGGGATGTATGTGTGTGTGGTGTGTGGTGTATGTGGTGTGTGTGTATATGGTGTATGTGTGTGTGTTGTGTGTATGTTGTGTATTGTGTGTGTGATGTGTGTGATATGTGGTATATGTGTGTGTGTGGTGTGTGGCATATATGGTGTGTGTGTATATGGTGTGTGTGTGGTGTGGTGTGTGGGGTGTGTGTGTGAACACATACATACTGGAAGCACATCATGGAAGTCAAAGGTCAACTTGCTGAAGTCGGTTCTCTTCTTCCAGTGTCTGGGTTCTGAGTGTCAGACTCAGTCATGGGGCTTGGTAGCCAGCAGTTTTACCAACTGAGGCTTTATTCATTTTCTAAAATATCTTCTGGTGAACAAAAGCTTCAGTTTTGGTGTTTCCATTTTCCCCTTTTCTTCTTTATGGCCGTCCATGGGTTAGGAAACTTGCTCTTGCCTGAGTTGTGCAGATATTTTCTGTTTTCACTTAAAGTCTGTAGGAGCTAGCCTTTATGTCATATGGCTACAGCTACTTTGTGTTAATTTTTGCATGTGGTTTGAGGTGAGGCATCAGGACATCTTTATTAAAAGGAAGGAAGGAAGGAGGAAAGAGGAGGAGAAAAGAAGAGCCGTTGGGGAGATGTCAGCAGGTTGGCACAGTGGGAAGTCTCCACTTTCATCCCTTCACAGAAACAGAAAACTCACTAACAGAATACAGATTGAAATCCCTTCACAGGAAGCCTAGGACCTGGTGGAGAGGTGGTGGCACTCAGAGGGCAGACTGAGGCTGACCACACCGCCCCGCGTCACTCTGAGTCTAGGAGTTTTCACAATACTGTCTTCAGCAGAGAAATAAAATAAAAACAACCATGAAGTCAACATATACAAACTATAATCAACAAGTAAATACATGTATATAGAATTTTTATTTATTTATTACTTATAACAATATCTTGCCTGTATGTATGCCAGCGGGCCAGAAGAGGGCACCAGATGTCATTACAGATAGTTGAGAGCCATCATGTGGTTGCCGGGAACTGAACTCAGGACCTTTGGAAGAACAGACAGTGCTCTTAACCTCTGAGCCATCTCTCCAGCCCCAGAATTATTTATTTATTTTTACTTAAGATTTATTTATTACATATGCAGTGTTTTGCCTGCATGTACACCTGAAGGCCAGAAGAGGGCACCAGATATCATTATAGATGGTTGTGAGCCACCATGTGGTTGCTGGGAATTGAATTTAGGACCTTTGGAAGAGCAGCCAGTGAGCTTAATCACTGAGCCATCTCTCCAGCTCTAGCATTTTTATTTTAAAAACAAAACAGCCCATGAAATCTACTTCTGTCCCATGAATCTGAGCGTCCCTGGGGTAGGATCATGTTCCTTGATTTCTTTAGCTTACAAGTCTTGAGGTCCAGCAGTTTTTAGCACTGAGATACAATGTGCAGGCAAACGCTGAAAACATTCTTTAAAATATATATATATATATTACCACTTGGGCAGTGGTGGTGCACACCTTTAATCCCAGCACTTGGGAGTCCAGGCTAGATTTAAACTCTCTAGAGCGCTGAGGTTAAAGGGCAGGCACCACGCTCACCACACCCTAGTGTCCTTAGTGGTTCCCTTACTTAAGTTTTAACTAAAAGTCTTCTACATTGCAAAATCCATCCTTTGTGATTTGCCTTTCTGGTATTTTATCCACTATTTCCTCCACCCCTGTCCTCCCACATCTTTCTCAGCTATACCACAGTTTCAGTCTTCTAATGTTTACATGCCCGCATACCCATATGCCTTTGCCTGTCTCTAGCCTAAATTTCACATTCCTCCAGTCAGTCATTGCTTGGCGTCTCTTTCCTCTCTTGCGGCTTAAACTTGGCCTTGTCTTATCTTGACCCCTTTGCTAGAACTCTTTTTTTTTTTTTTTTTTTTTTTTTTCTTTTTGAGACAGGGTCTCTCGGTATAGCCTTGGCTGTCTGTCCTGGACTCTCTTTGCAAACCAGGCTGGCCTTGAACTCACAGTGATCCGCCTGCCCCCGCCTCCTGAGTGCTGGAGTTAAAAGTCACTACAACCGGCTTCCATAGTCTGCTTCAATGGCCTGCCTATTGAGCAATGGGAATTTCCCAATAAATGTTTGTCCTCTTGTTTGCCCTACCTTTGGTTAGACCAATGGTTCTCAACCTGTGAGTCGGAACCCATTTGGGGGTGAGGGTGGTGTTGAGTGGAAAGGGTCACCTAAGTCCATCAGAAAGGCTGGGCAGTGGTAGCGCACGCCTTTAATCCCAGCACTGGGGAGGCAGAGGCAGTTGGATCGCTGTGGATTTAAGGCCAGCCAGCCAAGGCTACACAGAGGGGAAAAAAAGACCACCAGAAAGGATATTTACATTAGTATTAATAACTAGCAAAATTCCCGTTATGAAGTAGCAACGAAAATAATTTTATGGTTGCAGGTCACCACATCATGAATTGTATTAAAGGTTAGCAGCGTTAGGAAGGTTGAGACCACTGTTAGACCTTTCAGAGATAGTCCTTCTTACATACACTTCCTTAACTGGCCACTAGGTGGGGGTAGCCAGTGGCCTGAATGTCCCAGCACTGCCTCTCTAATGCCGTCCCCAGGCCCTCTCATACTCAGTGGGGGGTCGGGGAAGCAAGACGGTTAATATTTGTTGAAGGAAGATATTCTCTCACGAGAAACAACAACTTGATAGCCCATCTCCACCCTTGGCATCCTGGTCTGAACTCTAGAAAAATTCTTGATTTTCCCATTTAGGTTATAATTCAACTCAAAGCCTTTGAAGAGGGGCTGTCCTAAGCAGGTAAGTGGGGACGGGGAGAGAAGACACAGAGACAAAGAGAACACGAGTAAGGAGCGTTGTAGGAAAACCAGAGAGAGAAGATGCTTATAGGCGACTCCTTCTTCCTGACCCAGCAGATTTCGCTGGTGAGTTCCTCACTGGGCAAGAGCTGGAGCTGGAGGGGGAAGTGGGGGGTGGGGTGGAGAGGACGATGGGCGGGGGTGGGGAGGGGAGAATGGGCGGGGGCGGGGTTGGGAAGCATTCAAAGAGGTGAGCACAAAGTCTCCGCTCTCAAGGAGTTTATGGCTTCGTAAAATTAGTGCCAAACCCTAGATTCTGAGGCCATGGTGAGTATTCTGCTTGAGGCAGAGCTTTACCATGGTGTGGAAAGCCCCCTTGGCTTCCCAACCATCCTCAGAATTGTGATCCTCCTGCCTCTGCTTCCCGAGTTCTTGGACAATAGGCATTTGCCACCAGGAATACCAAACAACGGCAGGCAAAGCTTTTCTGAGGAGCTGGGGGACCAGAGTAATTACAGGCTTGGGTAGGAGTAAGCGTTCTCTCATTTCATGGAGCCAGTCTCCACGGTTCATACACCGGGACAAAACAAGCACCCAGCCGTCACGGAGCTTCAGGATGCTAATGTGAAACATGGTCTGGAAGGCGCTCAAGGCAAGTTGGAGAATGCGAGTTCCGGAACAACACATAGGGCAGCTCTTCTGTAATATTAAAGGACGTCACTTATAATTGCACACCACGGAAGCAAAGAGACTTCCTTGAAGACACTTCCAAGGAATGCTTGCAGTGGTCTTTATGAGCGTGGGGCAAAAAAAAAAAAAAAAAAAGACAAGTTTACTTTCTTATATTCTAAGTTGTTAATAATTATTATCACTTTTGCAATGCAAAGTTAATAAAAATAAAAGCACAGGGCTGGAGAGATGGCTCAGCGGTTAAGAATCCAGCTGCTCTTCCAAAGGCCCCAGGTTCGATTCACACAGCACTCAGATGGTGGCTCGCATCTGTAACGCCAAGTCCCGGGGAATCCGACACCCTCACACACACATACATGCACGCAAAACACCAATGCACAAATAAATAAATCACTAAAAACCAAAAAGAAAGAAAATAAATAAGAGCAACACATTCATATTCAGAAGACAGCAAAGACTGAAAGGTAGCAAATAAGTGTCAACTTGGCGGCTGAGGGAAGATTCTGGAAGGCAATGGACAACAGAACAGCTCACATTTGACTCATTTGTGTTGATTTCCCATGATTTCCATTATAGTTCCAGCCTAAGCTGTTTGCTTCCTCCTCCTCCTCCTCCTCCACTTTATTATTATTTTTTTAATGTTTCATGCCCACTGTGGTGGTGCACATTTATTTAAAAAATGCACATTGGTGTTCTGCCTGCATGTTTGTGTGTGAGGGTGTCAGATCCCTTGCAACTGAGGCTATAGCCAGACGATTGTGAGCCACCATGTGTGTGCTGGGAATTGAACCCCAGTCCTCTGGAAGAGCAGCCAGTGCTCTGAACCCCTGAGCCACCTCTCCAACCACCTCCTCCACAGTTTGGCTGACCCAGCTCTTTCTCTATAGCCAAGGGTGACCTTGAGTCTCCAAGTCACCACTCTTTCCTCCAGCCTCCACCTCCTCGGCACTGGGTTTGTACGTGTGTGCCACTGTCCCTGGTTTGTATGGTACTAGGCTTCGTGAACACTAGGCAAGCACTCAGCAAGCTGAACTATACATCTCAGCCTTCGGAAGAGGCTTCCTAAGAGGTGGCAAGTGTGCTGGAGGGATGGCTCAGTGGCTAAGAACAACTCGCTCTTCCAGAGGGCCTGCGATGCATTCCCAGCACCCATGTTGGGTGGTGGCTTCAGTTCCAGTAGGGGCCCAAACACCTTTGGCTTCTACCGGCACCTGCACTTATGTGCATAGTCACACACGGATACATATAGATAAAGATTTATTTATTTATTATGTATTCAGTGCTCTGCCTGCATGTACGCCTGCAGGCCAGAAGAAGGCACCAGATCTCATTATAGATGGTTGTGAGCCACCATGTGGTTGCTGGGAACTGAACTCAGGACCTTTGGGAGAGCAGTCAGTAGTATACTCTTGAGCCATCTCTCCAGCACAGATACACATAGTTAAAAAAAAAAATCTTTAGAAAAAATTTTATTCATGTGTCTCTGTGTGGGTGTGTGTACATGTGTGCAGGTGTCTGTGGAGGCCACAAGAGGGCACCGTTTCCCCAGAGTTGGAGTTACAGGTAGTTGTGAGCCACCCAATGTGGGTGCTGGGAACTTAATTTAGGCCCTAAGAACAGAGCTCCTAAGGCCTGAGCGGTCTCTCCAGCCCCACTTTGTGTGTATGTGTGTGTACACGAGTGCACGTGGTTGTTGTTTTAAAGGGTAGTTAGAAAGTGAAACACTGAGGCAGAGAGGGATTAAATGATGCCGGTGGGTGGTTGGGGTGAGGGTGGGGGTGGGGGTAGGGGTGCCGGCCTTTTAGTCTTTAATCCCAGTACTCCGGAGGCAGAGGCAGGCAGATCGCTGTGAGTTCGGGGCCAGCCTGGTCAACAAAGTGAGTCTAGGACAGCCAGGGCTACACAGAGAAACCCTGTCTCAAAAAACCAAAAGAAAAAAAGAAAAAGAAAAGAAAAAAAGAAAGAAAGAAAGGAAGATGAGCGGTATTGGGGAAATGCAGGTACGTGGTAGAGGTCCACGATGTATCTTCAGGAAGAGTCACCTGTGTGAAACGAGTGGAGTCTTCTTTGGCCTTCCCAGGCTACCTGCTATAGCTATTGATGTCTTTTTATTCAACGTTGCCTGAGGTCAGTTTCAACCAGATTTCACTTGGACCTCAATATTGGGTGGAGGAACTAGCAGGAAACCCGTAAGCATCCACTAAAAACATTTGGTGACTCCCTGCCTGCCTGGGTCTGGCACGGTGTGAGGCTGTGGAAGCTGGATAAAAGGAAGAATAACAGCCCATCCCTGCTGGGAGAAGCCTACTGCTGGTAAAAATGAAGGAAATCTGCAGTAATATTTCAAAAGGAAGAACACAACAGGCCTTGACTTGAGCACAGGCTGGAAAGACTGGATGGAGGAAAGATGGACTCTGTGGAATTGGCCTTGAGGTTTCCAGACGAGGAGACTTTAAAGATAGGTAGCCAATGGCCCGAGGCAAAGTCTGTGAGCGAAGGTGAAGCTTTCATTTGGGGAAAGGCTCACTGTCATTAATGGACAAGTCTGTCTTCTGTTACTCTTTTTCTGCCTCTGACAGGCTGGAGTGGCGGGCCCAGCCTACCGAGTTTGTGCACTAATCCCTACCTAGCCTTTAAAGCCCACCTCTAACATAGAATGTCGCCTGCTGGACTTCCCAGAACTTTCACTTCAGGGACACAGAAAATCAGACACTAAGGGTTATAGCCTTCAAAAGGTCTCCCAGAAGAGGGCAGTGACCGGAAGCACGTTCGCGCTTTCTGGACTCCAGAGGACTGTCCCCGAAACGGCTGAGCCTGGGGACAAAGGTCCAGCCCTCAGCAGACAACCCCAGAATCGGTGCCGGGAAGGGGAGCTCAGCAGTCTCTCACACCAACTCCGGTAGCTTGGCACCTGAAACCCTGACACGGTGGGAGGTCAGTCAGGAAGGATCAAAAACAAAACAAAACAAACAAACAAACAAAAAACCCGAGCCCGACCTCTAGAGCTAAAAGGGGTGGCTCTTTCCCAACCCCACCCTCTGGTGAGTCACCTCCCTCCAAACCAGAGCCTGCCCCTCCCGCGCCCGTGCCAGGCGAGCAGGGCTGGGCCGGCGGGCGGGCACGAAGGTGGGTTCCATCCCTTGAGCCCTGAGCAGCAGACAAGCCGCAGCGTGTCTCCGCGAGTGTCCCTGTTTACTCTGAGCCCCGGAGCGAGGTGGGGGCGGGCCCACGTGGCCCCTCCTTCACCCCGCCCCCCCAGGACGCAGGCCCCATTCCCCGCCCGGTTCTTACAAAAGTCTCCAAATCAAAGCTCAGCCTTTCCCCTACCTTCCCTGCGGACTGGCCACCCCTGCCCCCACCCCAGGCTGGGGAGGCACTGTCTGGGTTCCCCCTCCCAAAGGAAATCAGGCCTCCGCCCAGATCCCACTCGGGACCCCACAGAGGGGGATCTGAAATCCTGGGTGTGACATTGCGTTCCAAAGAGGCGCAGGAGCTCAGCTCTCCTCCTCGCCCCTGACCCCATCCCACCCTAGGCTCCTGCGGCTCTAGGGAACGCGGGGAGGTAGACGTGGTCAGAGGACAGGGCGCCCCGGGACTCCCACTCTCGGACCGCTTGCCAGAACTCCAAAGCTAGTCGCGCCTCCGACTCCCCCTCCCCAGGGCAGCGCGCCAAATCAGCGCATGCGCACTCTCAGGATTGCCGCGTAGCTCTTTCTCCCCCCCCCCTTTTTCTTTCCCCGCCCCTTCCCTCCTTCCCTCCTCTCCCTGTCCCCTCCCTCCTCCTCCTTCTCAGTCCCCCCCCCCCCCCCCCCCCCCCCCCCCCCGGGCCCCCCCGGGCCGGCCCCCCGCCCCGGCCCGGGGGGGGGGGGAACGGGGGGGCCCCCAGTGCTCCATCAGGCCCCTCCCAAAGGCACCCCCATCGGGTCCACGCCCCCCGCCCCCCACCCCGCCTCCTCCCAATTGTGCATTTTTGCAGCCGGAGGCGGCTCCTAGATGGGGCTGTAAGCTTCGCACCGGGAGGGGGAGAGGAGCGAGGAGTAAAACAGGGGTGAAGGGTTCGAATTTGGGGGCAGGGGGCGCTTCCGCGTCAGCCGGCCCTTCCCAAGGGGCTCGGAACTGTACCATTTCACCTACGCCCTGGTCCGCTTTGCTTAAGGAAAGGATAAGAATAGAAGAGTCGGGGAGAGGAAGATAAAGGGGGACCCCCCAATTGGGGGGGCGAGGACGAGAAGTAACAGGACTAGAGGGTGGGGGCTGCTGCTTGCATGGCCCACACCATGCTGACCCCGCCGTTGCTGCTCCTGCTGCCCCTGCTTTCTGCTCTGGTCGCCGGGGCCACCATCGATGGTGAGTGAGATTCCGCGGGCCCCCTTGGACCCCTGGGGGCTCCCCCTTCCCAACCCCCACTCCTGCGTCTGGTTGGGGAAGGGAGACGCGGGAGGGGGTGCCTTTTGTTATCCCAGTCCAGCTGACACAGCAGCGGCCTGACTGGGGGCGGGGATGGGGTCTGATTTGGGGGATGGGAGCCTGGGACAAATGATGCTTCCAGGGCCCCCCCCCCAGCTCAGACAAAGACCAGAGGCCTGCCTAGGAAAGGAGGGCTCCCCTTTTTCTGATCCTGAGATTGAGAGGCCTTCTCTTCCTACCTCTGGTACGAGAGGGCCTGTGTCTCCCCTACATCCTCCACCCTCCCGCTACCCCCTCCTTCCCCATCTGAATTGTGAAGGAATCCGGATTTGCTGTGTACCGCTGCAAAAGGGGGCGGAGGGCCTTTTGCAGTGGACTCTGAAGGCTGGAAGGCAAAGCCGGCCAGGGGTGCCCTGCTGGCCAGAGAGCACAGGCAGGCCCAGAAAGCTGTGGGTGGGGATAGGGAGGGCCCCCTGTTTGGTGTGGAATGAGCCCTGCATCCCAGGCTTGGAGGCCTGGGTCCATAATCCTGGGCTGCCTGCCTGGGTTCCGAAGTGAGCACTTTCCCCCTCTGAGGGCCTCTGTCAGTAGCCACGTTGAGGGGATGGAAGGGGGTCTGGTGATGCTATTGACTGAATTTCCTTTCTCGATTCCTGGGAGCTTTAAGATGAGAGAAAACCGTCAGATGTCATCACTCTGCAAGCGCCTGGAGAATAGCCGGGGAATGCTGGGGAGGGGTTCAGAGGAAGCTGCTTGCCTCCCCCATTTCTGGCTTGATCACACTTTGGGTTGGAGGGAGAGTCGGAGGCCAGGGTGGGGGTTATGACTATGCCCCCTTACCCCAATTCCTGATCATTTAGTAAACACGTTTAAGCCCAGCCCTACCTCACTGCAAACACACACTTTGTATATTAGTTAGGCTTAGGCTCCCTGCTCTTTTGGGGAAATTGTGTGTCCCCCTCCTCTTTGCTGTAGCTGTTTTTCCTCTCGCTATGAGTCACCAGTTCAAGGCTTGCCCAAGCTTTAAGCTGGGGTCAGGGGGTTGAATTGGGCTGGGTCCCTAACTTGAGAAGGGGTGAGATTTCATTACTTCCTGTCAGGTTTGCCTCTCCCCCGAGGACAGACAGCTTCATCCCATCCTACAGCCCCTCCCTCTGTCTTCCAGATCTTGCCAGGCCACGATTGGGAAAGTTTTTCTCTGAAACCAGATTACAGTTTTCCTACCCGCTCTCTCTAACTTGTTTCAGTTGGAGGAGGAGAGCCAGAGGGTCAGGGAGCAGCTGTGCCCAGGGAAACAGTTTGCCCAGTGGCCCTCAGTCATGCCATGTTGGGGACTGTCTTGTCTGGCTACCACCCCTAATTTTCTGTCTGTGATGAGGAAAGCGGAGCTGCCCCGAAAATCCTTCAGACAAGCCTGTACAGCCAACCCTCTGTCCTTCACCTCTCAACGTCATCCTGTGTTTTCTTCTCGGTCCTCGGCCCTGTGAGGGGAGAGGGGAAACTGAGGCAAAGATACTATGCAAGAAACAGACCCATCAGGAGCCCCATGAAGGAGGGTGGGTGGAGTCAGGCGGAAGGCAGGGCTTCTGTTTGGGGGTGGGGGGGTCCTTGGCCCTCTAGGTCCTAGGGGAGCATTGCTCCTAGAGGCCTGAGGGCTGCACTGAGTTGTAGTGGTGAGATGGAAGACTCTGGCACCAGGTACCTCTAAGTCTCTAGTTCATATCAACTCTGCCCATGCATGGTCCATGAGGGCTGGGGGCAAAAAGGTCAATGAGTGGTAGAACGTTTGTCCTAGCACACAGGATGTCCTGTGTCCCATCCCTGGCAAGTAACACAGCTCTAGAGAAAGAATCACATCCAAACACACCCATCTTCCTCCACTGGGGAGTAAGAGTCGGCCCTGTGCGATCTGTAGCTCTCTTAGCTGCCCCCTCCCCCAGACAAGGCGCCTCCTGCCTCGACTCACTTAACAGTTCTAATTGGCCTTCCTGCTGCTCAGGAATAGCTCTAGGGACCTTACTCCCATTCTTTCTTCTGTGTCTGAAACGCATAACTGGGTCCTCTGCCTTGTGGAACAAGAGGGTTCACTTCCTCCTAGTACATGCGCAGCCAAGGAGGATGGAGAAGATGGGGCAGAGGGAAAGATCTTTGAGGGATGGTGGTGGCACTTGCCAGGCAGCCAGCTCAGGGAAGACAGCTGGCTTCTCCTGTCCTGCTTGACCCTGTGTGTTGCTGGGGAAAGTGGACAGTTGAAGTGAGTTCCAAGGTTGCAGTGCCAGCCTCCTGGCTTCTTGTAGAAGATTCCAGGCTTTCGTCCTTCCCTCTTCTAGACCCAAATCCTAAACATCCCGCTGTAGTTTCCTCCTTTAAAGTCAGGCTGTATGGGAAATTCGCTTGGGCCATTATTTTTGATGTCGTGGGCACCTTCACAAGACTTTGTCTTCCAGCCTTGTCCTTTGGGCTTCTGTTTGTTTTTTTATTCTCGATCACTCCTCCTTCCCTGGGGTTCAGCTCTGGGGCACGATGGACCTCACTTAGCATGCCTAAGGCCCTGAGTTCTGTCTCCAGCACCCACAAAACCCAACCAACCATTGCTGACCTTTGCAAAGGCCTTCCTTTTTTTCCCCGTGTCTTGGCCCTGCACATATGAACCCTAAACCCAGAGTTTCTTCTCGCTCACACACCCTGGCTTCTCTTCTCAGGGTCTTTCCTTACCCCTTGGAGTCCTCACTCTGCCCGTGCGCCCCGTCTGAGTAGGGGGAGCGTGCTTGTCCTTGGGGAACCTGGGGCTGTTGAGTGGGACTGTGCAAGGGTCCCTGAGTTGGTGGTGACATGTGCCAGGGAACCTTGCCCCGCCCCCTGTGTTCAGTCTGTCCCAGATTTCAGCCTGGTTAGCAGGACCCTGCATTGTTTGGAGAAGGAAGCAGTTGGCTCTGGAGTGTTTCCCGTGCCGTGACCTCAATGGCACCAGTGCAGAGCCTCCCAGAAGGAGGTGAGGTATACGGGAGAGGGGATTGTTCTTCACACTCCCATGAGATGACAGTCCCCCCACGCCCCCCCCCCCCCCGACTGAAGAGTTCAGCTTCTTTACCTGGCCCCCACCCTCTCACTCTGTGAGAGACAGCAGCGGCTAATTTGGACTCCCTTAGTCCCTTAGCTGGTGATGAGACATTCTCTCCCAAGGCCAGGATATGAGCTGCCCTCTACACTGTCACAGGGGGAGGGGGGGTCATTCTCTGGGTTCAGCCCAGGACAGCTGTGTCACCCTCTGGGCAACCTCTGCACTGAACCCCTTTTCCTGTCTTTTGGCTGTCTGCTTTGTGATCTGTCTGCTGTGTCTCTGGCCCTCTTGGTTTATAGCTCTGTTTGCCCATCCTTTATGGCCCTGACTCTGCCCTCAGTCACTGTCGAACCTTCTTTTGTCTAACTATCTTTACCTCTCTGCTGGTCTTCTAGATCTTGAAAGCTACCTGGTAGCGGTAGCGGCATCTCTCCTGGGCTTTCCTTCCTGCCTCTTACCCTCACACATCCTCCCCTTCCCAGACCCAGACTGTCCCCTACAACTTCCCCCAAATTCCTCTCTCCTGACCCCCCTCACTGATTTTGGGAGTTAACGGTAGGGCAAATATTTCTGGAACAACAACAGAAAATAACTCTTGATACTGTTTGTGGGCGAAAAGTTGGGTGGGGGGACTGGAGGTGCTTCAGAGGGAAGGGGGGGGTCGCAGTGAGACGGCTGGTAGAAAACTTCCTCCTAACAGGAAACAACGGGAGCTTGGAGCTTTACCATTGGTGAGCAGGCCATGTGGGCGGGGGGGGGGGGGGGGGGGGGGGGGGGGGGGGGGGGGGGGGGGGGGGTGGTGGTGCTGGTGATGGACCCAGGCTTGGGAGAGAGATGTTGACCTGTGCAGGCATTAGGAGATCTGGATTTCGTTTGTGGGGAAAGGGAAAGACTGGTGGGGCGTGTGGGTCAGGCTAGTGTCCTGCTGAGTCAATATTGACTCAGGATGGAAGAGGAGACCCTCCTCTCCCCCCCCCCGGTGGGCGGAGGTCCAAGCCACCCTGTCTGTCCATCTGTCCCAGGCCGCAAAGCAGAGTTCCAGACTCAAGAATGACAAAAATGTGTCTGAACCTCACTGAGCTGCGGGAAGGAGCCACTGGTAACACCCAAAATACATAAAATTTGGAGAAAGCTCTCTGCTGGGCAGGAGGCCCTTGAAAGCTCAGATTCCTGCAGTCTGTCCCCAGCCCCTCTTGTTCATGTAGGTTCTGTGTGGTTTCCCTTACAGAGCGTCCCACATTCCTATCAGAGAGAGCCTCACTCTAGGCTGTGTCACTCTCCAAATTGCCCCAGGGTCCTTCAGTCTCCTTGTCCTTCAGGAAGAATGTCTGAGGTTCCCAGGGGCTGTTGGAGGACAGGTCCCCCTTCTTTGGACTGGGCTCTCCTCTCTTCCTCTTCCTTAGCCAGGCATACTGGCCTCCTGTCCCTACCCTACCCCAAAGTCCCAGAGTGGGACTTAAGAGATAGCCAAGACTTTAGCCAGGCAGGGGTGGGGAGGGGGCCTCTGTGTTGTGTCTGGACACACACCCAGCCCCACACCTCTCTGCCCTGGCTCCAGCTTGGTGGCCCTCAGGGCCATGGCTGGGCTGGGTGCCTGGTTCGGGAGGGGCAGGGTGTTGGCCAAGTTAGCATGGCGCTCACATTCATCTCCAGGCAAAGCTGAGAACAGACGGGCCCCTGTGTCCCGTGCTCCTTCTGCGGCTCGCTCTCCCTCTCTCCTGCTTTTTCTCCTTTATGCCCCATCCTTCCTCAGCCCCATTCTTGCCCCGCTCCATGCCCTCCTCCCCAGAGGCTTCCTTGTCCATAAATTCCTGCTAGAGAGCCCTGTGGCTGTCTCTTCCTTCCCAGCAGCCTCTTCTGTAAGGTGGGATTGCCCTGGCTGACACCTCACAGCCTGACAGTAGGACCCCAGGGCTTCCGATCTGCGTGTGGCATTCGGTGGTCACCTTTAAGGAATGTTCACTGGCATCTGGTGGGGGCCGCCGGGCAGGCACCGGAGGCTGGCTGCAGATTCCTAACTCATCTGAAGGCCATATAGACATCTTTTCTGAGCGTTGAGTTCAGATGCAGCAGACTCTTGCACTCAGGGCATCTAGTAGGTTGATTTGGCCTTTAAGGAGATTATACATTTCTTCCCCCCCTACCCCGCCCCCAGCTCCCTCTCAGCTTGGAGGAGGCTTCATTTGGCTGTGGAGACTGCCCCAAAGTAGGTTATGTGTTTTCCTCTACTTCTTCCCCTGAAGGAAATCAAAGGCAGGCTTCAGCCTTCTCACTCAAAATTCCTAGGGCTTTCTCCAGCATGGCTGACAGGAAGTTCTTTCACTTATCTCTCCAATCCTTCTGCTATCCTGGCTCTCCTGAGAGACACGCACCCCCCCTCCCCCAGTCCACCCTCTGCCCCTGAGCCTTCGGAGATGGTGCAGAAGGACAGGGTCTGAGCCCTCCTTTTCCTTTCACGGAGCCCATCCCCCCACTGCCCGCCCTCCACACAGAGCACATCTGGTTTGTGAATCTCTCTCATTTCAGCTTTTGGAGTTTGCCAGCTGCTGTTTCCTCTGTCGAATTCAGGCCAAAAATGGGGGTGGGGGGACAGTGGGGGAACCATGTGAGGGCCAAAGGAGGGGATCCATGGCTGGGGATGTGGGAGTCAGAGGAGGTTAGAGTGACCAGCCAGTGACCTCAGACCCTGGCTGTGAGTTCTGCCCTGGGGAAAGTCGGGGCAGGGGGGTGCCTGGGCTCAGCCCCAGGTGGGGAAGGGAAGAAGTCAGCAGCCTGGGTGTCTCAGGGGTCCTTTCTGAGCTCCAAACATCCCATCTACCTCCCCCCCCAGTCCCCCCTCAGGCTGCCTGGCTGGCCAGGGGAAGTGATGGTCCCCAGCATGCTAACTAGGCTGGCGGGCTGTTTCCCCGGGAAGACCTCACAGCTGGCCCAGTGGGGCAATGAACTCAGCATTATCCACCTCCTCAAGGGGCCTTTATTCCCGGATCAGGGTGGGAGGGAGGGAGGGGGACTCCAAGGGGGCCTGGCCAGGCCATCCTTGCTGTATTTCCTGAACTCAGCTCTGGTTCTGGCCAGGGGCCTGGGTACAGGCTCCTCTGCCAGGGGTGAGGCTGAGGGAGAGAGGACGTTTCAGTGAGGCCATTGGACTCCCTCCTTTCAGAGCCCTGACACGTTTCTTAACTCCTGTCTCAGCCCTGCATTTGAGTTAACACTGTACAGTCTCCCCAGGAACCGCGGCTCCTGAGGTGCTGGTATGGGTGAAAGGCCCCTGTGCAGGGCATGGTGACAAGGATAGAGGGGCTAGGGGTATGGCAGGTGGGTAGGGACGATGCTCTTTAACAACCTAGAGTCCTGGGGCTGGAGAGATGACTCGGTGGTTAAGAACACTGGTTGCTGTTCCAGAGGACCTGGGTTCAATTCCCAGAACCCACATGGTGGCTCACAAGCATCTATAACTCCACTTCTAGGGGATCCAGTGCCCTCTTCTGCCCACCACAGGCACCAGGCAAACAAGGTACACAGACACACATATAGACAAAACACCCATGCATGCCTGGCTGAACTGGGTTGAGTCCTGGTTCTGTCACTTGCCAGGTGTTGTGATCCTGGCCAGGTCCGGCCCAGAAACTGTGGGTCAGCTGTTTCCCTGTTTGCCGTCCTGTGGGGAAGACCAAATAAGACCACATGTGGAAAAGGCTGGTCCATTGCTGGCCTCAGCATGCTGCTCACGGTAGTGTCAGCTGGCACCGTGGTAGCCCCTCGCTGGGGAGGAGGGTGAACTATGGGATGAGAAAGATTAGAGCCAGGTGGTCCACGTGGATATAGTCACTGTGCAGGTGAGGGGCATCAAAACTTGTTCCTAGAGACCAAGCCAGTCAACACTCTGCCCCTGGTAGGGAGTGAGCTTTAGGTCCTTATCTGGAGAACCCCGCCCCCTCCCCAGAGTCCTCCACTCATGGTCTGACCAACAAGGGAAGCTGCGTCTTGTGGGAGCTGAGCTTTCTACCCTCTCCCCTCGTCCATGCCTGGCTCCGCTGCCTTGCTGTCCTCTTCAGATAGCATCTCCAAGCCACACTGTGTGCTAAGGGCGCCTCCACAGTTCTCACGTGGGGGTCTTGTGGTAAGGAGTTGGAGCCATGGTGGTAGGTCAAGAGGCCAACAGTATCCCTGAGGTCAGACAAGAGGAGAGGTTAGGAATGGCCAGCTGTGGGAACAGGAGGACCGTGAAGAACGGCACATCGAAGGTCTTTGCTCTTCCTCCGCTGTCATCCTTGGCCCCGTGAGGGGCGCTGGTGTCTGGTGGGAAAACAAGGGCAGCACGGGGGTGGAGGGGCATGTCTGATAGACAACCTAGAAAACTAGGAAGTGGGTAATAAAGTCCTCTTGGGTCCTTCCTCTCTGCTCCAGGTTCACAGTATGGAGAACTTGATGCTTTGTTTTATTTTTGGGTTTTTTTTTTTTTTTTTTTTTTTTGAGACAGGGTTTCTCTGTATGGCCTTGGCTGTCCAGGACTCGCTCTGTAGACCAGGCTGGCCTTGAACTCACAGAGATCCGCCTGCCTCTGCCTCCTGAGTGCTGGGATCCCAGGCGTGCGCCACCACGCCGCCCGGCTTGGAGGACTGATGCGAAGGAAGGGAGAGTCTTAGGAAGCTCCCGGGTCCAAGAGTTGGTCCCCCTCTTTTCTCTACATTCTCCTTTTTGTTCCTTCTTTTCAGCCCCTAGAACTTGCAGCCCTAAGCAGTTTGCCTGCAGAGACCAGATCACCTGTATCTCGAAGGGCTGGCGGTGTGACGGGGAGAGGGACTGCCCTGACGGCTCTGATGAGGCCCCCGAGATCTGTAAGTACCTTCTCTCGGGCCCCTCTCTCCACACCCTGGCCGTTCCTGCTTCCTTTCGTCAGGTGTGTGGGCTAAAGGCAGCCAGTCTCTAGCCTGGTGTGGACCTTGCTCTGTGATTTTATTTGCCCGTGACACAGCTAGGAGTGTCCCCCTCCTGCTTCAAAGTACTCGGCATGGTGCCTGGCGTGAGTAGCGGTGGCACCTTGGATTTCTCCTTTGGCTGCTCTCCGTCCCCAAAGCTGTATCTATCAGCTGGGGTATCCTTTGTCAAAAGGAGGTAACCAAGCCACCCTTTCCTTCAAGTGTTTTCTTCTTCCCGGCTTTGAAGCTTCACTGGCTGGTGCTCAGTGAAGTGGCCTTCAGGTCCTGCCAGGTACTCTTCTGCCCTAAGTCTCCCAGGCCAAAGGCCACAGCTTTTGCACAGTATCTGTTCGAGAAGCCCCACCCCTGCGCCCTTCCCGACAGCCCACTTTCCCCTGCCCCCAATAAGTGGTGTAATCAGAGGCAGCTGTTTAAACTGGGCGAAAGGTCCCCACCCAACCTTCACCCTGCCAGTGGCCAGGAGAGAGGGTTTATAGGGTGGAGGACTTGCTGCCAGTTCTGGGGCCTCCACCTTCAGTATCTCCCCTACATGGCCAAGGATAGCCAAGGTCTAAGCATGCTGCCTTTTCTCCTGGGCTTTGTCTGGCTCTGGTCCCATCTTGTGTCCTTTCCCCATACCTCCAGCCATGGCTGTCAAGGGTAACTCTTGGGCTGGAAATGAAGCCACCTGTTCTCCTTTTCCTCGCCCCTGCATCCTGCCCCGGGGGGAGGGGGCGGGTAAGAGCCAGGGCATTAAGCCGGGAGCCTCCTCACTTGTCTCCTCCACTTCCTCTCCATGTGTTTGACGCTGTGCCTGTGTGTTGGGAGGCTGGAAAGCCGCGCAGAGGGCCTAGAGCTCATGCTCTCTTGTTCATCTTTCCTTCAGTCTGATGCACACCCCATCTTATATAATCCCCCCCCACACACACACACGTGTTCCCACACACACATTCTCCTGGACCAAAACAGATACACACAGCCCCATGGGGCACAAATACCCACCAGACCAAGGCATAGACAGGTCTGCGTTGCCCAATGTGGATGCTCCCAAAAGGGGCTGCTGAAACACTCAGATGTGCAAACACATGAAGTGGCAGCGGTGCACACAAACCCGGGACCCGGGCGGGCTCACCAAACGGTATGGAAGCTCCCTTGCCCACACCCCGCTCCCTGCACAGGTGGTACCTGTCCAGCTCCACCTGCACCGGCACAGATGCAGCCTCTCATACCTCACCTGCTGGGACCCTTGTTGTGTCTTACCTCCTCATCCTTCCTCCCATCCAACTGTGGAAGTCAAGAGGGATGTTGTCTGTAGGCCACAACTTCTGACCTCTCCAGGTCTTTCTATTGGGTGTCTGCTCTGGGTTGGAATTCTAAAATAATACTGTTTATTTGAAATGCAGTATAAATCACATACATAGTTTTGAAATTTCCAAGTAGTCTTTTTTTTTTTTTTTTTTTTTTTTTTTTGAGCTAGGGTTTCTCTCTTTAGACTTGACTGTCTTGGACTCCCTTTGTAGACCAGGCTGGCCTTGAACTCAGAGGGGATCCGCCTGCCCCTGGCCCCCTCCCTCCACACCCCCACAACCCCCTAGTGCTGAGATTAAAGGCATGCGCCACCATGCCTGGCTAGTAGTCACCTTTTTTTTAAAAAAAGAAACAACCGGGTGGTGGTACACGCCTTTAATCTTAGCACTCAGGGAGGCAGAGGCAGATGGATCTCTGTGAGTTCGAGGCCAGTCCAGTCTACAGAGTGAGTTCCAGGACAACCAGGGCTACACACACACACACACACACACACACACACACACACACAGAAACCCTGTCTCAAAAAACCAAAATTAAAAAATAAAAATAAAATAAAAGCTAAATTAATTTGAATATTTTATAAGATGCACTCAACATATTATTAGAGGTCTTTTGCCCTTTTTTGATATTTGACATATCAAAGACTATTTTTATGTGGTGTTGACTTAGCACCCATACTGTGCTTGAGAGCTGCATATGGCTGGTGCTGTGTACGTGAGTCGGCTTCACGTCTGATCTTAGTGCTTCACTTGACACTCAGCTCAGTGCTCCAAGAGCACAGAAAGGTGGTTTGTCTTTGTTTCTCGTCTGAGCTCCGTTCTGCCAGGGACTGTGTTGCCTTAAGCTCATCAAAACCTTTCACGTCTGCCTTCTGCCTGTCTCATGATAGGATATCGAGGCTGTAGCGTCCAATAGTCATGGTGTATTTAGAAGCAGGCCCTAGCTTTCCCCTTCACGCAGCTGTCGCCAGATGTGTAGCTACCGTGAGCGGTGCGGCTGTAGGAGGAAGGGTCCATCTGGTCCGTAAGACCCCTTGAGATGGAAGATGTCCAGCTGTCTGAAATCCCAGTCTTGGTTTGTTCCTCACCTACCCACCCAGCACAGAGACGTAGGCAGCTGCCTCAGGCAGCTTGGTCATGCCATCTTCTCGGTTTGCTCGCAGGTCCACAGAGTAAAGCCCAGAGATGTCAGCCGAACGAGCACAATTGCCTGGGGACCGAGCTGTGCGTCCCCATGTCCCGTCTCTGCAACGGGGTGCACGATTGCATGGATGGCTCCGACGAGGGCGCTCACTGCCGAGGTAAGGGCTCCTTCGCTCTCCCGTGCCGCAGATGTGTGATCTCTTGGCTCAGCATTGTGTGGGATGGCCAGTTCACTATCCAAGGACCGGACCTGAGCCTTAGTTGGTATGAGGCCTTGTACTTCTCCAATGTCCGGGCTTGTCAGTGAAATTAGTGGGCCCCTTGGGCCTTGGAGATTGATCACACAGCCCTGTGGGCTTCAGCTTTGGACCTGACTGGGCACTTCTCTCTAACTGTGTGTGATTGGACAAATCACTCCTTTTTTTTTTTTTTTTTTTTTAAGTCACTCCTTTTCAAGTACGCTTTCAACATTAAATGAGAAACCAGTGTTTTTATACCTTTTTTTTTTAAATAGTGGACTCGTTTCTACAAAGGCTTTCCTATCTGACTCCTGAGTTGTAGACACAGAGCACCACAGGTGCCAGGCTCAGAGCTAAAATAGCTAGGGACTGAGGGTTTGGTTCACCAACTCAGCTAGAGCCCTAGAAGGCTCCGTCTAGAACTGCAAATCTCGGAGGGGTCCAGAAGCTACTCTGGTCTTTCCTGGCAGCGCATACCTCCTCATAGCTGGTTGAAGGGAAAGATCTGGGCTGAGGAAGGAACATTTGTGACAAGGTGTACTTCTTACAGTTAGAGAGGAACCCGTGACGTGGGAAGTGACACAGCTTCAGGTCTGACTGTTAGAGAAAGACCAAAGCCTCCTCTTCTGCCCTGGGCCCTGGGCCTGGAGCAAGCAGCGTTTGACAGGCCTTGAGGAGGGTAGTCATGGGAGTGGGCGGCGGGGCCAGTGTCATGTGTCCTACACATGTCAGAAAACATCTGCTTGTGGGAGGAGACACATCTGGATTCCTTCGCTCAGGCATGGACTGTGGAGCGAGGGAGTTTGTGGAAGATTTTTTTTTTCTCTCCTTTCTTCTGGCTGATTTCTTATGGAGCTTTTGGGATGAGACTCAGGAAGTAAGTGTTGGGCTACCTTCAGCCCTGTGGCCAGTCTTGAGCAACACTGTGTCCTTCTTGAACGCCTTTTTAGTTTCATAAACAAACAAAAGCTTGACTTTCAACCTCCCCCAGTATATGAGGGGCGTCCCTCCCAAGACTTCTTTTCTGAGTTTCCCACAGCAGGCAACATTTTCACCCTTGGCAAAAGACTGGAAAGGCGCTAACATTTGAGCTCTCTGGTCAGAGCGGGGCAGAAGGAATAACTGAGGACTGCCCCCACCCCTGCACCCCTCCCCCCCGCCTCATCCCAGCTCCCCCTGGCAGGCTTAGTGCCCTAAACACCTTAGCTGCTCAAGCCACTCTTTCCTAGGTTGCGGAGTGAGGCACATGGACAAAGGGGTCTTTGTGGCCTAGTCGCCTGGCCCCAAGCAAGCCCTTAATTGGGTCGCTGGTCTGAAGGGGGGGGCCCACTGTTCTCACACCTCTCCCTCCCCTGTGGAACTGGGTCATGGCAGAAGGAGGGACCCATTTTATCCCTCCTCCTCTTCCTCCATCTGGACTCTGGGTAGGTCCCTCGGAGGCGCGCCCCCCCCCCCAGAGCTCAAAGATGACTTAAACCAGTCCTTCTGCCTGTTCATCACCCTCAGCTGCAGCTGACGTCATACCTCCCTTAGGTGCAAACCCGAGGCACAATAAAGGACAGGAGTCACTGTCTCTTCTTCTTGATCCCATTGAGCTATCAGAACCCACCCCAGGGGAAACACACATGATGCCGAGGGGCGGGGAGGGAAGGGGAGAGGCCGAGACAAAGAGAGACAGAACAGACAGACAGACAAACAGAGACAGAGAGACAGAGGGACAGACACAGAGAGAGACAGAGACAGAGACAGAGCAGGAAGAGGCAGGTGCCAAGCCTCAGTCAGCTGCGTGACCTTATGCCTGACGCGTTGGCCCTTTCTGGGCTTTTCAAAATACTGCAATTGCTTCCCCGGCCCCTCCCTCCCTCTCAGACAGGGTGGGTCTTGGGTCTTCAAAGGGGTTTCTGATGGGTGACTGGAAACGGAGGAGGGTCTGTCTTGGGGTGGCCTGAGTATGTCTCTCTTGTCCTTGTGCAGAGCTTCGAGCCAACTGTTCTCGGATGGGCTGTCAGCACCATTGCGTCCCCACACCCAGTGGGGCCACATGCTACTGTAACAGCAGCTTCCAGCTGCAGGCTGATGGCAAGACGTGCAAAGGTCTGTGAACACAACTGTGTGTGCGTGCGGCTTGTATGAGTGAGGGGACTGGCTGCCAGATGGGTTGAAGCAGGCCTGGGCTTGGGGAGGAAAAGCTAAAACGAGGGTCGAAGGGGCAGTCAGGGCATAGTGTGGCTACAAGCCCTAAGCATTGCTTTCAGCAGACCTTTAAAAAGTCTTCCACAAATTGTAGATGGCGTATGAATTTTGTTGTGAAAAAAATTAAAATGTTAGCCAGATGGCACTGCTCACACCTGTAATTCCAATACTTGAAAAGCTAAGGTAGGTGGATTGCTATGAATTCCTGGCCAACCTGGGCTACATAGTGAAAACTTTTCTAAAAAAAAAAAAAAAGCATTACAGATAAAAACAAAGTTTTTTGTTGTTGTTTTGTTTTGTTTTTTTGTTTTTATAAAGTCTCTTCAGTTCTGATACTATTTCCATCTCTCTGGAGGTCAGATCTCCTAGCAGTGTTCTTTGCCCCTTTGCAAGCCCGCCCCCACCCCCACTGTGCACACGGACTGGCCAAAAACCTAATTGGAAGTACTGCTTGTGTGTGTGTTCTTTTCCCATAAGGCAGGCCACACTGGAGGTATCATTTACAGTGTTTCTCACTCCTCAGTATGTTCTAGGGATTTTTTCCCCCACCTCATGGTACTATGTAGCGATTTACCTCATTCATTAAAAAACCACTGTGACGTGTGAGTGTTACCACAGTTTACTTGGCCATTTCCCTATTGATGAGTAAGATGTTCACAATTTTCCTCTGTCACAAACAATGCAAACGTTTGTCTTAAATTGCCTGCCTCAAGTCTGCACAGATTCTACTACAGCAGCTATATCCTTGCCCTCTGTAAGTCATACTCCCACAACCTGCCCTTCGCGCTTGCTTGCTTCCTTCCTTCCTCTTAATGTGTATGAGTGTTTTGCCTACATATATGTGTGTGCACCATATTCATACCTGTTGTCCCTGGGTAGAAGAGGGTGTCGAATCCCCTGGAATGATCGTTATGGTTGTGAACCACCATGTGGGAATTAGGAACTGAGCCCAAGTCCTCTGCAGGAGCAGCAAGTATTCTTAACCACTGAGCCATCTGTCCAGCCGCTCTGTATTTTTTTTATATTTATTTTTATATGTATGAGTGTTTTGCCTACATGTATGTATGGTACCACATGCATACTTGGTGCCTGAAGAGGTCAGAAAAGAGGGCGTAGGATCCCCCAAAACTGGCATTACTAATGGTTGAGTCACTGTGTGGGTGCTGGGTACAGAACCTGGGTCCTCTGGAAGAGCTATAAATGTTCTTAACTGTTGAGCCATCTCTGCAGCCCCTTGCTTTTTATTTTTAATGCAGTGCTAGGGATCAGACCCAGGCCTTGCACATGTCAGGCCAGCACCCTGCCACTGACGCATACCACAGTCCCTCTTTGCCTTTTTTTTTTTAATCAACCACACTAGTCATTTTTCCCTTACACTATCTCCTCTAACCTAAGCTTTTCCTTTTATTTCTTTTATTATAACATCAGCCTTCTATTTATTACCAGAATGTAAGTTTCATGAAAAGCAGTAATGTAGTTCTGTTTTCAAATTCATTCATCTTCCGTACCTGCCCTATCTATTATCCAAGAGTGTTTTCTGTTTGTTTTTCGAGACAGGGTCTCTCTGTGTAGCCTTGGCTGTCCTAGACTCGCTTTGTAGACCAGGCTGGCCTTGAACTCACAGCGATCCACCTGCCTCTGCCTCCCAAGTGCTGGGATTAAAGGTGTGCGCCACCACTGCCCTGCCAAGAGTGCTTTCTGAATGAAGGATAACAGTGCACATGACAGAACAGAGTAAATTTCAAAACCCCAGGCTGTAGCTTTGCACTTTCTGAACTAGAATCAATTCCGCCATCTTTTCTTTCCTGGCAGATTTTGATGAATGTTCACTCTATGGCACCTGCAGCCAGCTTTGCACCAACACAGACGGCTCCTTCTCATGTGGCTGTGTTGAAGGCTACCTGCTGCAACCAGACAACCGCTCGTGCAAGGCCAAGAATGGTGGGTAGGGTATGCCTGTGGCCGCAGAGCCAGGGACCTGAAATGCAGTTCTCCAGTGAATAGTGGCCTCAACAGTCAGACGTCCCATCCCGACTGCCCTTTCTCTGTCCCGTCCTCAGAGCCAGTAGATCGGCCCCCAGTGCTACTGATTGCCAACTCCCAGAACATACTAGCTACGTACCTGAGTGGGGCCCAGGTGTCTACCATCACGCCCACCAGCACCCGACAGACCACAGCCATGGACTTCAGTTACGCCAACGAGACCGTGTGCTGGGTGCACGTCGGGGACAGTGCTGCCCAGACACAGCTCAAGTGTGCCCGAATGCCTGGCCTGAAGGGCTTTGTGGATGAGCACACCATCAACATCTCCCTCAGTCTGCACCGTGAGTTACTCAGAGGGGAGAGCAGGGGAAATGGGCAAGGCGGGCCCTACTTGGAGAAACTAGATAGCCTGAGCCCTCTTTGGGGGCAGAAGTCCAATCAAGAGCCTTCCAACAGAGGCTAAGACTGGGTGGTGGGTGGAGGCGGGGCTTATGCCTCTTTGGAGCAGGAGCAGAGAGCTATTCTTCCATTGCTCTCTGAGCTCTGAGCTTGTGTTCACATCTGGTTCGGGGCTAAGGGAGGCTGCCGTGAGAGAAATGAAGGCGGAGAGGGCAATGAATGGTCACTCTCCAGAGACCAGGGACTGTCCCATCTCTGGAAGAGGAGTGTTGATGAGACGGCGGAGGGGGCTTCCCACACAGCCAGAAGGACCAGAGAGAGTGGTGTTAAGTATAGCCGAGGAGCTGGAGCCTGGCTTGGTTTGGACTTCCATGAAGTGCTCTTACCGTCAGGAGTGTAGCCAGAAATGACTTCCCCTGCTGCTGGGTAGGCGCCAGGTCCCCGAGCCTATTTCCAGTCCGTGGCCATGTCCGTCAATGAGAATAAGGGAGGAGCTACCAGCCACTTGAGCAGTTAGGATGTGCTGGTCGTTCTCACGCGATGAGCTTGTGTGTGGCTGGGTGTAGGTCTGCTCTGATGCTGTCACACAAACAAACAGAAAGTGCTTCAGAGTCAACAGTTGCATTCCCAAAAACCGCACGGGGCTCAGGGGGAGGTGTCTGGCCTGTGTGGTTGATCTGACCTTGAGTGAACCAGAACTCCCTACTCAACTGTGGTTCCCTAAACTGCATAACGGGTTGATGCTGTTCTGTCCAGCCCTGACAGCCTGCAGTGAGAGCTAGGGGTAAATTTAAGTACTTGCTGATGAGCCTTTGGGTTTACGAACTTTGAGTTGGGTCCTTACAGTTTTGTTTTGTTGCTGGTGCTGAGCCCAGGGGCCTTGCAGGCAAGCGCCAAGCATGCGCTCTGTGGCTGGGTATGCCCCCAGATTTCGTAGTAAGTCTATAAGTTCTTTTCTTCTGGGCCTGTGAGACTCCCAGACAGAAAGCAAAGGCCCCACTAGGTTATGGAGGATTCAGTTTGAGTAAGAGGGGTCCTTTTTAGGGGGATGGTGGAGGACAGAGGAGCCCTCACCCCCTCAGGATACTGCTAGGACGGCAGCCTCCAGCTGCCCAGCGCTATTAGTGTCCAAGGCGCACCTGTGGTTGGATGGCTGCCCGCCCTTCTGGAGTGCATGGCTGAGAGCTGCCGGGTGCCTGAGGGCTGAGCAGCTCAAGGAGCCCTACGTGGTGGTGTACTTGGAAACACTGTCCTTCCTGTCAGTGTTCCTTGCCCACTGTCTCATTCAGTGGGCCTGCTTGGGTAAAGAGACATGGCAATGGCAGGCCCTTCTCCAGTCTTGCCTCAGGGCCAGACAGTGGTACACTGGGTAGGTGGATATGCCCTCGGAGAACCTTCTCAGCTTCTGCTCTGTCCTGGCCCATTCTCCTGACTTCCTCCTCAGAGAAGCAGGAAGTAACGTTGGGTAGTCACCTTTCCTTGGCACACAGATGGGCCTTGCCTCTGAGGCTTCGGAACTTCACTGGGCCTCTGGGGCAGAGTCCAGGAATCTGTAAGAGACCAAGGTTCTAGGGGGAAATCCTGTAGGGGAGAATTGATCGGGCTCCTGGGGTGGGGGCGGGGGTGGGGGCAGCTTCCATTCCTCCCTACCTCCCTCGTCCCCGCCTCCACTCCTGACGCCAGAGTGTCTGGCTGTCACCCTGAGGATGGTTGTTTGCTCTTATCCCACAAACTAATTATGGGCCCTAGGCTGAGAATGTCGGAAGTGTCTCTGTAGCACCCTCCCAACCCCCACCCTTAGTACATCCCCTTCCTCAGGAGGAGGCCTGCCCTGGGGTCAGAGAGCTCCAGGAGCCCAGGATACACACCTGCACAGAGGACTGCTGTCCTATAATTAGCTCCCTGGAGGATGAAGGACTTTCTGCCTTCTTGGTCCTTCAGGGCTGCTCTCCTGAATCCTCCCAACCTTCTCAGTGACTAGGACATCCCTGAGGACCCTGGGGACAAGCCCAAAGCAGTAGTGGTGGTGGTGGTGGGCGGGGGGAGGGGGGAGTCAAGAAGTTGGGGTATATGTCTTGTGATCAAGAGGTGGGGAAGCCAGTGAGGGCAGCCTACTGGTGCGGGGAGATAGGGGAAGCCTGCCTCAGAAAGGCCTCTGCAAACAGAAATAGCTATGAAGAAGGAAGGAAGCTGGGAAGGGAGCCTGTTCACATGGGTCCTGAAACATGGGGACCAGTCTGCTCTGCATCCTGAGAGCCTCCTAAGGGCCCCTCCAAGGCCTGTTATTTCTTCCTTCTGATGGCTCAGGCTACTGAATCCATCTCCCTTAGCCCCGGGGTTGCACTGACCCAGGCTGAGGTGGCTGTCTCTTCTC
The DNA here is from genome assembly GCA_907169655.1 of Acomys percivali. Classification (NCBI taxonomy): domain Eukaryota; kingdom Metazoa; phylum Chordata; class Mammalia; order Rodentia; family Muridae; genus Acomys; species Acomys percivali. Next base: position 7,203,214 of record OU015756.1, read on the forward strand.
CTGCCTTAGCTACAGCTGAGACCCACTTCTGCCCAATGGACTGGGATACCTAAAATTCCCAGGCCACGATGGGTGAGAGCAGAAAATAAGGGAAGAGAGCTGTGCGCTACCAGGACCACCTTTTAAAAAAAAAAATTGAGAGACATAGTCTTCCTGTGTAGCCCTGTAGTTTGATATGCAGACCAGGCTGGCCTTGAACTCACAGAGCTCCGCCTGCCTCTGCCTCTCTCTGCTGGGATTAAAGGCGTGCGCCACCACCACCTGGCCCCAACAACTGGTTTTTTAAAAAGTGGTTTCTGGGAATAGAATTCAGGTCCTCATGCGCCAGGATTAGCACTGCTGAGTGAACCATCTCTCTATCCCTAATCAGATAATTAAAAAAATAAAGATAAAAACCTCTGTAGCCCAGCCTAGCCTCAAACTCATCACAATCCTCATTTGTCGGCCTTCCGAGTGCTGAAATTGTAGGTGTGAGCACCATGTCCAGTTGTGACCTCCAAAATGGTAAATAACTAACACTGTAAACTATGTACACGTGTATGTTAAAGGAGCTTTTATTCTCCTGATGTATCCTTGTACACATTCATATTTTGAAAGTGATGCGCAAAAGGCTAAAGTTCTGAAACTGAGTCCCAAGAGGGTCAACAGGCCTGGTATTTCCAGAGCCCAGCAGTGGCCCTCCCATTCTGCCTCTTTAATGCCCTGAGGAGAGCGAGTGGTTCAGTCTACTGAGCTCTTCCTATCCTTGCTCAGCGTGGGTTCCTCAGCTGAAGGGCCCCTGTCTGCTCCCATTCCTCCCCTGAGGTGTCTCCACTGTAAGAAATGTGAGGCTCTGGGCCGGTGAAGCTGCAAAGAGAGGGCTGGGAGGACATAGTGTTTGATGACGTTCCGTGTTGTACTGTGTGAGACAGGGAAGTCTGGGGGCGAGGGGACATTTCTGGGTCTCTGGGGGTATCCCTCCTGGGACATGCCCCATGAGGCGGGAAGGCCCAGAAAAGGACCCATATGCTGCAGGCCAGGGTCGCAAAGCAAATCCCCAAGCCCAACTGACCAACTTTGCTTTTCTGTCCCTTCTCTCCACTTTTTGGTGTGTGTGTATGTGTGTGTGTGTGTGTGTAGTGGGTAGATGTGTTTTTAAAATGGCCACAGGATTTCTAGAGTGGGAGACAAACGGCAGCCCTCCTCGGTCTGCGATCAACTGAAAGCGGAGTTGGCAGTGCATCCGTACCCCTTCTCAGTCCCATACTGTTTACAGAATACTTCCCAAGCTAGACATCATTCATGGCTTATACCTGCAGCGCCAACATTTGAGGCAGAGGCAGGAGGACCGATAGTGTGTTCCAGGCTGGCCTGAGCTACAGAGTGGAAAGAAAGAAAGAGGAAAGAAAAAAAAAAAAAAAACCTTATCTAAAATTAACCTACACAAAACACCCAAATGGAACACTTCCAGAGGTCACACCTGAAAGGCACTCCTCCTCTGGACTCCCACAGGGTATCAAGGCATGGGGCGGCCTAGCTACTCTACCCTCTAGTCCAGGTCCCCCACACCCTGGCACCTCCCCCCTTCCCAGTTTCCTAGTCACTAACACTTTCCTGCTCCTCCTCGCTGGGCCAGCACCAGCCCTATGTCTTCCGGGCCCAGATCCAGCCTTGTCCTCTCCTCCCCGGCTGTCTCCTTGAAGTTGCCTCCCAAGTCAGCCTACCCCCAGCTCTGTCCTCCCTGTTCTCAGCAAGACGGACATCTCAGATCCCAGTGAGAATGTCGCAATCATGTCAGGACCCTAAGTCAGGCAGTGAGAGCAGAGTCCAGGCATTCCATCTGTGGGGTCCTGGCTGGATGTACAGGCAGAGGCAGGGTGCGCAGGGGGGTGGGGGTGGGGCGCTCAGGGAATAAGTAACCAGTAAGTTCTGGACTTGCTGGTGGAACAAGAGGAGCTGAAGGCAGGACTTGGTAGCAAACAGGAACACGAGGCCAGGCCCGCCTCACTGGCCAGCTCCCTCAGTGGGACTGCCAGTGTCCAAGGCCAGAGAAGGGACGGGAAGGGATGGTGGCCTGGCTCTGCAACAAGAGAGGGAGGAGTCGGCGGCATTCAGTAAATATTTGCTAAACTAATCAATACTTGTGTGTGAGGCACCAGGGAGGAAAGGTAAAGACAGTTTCCGGCATCGGTGGTCAGGTGGGAGCCTCGATGAAGGGAGCTCCTGGGGTCACTTTGAGTGGGTTAAGTTCTTGTGTACAGTGGAGTTCATCTGTGTAGGGAGGGTGCCTTCCACTCAGGGTAGCTCCACTCTGAGGAGAAGGTGTCTTCTCAGTGTCCATGTGGGGCAAGAAAAGTGGTTGTTGCCACATGCCCCACCTCATTGCCCGCCTTTAGTCAGGAGGCCACAGGTTGATGGAGACAGTGAGGAAGATTGGGGTTAAGGAAGAAGGTGGTATGGATGGAGTGCTTGTGGGCTACATGCCCCAGATATACCGTCCCGTTTATTGACGAGAAAGCAGGCGTCGAGTGACTTGCCTATTGACGGAGCCCAGCTGGACCCAGGGCAGAACACAGCATTGGTGGAAGGGTGGAACAGATCAGAAAGAAGGCCACATCCCTGTATGTAGCTAGCGGAGAAACGGGGCTCTTTTCATCATTAAGAGGCTTTGGTGCCTGTTCTGTCCTCTTTGGGCGTGTGGATGTATCTGGAGATATTTTCTCAAGGTACAAAGACCCCCTTTCCTGCACGCAGATTTCCTTAGTTTACAAAAGCGGCCGGAGCCATGTAACCGAAGCTAAGTTCTCGGGAGTCTGCTGGGGGCCGTTGTTTCTGGGAAAGCGGCCACTGCTTAAGAAATACCTCTTGAGCAATGTGGGTGATGGAGAAGTTGAGAAGAACTGGAGTTGTGTGTGCCTAACTGAATGTCAGGGCTGGAGCTGCAGCTACAAGGGGAACTCAGCGCTTGCAAACATTCACACACACACACACACCCCGCCCCGCGCCCAGGTCTATTCTAGGGCCTGGGAATGAGCGTCTTTCCGATGGCACAATTGGCTGTGGTCTTCCCTCCTGACACATTCATTCACCCTGCTCAAGTCCTCCCCCACCCCCGACCCTCCCATCCCTTACCAGACCCCATCTCCCCTCCCCACCTCATCAATGCCAGTCTGCCACCAAATCTCTCCCTCAGCACACATGCGTGCCTCCTTCTCCTTGGGTCTGTCAGAGCTGTCTTAGGGCCTAGAGCCTTTGGCCAGAGTGCCCCTGGAGGGCAGGAGGGTGTTCTGGGACAGGAAACACAAGCAGCCTCTACCCTTCAGGGTCTTTGCTATGTTGTGTTTTGGGTTGTTTGGGTGGGTGGGTGCAGCTTCTTGTTTGGTTGTTTTTTTTTTTAGATTTATTTTGTTCACTTTTAATTTATGTGTCTGCATATGTAAACTCACCTGTGTGAGTTTATATGCATCATGTGTGTGTGGATGCTGAGGAGCTGGAGGCAGAGGCAGCTGTGAGACACCTGGTGTAGGTATGTAGGTACTGGAAGCTAAAGCCAGGTTCCCTGAAAGAGCAGCACACCATCTTTCCAGCCTCTGGTTGGTTTTTTGTTTTGTTTTTGTTTTGACAACGTCTCATCCTGTCCTTCCCCCCAACCCCACTCATCCCGGCCTTGGAGCTCACTGTGTAGCCAAGGCTGGCCTTGAACCCCTGACACTCCTTTCCTTACCTTCTCAGTGCTGGGATTATGTATAAATGTTTGTCACTGTGCCCGGCTTGCCCATCACGCCCACACACCGTCTAGGTTTGTGAACTAGGAGCACTTAGCTCCTCTAGGCAAAGGCTCAGGCTATCGGACCAGGGCTAGTACCCCAGACTCTGCTCACGGGCAGTGATGAATGGCACCCCCTTCCAGTACATTCTGTGTCCCTGCCTGGCTTTGGAGTTAGTAGCCTGTGGCTGGGGATTGCTGGGGGGGGGTAGGGGTGAGTTGGGGGGAGCAGAGGAATCTGAACTTTGGGAAAGAAAATAATGTGATAGAGCGGGCTTGGGTAACAAAGGAGTTTTGCTTGGGACTAATAACCTCCAGCTGCAAAAATACCAAAGAGGAGGCCAAGCTGGCTATGGACGTCAGTTCTCGACAACTCCTCACCGGCAGCTCAATGGGACAGAGGCTGCTTGGCCTTTGGGGAGGTGAGGAGAGCCAGCCATGGGTGGGCCGGGACTGTCACTACACTTCTTTCCCAGAAGTGGTAAGGGAACGCAGGCCAGGAGAGAGGCTCTCTCAGGTCTTCCCACCCTACCCCCACCCATCTTGAGACTCGGCCGGAGTATGAAGCTGCATCTCAGAGCATCAAATCTCTTCAGGCTTCTTCCTCTTTTCCCCTTGCTGAGGGTGGATGGGGAACAGGGCCAGGGTGTTGCCAGGCCTAGGGCTGGGCAGTGACTCAGGGAAGCCTGAGGAAGTTGGAGGGAAGATCGTTTGTGCCAGCTGGTGTGGGAAAACAGATCTGACTGATGAACTTTGCACACATGCCAGCGGCCCCCAGACCCCTGCAGCGCCCACCAAGTAAAGGGCACACAGCCCTGTTGATTTTCAGCTGCCCTGCTGGCTGCCTGGGGCCTACAGGAAGGTCTCTACTTTGAGACTTCAGTTTCCTTTGGAGGCAGCCCAACAGCTTCATTTTAATCTGGTTTCTCTGTGGTAACTGGAGTGTGTGTGGCGGCCTGGTCGCCTTAGACTCTCACGCTGAGCTTTCTGCCTCTGGGCCCTGATCTCCTCATGGTCCTCTGCTACCCCTCTCCACCCCGCCCCCTCCCTAAGATGGGATAGTCTTGGGAGCCCAGAGGAGAGAGGATCTGGGTTTGGGACCGCATCAGCATTTAGAGGGGTCATGCTCTCATTCTTGTGACCTCTTCTCCAGTGGGGTGGGTTTTACCAGAGGGGATCTGAAGAGGAAACCATTTACGAGTGACTGCTTTGCTTCTCCCCCCTGCACCATCCCCCCCCCTCGGGCCTCAGTCCTGTGACTGTGAGTCAGTCACCCTGTCCAGCGAACTTCCCTGGATGCCACGTTCCTGTTCCCTGTACCCCCCTCCCATGATTAAGAAACTGCTCCTGGCTCTCCACACCCCAGGGGAGGGAGGGGGATTAGGGAGGAGCTAGCAGGGGAGGGAGGGGGATTAGGGAGGAGCTAGCAGGGGAGGGAGGGGGATTAGGGAGGAGCTAGCAGAGCCCATCTTTAGACCTCTAGCTTCCAGGCACAGGAATCCCTAACCTGGCTGAGCACGGATAGTGTAGGAGACGCTTTAGCCAGAGGCAAATAGTAAGCTGTCTACTTGTTGAAATCGTACACACACACACACACACACACACACACACACACACACACACACACA